>OY759152.1:13849564-15049564 GCA_963662125.1 Diplazon laetatorius
CATTTGCGAACGGATTGCAAACGATCCTCGCCCGCTGCTTTCTGCCGCTATAAATTCATAAACCCACAACTTCGAAACTCTCCGGACCGCCATGGCGTCTCATCTCCCCCGAGCTTCGCAACCGCCTTGCCACCCCCCCCCCGTTAGACAAGTCGCTCGCAAACTTCCACGACTGGTTACCTCCAACCCTCGGCAACCCTCCTTACGGCCATCCGCCCCCAACCCCCTACCCCCAACCCCCATGACCGCACACACCTAATATCACTTCAGACCGGCTCGAATGCCAAGCTGGGATTTCAGCCTTGGAAACTACACAGTCCTCACCCCTCTCGAATTCGCTGCCGCGATAAATTCACAGCCAGTTAGTTGCACCAAGAAACTCTCTCTGCTACCTTCACTTCTGGTCTTTAACTTCGAGTCGTGAAAATTTTCCAAACTTTCACGGAGTACACATCATAGTAAAGTCGTCGTAAATTCGTCGTTTACTTTGTTTTTATTTTATTTTACATTTTTTTCATGTGTCGAATTTTTTTTTTGGGAAGTATTCGTCACAGTTGTATATGATAATTGTGCTGTAGTCCGGGTGACGAGATGTCACGTCGTACAAATAATTTTCTTGTTAAGGATGTATGACACGAGTGTTAAAAATATTTAGAACATTGGAAAATTTTCACAGCCAGTAACTTTTATCATTGTTGAAAAAATCTTGCAAAATGTTAAAAGATTAACTTACTCATTTGAAAGTTATAGCTTTATGAAATTTGACATGTGTTCTCATTGGAAATAGGCACATTTCGGAAAATATTAACGATAAGCGCATAAAAATTAAGTTTTTGAAAAATTGGAAAAAAAAATATTTAGAATGTGGAATACAGATTAATAAACTACCACTAAAAAATGAAGAAGATCGACATTAAATATTCAATATTGAATATGAGCGATTTAAAAAAGTAGAAAAATATGACGCATTATGTGACAACATCTATTTTGCGGTATTCGATGATTATTAATGTCCCTAGCATTCACAAAGCACTTATAATCGAGGTTTCTCAGATAAGTGTATACTTTTAGCTAGGATTGTATGTGTCATACATCATTTATCCGGAAACCCCGAACTTTATCGATGAAGAAAAAAATTAAAACTAGTGAACTGGTAACGAATTTTAATTGTACGACAAAAATTGTTCGTGGAAAGGCATCGAGTGTGTTAAAGTTTAATTTATCCCGATTGAGTAGAGGAAGTTGCTGAACTACGAGGAAAAGGGTATTAGCCTCGCACCATGAAGTTGGGAGGTGGGATGAGGGAGGGGGGGGGGGGGGTTGATCGATGATTTAATATGCGAGAAGCGATTGTCACGTACGCGGTAGCGAGTCGGTGCTTTTCACGACAAGGCGCAAAAGTTTGAGAAAGCCGTTGCGACGACACGTGAGTTGAGAGCCCGATCCCCAACGTGGTTGGTTGGTCTTTTGCAGGAGTTGCCACGTGGCCAGTTGCTATAAGACGCGAAGCCGATTAAAAGATTACGCCGCGTGTAATTATCGTCTATCGGTCACGTACACTGCGCGCGGACGTCTTACGAGGCGAAACCGAGCGTGTCTCGAGGTACGCGCACGCGACGGTCGCACGTCATTTTTTTATTTCTTTTTGTATTCGGTGAATCAACAACTCGGTGCGTTGTCACTGTGTTCAGCACAATAATTGTTATGATGCAGCAAATTAATTTATTGTATTTTTGTTTATTAAATTTTTAATTTTTTAAAAACAATGATCATTTGAATTGAATGTTGAAATGTGTCGATCCAATTTCATGGTAAAACAAGCAGATTACGTAAATTAGTTCCAGTCCTTCTATGCCAGTGAAATATATATTAGAAAAATGTAAATCGAAAAAAAAAAAGATTTTCTATAAGTTTTTATCCGGCGAGAGAAATATTATGGAAAAGTTTGAATGATCACGCTCGACACTCATCGTCCGGTTGAATAGCCATTTTCTTTTCCTCAATATTATTTATTATTGACTAACACGTCTTCGTCAACAACGACATTTCTAGGTTTTGCCAGTATTGTTGTGAGGAAGCTGTAGTCGTCACCACGCGAATAATGTCGCAACGATAAAAGTTTTGTTGGGATGCGCGGTGAGCCGTCAATGTTCGTGACACGTTTGTGATAGATACGAAGGGACTTTTTTATTGAAGGGATTTTCACTGGGAGGCGGACTGACTGAGTTGAAACGACCGGTTTGATAAATCGTATTACCTCGAACAATTTTATATCACATCGAGCCTCATCGTTGTACAAGGAAAAATAAAATGACTGCGTAATGGACAACCTTGGATCACAAAAATATGGAAGAATTATTTTAATGAATTAGTCCTATAAAAATGTTGTTTTTTCCTTATGACATCTCATTCGTCGTTGAATTGGTTCCTGCAACCTATGAATGATATTATCATCTCTGTAAAAATTTTCCGATTCGAGAGATTTCGGTCTTTATAATGGCGTTCAGATGAAGACAATCATCGATTAACGATTGAAAGTTAATATCCAGCAAATTGCTTTGTTGAGGTTATGAAGAAAAAAAAACAAAACAGTTAAAAAGACGAACCTGATATTTATATTGGTCCCCTCTTCGGCAAGACTAAAACAAAACGCTGTTCAATGCACCGAAAGTGAATACGACGTGCATTTATAAAAAAAAGAAATCATCAGAGACAAGGCGCGAAGCGTCGGAGTCGCGCAAAACGTCTCCTCCGTGAATATGACAGCCTGAAAATTGCCACTCGACAACGCAGCTTCGAACAGTTGTGTGCCACATCCTCACACACACATCCACACGCGCACGTACATATATACCACCGTTCAATTTCTGAGCCTCGTTCCGAAGCCACTCGGTGCATCAGATGTGATCCCGTTGTTCAGCAGCATCCTCCGTCGTAGCCCACTTTTCCGCATCCGGTCTTTCAGTTTCCTCTCACGTAAACTTAACCGCTTCTTTCTCACAAATATCGAACAGCCCATATGTAACCTCTTAACATATAAACGAACTCATCATAATAAATTGTAAAATAATCTAAAAATAATTATAAAAACCAAAAATGCTAAAAATAACCAAAAGAAAACTAATATGAAAAATCTATTACAAATATAATATGAAGATGTGTCTGGCAATCAAAATCTCGAATCCTCGGAACGTCGTAACAAGGCATGGGGAAGCAAAACGCGAAGACCGAGACGAAATGGAAAAAAATAAAAAAATAAAAAAATTAAAAAAAGGACGTGAAGAAACCCGGCCGGTTTTTCGCGGTACGTCGGACACAAACGCGGGTTGACGTGGTGGCGGCTACCGGATTTCATCCCTGGCTACACACACCTCGTGCGAGTCGGCCGCAGCAGCAGCATCACCACCACCAGAAACCAGAGGGAGGCAGAGGCTCAATCTGTGTATATACATTGTGTATATATTTTTATATATCCATATATACATATATACATACATATATCTGTAGAGAGCAACGCTGTAGCGGCAGCATCAGCAGCAGCAGAAGCGTCTCTCTTCGGTCACCGGGAGCCCCGGCTATTTGATCTGGCCCACGATAGCCACGAGAGGCGCAACTCAGCCGGAATATCTTCGGTCTGGCTGTAACGAAGAGATGAGAAAAAAAGAAAGAAAGAGATAAAAAAAAGTTGAAAAACGAAGAAATAAATCCAGAGAAGAGATGAAGTATAGAAGAAGCGTTGGAATAGGTCCGAAGAACCTGAGAGAGAAATGAGAAGACGAAGACACCCAATCCTCTGTTTCACCGCGTCGAGAACGTACGCCAGGCTAAACTCGAGCCAGAATCAACGGCGCGCTGAATCGCGGGGGCTCTCGTTTCTCATATCGGCCGAGACTCGATCGTTTCGACAGCCCAGAAGCCGTCCCGGTTACTGCCAATTTATCCATACTTTTTCCTGACGAATCTACCAACGAATTCGAACGAAAAATGTGACTAGCGATGAAGCTCGGTCCATCATAGCCATTTTGTCATGAGAGTCGAACTTTTCACCTTAGATTTCAACTTGATTGACTTTGTGGCCGAATTGAAAGTTGAAGTGATATGGAAATATTTTCTTTACCTTTATTTCAACCTCATTGTGGTGTCGACATTTTTTTTCACCTTCGTTTCATGACTCCGAGTGAGGGTTACATTCTTTCCTTCGTTATTTCACCTTTGTTTCACCTTCCAAAATTGAATAATGGAAAAAAACTGCAGGTTTTTAGAGTGAAATGGAGTTTAAACGCACATGAGAATTACTTCTAACTTCATCCTACTTTCAACCTCCTTTATCTCAAAAGTAATGTTGAAATAAGTTCAATTGACAGTGAACATTTCGATTCAAACTTAAAGAAAATTGCGATTCAGGCATGAAAAACCCCAAAAAAAAAAAAAAATAGACTCGTTTCACACCCGTCGAACTGTTTTAATTTGCACATTCTTTGTTTCGTTTAATTTCATCGACAATATCTAAAAAATTGCATGAATACCAAATAAAAGTTGCGTACGATCATTCGTTTGTTTTTTTCTTCGTGATATTCAGAAATTTGTAAAATTTATGAATGAACGTTGACGGGCGTCACTGATCGTTCGACAAAGCAAGTAAATAAGACATCTCCTCGGACCGTCATTGAATCGAAATTATTTCCGCGTATTACGTGTCGATGAGTGTGAGAGAATATTTCATTGAAAATTTCAAGATCAAGGCGATAACAATGACGTCGAGTCACGCCCTCCCGCGGTGTCAAGAGACAGACACACCGAATTGAATCCGTGAGAGTTCAAAAAACCGAGAGATGACTATCCCGCCGGTTCGTGGCGCGCGAACTCACTTTCACGTGGTCTCGTGCCGTCGATATAGCCACTAGCCCCGTTGTGTGTGTCTGTGTGTGTGTCATAAATAGTGTCGAACAATGCAGAAATGCTTTCATAGCGAGGCGGACTGCGCTCGTAGGCCCCGTGAGCGCCACCGACAGTCCCATTGTCGAACGAATCACCGAAGAATAGACAGAGACATTGACGAGGCGGGAAAAAGAAGAAGAAAAAAATATATATATATGTATACATATACATATATAGACACAGCGACTGCCATTCCCATTCATGAGAGTGTCGAGAGACACGGGGTCAGGGGTGGGGCCGTTTTGGCTTGTCTGCGGGTAGTCTAGCTAGACAACGAGACTATTACTTTGCACTTGTCACACAGCTAATTGTCTACCCAAACGAGATTTCCCAGTCTTCTCGCAACTGAAGAATCTCTCGAACCGCACTCGGACACCTTGCACCTCATCGCAATATATTCTCAATATTTTCGTTGTACAATCATTATCGTTATGATTGTCGTTATTTTTTTACAATTACATTGACTTGCGGGATTGACTGGACAATTGCCAACAAATGTGGCGTTTTAGTTTCGAATTGACGAGAGTCGTTGCAGGTACAAAAATTGATATCTAAAAAAAAAAGAATCAAAAAAACAATTTAATTATTTTGCTGATTTATCGTTATCGATTTTTTCGTCGATTTTAAGAACCAGTTAACATTGATGATTAATAAAAAAAATGTTCTGCAATGACTATCGTTTGATCTTACGTGTGTGACAAGAAGAAAAAATGTCAACTAAGTTATTGACAGATGAGTAGGATTGAAAATTGTGTGAAATTGCATACTTCATCGAACGAAAATAATAAAAAATGAAATAAAAAAACCATCGACCATTCCACCAGTCACTCACATATTTCTTTCCCCCAAACTAGTAGCGACTTGTAGATTTCGTCGCAATAATAGAAATCACATTACAATGGAAATTGGATTTGGATACAATTTTCTTTTTCTTTTTCGTAATATTCCACACCTCGTGGTACATCCGGCTGGTCCGGTTATTTTTTCTGTGTTGAAAAACTCGTCCGGAAGACGCGCCGAGTGGAAGTTCACCCGGTCCCTATATTATATGGTACTCTGACGTGTCTCGGAAACCCCCGAACTCCTATATAATGCATTTGATCTCACTCCCAGATTATTATTGGGTCGTGAACGCTCGCGCGCGCACGCGTGATGCTGAGCCCTGTGTGTGTGTCTGCATGGGATTGGGAGGGTATCCGGATTTGAAATCTGTCACTGGCTTGATTTCCATACAGGAAGCCCTGTAACGAGAAACCAGTGGCCTTCCCTGCTTCCACACACACACACACACACATACACACATATACATATATATATATATATATCCACATGTATATCCATATACATGTTGTATGTATGCAACTATGTACGTGGATTTATATACAGTTGAACATATCCTAATCCCCTCTCTCAACAAAACTATGAGCTGGGGCACATCGAGACACAAAGTCTTGGCTTATTATCCTCGTGTACGATTACCCAGGCACTCCAGCATCAGGTATGTGCTGCGTCTGCATCAAACACGTTCGTATATACATATATACATACATATATACATCCACTCCTGTGCCTTCGTATGCGTACGTTCATGTTTAATACTGCTTGGAACGAATTTGTGTTGGTACCATACCAGTACCTTCTAAGCCTGTGTGACTATATGTATACGTATAACATATATAGATATACACACACACATAAAATATTCCCGGTCTATGTGTTGCGGCGTCCCAGCACGAGAGAGCCGGGGCCCCCGTTTGCCTGTACCTTCGTCGAGTCGTTGCGAATGACGATTATTGTTGTCCCCCCGGTATTGCAACAGCCTCGTCGTTGCGCCACAGTTACCGCTGCCGGTACACACTTTTCGACTGGTCCTCACTCACTGCCCTCTCACTTTCTACCCTGTTCCATGTTGTTTGCGGGTTCTCAATCTCGGCTTATAGAAAAAAAATATATATGTATCATAATAATAATAATAATGAAACACAATATAACCCGTCATCCTTGTAACAAAAATATTTTTTCACACGATGCAATTATTTTGGGGATTTTATATTTGGAAACGATTCGCATCGAGGCCCATCAGTGATTCTCCGTATCAACGTTAAGTGAATTATCTATCATGCTACAAGTATTTTTACTGTTGAAAGAAAGATCACAACAAAAAAAATAGTGAATAGATATAATTTTTTTTCTATTTCTTTCATCGATTCGACATATAAATAATACAAATATGATGAAAAAAAAGGTTGCAAAAACTGAAATGACAAAATGTCCGTGAAAAAGTAAATTTTTAAGAATCGTGATTCACGATTTTATCGTGTTATTTGATTAAAAAATTCAAATTTATTTTTCCGAAAGGAATGAAAAAACAAAATGTTTTTTGTTTCTATGAATGTAAGTGACGAACGAATGAGAAACCCTGTGTCGGAGAATATAATTCCAGTGGAAGCGGGGAAGCGAGGGGGGTATAGGGATCAGGGTGGGGTCGGGGAGCAACGCTGAGCGAGAGAGAAAAAGACAGAGAGGGAGAGAGAGAGAGCGATTGACTGGCCCATCCTGGATATCCTGCGCGCGAAGGATCGCCCAGGTGCACGCGCTCGGAGATGAACAGGGGTACCTGGGACACACAGGGGTGGCTGCCTGCGTCGCAGCGGAGAGTCGTTTCGACCTCGATCTCTTCCCCTCGTCGCGGGCCCTTGTTTGTGTGCGTGTACATGTATATATATATGTGTGCTGGTTCTCTCGGTCGAAGTGCTCGAGGGTCCGCAGCTCGACAGCCACGATAGAGCGCACACGCTGCAGCTACCTGAGCTCGTTCGTTCGTCCGGTCCCGACGACCTGGCTGCCAAGCTCGATCCGAGGATCTTTTCCCGGTAAACTCGGGCGCCCAACTGTCTACCGATCCCTCAAGAGAGAGAGAGAGAGAGAGAGAGAGAGAGACAGGAAAGAAAGAAAAAAATAGAGACAGAACATTTTTCCGGCGCGTTGGTGGGTATATATCTTTGTCGTAGAAAGCGTTGCATATCTCGATGAACTGGAAACGCTTTGACATGGACTCACGAACTAACCTGTTTTCATCGTTTGCATCGATGAATTTTTATTTACGATCCATGACAACATTCGTATCGAATGTTTAAAAATATAGTTTCAATTTGGTTTATCATGCCTCTGTGATCGTTATTATTATTATTATTATTATTATTATTATTATTATTATTATTATTATTATTATTATTATTATTATTATTATTATTATTATGTTGAATTTTTTTTTCATTCAATATATATTTTGCAACAATGTGAGTAGAAGTTGCAGGACGCTTCGATAGATCCGAAGTGCCTGGGCGAATATTGGGAATCATGTGAAATTACGCCGGAAGTGTTCGTGCAAACGTCAGTTTATCGAATTTTCCTGTTTTAACTTTGTTTTTTCTTTTTTCGAACATCACATCGCGGAATTTTCGAGTAAGTGTGTTACATCGTTCGAGTGTCATTTTTTTTTTTCACAAACAATCGACTCTTCATTTTTATGCACCAGCGGAAATTAAACTCTTTTATTTTTTTCGGCAACATTTATTTCGCAGTCATTTTTTTCACAGATCAGACAGAAATAATGAAATATCAACCTGCGTCGTGTTATCGTGTGAAAATGGATTTTTGGGGAAGTTGGAAGTAACGCGACGGAAACTGTGATTCGCACTTTTATTTTCGTGAACTAACGAAGCTGCTTCGCCGTCGCTTCGATGCGACGACAAACACGCGAGCTCTCGGCAAAAGTCTCTCGTATACGCCAATGAAAAAAAAAAAAAAACAAAACCCGGGCCCGGCAAACGTGTAAAACGATTTGCCAAGTTTGCTACCAGTCTTACGAAATGAACACCGCAGACCCGTGAGCAAGCAAGGTCTGGGAATCTTTTCGTTGTTTTCACTGTTAATATTTGTACAGGGAGAGCTCGGTTACTTCCACAAACCCGTGATTTTTCGACGATTCGTTTGTTTTACCCGTGTGGCCTCGATCTCACTTGTGTTCCTCGTCCTCGTCGGTGATTTGTCATTAGTTCGTCAAAGAAGTGCCGAATCATCTCAATTATCGATATCCAAAAAAAAAGAAATAAATAATTATTAATTTCATTATATTTTTTAATTGTTCAATAACTTTTGCCAAAAATTTATGTGTTCCGAGAATATCCAAGCAAATATACAGTTTAGATATATATATATATATATATATATATATATATATATATATATATATATATATTATTTCGATCTTCTCGAAAAATATGAATTTCACGCAAAAATTATTCAACAATTTGTAATTAAAAAAAAACTAAGTTTCGAAAAAACTTATATTTTTCGAGAATAGCCAAGTAAAAAAAAAATATTGGTGTATTCGATTACATTACTTGCTTCTGTAATGAATACAATATATATATATATTAATTCGCTTGTTAATTGTTTATAAATTCTTTTCGGGCCAACGATTTACAAATTATTATGTCAAAAAAAACTTTTTCGACGTTTTCCATAGTTAAAAGTTGAAGCGATCGAGATGCCGCGGTTGACTCGCAAAAATGTTTCGAAGAATTTCGTACAACTTTGTGAAATGAAGATTTTTCAGGTAACGGTCGAGTGTTGCGGGGGCGGCGGACGTAGGGAGGGAGGGGTGGGGGTCGAGCGAGAGAAACTCTTTACAACGAAAACGCTTCGACCAATCTCCGCAGCGGCTACGAGAATCTTTGCCGGCGGGTGAGCTCTCCGGTAACGCTTCCTCCCCCGTTTCCACACCGTGGGAAGTTCCCCGTGAGCTCGTTCGAAGGCGAAAAAATATCCCGCGGGACGGGGGCGACGCTTCTCGGAAAAAGGATTTCTCTCGATTTTTCCGGGGATACAGCGAACGTGCGTTCCTCACGTTCACGGTCTTTTACGGTCGTCCAAACGTCTTCTTTTTTTTCCCACATCGCCGAAATTCCTTCCGCTCTCTTCCGTTTCGTTTTCGCTTCATTTTTTTAATCGAAACGAACAAAAAGATAGAAAAATTCAAAAAAAAAACATTAACAGCGTCCACTTGAACCAAAAAAAAAAAATCATTCACGTCGATCTATGACTAAACAGAAAAAAAAATTCATTCGAATAATCAATTGGTGTTTGTATTGAGAGAAAAAAAAATTAATCGTTTCAAAAATACGGTCCTAAGTAAACGTAGAATGATGAAAATTTGAAGATGGTCAATGTTATTTTTTTTTTTTCCATGAAAACATTTTTGGGAACGATGAAGCATCGAGAAATTATGGTAATTCCGTGCATCGCGATGGGGGTATAACCCATGAAAAATTTCGAAGAAAAAAATAAAGTCCATTGAATTTGATAAGCGATAAGGACCGGAAAAAATTCGTAAAGTTCGGTTCGTCCGAGGATCACACGTTGGGGGAGTCGACGAACAAACCGAAGCTCGCGAGATCCGTATCTCATTGTTCGCATCGAAGCTGCGCGACACACTCGAGCAAGAGAATGTGTCGAGCGTTCGGCTACGGCAATGCGGACCCCTAATTGTTTTTTTTTTCCTTCTTTTTCTCCTCTTCTTCCCGAGTGCGAGTAAAAGAGGAGAAAAAAACGGAATAAGAGGCGACAGGTTCGTGGAGGGTGCGCGTGACCGAGAGACATGGAAAATATTACTAATTTATGATAATTCGTCGTTCTGGGCCGCGTTCACGCAACGCGCGCACCGTAATGTCGCACTCTACGGCACGGAAGGATCATTGTACAAACACCACTGGAACGCGCGCGTCTCACCTCTTACGGTTATTTGGAAAACAAAAAACAAAAAAAATGTTTCTCACCGAAAAGCATTCCACTTGCATTTATCTCGCTGGCAACGCTAATCGGGCATAAATATTTATCGGCAAAATTTTTTATGAATCCGAAACCGTGAAGAACCGTGCAATGAGTGGATGGGGGGGGGGGGGGGGGTCGCATGCATGATGAGTTTCCGTGTCCACCGATAATGCCCGAGTGTCATTTATTTTTTCTTCGCTTCTGGACCGGAAACTTGCATTTGCGTAAATATATATTTTTCTCAATTTACGTTGATTCTCGCATTTAAAATATACAAAAAAAAAAAAAACTACCACGAACCCCTCAGGTCCTTACGCTCCCTCTCCTCACCTCATCGACGTCAACCAATTACCATATCACGAATAAAGATAAAATAGTCAAAACGTAGGTAAACGGAAAAAAATAATTATTTATTCTCATTAATCTCGAAAATTTTTCATATTTATTACAATTTGAATTTTTGAAAATGTTTATCCCCACTCAGTTGCAAACGTAACGCATTATCAAAAAATGTCACACTCTTCAGACATCTCATAACATAAGAATATTCCGTACTAAAAAAAAAATCTAAATAACTTCAACATGAAAGAAACATTTTTATTTCCAAATTTATCGAAAAACCAAAAAGCGTTCAAGTTTATTATCCCAATTTTCTCAAATACGATATATCCGATGAATTTTTTTTTCGTTTTCGTTACCGAAGAAATTGAATGTGATGCGAGTGAATTTCGTTATTCACAGGCACGTGGCCCAGTCGGACATTATAAACAGCGTTAATTCGAAGTCTTTGGGAGTCCTTTTTTCGACACTAACGGCCGACCGGCAACCTGTCCGGAACGAACGAACGAACGGGGAGGGGGGTTGTTCCTCGGAGTGCTCATACAAGAGGCCAGCCCGATTAAATATAATTTTACACCTCGCTCGACGGGTTGACTCGCTGCAGGCTATTGGTCCTTTCGCATTGGCTCTTCCAACGTACATGCGTGTATGTGTGTGCGTTTATGCGTCGCACATTGGCGGAACGCACCTAATACCACGAAAAAAAAACGTATAACCACATTGTCGTGTTATACGTATTTACAAACAAATCGTACAATCGTCAATCATCATTCACGTACGCGTCATGTACTCCCGGGGAAGGTCCTGGCTCATTCGCCATCGTCACAAAGGAATCACTTCACGCACGAAATGAAAAAAAAAGAAAGAAAAAAAAACGAGGGACAGCCCGAGTCGTTTAACGTTGATGGTGAACACACGGTTTAAACGGGAACGCATAAGAATGAAAAGAACGCGAGTAGGTCGATTTTTCAGGGTGATTTTTTCGATGTGCTTCATAAGCAAAGTCGTCTTTGCCACCATAGTCAGACGCATATAGTTGCTAGACACTCTTTCAACTCGTACGTATATACCAAAGTTATGCTCATCGACATTTGAATAAATTCACCTGTTGACGGGTTGTATTTATCCTGCCAAAAGAATGGAAGATCGACGAAAGGGTGTGCCGATGGAGAAAGCAAGAGAAAGACAGAGAGAGAGAGGGAAAGTGCGTTGTGTTGCGAGCGACAGAATCAACGAACAAACGTGTTGCATCGTATACACGAGACGCGAGGGGAAATCCCCTAAATGGCTCTCACAGTCAACTTAATGCACGATACTCACGTGTGTTTGCCATTATTCGCTGTTATACGTCGTAAAAGACGTTTCACGTTTGTCCATCGAATTAAACGATGACAATGAACCGATCGGGGTGGGTCAATTGAACGATTAAACGATGATAAACAACGTTACGATGATACTCCATCGTGATTTACGTTATCGTTTATTAATACATATATAGTATTTCGAACATTCCAGGATCTTTAATTGTAATAATATTTAAACAATTAATAATAATGAAAAAACCAAAGTTTCCCAAGTTAAAAAATTAATTATAATCTATATATGGGATCGGGCATATATAGTTTATATATAGATTATATATAGTCTATATATAATCTACGTACAATTTTTTTACTTGGGTTAACATAATTTTTTCGAAAATTCATTATCGTATTGTAATATCCCAAATAAAAAAAATATATATATATATATATAGTCTATGTATGAACTATATATGGGATTGGGCACATATAGTTTATATTTAGATTATATATAGACTATATACAGTCTATAAATAATCTATATATATATATATATATAGATATAAAAAATAATCAATTATAATAATTTTTTATATATTTAAAAAATTATATATATATATCTATATACATACATATAATTTTTACTTGGGTAAAGACTATGCACAGATTATATAGACTATATGTCATCTATATATACGCCATATATGGCCAATCCTATATATAATCATATATATCATTTTTTTACTTGAGATGTATGTCCAATGAACCTGTGGTTTTGTTGATATTCCAAATCCATCAGCCAACATTTCGCCAATGACGTAAAAGAACATTATTTATCGTATATTAAACATGTATTTTGTTATTCGTATACAATGCGGCGATGTAAGAAAATATGGTTGAGAGGATATCTGTGTGGTTTGGAGGGTGAAGAAACTGTTGGGGAAGGAATGAGAACCTCTTTGTTCGACTGTGATTTAGCGGGGTGGCAGTAGCTCTTGTGATTCTCGGTAGAGCGAAGCACCGGAAAGCAGCAGCAGCAGCAGCACCACCACCAGCAGCACCAGCAAAGAAGAAGAGGAAGAAGCGATCGGGCGAGGGATGAACAAGAGAGCGTGTAGTGAGGGAGGAAATGGCGGGTAAGGGGAAGGGTGGGGCGAAGGGAGAGGATGAGTGGCGCGCGGAGAAAATGATTCGGGGTGGAACCAAAGCCGAAGAGGGTGCTTCAAGGTTCTTCTCTCGGTACTGTACCGTCGGGCGTCCGCCTCGCTCCCGGCTGGCTAGACTCGCTCATATTCTCGAGCCTTTATAGATTTATTTCGATAGCGAGCCATGGCCGGGGCGGGAGGGGCGAGGGGAGACCACTACCACCAACCCTCACTCGCTCGTTCCTCCTCTATCGATTGCACCTTTCGATATGCCAGCTATGGGCGAACCTCGACGAAACACGCCCGATGCATTGCAACACGCAAAAAAAATATATAAATACATAGATATATACATATATATATAACACTCGGTGAAAAATGAAATAACCTGCTGCTGAAAATGATACCCAAAGGGGAAACACAAAGAAAAACGGATGGATGTCAATGGAAGAGGGAAATTTGCGGTCTTGGTGTAGCTTAGTCGTATTATTGTTATTAGTATTGTTATCATTATCAAAACTGTGGTTATAATTGCAGAGTCTATTATTATTATTATTATTATTATTATTATTATTATTATTATTATTTTCATTGATAAGACGTTTTTTTCAATTCTGAAGTTTTCAATTGAACAAAAAAAATCCATTGAAGACGAGTAAAAATGTTGAATTTACGTTTGTCATTGATTCATGATGTAATTTCGTTATTAATCGTCATTGTTTGTTTGTTTGTTTTTTTTTTTTTTTCAATCGGCAAATTTCAATATTTCATTTGAAAGTTATATTCATTGAAATTTTCATCGCAGCGATATTTAAATTTGTGGGTTGTAAAAATCACGAAAATATTACAACGCGTGTAATAAACACAAGAGCACGAGAAACACATCGTGGCTTGTGCGCTCGTTGAAGTCGTTCGATCGCAGAGTTGAAGTTTGGTACGAGTATGGTGTGTATACCTATATTTATATGTATAGTACGGAGCGTTGAGTGGATATACGTACGGTATATATATATATACGGCTATATAGATGTGCGAGCGTAACTGAAATCTCAGCATCCACCCCCCTCCGGAGCGAGACCCGTCGTCGGCCACCCCTCGTGCGGTCTCTCTCCTCTTTTCATCCCCTGCACGGGGGACAGGGGCGACCGGGGACCGAAGGGGGAAGGAGGGGTTCCGAAAGGTTGCAGCTGCGTGCCCTCGGCCAGGTGTGCCCTTCGACGTTCTCGCTCGGGCAAATTTTTCATCTCTCTCTTTCTTTCGCTCCATCTCTCTCTGTCTCGCTTTCTACGTTCCGAACGTTTCACGCTTTATTCACCTTCGTTCGTCGTTCGACACTCGTCGAGTCTCGTTGGGCTCGCCGCAACGTTCGCCGCGCCACAAGGGTGAAGGTTCGTTCTCTTCTCTCTTCCATCCTCGCCAAAAATCCCCGCACGACCCTGCCGCGTGCGTTTTCGTATCCAACCGTGCCGAAATTCCCGCAGTGAAATTCGTCCTTGCACCGGGATCACCCGGACTCACAGTACGCCACGAGGTTTCACGCTGTGATATTACGCTCGCGTTTTCCAAATTGTTATCGCCCCAATTACGTCGACAATAAGCCGAAAATAATCGAATTTGCACAGAACATCTCTCGGCTCGCTCTCGACACTCTCACTCGGTTTGTCCGTGTGTTCTCGGGATTTTCCGATGTTTTTTTTTCGATTTACTATTCGACGGGACGATGTAATTGGACATTTTTGGGGGGAATATCTGTTGCATGTCAGTGAATGAATGAGTTTTTTTTCAGTATAGAGCTGAGGGGCATACTTGTGGGAGAATCATTATTTTTTCAAGGTATGACGTAGAATTTGCAAGTTTATTCGATGAATGGTTATACATTTTAGTTGAGGCTCTCGATAAGGTTGAAGATGTAATATTGAGCTCGACTTATTAATGGGCTCTTCGGTTCAGAGATGATTGATTGAATATTTTATACGATGGCGTTGATTAACATTTTTTTTTACTCAACAATGTGGAACCATTGTATGGTAAAAAAAAAATGATTGCCAATATTTTTTTGATTGTCAATATTTTTACGACATTTTGAATACTGCTCGAAAGAAGTCATAAAAAAAAAATAACTTGAAATTTGAAAACGATAGGCCGGGTATGACAAACTTTCCCCCGATGCTAAAATCTGAATATGAAAACCATAAAATTTGTTTTTTTTTCTTCGGAAACACTCAAATATTGAGCAGCGTGAAATGTAATCACATGTGTAAAGTATATGTGTAAAGTGACTGTGGCCCTACTGTTTGGTCAGAACAATTGGTCACTTTCGAAGCCTCCTTTACACGTCTTTGGAACATCTCGTTATTTTGTTTTCGCGACTTCCGTTTCTTTTTGCATGTCCGGATTTACAATCAATGAACGTACGTACCCACCTATATCGTCAACATATCGTGAAACTGAGTGGGGGACGGTGTGAACTGAGGCAACGATTTTCACGTGGGACACACACACACACACACACACACATACACACACACACTAGCGTTATTTCCTACGTGCTCGAAATGGACAGAGTCGCAGGAAGGTACAGAAGCGTGGAAATTGCGGAAGCTAGTAGAAAACCCGACGATATCTCGATAAGCGACGTCGAGAGTGACGCCGTTATTGCCGTCCATTTCCACTTCCAACGTGTGCCACTTCCGCTCGTGATCTGTCTCGGTTTTGTGGCGCGTTTTTTTTTTCTCTCGCGCCCGTCGACCGGGCCCAGCCTAAACACACCCGTAACCCAACCTCCAACTCGACACTTTTTTTTTTCTTTCAAATTCTTTTATTTTTTTTTTTTTTTTTTATTACGGTAACTGGTCACGGTGTTCAGCTTCGAAAAACTGACGTGTTTTCATAACATTTTTACTCATTCTCGATTTGATGTATTCACAATTTTTATCCGTTAAATTATGAAGATTATATCAATTTGGCGGATTTTAAAATTATTGAAAAAAAAACGATAAACGGCAAAAATGTAATTATTCAAATAAAATGATCGGTCGATTTCCGTTCGGTGGCGATAAAAATTTATGAAATGGTTTTTTTTTTTTTTTTAATTTTTTTATCGATGATGGAATCACAGATTGGAGATTTATTCGGGAACGAATGACGATGGGGTTACACACACACACACACACACACACACACACACACATGCAGGCAAACACACACACACAGATGGACTGTCGCGGGAATATCAAATCGCTCCGCTGAGCGTACATCCCACCCGAAACGGAAGCGGGGTTTCCCCCGAGGCTATCAGCGGGGTCAAGCCTACCGGAACACCGGAACCGGAAGGGTGCGGAGCTTCAGCGCGACGGATCATGGGACCCGCGGTCCGACTCGCACTGATTACCCGTAGTCGATGAAAATCTCTCGCGCGCGTCGCGGTCACCTTCGTACGGCATTTTGATTGCATGAAAATTTTTTATTATTACCGATTACTCGCGTTAATGTCACAATCCGGACTAACGGGATAATTTTATTTATTATTTTTTTTTTTAAATTTATTTCGAAGACTCATGGAGGAGCAGTCGATTAGACCGACCTCAAAAAATGAAGACTTGAAATATCGATTTTTTCGCAAGATATATTCGATTCTTTTTTTTCTAGATAGGAAAAAATTATCATATACTGTGATTTCCGAAAAACTCGTATTTCTTCAAAGTTAAAAAAAATATTTATATATATTAGGCAATTGATGCCCACTCCGAATCTATGAGAAAACTTTTTTAATCTCGATAAAGTATCTAAAAAAAGGGCACGGTGAGGGAAAGGGAGGTCTGAATCTAAAAAAATTTAGCGAGGTCGTAGGATCCAAAAAATACTAAAAGAAAAATCATCGACCACATCGAGGGATAGAAGGGTTTCAATCCGGTGATTCGGAACGACCCTTCCCATAAATAAACGATCCTCGACACGAATAATCATACACTCGATCGAAAATTAATATTCCGTTGTTAAAAAAAAAAATGTCCTCAATATATTTTTAGCCGATTAAAACTGACCGAGAAAGCTTATCGATGGAAATTAATTTCATAATAATACTCCAGCTTATTGGGTGACCCAAAAAAATAGCTTGGCACACATTTGAGCTCATCTGATTACAGAATTATTCTATACACACACATGTATATGTATCTGTGTGTATATAAATATTCGTATTTATAAATAAACCTATAAAAAAATGTTCACATCTACGAATATTATTTCGAGAGAATTATCATGTGCCACAATTCACAGTACGCATTGGTTTTGTGTTCCACCTGTGAAGATCGGTTGTGCCCCGTGTGAACGGTGACTAATGATTGCCGGGTTTAAACAAAATGGCTTACCCAGACTGTTGCACGGAGCGTTACGTGTGTCGGTTTATATATCGTAACGGGGAATGCGGGGCGATTCGCCGCGAGGAAATTGCCTCTCGCGGTTATAACCTACCGCGTTGCCGCCGGTGCCCTCACCAAACGCACAAGAGGCACCATTAGGCCAAATGACTCGAGCGTGAACAACTCGTGATTAAAAGGACGATTTGTTATAAGGATATGGTTTATATTCAGACGGTTCGTGAAACGTTCGTTCGACGATACACTTGTATACGTATATATATATATATGTGTGTGTGCGTGTATATGTATATATAGCACCATCGAGAGAACGATGCGTGCCGTGAGGCACACCTACTACTATTCGTCAAACTCTCGACGATGCCAGAACATTTCTTCTTCTCGTCTCATACTTCTTCATTCACCGTTTCACTTATTTTTCTCACTACCTGCGCTCTTCACCTCTCGACAAATTCCAATTCTCGTTACGTACAACTGATTTTCAACATACATGAATATTCGCGTTTGTAACAAATGTATCACATTTTGCAATATTAATTATCGTTTTTAGTCAATTAATCAGAATATTATTTTTCGAAACATGAAAAAAATTGATTGATTATAATTTTATTTTTCAATGAATTACTGTTTATAAAAATTGTAATAAATATACAGAATAGCTTCTGCGGCTCGCCGATAAGATTCTAACGTCGTCTGGCAATATTATTGTTTTTTGTGTTATTCAGAATAATTATAACAACAACAATAATAATATCGTCTAATTCAATTTTATTATTATTATTATTATTATTATTATTAAGATTCTAACGTCGTCTCGCAATATTATTGCTTTTTGTGTTATTCAGAATAATTATAACAACAACAATAATAATATCGTCTGATTCAATTTTATTATTATTATTATTATTATTATTATTATTCGTAAATCGTGTGACATTGATTTTAATAACGATAACAATCGGTCGAGTTAATTTCATGCAAACTGCGCCTGTATGGGGGGGCACCCTAAATTACTGGACACTTTTCGAGTGGTGGACACTCCATGGGAATCTCAGTGGCAAACTGTCCGGCCGGCAGGTGGAAAGGTCCTTAATTACCAGTGAGGTGTAGGTTTACCTTACGCATTACAATACTATGGGAAATCCGAGCATCACCTGCCAAAAGTCCCGGAACTCTCGGTACCGGGGACCTGACCACCCACCCATCGAAACACACAAACTACATCACGGAGTGAATATAATATATACATATATATGTATGTATATATACATATGCTTATGAGTTATTTTGCCTCCTACGTATCGTCGTTGCTTCGTACGTATTCGCGAAACGTTCTCGCAAACCTCGCCGAGGTTATGGGAACCCGGAGTCTTCGCTGCCGTCTCTAAATACAGTAATTAACCGTATCGTCGTGTTCCCTCATCGCTGTGTCGCCGAGACGCACGGTACTTGTCCGCTATACATCTCGAAAATTACACGTTCAATCGCACAAGAATTTACGACGACAACGATGACGACGACGACTGCCGTCACGTCTATCGTACATGAGATTATTCACTCTTCTTCAATATCCGATGTCATTGTTTCACACCCATTTTGCATATTACATATCGTTTCAACGTTTTTTTCTTCACGTGTTGAAATGGATATTTAAAAATACGTTTATTCGTTCGGAAAAATTCAATAAATTGATCATCGTGTTATCTGCATCTTTTTGCATAACTGTCACGTCGATCCATTGACATTGTTTGCCTTTTTTTTATACATGGACTTATTGTTTTTCCGTTATTTATCATTTTTAATAATATCGTGTATTTAAGAAATGAATGAACGACATTTCCATGTGCATTTTTTTAAATAATTCGGTAACGATTTTCAATCGATAAAAAAATTGGTTATTGCGATTATTTGACAGGATAAAATTTTAAAATTTCATTTTTTTTGAGGATGGGTGTGAGGTTATTTATTTTTCTTTTTATTATTTTTCTTTTTTTTTTGTTATTCTTTATTGTTTTTTAATATAAGATTCTATTGTTTTCCACTTATTTATGGTATCATATTCATTTCACAAAACAATTTCTCAAATTCGTCCCTTCAAGAAAATGAATCAAAATTAAAATTTGCGTTTTAAAAAAAAAATTAATTCGGTAACGATTTTCTATCGATTGAAAAAATTTTGTTTTCATTCATTTGACAAGACAACAATTTCAAAATTTCTTTTTTCTCGAGGGTAAAAGGTGTGATTTATATATTTTTTCTTTTTTATTTTGTATTTCTCCGTTCGATATTCGCGAGAACGAATATAACGAAAAATATGAGACAGAGATGAGTCAGCAATATCGTCTTGTCACGTATGCTGACAAATGATTGTGGAATAATTCCGACGGGGTGTGTGCGGGAAAGAGGTGCTCGACATAGGCTTCAATACGAACGAAATCCACGTGTTCGAGTCTCACGGAAGGTGTCGGCGACCCCCCGACGATGCCGAAGACGCGATGCCACCATGACGTACCGGGAAACGACACCCTCCAGATGTTCGGTGGCACGTAACGATAACTCATTAATGATCGACGGTCATTGACAAATCGTTGCGAGACACCGCGGAAAGCTTTTTTCACGAAACCGCCAAACGGGAAATTAGAGTGACGTTGGCGAATCGTCACCGTCGATAACAATTATTCTTATACACGGTGATACGTCAGATTTTTCGACTGCTTATATATAGTCACCGTACGCGTCACGTTGATTATTACTTATCGTTGTCATCGTTCGTCCCAAAGTGTCGAAACCATTGCCGCCCCATCGTCGATACTGGAACGGTAATGCATTATGAATAAATGAACATACGCGTGCATAACTAACACGCACGAAATTATCGGTCGTCCGATAAGCACGATGAATGAGTAACCGAAATAAAAAAATCAATCGTACAATCGACCGAAATGTTGTTATTCCGTTGTCCAAAAAAAATATATATATATTTATTTATTCTCGACAACTTATCGATATAGAAATTCGTTAATTTCGGTTCATTGGATGATCCCAAAAAAAATCTAATATCAATATATTTAAAACCAGAAAAAACCCACGTATCATATCACACATGAAAATAGCTTTGCCCCCGACCGGCGCGGTCAGTCAATAAAAAAAGAAAGATAAATATAAAAACAAATAATCAAACATTCGCCAAAAATATTACATTTTTTCTCATTCAACAAAACCAATTAATTTCTCCCAAACATTCTTTCACCCAAAAAAAAAAAAAAAAAAACCGATAAAAAATCGATCGATAGAATTCAATTTTCGCAACCCCCTCCCCGCCCGCTCCCCCAATTCCCTCATCAATTGTTCCCCATCCATTCCCACCAATTACAAACAAAAAGAAATAATCCTAACTCAACAAGCCCCAAAAACCACATTTCGTAATTCGCCTCTCGCCCCCTCCGCAATTTTCGTATTTCGCAAAATCGCGATAGACGGAAATTCTCATCCCCACATCCATACAGTCTCGCAAAACCATGTATAGCTAACTCTAACTCTCGACGTGTGTCCGCGCCGTGCACGACCGATACCACGCAACGGCAATGGAAACGTTGAAAATCCGCGTGGAACGAGGCGGGGGGCGGGGGAGGGGGGAGTTTCGCTGCCGCGAGGGTGGGGGGTCAGATACTGCGCGCAACGAAAATCACGTACGCGATGCACAAGAGCTGGGTTACCCCTCGTTGCGACCACACGGGGCCACCCCTCGAATTAGCGTCGAGCAAAAAGGCATTCCCACACATTGCCACGCAGCCGCAACGTCGCGAGCATATATACATATATACATATATATAATATATATATACCATCGATATGCCAGGCTGTGGGATATCTATGTTTGCGTGTGCGTGCGTGTGTGCTCTTCGGTCTTTGGTTGTCGTTGCCTCGTCGTACACGGGGACTATATGGTTGTTGTCAATATTACGCGGACGACGGGGGCAATCCGAGAGTCTCACACGCGACTGTACCGACTAGACCGGCCCCCGGGTACACGCATGAATGCGTAATGCTTTGGGACAGTGATTTCCAACCTCCCCCCCCCCCTCTCACGCGCTTATACCGCACCCGCGCTATTTGCACCCTCGTTTTCCCTCCCCGTGCTTGCTGTCCCCCTTTCCCCTGCCCCCCTTCCGCACTCTCCCAGGTCCACCCGCGGACACCCTCGTTCACGCGGTGCATACCCCGTCACACAGACAGATGGGGTTCTCACGGCCTCTGCCATATCCCTAACCCCCTCCTCCCCCTCCACACACCCCACGGGCGATGCAACCCCCGTAGCTCTTTTCCCCCTTCCCTCCCCTCCCCTCCCCCTCTCAACTGTTCAACGTGGGCTACCGTCGTCCGTGCCCCTCCGATAATGTGCGACGTAATCGGCCAACTATAATGCCACTGTCACAACACGCAAACATCGCGTGTGTTTCTATGTAGCTTCGTCACGCATATATATGTGTATGGACTTGTGTATGTTTTGTTTTTTTTTTTTTTTTTTTTTGAGGAACGATATATTTATTGAGTAGTATGTATAACGTGAATGCGGCGGGGCTGCCCAAATGGTGCGGAGAGAGAGTCGGCGGAAAAATTAATTGGGGATGAATAGTTTATTGGCGCCCTGAGACAGGTACTTTGTTTGAGAATGAGTTTGTATTATTGTTTGTTGTTTTGTTTTTTTTTTTTTTTTTGGTTTTTTCGTGAGGAGATTCAGCTTTTATTTTCATCGGGGTTTTTTTTTGTAATGAGGGGACTATCATTTTTGTGATGAAATTTTGTTATGACAATAGATTTTTTCGGGATTGGCGATTATTGATTAGGGGAAGTGGGTTTTGATACATTGGATATGATTTAATTGCGAAATGAATAGTGGATAAATGATTTTTGCAGGTTTCATTGTTACATAGTGATAAATTTGTTCGGATGAACAATTATTTCGTTGGAATTTTGTATTTTGCGACAGTGATGAAGATACGTGTATGGAAAAATTATTTTAACCGTGTAGCTGGTAATGAATTTTTGTTATCTTCATTGTCGTTTTGTTGCAGGTCCGAAAGTGATCGTAAAATGTTGAATCCTGAAACGGGCTGTTACTCGGAATCCGTTCGAGCATGGTGAGTCGAATAATTCGAAAAAAAAAAAAAAAACAAACACATAATTGAAATTGTTACTTCTCATGTACATCATAGATGAATATGTTTCTCAATGAGGAGTGTGACATTACGATAATTTGAAAGGAAAAATAATTGAAATTATTACATTTTAATGTACTTAATCACGATTGTGCGATATGGCGTTCGTACTGCACGCGTCGTGCGAAAACTCGGTTAACGAAATAATCAATTTCGCTGAATCTCGGTCACCGGGTAAGGTTCACGACGTTCGTGTGGGTGTCGAGTCATTAACTCGTTAGAATTTTCACTCTTTAACTTTTTTTAATATTCTTTTTTTTTTCATTATTTTTTTTCGTCCTCAGCATCACTCGACACACATCGCCTCGCGAGTTTGCCACTCGCGTTATCCACCGGCGTCTCGTGTGACATTTAAATCACCTGCGTACTCGGTAAAAGTTGTTACGCGTATGGTAGACTACGAAACACGTAGTTTTCCCCGCTCTCATTAGCGACGTGTTTTAATTAGTCACAAAATGTGTCGACGACTCGAGGGACACGCAACGATAAAATGGTTTGACGCGTTGCCGCGGCCGGTGCGATGATTGGGGGTTTGTGACAACGAAATTTCGTTAACTCGAATTAAAGCGTTGAAACGATAAGATCGTCGGATTGTGTTTTCATGACTGACAATAAGGTTACGTCAATCATACGAATACTCGATTAATTCTGTTATCTCAGTGATATCAATTTGATGGGCATTTTATTTTTATCTCAGTTAGATTGACTTTCATGGATTGTAAAAAAATATACATATGCACAGGGTTGTCACAATAATAATGATTATTATTTATGCGTGGAAAATTGCTGAAATACACTGACGATATTTCTCGATTTCATTTTTTTTCTTTTTTTTTTTCGTCCATCGTATTATTATTCCGTGGGCGTTATTCGTTGAGTGATTTATTTATTTATGAGATTCGACGAAATAATTTGTAGCGTCGTAGTTCGTTTTAACTGTGTTACACCTTCGCTCATGCTGGTTATACGGTATTAGAGATACAGCCGTGCAAGTCTCACGTGGGTATAACGACGAGAAAAAAAATAAGTAGGAAAAAAAAAACGAAATAAGGACGAGGGACGCGAAACACGAGGCGAGAAAAGAGTGTTAATTCGAGAGAGGGCGGTGGACAAGTGCGAGCGAGAGGGACCCTTAATGCGATTACCACCGTTATCAGATGTCACTTCCACTTCTCGTCGCGTGATGACTGCTACGAGTCCGCACAGTCACCAACGGAACGAACCGAGACCACTTCTGATGGCCCCTCCCCCGCGCTCGTTTGTCATCGCGTGACGCTCGGCCACGCGGTGAACACGATTTACTTCCGTTACGGCCGACTAGCGTCAATGTAATTTTTTTTTTCTTATCATTTATTTATTTTTATGTTTTTTTTTTTCACCACCCTCTAATTTTTGGTTGCGAGCTGACCAACTTATGAATTTATACGGAGTCAATGTAATCCGAATTAGTGAACGACGGATGAAGCAGAACCGAATCACAACAGATTTTATCCACGAACGAGTGGAATGTTAATTTTAATTAGTTCAAAAAAAAAAATTTCATCGATAATACAAAACGATTTTGTTTTTAAATTTTTTCTAATTATCAACTTCAACCATCTTGTTACTGTTCTGACTTAAAATTCTTATGTTTTAACTTGTATGT
The DNA here is from genome assembly GCA_963662125.1 of Diplazon laetatorius. Classification (NCBI taxonomy): domain Eukaryota; kingdom Metazoa; phylum Arthropoda; class Insecta; order Hymenoptera; family Ichneumonidae; genus Diplazon; species Diplazon laetatorius. The sequence goes on from OY759152.1 coordinate 13,874,366, forward strand.
TAGACATAACGTTGATTAGATTTTGAATTTTCTCGTGGAAATTCGAGAATTGTTAAAAACAAAAAAAAACAAGCTGTATGTTGAATTGTAGACATTTTAAAAGGTCTATAACTCGGTATTTGCATTTTAAAAGATTGTTCCACACAACACACACACATATCTGGAAATACTCTCCAAATGTTACATCTGGATATTTCAGGACCAGAGATGGGCATTCATTCAATGAAAATGTATTTTAAATACTTTTCGAACCAAATCATCAATAATCTTACCGATTTATTGAATATTTCAATGGATTTAAAAATAATAATTTACGTGAATTATCATAATTATTACGGAAATGTGATAATATTCATTCTTGAATGATAATTAATTATAGTTATCTGTTTGAAAAAGTATTTAAAATATATTTTCATTGAATAGATGCCCATTCCTGTTCAGGATACTTTCAACTTGTTGACATCAAAATCCCAATAAAAAAAACGTCGAACCTTCACAGATCTTCCTCCATGAGGGATCAAAATTGAAAAAAAATGTGTACCTACATCACAATTACGTCGATTGAATGAAAGTTGCGTGAAAATTAATTTTCGATCCTCGATTGTAGCAAAGTAGCATTGTGAAGACGGAAGGGCTGTGGATCCGGAGAGCCGTGACCACCCTCCCCGTGGGGCTGTTAGAGGCGGGCAAGTTGGGTTCGCGTGTCGCACGCGACCCCCGAGAGTGAGTTTCTTACAAGCAACCGGGAAAGAACCGTGGCGCCCTAACTTACAGTTAACGACGACGTTAATGCGCGAGCGAGCGAGCGAGCGAGCGTGGCTCGACCGACCCCGTGGCCCATAAGTTGGGGAGGGAGGGGGGATAGGGCTGCGCCACATTAGCGACTACGGGTGGCGAGAATCCCGGCAGAAGCTCTCCCGCACTAAATCTCCCGTAGAAAATCTTCGCGGACGTGTTCCAACCGGCTAAGACGCTACGGGGGCGCTACGGGGGTGACCGGGGGGTGGGGGGTAGATTTCGGGCGGGTGATTAGACGCTGGTGCAATCCTGCTCGAAGTGGTCGACGCTGATTCTCCCCCCTCCCCCGCTTCTCCTCCCACGAAAGCCCGCCGGAAAATTCATTGACTCGCGGCTCGAGAATCTCGCTCATTCGTTTAGCCCCTCGCGACCCCTCCCCCGCCCCGCCCTCGTACCGGATACCGGAAGTAGTTATACCGCTACCGCCGGGGGTGATTTTCTCTGATTCCGGACAATCTCCGCTAATTCGTTAATTAATCGTCTATCTCGCTCAATTGCAGGAACTAGTGTGTGATTGTTATCGTTAATCTTATCTTTTGTTTACGATGTGAAGTATTGTGGGGTTGGATTCGTTGGATTGATATGTATGAGAATTGTTATTCAAATGTGTGGGACCGATCGTATCGGGAAATGGATTAACTTGTCATTTTTATTCAAACGAGTCGATTCATAATTTTTTTTTGAATTTCAAGGGAATTTCATTGTTTCAAAAATTCTCACATTTTGTTGCTTAAAAAAATCTCACATGAGTAAGATTCATACAATTTTTACTATTATCTAGATAAAAACCTTGAACAAATTGAGTTATTATTTATTTTAGCGAAAATTGATATATACAAAAATTGATGACCTTCAGAGTAAAGAAAATACAATTGTGAAAAAAAAATGAAGAACAAAAAAAATATATATATACAAGTTATTCAATATTGTTATTTAACAATTGTGAAGGAAATAAAATTGTGAAAAAAAATAAAGAACAAATATTTATCCTAGGCAAATAATATAATATAATAATAATATAATAAAAAAAATAAAGAAACAAATATTTATCCTAGGCAATCAAGTTTTGTTCTTTTTTTCAGAATTGCGTGAAAATGATATTATTTCAGAAATTTTCATGCGGGGTTAATAATGAATTCTCGTAGGCCATGAACCGAATGGGGAAGAGTAAGATTTCTACAATTCCTACTTCTATCGGCCCATACAAAAATCTTGAACAAATCAGGTAATAATTTTTTTTTAACGAAAATTAGAATTGACAAAAATTTTAGATTTCCGAAATGAAGAAAAGAAAATGGTGGAAAAAATGGAAAAAAACAAGATACATGTTTATACTATGCGCCTGAGGGTTTATTGTGAGACCCGTCTACGACGTGTCAGTGCGATAGACGGAGACAGAGCGAGAGAGAGAGAGAGAGAGAGAGAGAGAGAGAGAGACCGAGAGTAGCCGGTGGAAGAAACGGACCGGGTGTGCCCATCCCCGACGAGTCCCTTCTCGGTTTTGTCAAACGACCCTTCGGGTGTGTCGCTTACAAGACAGCAAATTTGTCTTAGATAAGCAAAACAAGCACTCGACCGAAAAGAGAGAGAGAGAGAGAGAGAGAGAGAGAGAGGGAGACAGTCGGACGACAGAGACTCGTCAGACTCGTTTGCTCGACTAGCAGATACGTCCCACCCAGTCCGTGTTGTCCCTCGTTTTTTTTTCCGCTCGATCTTTCGTGTCTTGTTATCCACTTCTTGTTTTACGAGCCGCGTTTGCTCGACACACGCCGGTGGCTTTGCCGACTGATAGGGACATCCCACTCGGCGATTCGTCCGAGAATTGACGATGAAGATGTCCACTACCGTTTGAATCTTGAAACGTCTTGTGTCGGAATTAAATGCTCGACGGATGGATTTATTAATCTAAATTCAATGAATATATAATCAATAAATACATGAAAATAAAAATCAAATGGTAAACAGATAATTATTTACCAGCTAAACAATGGAAATATTGTTTGAAATATCAAAATATTTTACAAAAACGCAAAAATGAAACAAAAGTATGATAATTATACTAATAATTATATATAATAGATGTATAAATAATAACAATAATAATCATTATTATAAATCGTTGAATAATATAATAAAATAAAAATATGAATGATACAGGTAATTTGAATAAAAATAAAATGACCGATACAACGACCGACCCTCGTAGAAGTAAAGAAATTGACCCGTTCAATCCGACCGCCAGTGATATATATATGATATATACTTTATCACACCAGGGCGCGCGTAGAAGGTGTCCCAAAATCGTATTTCCTTACGCGTGTTAAATCGATTCCTCGAAACTGCGAGACCCCACGATTACCTGTGTTTCACTTTTTAGTCGTCGTCCCGTTTCATCCGGCATCAGAAACAGCGGTATTGCAGGGGGCCATCAGCGGGAGCAATAAGCCACTCGCGAGGATTAGCATAAATTACATTTCATCCTTCCGAGAACGTTCGTCTTCTTCTTCCATCTTCTTCGTCGCTTATTTATTTTTTTTTATCTTCTCATTTTCGTTCAGGAGACCCTTGTATTTATGGTGGCTAGTTTTGCTATCCAAAAACACGGTCCAATGTGTAAAATAAAAGATAAAAAAATGATCAAAACCAAAAAAAAAAAGAAAAGTGAAATTCTTCTCTCTTGTCGTGATACCGATGCATCAGGTGCACAGTTTCATCGTACTTCGGGGAGAATCTCAGTCAAGTTTCCCCGACAATGACGTCAATTTTTTATTTCATTTGAAAAAAAAAAATTCATTTCATTTGAAAAAAAAATTTTTTTTTTTTTATTTTTAACAATTGATCAGACCCTCGACAATTCATCAAGTTGTAAAACGCGTTCTCGTTTCCCATGACGAAGGGAGCATTTTTTTTTTCGGCGGTGCATACCGTGAACAAGTCATCCGAATTTTTTTATTTTATTCTTTCAAATTTCATACAGACGTGTGTGTCTCTGTGTGTGTGTGCGACATTGCATTCGATTTCACTTGTAGATCGACGCTACCGCTTCTCTCACTCAAACCCGGCAATTTTTTATTATAATTCTGATAAATAGTTTCACATTTGACCCGGCAGAAACGGTGGGAATGGATTTTTTTTCTTTTTTTTTTTTTTGGGGGGAGGCGTTGCCAGATAGGTGGACGAACCGAAGTTGTAAGCGTGAATAATGCACGAGTGACTGATGACGTCAGTGACATCGGCGGCCTTTGTGCGTCGATGAGGGAGACGCGCGAAGGGGTCGCCGGAGGGGGAGGGGGGGGGGGCAAGTGAATGCGGGAGGGAAAAGGTGAGAAATAATATCTCGCGGCGGGAATGATGATGATGAAAAATAAGCAACGCGATGAGTGCAACGCCGGTGCATCTTTCGGATCCATGATGGATACAATAAGCGGCGTGGGTGGATGTGGCTTGGTATTAGCGGGCTAATAGAGGCGTCGAGGGTCTAATGGACGTTCGACTGACTGGTGGACGTTCTTCTCCGTCACTCCGATGTGCCCTTAAACTTTTGGTTACCTTCGATCGTTTTATACTGTACTACAATATATATATGTGTGTGTATATGTATGAGAAGAACTTATCAATCTTTCGATCACCACGTGCCCTGGCAGAGGTCGTCGTTGGGTTCACTCAACACCGTTCTCAATTTTCATCTAACCTACGAATGACCATCAAACTTTTTTTCCATTTAGCTTCCTCATGAAGGAACCTTTCTTTACTCCCCACGATTTAGAGGAAACCAATTTCAAGTTTCAGCCAAAGATTAAAAAAAAAAGTATGAAATCGTTTGCTCACAGAGAATTGTTCATTCACTACCTACGATTCAGAGGAAAAAAATTGCAAATTTCAACTTGTCTTGTTCCTTGTTCCTATTTTCTCGCTGATGGTTCCTTCACATTTCGCCTTCTAAAAACAAACCACCCCATTTTGTTTTTCGTTCTCCAACGTTTTTACATTGTGACTTTTCGTTTTTATATTTTCTCAATATTGTAAGTCACTTTGACGGATTTTTCTTTATTACTGGTTATTTATTTATTTTTTAATTTTGTTTTTTTCGTCGAACTGGTTCGTTACTCGAGTTACGTCATGGGCGATTGACCATTGTAGATATTTTTACATACGCTTGTCAATCAATGTGAAAGACGAAACAACGACGAAAAAAAATGTTTTAGTCGGAAAAAAGTCTGTGGAAAACTTGTTGATCGATAAATTTCATTCGATGCATGGATGTTCAAATTCGAATCGACAGGGTATTTTATTTTTATGAACCTTTTTCTTTTCATTCACTGGGAAGTTTTATGAACTCTTTCTTCCCTGCTGTTGTTGCTGCTGCTGCTGTGTTACCGCGGTTGGTAAATTATTTTGATGTGACACTCTTCGATGTGTCGATTCGATTCGGTACGGGGGTTATTTTTTTTCTCGTCTTTTTTTATTTTTTATTATTTCATTCGACACTCGTGCGATGAGACAAGAAAAGGGATGAAGAATGAAAATAGAGAGACCCGTACGGACCCTTTCGACGCGTCGCTAATCGCTTTAGCATCGAGTCCCCCGAATTTTCGTATATCGTCGCTCGCTATTCGCCATTATGCAACAACGAGATTTTAATACACCTTTTCCCGAACGTAGCGCGACGGAAAGTTGTCGTTCGCTGTCGTGAACAGAGAACGCGAAACGAATCGCCGGTCGGCAATCGAGAAAGGATTATATATCCCTCGGAAAAGTGAGATGGTGAAAAAAAAAAAAAAATAATCGTAGGGGAATGAAGATCGAGAGAACCCGAATGGAATTTTATTCGATGGTATTGAAACTCGTGGTGAACTAGTTGCCAACAGCTTTGCCACGCACCCTTTTAGGGCTATATGTGCGACACGTACTGTGAAATTGCAAAAGTCGCAGCTGGATGGAACAAAATGCGTGCGGCAAAATCCAGGTGATGTGATTTTCGATTATCGAAAATACAAGATTGATGTAATTGACAAAATAAAATAAAAAGTCAGAATAATTTATTTCTGTGAAAAATTAATAAGCATACAACAGTTCAAGATTTAATAAAATTCACAATTCTTGAAATTCATTGAATCCACTTTGAAAATTATGAATCTACAAAAATCTAGAAATTTTATTACAAATCTGTCTGACACCGAAATCATTGAAACAATACTGTTTCTTCACAATTGAACTATAAAAAAAATTGTTCCAAAGTTTCAACAACGTATATCGAAAATAAAAATAACGTAAAAAGAAAATGCAATAAAATCTTTCAAAGTATCAAAAACGATTGACTGTCAAGTGGAAACAATAATAATTCACGATCGAATACAAATTTTCCAACTAATATCCGACGAACACGGGGTCGTTGGGTTTTGTGGGACGGAAAGAAAAAAATCAAAACTTTTGAAAAAGAAAAGTAAAGAAGAAAAAAGAAATGAAAAAGAAAACGCATCACGCAGGGGATGATCGTTGGAGGGGTTTGGATTCGACGGTGACGAACACGAGAGGGCTCGACGTTAATGGCGTGCTATATAACGGTTTACGCAAAAGTCCCCTACACGTGATGCCGGAGCGTGGAGGTTCGCGTTTTGCGCCGGGCCGATGTGGCATCGGAGCACACACGGACTCGTGGGGATTGCGGAGGGTAAACATCGTGTAACCACCGGGGACCTTTCGATCTCGGGGGTGAGTGGCAGTGACGCGAAGCAGCACGCTTTCCGCACGCCGAGACTCCAAACAGCCCATCTAACTTCCCCATCCCTCTGCTACGTACCATATATATAGATATATATGTATATTGAATATTCTATAAATATTTTATTGGCTCGTCTTTCGACTTTATCGCGCGTGGATGGTCGCGACAAATGCCACAAGGGATTCTCAGAGCCTCGAATTTTTTCGACTTATTGCACTCACAATATTGAATTATCGTTCGATCATCCGCCATTCGTTCCGCCGTGGATTATTTTTTTTTTTTTCATTCCTACAACGGAAATATGATTTAATGAAAAGAATTAATAAATTCGCTATTGTTGATAGTAATCAATTTCGTTATAACTAGAATATCATTGTTATTTAATGTGATCGATTGTTATTTTTTTGTTCATTTTGTCAAAATTTTCGTTAAGTTTGCATTTTTGTAAAATTAAGTATTAGATTTCAAAATTTTCTCTAGTTTTCGAATGATTTAATTAAAAGAAAATTCGAGGAATGATCTATATTGATTTCAGGGTCAGTATTTTTAATTTTAGGATTAATATTTCCAATCTTTATTTTTTTTTTTCGTAAAATTATTTGGCAATTTTTTGACGAAACGAAAAACATGTCAAGCCTTAAATTTTTTTTTCTCATCCATGTACGTACCACAAACTCATTGAGAAGTAACTTATATTTTTAAGAAAATTTTAAATCACTAAAATAATCATACAATTTGAAAAATCACAAAAACTTATCTACTTGACACGAGATAACCGATCCCTCCTGGTAATGGCCAATTTCAAAGATGGAGGACTGCAAATTCACGAAACTTTCAAAAACATTATTGGGTGTCAATCTGGGGGAGGGGGCGGTCAAAATTCGTTTAAGTTCGATTTATGAGGACCACCCTAATATACATACACATATTCATACAGACATATATCCATGTATAGTACCGGAGAAAGAGAGAGAAAGAGAGATAGAGGGGAAAAGAGGGAGAAAGGGAGAGAGAGAGAGAGATTGTGTTCGGTAGTCGTGAAGAGAAGTTGGAAAGGAAGAGCCGGAGCGGGTTGCGGCGCGCACATGAGCGAAGACGACCGTGCGGCCGCCACTCAGTCAACATCACAGCCCGGCGAGGGCTGAGTTATGCCGAGGGCTCGGGTTCTTTCGAACTCGCCGATAAATCGCGTCTCCTACTTCGTCAGCAGGCATAACCCGCGCCTTTCCTCATCCTCGTCTACCTCGGCCGCTGCCGATGGCTGCCGATGTTGCCGATGTGTGGCCCATCACGCGCAGCCCCGTTGCCCCTGTGGTCGGTCCGTGAGGTGCGAATCCGGCACACACGTTCTTACGATCGTTTCTCGCGCGTCGTCGCGAATCTCGCGAGCTTACTCTCCTCGGCTTTCGAATTTTTTTTTTTTTTCAAAAATTCTTTTTTTGTTTATCATCTTCCATTCCGTAAGACACAGCCGAGCCGGTTCAACGGTTTATGCATTTCCGCTCGTTTAAACGTGGTGCCTGTGTGATTATTTCACTGCTTCCACGTCGTAACGAACAACGGCTTCTCAACCGCACAACGAAATATCAAGTAATCATTTTTTTTTAATGAATAAATAAGAATATATAAACTTGAAAATAAAATGTTATTAAGTGAGGTAATTAATAACTCGTGAAACATATTGATTTACGTAATGTCCACGTGTCATATCTCGATGAAAAAAATGTTTTTTTAGAAAGATTCCACGTCTAGAGCCATTAATTACACATTCGAGAAAAATTTTCATTTATTCTTCTGTCATTAATCGTTCAATATTATTATTAAACATCGTCGTGACAAGCTGTTATTTTTAACGGAGAATATATATATGTATAAAGAACGGTAACAGCTGAAGGAAGGACTATCATCGTTGCATAACAATAATAATCGTCATCGATTATTAATATCGAATGTACGATAACCTGGAGCCCTCGAAATAACATTTAAATTCATTGCATAACGAGCAATGAATTTTAATGTATTAATTCCGATCCAATAATTAAAAAAAAAACCCTCAACGTCCTCCGATAATCAAATAATACATACCTAATTTTCTTTTATTATTCGTTCAATAATCGTAATAAAATATTGTTTATTGATAATAAATATTGAATAATAATTGCGTGAAATAATTTTAATTGGATGTCACGGTCGTGAAGATCGTGACGGGCAACGTCACGATAATTTTTCCAAGTTCGGATATCGTCGAGTAATCGCGATCGAGCCAATTGATCGTATATATCCCCCCCGATGGACCGTGGACACAACGACGGCACCGGCAGCATAATCAAGAGCAACAGCATATAACCAGCGGTAAGCGTGCACCGTCACCGATTAATAATTACGAAGGGGGAGTCGTCGCGTTCGTTGGGCCGAGCGTCGCTAAACGCTTTTAATCAATGTCATCGGGCCAATTTCCGATCGCCGTTCTTGCTCGCTGCCATCGCGTTTCTCCCTCTCTTTTTACTCTCCCCCTCTCTCTCCTCTCTCCTCGTCCCTATCTCCCTTTCTGTGGTACTCCTCTGTCACACAGCTGTGAGGAGCCTCGCGCCTCTTCATCTACGCTGTGCACTACCGTTATACATATATATATATGTATGTATATGTATATATAGCCCGGTGATTCCAGCAAGTGTCGGCCTCGTCGAACGCGCGACGCGCCCCGCGCGTTATCGCTCGTCCGTTCGCCGTTCGAGCTCTTCGTGACTTCTGGCAGGAAATTACCAACGGCCGAAACTCCGGACACCCCGGAAGTTGCAATTTATCAATCCACCAACCTCTGGACCCCACGTGCCATCTTGGGTCGTAGATTTTCTTTTTTTTTTCTTTCGCGATTCGACGCAAAATTAATTTTTCGCGAATGAATTTCCGGGGAATTATTGTATTTATTTTTATTTGATCCATTTTGGAAACGCGTCGTTTGATGATTGTGAAGTGAGTCCAAAGTGACCGATTTCAGACGGGAGCTTCACTCGCATGAAATGTGAATGCGACTTCATGATCGTCCAAATCTTATTTAGTCACTTCTTTACGTGTCCTCGATACACAATGTACTATTATTATTTTTTCTGTTTAAAAAAAATATTTCTATATGGCTTTTCCAATATTTAATATTGATGCAGAATTTTTTGGGGATGGAAGGAAAAATAATGATAGATGTTACAAACTTTTTGTTCTCCGTTTGATATTTGTCAGTTGTGATACAAGTTGTAGAGATTTGTATTTTATTTTTTGTTCATCTTAATCCTGCATTGATTGTGATTTTTTTACTGATTAGAAGTGTTCTTTCTTTTTGATGGAAGGAAAAAAACTACTGAACAATTTTTGGAAATCAACGACAATCAAGGTTTAAAATGAATTCCATGGGAAATAATTCCATTTCTTTTATCACAGATATACATTGAATATACGTATATCCTTTTCCAGATGTTTTAATTGACGAAGTGGTGCGCCGTATTAACGACTGAATATAACTATGAGGAAACAACGGATAAATCGTGTAAAAATGTGATACTCGTTAGTTCGAAACGACCATCTATCTTGACCAAGTTATTTTACAACCGGCCATCACGCCCTTTAACCCGATCCTCGCTCGCACAACTTTTATTCATCACTTTGCCGCGTCTCGAAACGCGAAAAGTCTATCCGCCAGATGGTTTCCACGTTCACGCCACGCACGTCTATACCAACTAGAAAAGGTTGCCGCGCTATACGTACTATCGCGCAGGTGCGCTGGATAACTCTGGAGTTCACACGCGCGGCTCTTCGGCACGATAACGAGGATTGCGATCCGCGTGTTTTCGCTCCGTCTTTTCGTGAGACTGGCGGCCGAAACCCAAGCGCGAGCAACAAGAACGAAACGAAAGTTTATATATAGTAGGGTGGTCCTTGATGGGGGTGTTGACGAATTGCGACGAGTGCGGCCTCCAGATAGGTTAGAAATAAATTAATAAGAATATGTGCGAAACCCCAGCACCGTAGTCCTATAAAAAGACGTGACTGTAAGCTCGTTTTGTTTTCCATTTTAATAACATGGGATTTTCAGACTAATTCAGTAATTATTTTTTCCAGTTGTCCCTAAACGGCCAAAAAATTCTTTATCCACATAAATCTATTGTTAATCGGTATAACTACTCGTACATTTTTTTTCGAGACATAAACACAAATAGGTTTCAATTTCTGTTGGAATCGTTTATCAGTTGTTATCATCATTCATCGGTTCGCCGTTATCGATGATATACGGGTGAAGTCTTGTGAAAAAATTTACGAGTAGTTATACCCATTAACAATAGATTTATGTGAATAAAGAATTTTTTGCGTTCTTAGGGACAACTCGAAAAAATAATTACTGAATTAGTGTGAAAATCCAATGTCATTTAAATGGGAAACAAAACGAGCTTACAGCTACGTCTTCTCATTGGACTACAGTGTTAGGGTTTCGCACACATTTTAGTTTATTTAATTTAAACCTATCTGGAGCGCGCACTTGGCAAAATTCGTCACCACCCCCATTAAGGTCCACCCTAATATATATATGTCGCGTGTGGGTGTCTGATAATTATCGCACACGCCACTCGCGTCTTCACTAACCCGCGAGTCAGCGCCACACTCGTAGGTGTCGTCGTCTCTCGCTTCGTTACGTTGAACGAGCGTCGAAAAAAATGGCCATTCCCATGAATAACGAGATCCGATGAACTCTCTCCCTCTCTCACTCTCTCTTGGGTTTCGTCAAAAAAAAATATTCCCACAATTTGCCGAATGTTTGCCAAAATTATTTGATAAAAATAACTCGCGAAACTCTCGTCCCGTCGTTCTCGTGAGAATGCAATTAGCATTTCGAAGTCTTATCCCACGATGAATGATTATTATTTACTTTTTTAAAAGTTTTTTTTTCGTATTTATATATTTTTTTTCATTCTGCAAATTGTAACCGCAATCAAAATATTATTACTCACTCGATGCAACGATCGTTCGACAGTCTGATTTCATTTCAATTAAGACAATCAATAATTCAATGATAAAATATAATTTAATTATTTCTAAATCCTTCCTCCGATTCTTTTTCTCACCATTTTTTCTTCTTTCAATATTTTTTCATTTCATCTGGCTCAGCATACAGATTAACTATATAAACAGATGATGAGTTTCCAGATCTCCATTTCCAAAAAATCATTTTTTTATCTCAACAAAAAAATTCATTTTTCAATTTCATCGATTGCTCTGAATTTCATTGGCGTAAGTTTATCATTATTTATGTTTCCCATCTATATCTCACGGCATCTATTTCGCGCTTGTTTATCCACGACATATATCGTTGGCCCGTGGCGATTCACGGCGGATCGAATTGCCGGTGAAGGAGGACGAGAAAGAAGAAGAAGAAAAAAAAAGCGGCGTCCGAAGTGGAGGTGAAAAAAAAAAACGAAAAAAAATGTGAAGGAAAAGGCACTCGACCCACTGGCGTCGCGATTCCAGCATCAGCATCGAAAAAAATAACGTCGACGGATCCGCCGTAGTCTCGCTCGGTCGCGAGAGTGCGCGCGCTACCGGCACTCGACCGTTACTCGAGTGCCTGTCTATATAGTCACCAGCCAGCGAGGACCGCCGTATACACCTACCAATATACATATACATAATTCACCTATGTACGTGAATATACGACAGAAACTCTGGCATTCGGGGATCCTCCGAGTTCTCTTATCCGAATCTCGTACGCGACCTCCGCAAGAAACGGACCGAGGTTGAGCCAGAAGCAGTGGCAGCAGCAGCAACGTCTCGGTATAGATGCAAAGTACCACGATGCCTCACTCACCTCGTCCTTTTCTGTGCTGTATTTCGCATCCTCCCCAGCTTTTCAAATGAACTCGAGAGAGAGAGAGAGACTACTCACTTGTCCTAAAAGCATTCAACTACCTCGAATTGAAATCACGTGAAATAATTCATAATAATCCATACTGCGATCGACTTTACTAAAATGTTTACGAAATATATTCGATCGTGTAATCAGTAATCATTCGGAAATGTTATGAAACCAATCGAATTTAATGGAAAAAAAATGAAATAATGATCACATCAGTATGAAAGAGTTATTCAATTATTACTACTTAAATCTGAATTTAAGTAATAATAATTAATAAGAATTTAAGTAATAAAAAATTATTATTACTTGAATCTGGAAATCACGTCGAATTAGATGAATTTTTTCATTTCCAGACTTTATCCATTCCTGAAATCACTTGAAAAATGTAACATCCATTCTATTATTCTGAATACACTTGTACACCACACTCATTAGTGAATTTCGACCATTGGATGAACCGTTAAAGCGCATAGCTCGATCGAATTGGAAAATAACATTTTATTTTCCAAGTTGAATATTTGATTTTTTTTTGTTTGCTTCGAATTACTTTTGAACCTAAAATCACAAGACGCAGCTACTACGAATTTTGATTATTGGAACAAAATTGCGATTTTCCGGTTTCAGCAAAGTGGAAATGAAAAAGCCAAAAATTTTGAAAAGAATTTTTTTCTTCCCCCGTACATTGTCAATCTGTATTGCAAAATCATTTGTCCAGAGTTAAACTCGTGAGTTTCGGCAATATTCTTCGTATTGTCTGTCACAAATCTCAGAGGAATCGATTCTTCTTCAACATTAGTTTCCGAGATAGCCGCGAAGCGAGGAAGAAGGAAAAAAGCCGACGCACCGTGCATTATATTGTCGCACAATGGGTGAAACTTTTCGGAAGCATCGACTTTTCCACGTAGCGAAATATTTGAGAAAAAAAAAAAGAATTTTTTTTTTTTTTTCGAGCGAAGCGAAGTTCGAGCGAATCGCTTTGCAAAGCGAGAGGTGTCGAAAATTCGGCGTAACCTTCGAGAGATCGATGGGCCGATTTGTGGCAAGTGCGAAGATGTTTCACGGCATCGCCACGCCAATTACGGTAGCCATTCTGTGTTTATTGTTGTACCAGCGTTTCGAACTATTCATCACGATATTTCACTCTCGACGGAATTTTCGCCACCTCGAGCATCATTATTTTTTCTCGAAACTTTAGAAATCGGCGTGATTCCATTGACGTGAAATAATTGAAAATAACAGTCGATCACGAAAGATCACAGTGCCGACCGTAAACGATTCCTCGATCTTGGTGCGAGCAAATGGAAGAAGACAAAAAAAAATACCGAAGAAAACAAAAATAACTCGTGGAAAAATAAATCGAAATTTCGATTTTTTTTTTTTTTCATAGAAAAACGAAAAATTATAATTCTTTCAAAGTGTTGAAAACAATTGGAACAGCTTCAAAAACCGTCGTGACTCGACAATCACGAAATAAATTTGCCAAACTTTCGAATTCCCGCGATTTTAACACGTTAACAGTTGGAAAACATTGCTAAAAGTTTTAAACCGAAAAGTTTGATAATTCCCAGGCTTCGTCGGATTTCTCATAGTTGCGATTCAACCACGAGCCAACCGTTGTAGGGCTTGCGCTTCGCACGAACAGGCGAGAGAACCCAAAACTGTTAACCAAACCGCGAGAGGTTGTCGTAAAGTGCGAAAAGCAATTCACACCCAAGTAAAAAAAATTATATATCAACTATATGTGGGATTGGGCATATATAATCTATTTATAGTCTATATATATATATATATATACTGTATATACCAAATCGCATAAATAGTTGATATATAGATTATATACAATTTTTCACTCATGAATCTATAATTATGATCAACCGCAATTTTAAGAATTCATTCGTAAATAATTGATTTCTCAAAATACATCATTTTCATTCAATTCCATAATTCATCAATAACGATAAAATTAAACTAACAAATATAAATAACATACCTATGAAGAAAGAACAAAGTAAAAATTATGTCCTTTCGTCTCATTTCGAAAAAAATATATATATTTTTAAAAAATCTGAATACAATACAAAAAAAAATAATTGATCGCTGACCCAACATTCCTCCAAACATTTCATAATTTTCCTTTTTTACAATGCAATACGTTCCAATCCAATTCACACGGATCGATATCGTGGCGAGTAGCAAAAAAAAAAAAATATATTGCGATACGCTTTGGCCGATTGTCTTGCGATACTAATTGGTAAACCGATTAAACCCGATCGTCACCCGATTACAGAAGGCAATAAGTAGCTTAAGTCGTTACAACCGTCACCCCCGAAAGGGATTTTATCCGGGCGTGTTATCTTCATTATGCTTGGCACGAGGCACCCACACACACACACACACACACACACACACACATACACATACGAGCCCAGCTGGTTGGACAAGACCTCTCCGACCAAGGATTTACATGGTTCTTCTTCGTCGCTTCCTTTTCCTTCCATCCTTTCGTTACGACGAGTCTCGTGCGATCGCGTCTTGTCCTGTTTCGCGATGACACACACACACTCACACCCACACACACACAGCCACACCCTCACCCTCAATCCGTTATTCGGGTTGACCGCGGGTTGCAACTGACCCGATCGTCGAACATCGCTGTCCCGGATTTGCCGTCGAAATATGTTCCTCGAACGCGAACATAAACCGTATTATAATAGTTGGCAAAGGTGGTAAGCGCGATACAGCGGCGTCCCGGCGTGAAACAAGGGTTGAGTTTCGTCAACAGATCGTCCAGCTCGCCGTATCTAATCGGCTTAGTTGGCCCACCTGTAGCCCCGGATGGCCCCAAAGCCTCTTCCACGGGTTGGTCTGCACCTTGCACAAGGCGCTACCGAAGACCCAACGAAGGCACGTTTAGCCACGTATATTAACGTACATCCTAATATATATACATATATACACACACATATATATATATATGTGTGTGTATATAACTCGTGCTACGAGGATGAGAACCCCGAAGAATACGAAACCCCGCGGGATACATCTTCCCGGCTCATTTGGGGTCCGGCGAACGGACCTCGGCAACTATCTCTTCGTCAACCTGCCGAAAGTTCGACGCTTTACCCTCCACCCTCAACCGACTATAACCTCCCAAAGTCTTCTGCACCTGCTGTCAAAACCGTCCTTCGATTTTCTGCGGTAAATACGGCCCCGACTGTAATTCTCGCACCCGTAACTGTTGCTGTCCATAAAATTGGCCTCCGCCTCTATCGCTCTCTCTCTCTCTCTCTCTCTCTCTCTCTCTCTCTCTCTCTCTCTCTCTCTCTCTCTCTCTCTCTCTCTCTCTCTCTCTCTCTCTCTCTCTCTCTCTCTCTCTCTCTCTCTCTCTCTCTCTCTCTCTCTCTCTCTCTCTCTCTCTCTCTCTCTCTCTCTCTCTCTCTCACTCACTCACTCACTTCCAGCTATCCGGTATCCGTATATATGTATACTCTATTCATTCTTCGCTTCCTTCTCGTAATTCTTCTTTTTTTTTCTTTCCTTTTCTTTCATCGTTTCGCTTCCACACGATCACACCGCCTACTCCCCGACCGTTTTCAACGACCCGACAATTTCGAGGTGCGAAACTCCACGTGGATTTTCTAACGTATTAACCAAACCCCGACACCACACCCCTTTCGCAGCTCGTGGGGTATTAAACGCACAAAAACGAAACGACCCTTCGACCCCATTTACGACTAATATTGCTTGTGTTTCTCAGTCAACACTGTGTTACCTTACCAAAGGCTACTGCTCTGACCCATCAATTTTTTTTTTTTTTTTGCACGATATATTTAACGTTTTTCCGATAGATTCTTGGAATATGAATGAAAAGAAAAAAGAATGTAGAAACAATAATTTCAACCGGAAGTTGTTGTGCGAACTATTTTATCGCTGATGGAATTTCCGGCTATATATATATGTATATTTACACCTTGCATTCTATCTCAAATAACTCGATAACTGCTGATTATTTTTTGAAATACGTAATTATTGTTCTTTTCTCCTCGCATTCCCAATAATAAAAATTATATTCAAAATCGTGTTTCGTTTCGTAGAATGATTCGAATGCGGCGACGAATGACATTGCGATTGAATCAATCGTTTATAAAACAAGTTAGGCTGTGAAGCTATTTTTAAAATTGTTTAAATGTATTTATTTATTTTATTCAATTTTTTTTTTTTTTCGTCGAGTAAATAAGTTACGCAGGATATGTTGTACGGATGAATGGTGGGGATGAGGGTGAATAACAGTTTGAGGCAAGAGAGTGTGATAGTAATGGTGTGGGGAGGTGTAGCGAGGCGTCTAATCTGTCGGCAGTGATCAGGGACCGCGAGGGCCGGAGTATCGATGATGAAGCCTCCGAAGGACTTTGAAGTCCGGCCGCGGCCTCGCAACGGGGGGGGGGGGGCGATCTTTCTGGCAGTTCGAAATCCGCTGCTGCCGGCCGGCTGTTCGGCCGCGAGCTCGTCATCCACACGGCCCTGGCTCTTCTCGTTCTGATCCTCGTCCGTCTGTCTTAATGTCTGTCAGAAATTAAAAGCGAACTGTGTGAGGACTCTTGATCTTTCGGCTCGTGTATTGCCGGCCCCGGATACTCGATTCACCGATGGGAATGCTAATGATACACAACGGACAGCCGAACGATCGTCGCGGTCCTCGTGTATTGTGAATTATTTATTCGCCCGGAGGGTCTATCGCATCGAGAATGATCGTTCGGTTATGATCGTTCGAATTGAATCACGAATGGACCACGCAAAAATGTGTCAAGCTTCGGCGTAAATATTATGCTATGGCTGTGTGCTTCGGTCTGCGTGCTCCAGCAATTCATTGAAGAGCGACCATTTAACTTTTCTAGTTATTTTTTATTATGTTTATGGATGTGTTGGAAAAAGGACAACATTTTACAATTTTTATGGCGGCTTCTACACTTGAAGTAAATGATATTATTCGACGTAAACGAAAATCATTGAAATCTCACCCAAAAAAATCCTTGACTGTTTTTCCTTAGAAAAAAAAAATTCTTTAAACTTCAAAATAATTGATAATAATTATCAAAAACAATATAGTCCAGCGTTGATAATTGCTGAAATGTTTATATTCTTTCGGGCATTACGATGCGCCTGACCTATCAATGTTTCCATCACATTTTGTCCCGAAATTAAGGAAAATGAAAATCAATTAATATGATCGATATCCCTTTTTTCGGGTATTTATTTTTAATTACCCAGACGATGGAGATAGCAGCCCCGGTCATATATCTGTAACGCGTCTGAATGTATATTTTCGGACGGGTCGCGAGGAACGAGGTCTTATTTTACGACGAGACGGTTTACGCTCGGTTCACGGTGGTACGAAGCGGTTCGGAGACGTCGAAGGAGGAGTAAAGCCAGTAGGTGACCGATTGGGGCAATATTACCGGTCGTTCGAAGTTCCTTTCTGCGACAGCACGGGCGAACCAGCTATCTCCGACACTCCGTGGTAGCGATTGTCTTTTTCTCTTGGTCGTCGTAACAATCCTGCAGCGTTCCCTCGACAGTGCACTGCCCCCACGTTGAAAATAACATGGAATTAAAGAAGTTACATTTGAAAAAGAAGTCATTTTAAAAAAATCGTGACGCAAAGAGTGCCCCAAGCGAAATAATTGTATTCAGTCTATGTATACACTACATATGGAATTTGGTATATATAGTCTTTGGATAGACTATAAATATACTACGCATAGACTGTGCATAGACTTTACATAGACTCTACGTAGATTATACATAAACTATCCATAGACTATGCACCTATATATAGACTATGCATCTATACAGACTATGCATAGACCTTACATAGACTATACATAGACTATACATAGACTATGCATAGACTATAAATAGACTATGCATAGACTATGCATAGACTATGCATAGACTATGCATAGACTATGCATAGACTATGCATAGACTATACAAAGACTATGCATAGACTATGCATAGATTATGCATAGACTATACATTGACTATGCATAGACTTTACATAGACTATATATAGACTATACGTAGACTATGCACAGACTATGCATAGACTATATATAGACTATACGTAGACTATGCATAGACGATAGATATTCTACATATAGTCTACATGCATAGACTATAGATCCCCAATCCCACATATAGTTTATGTATGATTGTTTCATTTCGGTTAAAATCGAAAAGTTCGTTGATACGAAAGTAAACGAAATCTCGCGTGTACAAGCCAATATGAACAACGAATGTTAAAACGTGTTTGTTTGGACAAATTATACTAGGAGACAAATTTTTTCGTGCGTCTACGAGAGAAATGATGAACCAGATGCCATGAGAAATATACGACGAGGACACAGTTGTGACGATGGTAACGAGACGAGGATGGAAAAGTGAAGAAAAAAAAATTGCCCGGTCGGTGTGACTGCGTCATAACGCGAAACAACCCGGGGGTGCCGCTAAACAATGCTAGTGCCGTCATAAAAGTGTCGAGCCCTCCGGGCACGGGCATTTTTACGACCATCCGTGCCAGAAGAAACGTAGTGTCCTCGCGCTCGATGCTCACAACACATCCAGGTATCGGCGTCAAACGTAGCAATGAAAAATCGGTTATAACGCTCCGAGGAATGTGTGCCGGGAGCCATGGGCATTGCCGGTGTTTCACAGCCTGAAGTGACTTCGCAGGGTGTCGCACTCTCGGTCACGTTCATCACGAGGACCTGTCCGGGTGTTCTCGGACGGTTCATCGTCGAACAAGACAACCAGCCAACTCGATTTTCTTTCGTCCAACAAGTTTTCCACGGTCTATAGGATCCACGCCCACGATCTTCCCTCGAAACCTCCCTAATTACCGATAATCCGAAACCCAAAAGAAAAATCGCTTATTCCGTTAACCGTATCTCACTCGTGACATACACACACACTTGTCCGTTGGTTCATTCAAAATTATGTGCCAACTGTGGATTAGGAATTTTACTGGGTGGTTGGTGTCCTGCGAAAGGACTAATTAGCTTGCATCTTTACCATTGAACATTTCTGGTTATCCGTTTTTCGAAAAGTTTATGATTGGCAATTTTTTTTATTGATTATCCAATCGCTTGGAATTACCTTGCTTTATTTATTGTCATCGGCTTCGTCGAATTTTTGTGGGTTTTAATTAAAAATTAAGGATTTTTGTCGCTGGACTTATAAAACGATAAAGTGGGAAGAGAAGGAAGTAGGTTTTGTCATAAAGATGTCGCTTCTGATCTCTCAATCGATCATTATTTTGGATTATCAGTTTTTTAAGTGTTACGATTGACAACCTTATTTTTTCATAACCAGTCGTTCGCTGGGGATAACTTTTAGATAAAAAATACAAATTAATTGTCCATTGAATTTTAATATAATGAACAGAAGAAGAACCCTCATAAAATTGACTTCTGAACCAAACGTCCCACTCGACCATTGATCATGTCTCCAGAACGAAAGATTATTTTCTCAAGTTAAATTTACACATTTCCATTGGCAAGTAGTTTTCGTAAAAATATCGTGATAAAAAAATCAAAGGTTTAATTAATCCATGACGAGAACGTCCGATGGTTTTCAATAATGATCAAAACAAACACACAAATCTGAACTAATTGAGTTACAGAAACCTCGACAAAGGAACCGTGTTTCGAGAGGTTTGTTTCGTTATTCGCCACATTGTTTTGAGTGAGCCATCTCGAACCTTCGGTGACCCAAGAAAAAAATAAAACAAAATAGTTGCAACGCTTCGTTGTGATCGTTCGTTGTGTTCTTAATTAACGAATAACAGCCGAGGGACCGTGACGGAATTTTATTTCGTAAACCAACGAGCAATGTGGCACGACGAGTGATCAAGTGCAGAACGAACGGGGATATTTGTCTTGTGGAATCAGCCGGAAGGCTGAAACAAAACACTAATGGGCTTTTGACTCGTTATCCCGTGAAACGCTTAGGTGATGCTTTGTTCGTTCCGCAGCTTTCCGTCAGTCGATCGGACGTTTTTATCCGTCCGTTCGTTCGTCCGTCCGTCCGTCCGTCCGTCCATCCGTCCGTCTCGTCTTCGTTCCTCATTGCTTTCTTCTCGTTTGTACGTTTGGTCCCTACGAACGACTGGATGAGGCGTGATTTCTGTGGCAACCTTGCCAACCGTGTCTACCAAGCTTTTTCGTTCGCGTTTCCATTATTCGTCACGGGATACCACGGAATCACTACACTTAAGACAATGGGAACACGGGGGTTAACGAGAACCCGAGATTGTTTCGAGTGACTTTGTACAAACAAATCCGTGGAAGCAAAAATCGCGTTGGTGATCAACCGGTACTTGGCATGAGCAAACATGAATTCTTTTCCTGATCAATCGACATTGATGCAAAAAGAAAATAAGATCGATTCGAAAATAAATTGGGAATTCTCATTGCAGTCGTACTTGTCTTTATTGAAAGTTGTTTTATCGCTGTAACGTAATTGACGGAAGTGTTCGTCGATATGCTTCTTTATCTTAGTATCCTTTTGGAGAAAAAATAAAATGTGCACGAATCCAAAAACAAAATAATACCTAGAAAATATTGTGATTTGTTTGACACGAAAATTGACATAAACAGTGACTCACGCCGTTGCTCATCTTCGTTTTACTGTACATTGTCCCGAAAAAAGTCCGGTCGATGTTTTTTTTACGTCGAGAAGCATCCAAATAATCAGAAAAAAAATCTAGAATGACTCTTAGGGACTCTATTTGATGTTCCAATAGGTTTTTTTAGTAATCTACATTGTTATCAAAATTTTTGTATAACTGCGTCAATCTGCAAGCGATATTTGACCTCAAATTTTTGTTTCTTATAAAAAAATACCATGTTACGGATAAAAAATTTACGGTGGGTAAAAAATCAGTGAACAATCACAAGGTAGTCGTCACCGCAGTTGAAGATTTACATTTTGCTCATTATCGGTGTGGACCATGAAGATTTGAAGATACGACACGACTCTTTACGTCTCTCGTGCTATTTCGCACCGGTATCCATATTTCACGTTGAGTCTCGCACGAGCGTCGGTTTTTATCGTTGGCGTCGTTGCCGACCAATCGGTCGGAGCGATAACATTTTCTCGGTTCGTCGAGTGTAACAGAAATACCGCAACCACGCCAAAACTGGACTAAATGAAACCGCGTGTTGCTTTTCACAGCTGGAAACTCGGTCGAGGGAACGTCCCAGTATCCGGTGACCACGACTCCCCGGTTCCATTCGCATTTCGTTGCTATTCACTCCATATCGCATGTGTGTATCGCACACTTATCCGATGTTACCGAGAACAATAACACACGCTGGAGCAATGCATGCGAGTTCACCGACCAACGGACTAACTCCCCCCCCCACCCGCAAATCGAAACAAAAATTATCACAAAACATTCTTGACGAACGCATCGAATTTCACTGGATTTTAGAAAAAAAGAAACTGTGACCAAGGAAATTGTATGTCAAGTAATCAATCGATTATGCTGTTTCTTCAAAATTGGTTGATTAAATTGGGTCCATCTGGAAAGTGAGATAATAAAAATTCAATATGTTTATTTGTTTGTTAATGCTGTTATGAAAAAAAAACTATGACCGAGCTAAAAACAAATTATTTCTTAGTTATAAGCTTTTCTCAATCAACAGATTTAAGTTGTTATTTAAATGAAAACATTCAAAAAAAATTTTAATCATGTAATAGCGATTTTTCTGATGAATAATTAGGATATGTGTAATAACCAATCAATGATACTGTTTCTTTTAAAAATTGTGGATTAAATCAGGCTGACCTAATGGCTTCGATGGAAATAATAAAAATCCAACATACTTATTTGTTTGTCAACGTTGTTGTCGACGAAATTCAACGGATAATTCGACACGCGTAAACCGAGTAAAACGATGGCGGTGACCGGTAAGCAAACGATTTTCCAGAATGCAAGCTAATGTGCGCGCGGCAGCTCGTGTCAGGACGCAACTTACATGCACGGGAATCCGAC
Organism: Diplazon laetatorius; assembly: GCA_963662125.1. Classification (NCBI taxonomy): domain Eukaryota; kingdom Metazoa; phylum Arthropoda; class Insecta; order Hymenoptera; family Ichneumonidae; genus Diplazon; species Diplazon laetatorius. The sequence continues at coordinate 13,896,839 of OY759152.1, forward strand.
ACTGTTGGCTATCGTTAAGCCTGGCCCGAGCCAACCGGTCGTGGTGTAACACGACACAACCCCTTCGTTATACCGTGCTTCATATTAATCGGTGTGACACATACTCGGTTGATTTTTTATTTTTTTGGTACAACCAAACTTGGACGTATGTGTAAATAAAATAAATTTCGATGTTGAAAAATTATAAAGACACAAAAAAAAAATTAATATTCACAATAATTTTACATTTTATCGAACCTTCGTTTAATTATTTTTGTAATTTACGAAACTGCAAATTTATTGAATAATCAATAAAATTTCTCATTTTTTTTGAACATCTGTTTTGTTAAAATACGAATTTATATTTAACTTTTTTGACAGGTTTAAATTTTACGATTGGATTTTCCGTCGCAAAAGCATATCTTCGATATCTGCGAATAATTCATTACGAGCTATATTTAATTTCGGTTGTCCCGTCCACTCAAGCTGAACTGCGCACGACAGCAAAATGTTCCGAGAATTCGCGTTTCTGCGTCCGACGTTACAAACATCCGTGGAAATGTACATATTGTTTTTTTTTTTTGCTTTTGCTTTTGCGTACGTATTGGTGAACAACACGTTCTTGAGTCACATTTTTCGTTTTTTTTTCTTCGCTCCCACTTCTCTCGTTACAATTCCGGTTAACCGTCGTTTTCGTTGAAGAAATTGTTCGAGTAACGAATTACATGCCGAAAAAGCATTAATTACAACGTTTCGAACAATCACAACGTACGATCGTTTTCGTCGTTTGCTCATTTGCTGATTGAGGAATTTCTTTTCAACACGGTGGAAAAAAATTGCTTATTTGCTTTTCAGAGTGGATCAATAATTCGCGTACACTGTCGAAATTATCAATTAATAACACCTGTCGAAACAACCTCAGATAAATAAATAAAATAAATAAAATAAATAAAATAAATAAAATAAATAAAATAAATAAAATAAATAAAATAAATAAAATAAATCTCGGATTCAATCAACCAATTTACAAATTATTTATTCGACGTTGTGTATAAGTCATGTTTGAAAACAAATTATTCATTCTCGACTATCGCATCATTTAATTTTCGTAATTACAATTTTTTTAAACTCAGACATCATTTTCCTGTTTTTTTAACCAACAATCTTCAAAAATGACAGAAGGACGAATCTAGATGATTCCGAGGCAAGCCTCTCTTTTCTTTTGCACAAAAGTGTAAATGAGTCGACCCCCCAAATGTTGGAAAAGTCCAATACTGCAGCACACCGAGAAGACGATTTTTTACAACACTCAACAAAATACTCATGGAAGATCGGAGTACTGGCGCAGCTACTGGGCGACGGTGACTCGAACATTTACGAAGCGTGACGTCCGAGAGGTTGCCCGAGGCGAAGGGAGGGGGGGGGACCTTTTCCAGGTTCCACGGGTCGCGGTGACTTCCGCTATTTCCGCGCCGTGACGACAAAAGGTCGGTCACACGAGTCAGCGGCCGAGACGACGACGACGACGTCGAAGACGAAACCGACGACGACGGCGAGGCTTGCGACCAGACCGAGGCGCTCTTGGTTTTTCGACCACCTCGCAGTTCGGTCGTCTGGCCAACATCGTTCCACCACCGCGTAAACCATCGCGCGGCCACCGTACCCTAACCTACGTATTCTCACGTCACGTTGCAATAACCGGCAACGTGCGTTTCGACTCCACCTCGTCAGCATCACGTTGAGTATCTGAGTGCTATATGTGTGTATTTTTTTTCTGCACGTGCTGACTTCATGCCACACAGATGGGGCCACACTCAGGCGCCCGTGAAAGCTTTCACGGGTTGCACAACTGTTTTCCACACGTAACTCCCACACCTTGATACTTTTACCGATGACTTTCGCCGCCAGTGGTTGGCACACGTGTGACGGATTACGTGGGTAAAGGGTTGCATTTTTTTTCCATCGATTTTTAATCCTCCTCGATTTTCCGATTGGGTGACGATTTAGGATCATCTATTAGACTGTTGTCTTCCTTTTTTGTTAAATATATATATCGATTGAGAGTTGTGGGAATCGAATTAAAATTTTTGATTATTTATCGTTGTCGGCATTTTCGTTTGAAAAATCTGGTCTTCCAATCCTTTGAGCGGGAATTTGAATTTTTTTTTCGCTCTTATGGGGAAAGGAAGGTGTCCTGTTTGGCATGGAATGTTTCGTACATGCATGTGAATTTTTATTAATTTTTTTATTTGTTTGTTTGTTTTTTTTTGTTTTTTTTTTTTTGCATTCGTGAACCGAGCGGTGGCATATGAGTTCCTTCGGAAACGGGCTAAAGTCGAATAATCGAGTACGTGCTTGACCGGGGACACATTGACTCCGAACGTCAACCGTTCCACACTTTTTCACGGTGCAATCGTGCTCAACGAGCGAAAAAGAAAAAAAAATGACGAGAGTGTTTGAAGAAGTCGTAAATTTTATGGCTATTCATGAGGCTCGAGGATTACACTTTCTCACGGTCTTTACTTTCTCTCTTTCTCTCTTGATGAAAAAATTATAAATTATGAGCAACTTTTTCGATGTAAATTGCAATTATTTTGTATAAATTACTTCTTTTTTTTTCACAACAAACTTTGAAGATCTCTCGAAAAATTGACAAAGATGTTTCGACGATTGAAATATTAAGAAAAAATCTTGTCCCTGATCAAGCCATTTTGATGGTTCACGCATCAATCAATTTACAACCGAAATTTTTATTTTTTAATCATGATAAAAATTATCTTTTTGCATAATTGGGAGTAAAAAAAAATAAAATCGTAAATATTAAAAAACTTGAATAATAAAAAATGTTAAGTAAATTTAGTTGAGTTGAGCCAATCAAATAAATATAACAAAACGTGAATTTAATTGAACCGACTAATTGATCCATCACCTCAATCTAAAAGTGAGGCTCAATACTTAATGAAAATTCATTATTAATTAAAACCTCAATCAAAATTCACTCAATCGAATTTCATTGGCTTGAATTACCACGTGTCCATGCATATGCAATTGTCACGTGTGTGTACATTAAAAATACACGCGAGCGAGTCCACGAGATGCAAAAATCGTCGTCGTGGCGTTGGTTGGTACAACGCGACTCCGAGAAATCGTAACTTGGCGTGTTTATCGCCGAACGCCGCGCGCGTTTCCAACTCGACGAGCTGCACGTTAGTGCCCGAGGAATGGCTTCTCGCGAAGGAACGTTAAAATCATATGGGACTTTTTACAAAAATAAAAATAAATTATTTAAAAAAAAAAACGTGGAGAAAAGAAATGTCCGTAATGGCAAACGAAAAAAGAACAACAATTCCCTTCGCCTCTACTTGCTTTCGCGTCTCTCAAACGTTTGCACAGATTTTACTTACGTTTCAGCATTTACTCGCGTCACTCCAACATGTTTCACACAAAATATTGTAACAATGACCCGTTCCTCATTTGGTCTCATGAGGCACACAACTCGACCAAAAACGAATGTTTTCGCTTTTATGATTGAGCTGCACGTATTTAATAATTTCATATTTCTGGGTTTGAATGAAATTAGAGTAAATTAAGGGAATCAATCAAAAGCAATAATTTGGTAAACAAAAAGGAAAAAAAATTGTGGTAGGTTATATTGAAGACAAAAGGACAAAACTATGATGGACATCAATTTTTATCCGGAATATTAAAATAAAAACCAAAATTACATTTTTTTTCGGCAAAATAAGATGAGCGTGAATTAAGAAGACCGTGACGTCATCGTAGCGTGACCGCCGAACGACGAAAATAACGACGAAGAACGAGTCGAAAGAGTAATAAGAGGCAGAGGAGCGCTGACTCGCTCTCTCTCTCTCTGGTTCAGGTGGGCCTGGGTGACCGGGCCGAGTCCCGGGGACGTCGAGGGCCACGCCGTTCAACGATGACGACGACGACAACGCCGACGGAGGGCCAAGAGTTCGCCGGTGGGGCCGTTCGTCAGGGGCAACTTGTCACGCGGCTGTGCCATCGGGCATAAATTCCAATCCGTAATGCGACAGCTTCTCGCGCGAGTTTCGCATGTTCCATCCGCCCCCCCCCCCCCACACACACACACACACCCGCCCCTCGGTCATCGATGACAACGACCATCTTTTCTTAACCCGGTGTTCAACGTGTGTCACGATGGTCAAAACGTGCAAGAAAAAAAAATTCTACGCAATTTCCAATAATTTATTCATTTTCATTTTTTTTGACGATATATGATCAATAACTAATTGAGATGAACGAAAAAATTCAAAGAAATGAAAAATAATATTACAAGCATGATTCACGCGTTTTTGTTCATTTTTCGATGAAACATTCGTTACCAATGAAACATTATCTCAGAAATCATAGTCATTCGTAATCATGTTGATTAAACTTAGATTTTTCAACTGTCCAATTTTTTAATCAAATTAAAAAAAAAAAAAAAATCAGCAGAAAACAAAACAACAGCAATCTTGAATTTCGTTTAATCCAATTGCCATTTGAAATTTAATGACCCACGATACATTAATTTCCGATTATGCCGATATATTTCCGAACATGCAAAAGCTTGTGCAGGAACATAGCATCCAAACGAACGTATCAATTTTCATCGACAAAAGAAGAAAAAAAAAACGCTTACATCGACGAAAAATGTCGATCATCGAAAATTCCAATTGACATTTACCGTCGAAAGTCAGAACCGCAATCGTACGTGTGTTGTACCAAAGCTAGATGTTTCTTCGTGACACATGTATAACACAGTGGAATTGCGTAGCTTCGGGCTGGAAAGAGAGGCTGGTGGGGCTCGTTGCGGCACTTCCTCGACTTCCGCCGGAACCCGATAGCCATCGGATAGCCCCCGGTACGTCGTTCGCTGTCCCCAATCCTGCGGGGGTCGAGTAAGTACGTATAACTATTAGGTATATATAACGCGCCACCGCGCACATAGTTTTTCAACGTACATATACACACATATGTATATGTATATAAATTTTCGGACCGGCGACGTGTGCAGAAACGGAGCTAGTAAATATAGCGATCGTTCCGTTCTATGTTAGATATATATGTATGTAAAAGTATGTATTACATAACATATAAGTAAACGCGGAAAGTCCGCGAATTCCTGGAGGGGTCAAGCGGGTTGGGAATGGTCTGATACCAGCCCGCAAAAGCGACTTAATGTTCCCCATTTGTCGACTTGCCTCTCCGGAGGCGATTCATCTCACCCTTTGTGCATTCGCCCCGACGGACCGCCACGTCCGTTCGCTCGAATAAACCGCGAAAGCCACCCCTCCGCGACTTTACCCGATGCACGGACCTTCACCGTATCCTCAGGAAGAAATTAATTCCCCTTCCCCCGCCCCCCAACCCCCGTGCTTCTGATCTATGGCTCGACCATGGATCACTACTTTTTTTCTCAGCTCGGTTTCATAATTATTATTCTTCTTGGTGACGGAGAAACATACATATATATGTTTTTTTTTGTTTGTAAAATTTAACGGATTGGAACAATAGTTTGAGACGATAAGAACATAGCTGTGACCTATGATTTGACCATAGATCTCTTTTTTTTTCTTCCAGCTAGTTTTTTAAAATAATTATTAGTATCGATGAGATGACGAAATTTATTTGAAATTTTGAAAAAAAATAATAATAATAATTTAGCAAGTCCAAATTCGAAATGATAATTATCTATGTGCTTACCATGAATCACTGCTGTTTGTCTAGGCTCATACGACGATGATTATTTGTCTCGATGAGCAAAAAAAAAAAAATTCATGAAAATTGATGAGAATCAAAACAAAATTTTCATGAAATAAAATTAAGATCGATTCGGCAGATGTCTTTATCGTCGTTGAAGATTCGTTGATTTTTTTTACGTGCCATACAGGCCATACATGTCATACCTGTAACTCGTAAAAAATTATTTGACGTGAAGAAACTTGAGCCAAAGTCATCGGTCTTCTAGCCGAGCCGTGACCAATTCGAGATAAATATCACCGATAATTAACCGTGTCTCGAGTCCCGAACCGCGAAGCCACGCAATCCACGACGTGAACGACGAGTGGCGTGTGGGAAGACATTCGAAGATGGAGCGCGGACCGCGAAGGGTGGCTGAGCACGAATACGTGAAAGCATAATAGCGAGACACAGCCGGTGATGGAAGAGTCAAAATTACGTTCGTTCGGACGTAACACACGTGTTAAATGTAACTCGAAGGATTAACGAACGAGATTCAGAAAGGGATGCTGGTTGAGATGTTAAGTGGGGGCCATTAGCGTGTTCTATATCACGCGGGGGCCTCGTTTCACGTGCCCAATGGCTCTACCCCCATTGACGCGACTCGCAACACTGACCAATGGTCATTTTTTTCTTCGTGGCTTTCGATCCATCACGGGGCACGAGAGTCGTCGATCACGCGCTCGCGATTTTCTAACAATGAATTATCGTCCAAAACCAAATGTGATACGAAAATTTTGTTCGAGATTAAAAAAAAGGTCAATGTAGTACATATACATATATTTTTTTCGAGTAAAATTAAATTTTTATTATTTGTCGAGAATTCATTTGATGAAAATGAAATTAATATTTTTAAAGTGTGGAGAATATTTTCTTATATTTCGTTCAGATGGATAAAGATAGAGATAGAGAGAGAGAGAGAGAGAGAGAGAGAGAGGGAGAGGGAGAGGGAGAGGGAGAGAGAGAGAGAGAGAGAGAGAGAGAGAGAGAGAGAGAGAGAGAGAGAGAGAGAGAGAGAGAGAGAGAGAGAGGGAGAGGGAGGGAGAGACCCTAAAATACAAATAAATTCGATATTACGTGATTTTATAAGAATTTCCCTTTACACTCATTTCCAAGTGCGAGAGAGCGAGTGAGACAGAAAAACTGAAAGAGTATGTCGACTGGCGTGGAAAAAAATTCAACCCAAGTTGAATATCTAATCAATTAATATAAATATGAATAAATAATTGTTTTTTTTTCCTAATTTACATCTGTTTAATCATGCTATTTTAATATGGTTTGATACATCAAACCTTTTTATATTAATATATCAGAAGGTGATAACAACATATTAAACAAAACCCTAATAAAAATAATATTTAATAATAACATAAGAGCAAGAGAGTGAGATAGAGCTAGAAAAAAATAGATTTGCATTTCTAGAAAAAATGAAACAATCTGAATTAGCGATTCGAACGTTTGACGAAATCGCGAAAAAGTCATTCGGAGACGATTTACGATAGTTACGACGAAGCTCGGAGCGTGTATCACACCCAACGTTGTAATAATCGTCGTGCATGGGGATGCGGGGGATGCGTGAAGGATCAATCGATGACCCCGGAGGCCACTGCTACGTCCAGGTGTCCCGCGAGTTTCCGACAAAGGCGGCCCTCCGGTGCATATAGAATTACGAAGACGTAGAAGAAACGACTGGGCCAAGAGCGTCGATGAGCCCCCGAGACACGGCCGAGTCATGCCGACACGCGGCCCCGAGGAACGCCGCACGTTCCTCGGACGTACGACCCACACGAAGACCCCGGGCCTGTCTCTCGCGCTCGTGCGAGAGACCCCGAACCCAACGATGATGCGTGTCTTTTTCGGATGACCGGAGATACGAACGGGGAGAGAGAAAAAGCGTGTGGGAGAGAGAAAGAGACAGAGATACTCACCCTCGTACAGATATAACGTAGCTAGGCAAATGCCATATTCCGAGTCCGTTGGCAATCGAGGCAACGATAAAGATGTCACCGTGCGAGGCGCGAAGAAGTTAACCGAAGACGAAGACGAAGAAAAGAGATTGACGACTCAGCAAATTCCTTCGCGAGATTCCACGAGAATGTCTTTTAAACCTCCATCACCACGTACGACTCGAAACAACTTTTTTCAAACGTTTTTTAAACTTTTTTTTTCGTTGGATCATTTAACACTTAACCACACACATATACATATGTATTTATAAATATGTGTCAACTGATCGATGTTATTCATTTTTAAAGCCTGTCATTGTAATCAACGTGGGAAATAGAAAATTATATAAATATTTGAGGGAAATGAAAATTTGTTCGCTTTGGCAATCAGCAATTTGTCCAAAATCGAAAAATTATTCTCAAAGCAATTTTTTTACTTTTCAAAATATCAATTCACTCATTAATTTTCAAATATCATTCGTCGAAACTTAATTTGTTCACCGTATATTTGGTTATACGTTTTGCATATTGAGGATTTTTATATCTTGATTGTGATTTGTCTTGGCCATTCTAAATTTTTTATTTTGCACGAACCATTGACAAAGTGCGGTCTAATGTAGGTTAGAAACCTACATTCTTGAGACTTCGACATCGACACATTACCGATTCTATTCGATAGCAGATATCTATTTTTTCCTTTTATTGCTTTTGACAATAATATGTATTCAATTTACTTTGCTTAATTAACCCATTAAGAGTTGATGGCACAATTTACAATCAACGATTTTATATTTTCAGATGGAATAAATCGTGAATTCATTTATTTATAAAATTTTATTTTTTATTTCGACAACCCTCGAAGCAGGGAACAACACGTTGGCCGTATGTTGTGTGTTTTATCGTTGGCGCTTGAAGTCGTGTGTTCGCGTGTGGTTCGATAAATATCGATACGCCAAATAGGTTCATATTAACCGGTAAGGGTGTAGCAAGGACCGCGTGGCCGAGCTGGTCCCCCTGCGAAGATTAAATTTACACATGGTAGCGCGGTGGAACAATGAGGCTGGAACGTTTGCACTGGGTTGCACCGACAGGGGGCCGGGGGAGGGGGTAGTGGTAAATATTTGTAATAGACGTGGGGAGGCTTCGCAGTAGTAGCCGCAAAAGCCCCCCACCCCCTGCCCCGCACTTGAAACTCTCCAATGCAGCTTGCGATCGGAGGAGTATATATATATATATATATATATATATATATATATATATATATATATATATATATATAGCTTCCCGGAGATTTACTTCTTGTCGAAGTTCGTCGAACACCCCGGAAGCCCCAATCTCATTTCTCACCCCAATTCGCGAACGTAGGGCGGGCAGGGGGGAAGAGGGAGCGTTCGATGTTTGCGCCGGCCACTTGGCTTTAATTGCTGGCGAATCGTCTATTAATGGCTATTGATAGAGAGCGGACGCGCAGATAACGAATGAAAGACCGAAATAAATATAGCGAATGGCTTTTCAAATGAAAAAAAAACCATTGAGCAGCGGCCCACGAATTTTCCAAGCATCGTATATCGGTATGAGATTTTTTTTTCAAATTCTTTGGTGCAGTACCTATTTAATGCGTAATTTATGATCATTCGAAATTTATTCGATAAAATCGATCCAACAAATTGGATATTGATATAGCTACATGAGAAAAAAGTCATTATTCTACATTGTTTTGTTAACAGAAAAAAACGTAATATCAACATCGGAAGAAACTTTTTTTTTGTTCTGTCTTCTCAGGAAAATCGTAAGTCTTTTTAACTTCGAAACTTTTCTCGCAGCTATTTTTCGAAGCCAAATTTTTTTTTAATCCCACATAGAAATCCATTTGTAATAAATTATTATTTTTCAGACGAAGGTACAATATTTTTTTTTTCGTCACACCCCAGACACGTGTATAGAATGAAAAAAGAAAAACAATCGCAGTACCGATAATTGATGAAGAAAAAAAAGGGGAATAAAAACAAATACAATATAACAAAATTATTTGATCTGCGGCAATGAATAATATTTTTATTGTGAGCCGAGGCATTGGATGATTAAGCCGTATTTTCGAAGTCATCACGGACTAACGAAACTCCGAAACGACGTGGGTATACGTGTACATTAATAATGTTCACGGACAAATCGGCCAGGAAGCGGAAGTCCATCTCTACTGCAGCGAAACAGAACGAGGGCGCGTAGGTGCGGCGACCACGGCGACGGACCGAGGAAATGGAAGAGGAGTACGGTATATCATATATATATATGTTGCGCTACACCTGCTATGGCGTTGATACAGAAGAGTGATATTGCTAGATGCGGAAGGGACGAGAGGAGATGAGATCGTCCGCCGGATGTACTGCGGAACCGGAATTCACAAAAATAAAAATAAAAATATATATATAAATACATGTGTACATATTTTTAAAAAACTAGCTTGGTCACAACGTTATCATAACCCAGTGGAAAGGTCAGGAGATGGTGCAAACTACGACACTTGTTTCATGCTCTTTAACCAAGCTTTTCCACATTATGTTCATTATTTATTATTCATATCCAAACATTCCAGCCGATATATCTAATCACACTAAGACTTCTTCAACAAGCTCTGTGCCTATTCGTTTTTCATACAATTTCTTATTTAGGTATTATTTTTTTTTATGCAATTCATGGACCATTATTTATCCAAGGTGGTGAACCGAGTAGCCTGTTTGCTGATGAATTCCGATCTGCTTCGGTTCCATCGATTTTAATAATACTTCATCGTTCCTGGGTGACTCGTGACCCTTCGTTCGTGACTCCCCCTATCAGAAACTTTGAAAAGTGAACGAGATGCGGTGTTGGCTAATTGGGAAGAGCGAATTTTTCATTTGTCGTCGGGGATATTGAAACTTCGGCTCATTAAGGGTGTCTCTATCGTTTATCGTCCTAACTTTCTCCATCTCTCTCTCTCTTTCTCTCGCTCTCGCTCTTTCCCTGTTTTTAGGATTAGTTCGACTTGTACTAATCTTTCATAATAACTACTATTACTCTCATCGTTATCCTTATTTTCATTATTATGTTTATTTTTTATTTTTTTTATGTTTTAAATTTTTATTTTGTTATTACTCACAACTCACTAATCATTGTTATTTGATTATAATTTTCCGTATTGCGCGAAGTATGACTATGACATAATAAACAAATCAAATCAAAATCTCCCTCTCCTCTCTCTCTTTCTTTCCTCCTCCTCGTCTTTCCATCGTTTCTGTCACTATATTCTCATTCCTCTTCCCTCGCTGGCCCTCTGCTTCTCGCAGCTCGGTCGGTCCATCTCTCTCTCTCTCCCTTTTGCTAACGTTCTACCTTTTTTTTTCGTGGCTCACTCGCTTCGACCCGCGAATAGTCAACGCCGCCTCCGGGCTCGCGCGTCCCTAATGAACCGTGTAATAACGTCGCCCGACGCCCCCGCCAGCTCGCCGCCGCGAGTTACGCCTTCCGTCCTCCCCCGCCATTTCTCACTCCGTTTTTTTTTTTTCGCAAAAATTTTTTTTCCGCCCCACACTACACACCAACCTCGCTCTTTTTCGCCTCGCCCGCGCTTCGTATCTCGTCCGGCCCTCCAACTATTCGCTCCTTTTTCTTTTTCCTTTCCAGTTACGGTATCCTCTCGTTCTTCTTCATTCCACGTCCATCCTTTCTTCCAACGTTGCATTTTTTTATTATTTTGGTTTATTTTTTCAAATTTTTTTCACGACGACTAGATTTTCATGGCCACCGCAGTTGAGAGGAATAATCTACGATTTAACCCTCTACAGCAACATATTATCAAATGTCACTCGGAACATAACCCTACGACCCCGACTAAACGATGGACCGAAAAAAAAAATGTTCCCATTGTAATCTACCCAAAAGTTATGCCTGAAAAAAAAAATTCAAGATACCAGACAGGCGTGCAGGTAAATACTTAAAATCTATGGAACATGCTTTTTTTTTACTGTTACAATTTATTTGATAAATTTACGTCAAAACCGATGGAGATTGCGACTATATATCGAAAGTTTGAGAAAAGCGTTTGCCCCGAGGCTGTGACGGGAAAACGTGTGAATACAGCGTGTCGGAATCTCGAGAAAAAGATTATGCGGAGTTTGGAACGACGAAAAAGGAAAAAAAAGGGTTGGATAGCCCCGAAGCGAGATGTCCTGGTGACGCATCGAGATTAGACGCGAACGTCGATCACGAATATTCAAAGTACCGTTACGTCGATGTGTCTCCACGTCCGCGGGCACTTTGGCTGTTTCACGCGTGTGAGTCACACGTGGAGTCGCATACATCATGAAAATTCGTCGTTCGTTCCATCGTCAACTTTTTTTCGTTGTCCTCTTTCGGTTCGACTGGCGCATGCGCACGCGCACTCTGCTAGTCTCACGACGTTTTTCAATGTTTCGCGTCTCGGTGACCTCGCCGCTTCTATAACGAATCTTTCGCGCCTTCTTTTCGGCCTCGAGGCTCTCAGTCTTCTTTTTCCTGCCTTACGTATACTGTACGTATATATATATATCAGGGTGTTCTGAAGAAAAAAAAATGTTATCCGATTTTTTGCGTTCCTCATTTTTATCCAATAAACGTCAATCATTCATTTGAGTTAAAAAAGGAATTATCATCCACAAAATCATTGGAATTAATAATAATTGTCTGTGCTGAAATATTGTCAATTTTCTCTTTTTATATTATTGTTTAATTTTCGTCACTTCGAATGACACTAAAACAAAGAAGTCGTTTGTTATTCATCTTGTGAAAACTAATTTTTATCGCACTAATCAATGTTGTTCAAACTTTAAAAAATCGCAGGCCACCTCTAAAAATGAAGAATTTCGAAAAAAAAAAATTTTTTTGACCCACCCTAATACGTATATGTAAGATGTGGGACTACGTACATCACACCGATGCTGCTGATGCTGCGAATTTTAAATCGAAGCAAAACGTGCGCGAGAGAGACGCCGAGAGAACAGCAGCATCTCAACACTCGACTTGAGACGGAGCGACGTGCGTGCCGATCGAGCGCCCTCTGTGACTTAGGAAGCGGAGGAGGATTAATAGCCCGGTTAATGCGCGGACGTGTGCTCGTCGGGTCACGCCATTTTTCTGCGCTGGTTTCTTTCCATGTTTTTTTTTCCTTTCTTTCCTTTTATTTTTCTTCTTCTCTCATTTTTTCTTTTTTTTTCTTTGTTATTTTCTTTCTTTCTTTCTCACCTATATGCAACTACCATGCTATACCGTGTGCGGGAGACTTCTCTGTCCCGAATTTTTAACGTTATTTATCGTTTCTTGTTTATTGCGACAGCCCGACGGGGGACGAGCCAATGTCTTGGCCGTACAGTCGTGGTCGCGCACATGGAAAGAGTATCCGTTTTGGTCCTAATTGATCGTCGTCTGGAATTTTTTTTTTTTTTCATTTTTTATTATTATATTTCATTTTCATTTATTTTTTTTATCTCCCTCTCGATTTTTTTATTTATCATCTAGTTTACGTTTTGCAGAATGTTCTTTATTTAATTTGTGGTTTTCCGGGTATTGAAAAATATAATCGATAGATAGTTGTTTTTTTTTTTCGTTTTATTGGTTAACTCGTCGGAATGGTTCGCTTAGAGGCGCGCACGTTTGTGTGTGTGTGTATGTGTGTGAGTGTTTGTGTTTGTGGATTTGAGACTGCCTCTCACATCACGGATCTGAATTTAAATGGCAAGGCTGCGAATTTTGTAATCGAGTGATCCACAAATGGCGGGTTATTTATTTATTTCATTTTATTTTTATTTTTTTATATTTTTTTTTTGCGACACAGCAAGACTCAGACGAATGTGGTTATATGGTGTGTTGCAGGGATTGGAGCGCGACGGGAAACGTGCGCGTGCAAGAGTCCTGGCCAACGTGAGCGTCTTTCGCGACGGCCAAGATTCTTACCTCAACAGCACCCAAGGATCGGGCTCCTTGATCGTTTCGCGAATTATGGTGAGTTTAATTTAACTCGGTCGGGCTGGGGTCGTAGACGGTAGACAATTAAATTCATAGTTTCTGCCTGGCTTTGCTTTCCCCTCCTCCGACGATTTTTTAAAAATCAAAACACATTCTGCACCGGTCACCCGCTAAACTAATACGAAACTGTTTTGAATACTACGACGATACTCGCAAATCTTGGTCCTAGAAATATTGACACAATGAGGATAAATCGAATGATCCAAACAACAACAACAAAAAACTTTGAACGATGTTTCGTTGGATTTTGATTCGTTAAAATTGATTATTGACGTTTGTAATTTGGATTTGGAGCTTCGCACGAACGTGATAATACGATTTTGAATGCGGTGCAGCGTGACCGATCCTATCGATCTTCCGATCTCGGTGTCTAGCTCTCGGCCAATCCGAGGCCCGATTTTGCGCTCCAGTTCCACATTCGAAGGTCGATCTGCAGCACGCCCCCGCCCCACGTTCGTTCTTCGAGGTGTCTGAGTAGGCGGTGTATCCGACTGACGAATCCCTTCGACTCATAAGAAGCAGCACCAACAGCAGCATCACCAATATCCGCTCACAGATTTTACCGAACCGCCAAAGTTTGATCTACTATTTTGAAATTGATCCTCAAAATTTGATCAACCTCTTTTATTGTGTTCACGCTTCCAATATATATATATTTTTGTTATTGAACGAATAATTATTTTTAGTTTCTTCATTTGAACGAATTATAAGCAAAAAATAAATAAATGAATAGATCAAATGAGATTAGTTGATGAAAATCCGCGCTAGAGAGCGCGGTCGAAACCCGACTGGTTTGGAATGCGCCTGATCATTCGGTCGCGAGCCGATCGACTGGGACACTCTCGGAGAAACCCGATTGATCATTTTAATCCTACCATGCGTGTGTGTGTGTGAGCGTGTGTTCGTGTGCCTCAGCCTTGGATTCTTCGGGTTCGCCGTGACGATCTGTCTCAAGGACAGGTGCATCATCGAAAATATCTCAGAAATCAATTTCAGATAAGATGAGGAATCTTTGTTTTTTTATATTATTATTTATTATTTATCACGGGGTCTATCGGCCCACTACTGAATTCCCCACGAACAAGAAAAAAGTGTCCACCAAGAATCGCTTTATCAACTAAACCTACGCCCGATCAGTTATTTTTTTTCCTTGCTACAATCCTGCGGAATAAAATCGTCAACGATCAAACCCCCCCCCCCTCCACTCTGAAGAAGATCTCAGTGTGAATTGTACAAGACTTGTAGAACGCCTCGCTATTTTTTTCCCGTTCCCCTTCTACAATTTTATAATTATTCAGAAAGTGGACAGCAACTCCAAATTGATTTACCAGTGACATATATTGTGGAGGACACTGTCCCGAGTACTTTTATCCATACATGTTATATACATATATGTTGGATGCGAAAAACAAGCCTCGTTTCTTATGGGTTAGGTAAAGTTGGGTTAGTTTAATTTTTTTAAAAGTTTATACAATGCAAAAACATTGCGAAATGTCGTTACCCCGTCGCAAATACATTTTTTAATGTTTTCACATTAGAAAAAAAACTAAGCTAAACCAACGTACCCTAACCCGTAAGAACCGTAACATCCTAAGATCGAAATTACATTAGTGACTTTCAACTACGCGAAATGACACAGACTCGATCTGACTCGATCTGACTCGAAGACTCGATCTTCGGTCCCAATTTATATTATATAAAATTACTCGGAGTAATGTCCCCCACAATATATGTAAGTCTTTGAAAAATCTAGGCTGCTGTTCACTTTTTGCATAATCACCTACAATTTCAACTCCTACACGGTCCGTGTCGATCCAGTTCCGAAATCGTTAGGATGCGATCGTTACTTTCGTTTCGATGCCCTCTCCCCCCTCCACCCCCTCCCCCCGACCCCACTCGAAGCCGTGGAGAGGGAGATGATCCCACCGATTCTGTATCGAATGGTTTTGTGAACGCGCTCTTTATGGCGTACGTCGATTTTCCTCGGTCGTGAACGGTTCGATATCGCTGATTCATGGAAACACAACTCCTCCCATCGCGAGAATGAGAAACCGGTAGAAACGCAAAACGATCGTCGGCTCGTCCGGTTTGCCTCGGGGCTACGATGTTAACATGTCCCGTAGGCGACTGTACCAAGGGCGACGCACTCGTCGAACGCTCGAAGCAAGCTCTTGGGCATCATCAACCAATCGAAATCCTCGCTATGCTGGAATTCTATATATATACACTATAGACACAACCATTGAAAAATAATTTTTAAAATTCTAATTTTATCGGTAATTTTCAGAAGGCTGAAAATAATAAAAAATGCAGATCGAAGCTTCAAGTTTCTAGTTTTGAGATTCGTGTTCAAATATTTGTATCACTCACCATTTTTGAGTAATCACGAATAAATGAGCGGTAACCAATTTTTTCAAAATTTCAATTCACATCTGAAAGTGAGTTGCTGATTTTCTTCTAAATTGTAAAACAAAAAATATTACCGTCTCGAATGACCTTGATACTATGTATTGCACTTAGTTTCCACCCTCGGAATTTATCGTTGACTTGAAAAAATTAATTGCAACTGCAGAAGAAGAAAAGAATATTTTTTTACGTGTTAATCAAAGACAAAATCGAATTCGTGAGAACGGACACTAAATATTGTCCGATAGGGGGCGAATCTTGACAGATGTTTTCGAATAGTATCTCTTTAAATGTAGGAACTGCCAGAAGAATCGAAAAAGATTTCCAACTATCAGAAGAATCGAAAAACATTTTTTTTTCCAACACACCTTTTTATATATCTCTCTCTATATGTATATATACATATACAGTAGAAGTACAGTCAACTCGTGGATAGCTTTGACCGCGATTAACACGTCAAAGAACGAGACACGGTCTCGCGTACCGGGACGCACGTAATTTCTCGAGGATCCAGGACTAATGGGTTATTTGAGGCAATCAGTGTCTCGATGCTGCCGCAGCCGAGCTCAATTCCTCCGGAGCTCTTCTTCGTCCGTCTCTCCCGACGATTCTTCCGCTTCTTCTGCTCTTCGTTATGCCCGGTTAAGGTGATGGAAGACCTAGGAAAACGTCCGTCCGGGTCCCCCTTTTTCATGATAGGTGGCGCGGACGGGTGACAGTACCGGCTGCCGCGCGGCCAGTACTGTCACGGGCCGCTAGATGGCGCCTTATATCTAATGTCGTATCGCGACAGATTTCGGCCACCACTGGCTATCCCGAGTGCAGCCTGATGGGGCCTTAAAACTCGACATGCGCATGCGCGAGAGGTACTACTGGTACTAGTTCGCGCTTGCGGATGCGCGCTTGCTCGTGCTGCATGGAACAGCTGTGTGACCGAATACGCGTGTCACGTGGTACACACGCTGTCAAATGCCGGCACAGCCTCGTAACCGGTAACCTCAAAAAATAACATTGCTCGCACTGACGTGACTCGAAATGTCAAGCAGTGCAAAGCAGTGTACCGCGGATCGAGGAATGAGAAAAAATGATTTTCAGACTTGTCGTCGTTAAATAGTTTGCAGAAGTTGATATAGTGCCTTGTATTGTTCAAATAATCAACATGATTTGATTACTTGACCGATACAAATCATCAACATCGATTGATTATTTGACCGATGCAAATAATCAACATCATTTGATTATTTGACCGATACAAATAATCAACATCATTTGATTATTTGACATACAGATAATCAACATTTCCACCTGCGTCGCTTGTGTTGCAATGGGATTGATTGCTCAACTTTGGTTTCCAGATTTTTTTTGTAACCGCACCTGTTTTCTGAATGGATCTGAAATTTCAAGCATGGTTCTGTCCTTCGTAGCTTACAGCGACTAACAGGTGAGCCATTAAAGGAATTTTCTAATCTTTCATTACATTCTGCGACTCCGGTTTGGACCGTCTTTGAAATTTATTTTAACTATTCATGTTCCGCAGCGACTTTCAAAATAATCTTTGAAAGATGGATTAAAGTTTACAAGCTACGACAACTGGTCCAATGATTGTTTCTTAACTTGAATTCTTTGAACAACATCAACTGTCTGAACATTGAAGTTTCGAATCATTTCCTGGAAATCTTTTTGAAAGTTGCGAAACATGAATCATAACATGAATTTCAGAGACGGTCCGAACCATGGTTGCAGAATGTAAGTTGAAACAATTTCTTTAATCGCTCACCTATCAGTCACTGTATGAACTACAAAGGACAAAACCATCCTTGAAATTTCAGGTCAATCCAGAAAACAGGTGCAGTTGCAAAAAAAAAAACTGGAAAGCAACCATGAGAATTCAATCTCGGTCTCAACACAAACTTCGAAGGAATTGTTGAGATTTGAAGTCGACCGCTAACAACTGCTTCATTATGAAATGCTGCAGTCGTAGGGAAGTAGAATTGCAGCTAGACAATGTGACGAACAAGAAAAATGCTGGTGGTGTTTTCGTTTATGAATTCAGAAATTCATAACCCAGTAACCAAACCAGTGTTTTCTCACCGGCAGCATTGGTTATAAGCAGGTTCGGTCTAGCGAGCATGCAAAATCTGAGCTAGACCGAACACGATGCGTCGATAAAGAAATATCCTGGTGGTGTTTGCGACTATGAATTTGGAAAATCATAACCGCGTAACCAAACCAGTGTTTTCTCACCGACAGCATTGTTTATAAACAGGCTCGGTCTAGCGAGCATGCAAAATCTGAGCTAGACCGAACACGATGCGTCGATAAAGAAATATCCTGGTGGTGTTTGGGATTATGAATTTGGAAAATCATAACCGCGTAACCAAACCAGTGTTTTCTCACCGATAGCATTGTTTATAAACAGGCTCGGTCTAGAGAGCATGCAAAATCTGAGCTAGACCGAACACGATGCGTCGATAAAGAAATATCCTGGTGGTGTTTGGGATTATGAATTTGGAAAATCATAACCGCGTAACCAAACCAGTGTTTTCTCACCGACAGCATTGGTTATAAACAGGTTCGGTCTAGCGAGGATGTGAAAACTCAGCTAGACTGAATACAATGCGTCGATCAAGAAAAATCCTGGTGGTGTTTTCGATTATAAATTGAAAAATTTATAACCGAGTAACCAAGCCAGTGAATTTTTTCGATCGACTTTTTTTTCGCCACATCCTGGGCTGTGGCGAAAATTTACTTACGGTTTTTGATCCGACTTACATGTCGAACCAAACGATCCACCCTAACCTCAAATCCTGTGTACTGTGCTCGAGATACACAGATGGCATTTTCACGAACACACGGAGCAGCTCTGACGCTGAGAAAACGATGACAGCGCCATTGGCCGACCGCATGATATGTCTCTCAGATTTTTTGATGGGCTAATAACAGGTAGCTAAAATTTTTTTTTCGATTTAGACCGAAACAAGGCCTGCCAATACCGTGTTTAGCGGTTCTGAATCGATTCTCAAAATTTCAACACATTCCATTTCGTCTACACCGAGAAAACTGGATCCACAGCGTCGTACCGTAAACAACGACGTGCCCCCGCGACCGGAAAAACCATTGTTCTTGTAATTTACGCCGAATTATCACACCTACGATGTTCTGAATTATTCATTGATAAAGCGTGCATCCTGTCGTTCTCGTCATTTTGGATTCAGGTGTTGTAATACGACAGCATGCACATTTTTATCATCACATATTCTCGGACGGGTAATCGGAAACTGCAATTTTTTCTTTCGATTTTCAATAAAATGAGACCTAACAATACTCCGTTCAGCGGTTCTGAAACGATTGCCAAAGTTTCATACAATTCCATTACGTTCCTAGCCCAAAAACCCAGTCCGAAGCATACATGTGATTCGGTGGATCTTCCTTACCGACGGCGAGGTCTTCCATCACCTTAACGCAATGTGATCTTTAAACGACGTACCTCGAGATACTCGTGAGCCTGTGTTGGCGCGTCTTGGCTGAGTTTCTTCGTGCCAGTCCGAGTTCTTACGGTCATTATTATTAATACTATCGTCATTATTTAATCACGCCCAAGAGTTCACCCATATATATATGTTTGTGTGTGTGTGTGTGTGTGTGTATGCATCGTTTATATCGGCTCGGTTGAATTTGTGTTGGTACTAATTGCTTTATTCCAGCATAGGTAAAATTGGATTTGTCACGGACATGAGTTGATTAAAATATATATTTTTTAAATTATTATGTTTTTTTTTGTGAGAAAATTTGATTTGGAGAATGATAAGTTTAATTGTACGTCGATTCGATCGTGGTGTTGTGGTTGATTCAATTGATCGTAGAAAATTGTGGATGAAGTGTTTGATCTTTGAGATTAATGGAATTTGCAATGGAAATCGATGGTCGGATGATTGATGTTGGATTTTTAGAATTTGCATTTTTTTCAGTGGAGTACTGAGGTTTTGAAAACTTTACCGTTTCGTTCAATCCGCTTGAATTGATTTGGACATTTTGATCGAAAATGAGAAATTATAAATTTCTACGATCTTCACGCCATCGTACGTGTCGGAAATATTGTTTCAACGTTGGAAGAAAAAAAATCACAAAATAATCTGCAATTGAATGAATTTGATCTATCAGATTTAATTTCATCGATCACTTATTTTATTTTTTTAAATTATCGTTTCGGACAAAATTTGTTACATGATTTGTACAAAATATTGAAAATCCATTTTCGAATCCCTGAATGTCAGTCGGTGCAATAAATTCTTCTCAATTTTACTTAATTCTAAAATAATACAAAAATCCGATGATCCATAAATACTATATATCGCTCTTACCATCGAATTAGGAATAATCAAAAAATCTTAATTTTAATCTGATAATCAATTGTTTTCTCTGCGTAATTGTTGTATTTTCGAAAAGAGGTTTAATGGCTGTTTGGAGCGGCGTTCATACGTACCGTAGGAGTTTTATACGGGTCTTGTGTGGAAGAGGCGGTGCACGAGAAAGGAGGCGAAAGAGAACGACAAGTCCGGAGTGTCGGGAGTGTCGAGTCACGGCCAGTAACGAGCTTCGAAACGCTTGCACCGCGCCCGACGATCCTATTCCCCTCTTCTTCTTCTTCATCTTCTTCTTCATCATCACCTTCTTCTGCTTCTGCCACGTCTTTGTAACGGACCCCGAGAGGACTGATCGCCTTCGTCCCGGACGAACTAACCCGCGTATCGAAGCTTGTGTCGGGTTCTCGTCGTGCGGACAAGATGCGTCCCACCGTACTCGGGGAACGTCGATTCTGCCCTGAAAAAATACTCTTCGCTCTGCCACCCCCTCTTCGACCTTCGGTTAAAAAAAAAAATCACATACATGGACAACACACGTTCTAACAATTCCGTTGGCTCTTTCCCCTAATTGGCATTTTCGATGCGAAGGCCTCGCGAGTCGAAAAACATTGTCGAGAGTCGACGACGATAACGAGACACCTAGCGAGAGACACGGAAATTAAAGGTCCGGAACGCGATGATAAATTTCGTGATATTTTCTGTCGAAATTTTCAATTTTGATTGATCATACGTGACCATCTGTTACGGACGATGATCAATATTCATATCTCGACACAAAGTCACATGTGCAAGATATCTTTTTCATCAATTGTCATCAGTTTTCATATGAATTTTAATGTAGTCGAGATCGAATATAGAAATCGTCAACGAAAATCAAAACGAAATGTGTATTGAAAAATTTGTCGGCAGTACAAAATTATTTAATCACGAATTATCGACATTTTTAATATTTATTTCTAGTATTTTTTTTTTTTGCACCGTATAAATTTTAAAAATATAATTTTAATTTATTGCCTAAGCTTGATGAACAAATAAACAGATAATAAAAAAATTACAACCCATTATAATTAGGTCATAATAATGATCTCTCCAGTAGTGGCTTTCTTCAAAGCTATATACGTCGGATATAATAATTTCTCATAGATACGAATCGATTTATATGAGAACGAGACGGAGTTGGAGTTAAATCGGCAGGATTAATCGAATGTGGGTTTCATCGAGATGGACAAGACTGTGAGGTATAAATATACTGTATATACATATATATATATATATATATATATATATATATATATATATATATTGGAAACGGGTGATTGTGAAAGAAAGAGGAAGGGACGTGAGGGAGCACATATGAAGGACGTCGGCAAACCGGGTCCGTCCGAGCAGAGCGGGCGCGCGTACCAGCCGCTCCCTTAATTACCGATTTTCCTCGGTCCGCGTCACTTTTTAATTGACCCCAGAAATTGAAGCGAACCAGCTAGACGGCAGCACTAGCGGTAGCATCGGCATCAGTGAGTCGTCAGGTTCCAGCAAAGTCATCCTACCACTTCGTTCATCCTCATACCGCATGCTTCGTTGCCGATCGTCGATCAGAACCAAATTCTTACGTTTGCGATGCCAACACTTCGCATTCCACATCCTTTACCCTAACACCCGCGACAGCGTGAAACTTAAAAAAAATGGAAAAAAAATAGATAAAATAATTTAGCGAGGAGCGACGTGGTCTCCGGTCGACTCACTTTTTTTTCGCATCCCTCTGGGCATCCCTTTGGCCCTCATGGCGTACGAAAAAAAAACCCGAACTGCTCCATCTTCGTGAAACGAATTTTCTGAATCGTTTAATCCACATCTTCACACTTTTTTATGCGTTTCGGGTTAAATTTTTTACTTTGTTCTACGTTCTCGCACTCGCCTCTTTAGCGATCCTTTGATTTTTTTTTTTTTTGACACGGCAAAGGAAATTTGATTATCATTCCGTTGTCAATAGTAATGATGGTTGGAATTAATGTTTGCGGATGGCACAATGTGATCTTCGTTTGTTACAATTATTATAAGCCCAGAAATATTATTTATTCAGAACTATCGATCTATCTTTAATATCTTAATCATTTCCTCGATTCGCACTAAAAATATTGTAAAAAAAATGCTCTCAATGAAACTTCTTTCTTACCCCATCGGTCTGTTTCGCAATAATCTAAACTTTCCGATCTATAAAATTTATCTTACACCTTGCGATTTCGGGTGACAACATTTTTCAATTAACAAAAAATAATTATTCAACTCAAAATCATTTGATTTCACTCCTTCTCTTCAACGGCAATGTAAAATCATACGTTCCCGACCACAAATTCGACGTTTTGCTCGAACCCTTTATCAACAATTTACATAAATTTCATCGATTATCGAGAGCAAAAAAAAATATTAAAGAACCACCAAATTGTCTGTCGGACTTACATCCCCGACGGTCCATATTCCCCCTTCCCTAAATTCGCGGATCACAT
Organism: Diplazon laetatorius; assembly: GCA_963662125.1. Taxonomy (NCBI): domain Eukaryota; kingdom Metazoa; phylum Arthropoda; class Insecta; order Hymenoptera; family Ichneumonidae; genus Diplazon; species Diplazon laetatorius. The sequence continues at coordinate 13,919,837 of OY759152.1, forward strand.
TGAAATAAACGATTGATTCACTCGTGATTATAACCCACCAACAAGTAACCTTTTCAACCCCATCTCCTTCACTTTCCCTCCCTCCTTTTGGCTATTCGTTCTTTTATCATTATCATAATAATAATAATCTATTTTTTATCAATCACAACTTTCATTCACCGTGCAGCTTCACGTCGGTGCCAGATGTTCGTTTCGTTAACAACAATCATCGTTTCGTGAAGACCATTTAAAAGTGACTGGTTCTTGGTTGGTTGGGTTCGAGCCATGACGACGGTGGTGAGGTATTTATCTGGTCTACCACTATGCCTCTAGGTAATACTACTTCATCGAGGCCCTCATACCAACGCCCTCCTCTCCGATGGATACCTCATCCTCCTCCCTCCACCCTTCCCTCCCCCCGAGGGGAATAAAACAATGAGAGTGAGCCGATGTCCCGCGTCCATTATTCCGCAGTCGTCGGCATTGCCCCGCACGAGCCTCCCAAGCGAAACAAGAATTACGCAATAATATCCGAACGAGCTTGAAAAACGAGTTATGAAATTGTTCACGACTAAAACGAGGGGGTGAATGAAAACCAAAGCGAGTCGCTACCTACCCAAGTGACCACTTTATCGCAAATTATATCGTCGTTCCGATGAATTTTCTATAAATATTCTCACAAACGTTTACTTTTGTTAAAAAAATAAAAATAAAAATATAATTAATAAAGTAATAAAATAGTAAATAAATAGGGACAATGTTGTATTATGGATAATTGGTTGGTTGAACGGTGTAAGATTGGAGAAAGAACGAATGTGTGGTTAACGTGAAGTAACGAATGAAAAAGAAAATTAGGGTGAGAACGAAGATGAGAGAGACGGAGAGTCAAGGAGCCCTCGTGGTGTGCCCGCAATTCCGCAATGGAGCCTGACTGATGAACCAACAAATTACATTACCGCCAAATCATTGCTGCACGATTTTACACTTCGTTGAGCTCACTTGATTCCGTGATCGCTTGCTGTATACACCTCGACTCAGCGACAAAATGTGAATCACGCGTGAAGATTCATTAATTCACGCCTCGACAATCGTAGAAATGTATCGTCGGGTCATTTGTGTCGTGATAGGTTATCAATTGTTGATTGTGAAAATTATTAACGCTTTAACGATAAAAAATGTTTCTTAACTGTTTTATCAAAATACTGTTTCTTTTGGAAAAGAAATTTGGAAAAAAAAGGAAATATTTTTGAGTTTTCCCAACCTGAAAAAAACAATTAACGACTATTTCTGAAGGGGTTTTTGACTCATTCGCACTGAGGTGTCTCTCCCTATATATGTATACATATATACTTTTTTTTCTCCATACCAATACAAAATTTCAACTAATAATTCTTATATTTTCACTTTTTTATTCACATATATTTCCATTAATGTATCTATATAAATATTATATATATTATTTCTGACAAATAATAATTGCCAACTGAAAATTCACATAATTAATATTCAATTGCATCATTTTGACGTTTATTTCGATCGGATTGTAAATTCGATAGTTCGCTCGTTGCGTTGCGGTTAATTAAATCATGGCCGAACGAAGAAAGCACGTGGGCACGAGAACGGTGACACGGACTAGCCAGCCACCCCAAGTGCAGTCTCCGCTGTCGGGGAGCTGTCAGGTTCCCCGAGGTTCCGCGCTCTTCGGAAGCTCGCGAGAGAAACCGGCGCGCCACTGTCGTTGTCGCTTCTCCAGATGCTGCCGATGACGTGGATCTTTGTCTCGGCGGCGGGCCCTCCGCCCTTCCTCTCTACCATCCTCTTTCTCGTCTCCCGTCCTCGACGAAACAGTCAAACTATATATATATATATATGCATACAAGCTTTCCCCGCGCTTTTCTCGATTCTCTTCCACATCCATTCTTCTCTTTCTTTCTTCCTCTCCCCCCTCCCCCAACTTTTTCCTCGTCATCCCCCAACGTGGTCGAGCTCACCTATCGTCCACTCACTTTCATTCTTTTTTTTACCATCTCATTCGCATTTAACAATTTCAATATTTAAAATTAAAAGAAGAAAAAAAATAGTTAAATGTTTACGTCATTATACTTTTTTGCATTCAACTTACATATCGTTCACGTGGAATGACGTATACATGTGTTATATCCACGTAATTTATCGTTTATAAAATGAGAAAATAATCACGTGTAGAATATAATAAATATAAATCATTAAATATCGACGAATGAGTAAAATGTATTTATTTATTTATTTATGAAGCAGATGTATATCATCGTGACGTTTGACGTAACTTGTTATCGGACAATTGCGACGTGATGTTTCCCGCGTGTCTCTCATAATCTTGTGGTGTGCGTGTGTCGCTGATAGCGAAGTCAATTCGCGCTAGACTCGTTCAGACTGGGGCGAGGACGGTGCCACGGAGGGGGGAGGGGGGCATATATACGATGCGAGAGAACCTATCCTCGAGAGTCGAAGCCTGTCATCGTCAGAACTTCTCGCCCCTCGGAAAAATAATTACCAGCCAGTGTGAGAGAGAGAGAATCGTTGGAAAACGAACGAAGAACGAACGTGTTGGGTGGCCTCGTCGAGGGTTCCTCACCTTCGTTTTCATCCTCGAAAACTACCCCTCTCAGTCGGGTATTACCTTCTTCGTCTGTCTTCATTCTTCCGCGCCTGGGCGATAGTGCCTCGGAGTTTCATCAGATTATACGGATAGGAAATGGAGCGAGGTTCGAAGGTGCTTGGCGATAGGGCGGGAAGGGTGGGGAGGGGGGGGGGGCAAGAACGAGATATCCCATTGTGCCAATCGACCGAGTCCTTCGAAGTCTGTGTTCTATATCTCACGGTTTCGATGAGCCCGAGCGATGGGTAGCTAATAAAAATTCATTATTTGTCTTCTCGTTCATGTCGTGCTCGGGACCAATCGTTCGACGAGATACCCGATCGCCTTCGACTCTTCGCACTTTTATTACAACGACGTTTTTGCTTTTATCCGTCCTTTTTTTCATTGGCTTACAAGAAACCTGTGGATTCAGTTGCTCGAATGGCAAAAAATTTTTGATAAACATTGTCAAAACGATTTTGTTTTTTTTTCTTTTCATTCATCTTTTTAGTTGGGATTTTTATTAAATTTTTCTATTTAAGTAATGTAATGATTCTTCGTTAGTTGTTTTGGAATAATTTTAGAAATAAAAAAAGCTCGTTATTAATCATGAATAAAAATAATTTTATTATAAATGAACGTCGATAAAAATAATAGTGTAAATACTCATGTCTCATTAGTATTTTGAGTAACTTAGCATTTTTTTTCGTGTCCCACGTCAGTTGTTTTGTCATAAAAAAATGTATATTTAAATCCAAATGGATAATAAAAATAATGCGATTCTTATTAAATGGAATAATTCACTATCCAACGATGCATGGTTAATTGAATTGAATCTACCGATATCACTCGTCGAATATCTCGTTTTCCACACTACGCCTTACAATAATTAGACTACAAACACATCCCTCCGGATGTGCAATCTGTATTCTTTAACGCTGATTAATCGATAATTCCTCACGAGTAATTCGAACAAACAATTCCATTGTGCATCGTAAAAAATTTCCCTCTTCCCGGGAGACACCCCCCCCCCCCCAACCCCATGGATGTCAAACAAAACCCCCGCGGAAAAAAAAGTAAAAAAAAAAAATTAAACCGAAATGAGAAGAAGAGAACGACGATGCGAAGATCCCACGAGACTTGAGCATTCGTGATTACGAATTTGCTGGAATCATTCCGTACTGACGCCTCTAGACAACGAGAGAGAGAAGCCTACAGTGCATCTCACAAGAGTATACACGCACAATACATTGCACGACAAAGCCAGCCGGAAATAAATATGGTTCACCAATCTGTAAAGAAAAAAAAAAATTCGCAAAGAATACGATTATTCCCCTATTTCCCGACGTTCGTGTGGCTCGACAGCACGTGCGTTCCCCTTTCTGTACTCTCGTTTGTATTCCCGAAGGATTCCATCTTTTCACTTGCATCCCACGATCCGATGAAAAATAAAAATTAATATTTCCAATTGGATGACGTCGCACAAGTCCCAACAGTACTGAAACACAACGATCGAATCATCGGTTTCCATTAATTTTTTTTTTTTTGTGTATCTTAAAAAAAATAAGATTTTCAAAGAATGGTTACCATATTTTTCGCTTCCTGTATGAGTTTCTGCACTCATTTTTATATTTTGAAATTGTCGCGAAAAATCTCAATTAAACTCGATTTTTTTTTTTCCATTGCCCTTCTCATATTTTTTCGCTACGTTCGGCTATGGTCGCAATTTTTTCCCCCAATTCTCGTGCGTCTCCCTGTCATGGCAGCACTGTTTGATGGTTAGATTTTTTTTTTTACGGTCGTGTTGCCGTTGGGATTTTACGGGAAATCGCGAATGTTCGAGTCTCGAATCGCATTTCGATGGAACGAGGAATTCCCGTAGGGCTGATGGTGCTGCCAGTGCTGCTGCAATGGCGAAATGGCCGTGGAGTGGGGTAATTACCGACGGTTATTGCTGCACTGCGATAACTACATATTCAGTTGTCATCGTACTTTTTGCTGGTTTCCGAATGTACCGAGTATCCCACGTGACAACTAATCGAACGTTTACATACGTTGTTGCACAATGGTTGGAATAATTTTTTTTTCAACACGATTCCCAATTCACGTTGATACGACATTTTTTTTAATTTTATTTTTTTTTTTTTTAATATTTGTTTCCACATAGCTCCGGTTAGCTCGTGTTTTTTCGATATTGCATCTGCGTGTGTCCTAGTATTTTGAATTTTAATTTCGTTAAAATAATTCTGCATGAATTGAGTTTACAAAATTTATGTCTGACAATGCATAATAATAATTAATGATTTTTCGATTAGCTGTTTTGTTTGTTGATTGTAAAAATTCGCAAAATGCATGTGCTGCGATGAAAACTCAGAACATAATTGATAATTCATGATTTTCGACAATTATGAAAAATCCAAAACCAATTCGCAATCGTTGTAAATTTGTTGTTCCTTCGTCTGATTTTAGGAAATCCGAAGTGACGATTCCGACGCATTCACAGCTGGATTAGAAGGCTTCGTGATATACTGCCCACATCCCCATCGAGCTATCGAGAAACGACAAGTTATATGAACGAAAAAAAAATTATTTATTATTAAGCGTGTTTTAATAAGGTTTTTATGTAGGTTCTACGAGTATGTAAGGTGTATTATAAATAAAACAAAAACAAAAAAATATGAGTGTTGAATAAACGAGTCTCGTTAAACAGAGACTGAATGATTATTTATCGACAGGCCTACTGCTTTATCCATTCATTTGCATTGAACATAAAAAATCCAACAAAAAAAATTCTTTCCAACATCGACTACAAACTATAATATTCGTAACAATATTGTTTAAATTATTTGACAATTCTTCATCGACAATTACGTGACCAAAACTATCATTAAATCAATGGTGATCGCGTTATTGAATTATTTCATTTATAATAAACAATTATCATTTCAACTACTATTATCAAAGCGATAAAAAAAATTATTTGTTCATCATGTGTATACAACCATCATTGTGATTACGAGAATAACAAAAAAAAATCAGAAGATCACCCACATCGAAGACGCATCGTGTCACGGTATCGCAACTACTTCTTAGAACGTTGCAGCATCTCGACGCTTCACGGGACCATCTAATTAACTAAGTCCCATCAAACTCCTCTAATTAGCGAAGACATTGTGAGTCGTCTTCGTCGTCGTCGTCTTCTTCGTATTTCTGGAGTCCTCAGTGTCGTCGGACTCGCCCCGTCTTCTCTCAGCAACGTCGGCAATTAATTCACAACCTCGACGAAGACGTTTTGGAATATTCTCCGTTGCTCGGTACACTGGCACACGATTCCACGAAGGCGGTAACGAGATCCTCACACCGACCAAGTGAACTTTACCGCTTTCGCGACTATATTATGTATATATATATGTATATATATGTGTGTGTATGTATATATATAAGCATCCCTGAAATTACCGTTCGCACGGCACTCGAGAAATCCGTGACCCGAGTTACTTCCTTTGATGTATACTGTATTAAACCACCCTTGCTCCCGCGCCCTCTCACGGCCAAACTCGGAAGCTCCGACCAAACGAAATATCCCAATTACCAGTCGAATGAAACCTTGAAAATATTGAAAATGAACGAAAAAAAATTCAAATGATCGATTCTATCATGCAAGCTTGACGATACATTGTCAATTGAAAATAAAGATTTTCAATATTTCGCATCACAATTTTGTGTAGTTGTTTGTAGTTGATTTTCATGATTTTTTTTAGTCATGTCAGCATCGTTTTCCTTCGAATACACTATACAGTATCAACTACGACATATTTGTGGGTGAACTATTGCCGTTGTCCCAGAACACATTTTTTTAAAGATCACTTTCTAAAAAATAAAAAAATAAAGAAATAAACAAAAACCAAAAGGAAATTTCGTCAATATAATATTAAACGCCGTTCGTGAAATCATGGAAATTCCTTAATTTTCCCGCAAACAGATATAACCCCTTCATTTACAAATAAACCAGATTTTTCGCTCCACTCAAATAAATAAAACAATTTTTTTTCTTGAAAATACGACAAGATGATTTTTTTTTCTTTTTCGCGCCACAATCATTATTCGTTTTGCAATCTCCATCCAACGCAACTCCAATTGCAATCTCCAATTCAACGCAATCGTGAGTTTTTTTCGAGTTTTTGGATGAAAAAAAAAGAAAAATGGCGACGAAACCTTTTGCCGTTGCGCGTCAATTGGATCGACAAAGTTTCGTTCCACGGAGTGGAAAGCTTCCATTTTTGTTTTCGACCGAAGTTAATGAAAGTCTTTGAGGCGGGGGTGTACATATATATATATATATATACATATATATATATATACTCGACGAGTGGGAGGAGGACCTTGGATGTCGGCTAAGAGTGTGGAGTCCGCGGCCACCCTCATCTCGCTCGCCGTCACCTTGGAGACGCTCGGTCGCTTCCCCAAGAGTTTCCGTTGGTCTCCGGTCCGGCGTCGGGGTCCACGGAAGCGCGAGCCTCACCATGGCCATCAACCCCCACGAGTCGGGGGTTGGAGAGAGACGGCTGCGAGCAACCCTCTGCTTGTTGGCAGCCTTTAGCGCACGAACAACCCCTCTCGCTAGCTCCTGTCTACGGAAACTGTATATATATACACATAATATATATATATATATATATATATATACACATAGATATACACATATATATGTGTGTGTGTATGTATAGCTCGCAGCTTTCCCGAGAGAGCGAGCGAGACTGAGACGAGGGCTGCTCTCGCCTGATTGGCGGCCGTCGACTATCGACCAACCCCGCAAGCAGCCCTTTGTTTTAACCACCACCCTCTGGCGCGAACCGAAGCTCCGTGCATCATCCTCCCCCGCTGCCCCTTCCTCCCCCCTCACCGCCCAAATACGGTGACGGAGTGACGATCATCGTCGAGCCCTTGGCCAAAGGTGTTTCTCAAATTCTAACGAGAGCCCTTCGAGCTTCTCACCAAAATCGATAATTCCGACGTATATCACGTAAAAATGTGTATATATATTGGAAAATATGATTGTGGATTATTCACGAGACACCAAGTTTCGATACAAATGTTTTATCGAGATAAATTAGACTTGGACTGAAGGAGGGTAGATTTATTCTTTTATTTATGCTCAATATACTGGAAAAGTTGTTTTAGGATAACAATCTATATATATATATTTTTTTTTTCATATATATAATGATTATTATATGTATATATATATGTGTGTGTGTATAGATATAGACGAATGATATTATATATTCAAAGAGGGGTGAGGGGATGGCCGACGGATTACTACCGTGCCGGAATATATCGTAGCAGTGAGTGTATATAGATGTCGGAGCTATAGATAGAAAGAGCGGAGAGGAAAAGAGAGGAGGGTGGTCCGGGGTCGTAATTACGAAGCCTGCGGGCCGTCGGGTCGCGAGATATTCAATTCGCGTCATTACGCAGTCGGGTCCCATCCTCTCTCCACACCTCCGCCCTCCTCCATTTTTTTCTCCCTCTCTCTCTCTTTCTCTCTCTCTCTCTCGCTCTGTGCTTATCTCTCTCACTCACACTTCTTTTTCATCTTCGTCATCGTTTTCTTTATTTTCTTCAGTCTCTACTTTACTCCCCAGCTCTCTCGTACTCCTCTCGCTGACCAGCATTTGCCGCTGAGCGTACCCCATTTTTTCAAATTAATAGACCGTGCTTCAGTGTACTTGCCTAGAAAGTACGTTGACTCGGTCTTTCGTTTTTTTTTCTTTTTTTCGGTCGTTCTTCTGCCTCGAATTTTCTCAAGGAGGGAAATAAAGATGAGACTGCGGGCACGGTTAAATTCGAGCGCGCATTTTAACAAGGTGTAATAAATCGAACGTTTCGAAAATTAAAAAAACATTAATAATTGGATTGATTTTTATAGGTCAAAAAATTTTTATTCTTTGTTAGAATTTCGCAATTTGTCATTTTTGCTAATTTTCAAACTTTATCTAATTTTTTTCATCCATGGGCTATAAGAAAATGAAAAAATGCTTACAATCGTTAATAAACAGCTTCCCAAGTCACTTTTTCTCTATGAAGTACCATATTACAGATTGGATATGTGAACTTTTTTTTATGGTCGAACGATCGAAAGTACTATAACAATGTTCGATCAATTGTAAAAATGTTAACGGTTTGTCACAGTCTATCGTAATTTATTTCTTTTGTTTTTGTCATAATTTTTCTTTCAATGGGACAGTTTTAGGAATAAAATGGAGGAACGAGTATGAGTAATAGATGGAAACGGGAGCCAGGAAGATGAGGCTGAATCGAAAGATTTTTAATGACGACGAGCGAGATAAACTTCGCTGGCTTTGCACTCGCACCGCTGCTCCATCACCAATCAGACCAGCTCAGCATCTCCTCTCGAAATCCTTCGTTTCGCACCTCACCCCCCCCCCCCTCTCCGTTGGCCCCCGTTGCAAACTACGGTTATTCCTCCTTACCGGAAACCCATCACTACCGCACCCTTCCAATCCGAGATACACCTAAATACAAGGGGAAGAACGCAATTTTCATTCCAACAATTTTTATCATTCTACACTCCCTCTCGATATCGATCAGAGTATGAAAGTACACGTCACTGTTTTTTTTCTAATTTTTATAGCAATTCGATTTAACGAGTAACACCATACGCTATAACCGACTTTTACGAATGAATAACAATTCGATAAATATTCAAAAAATAATGATAATAGTTAAAGAGAAATTTGGAAAATCGATATATTTTTATGATAAAAATGTCTTTATCACTGAAATCTAATATTTATTGTGCTTGACTTCCTTTAATCTTAAATTAATACAATGCAGAATTGAAAATTTTACAAATTTCTATAATCATTCTTCAATCTTTACACACAAAAAAAAAAATCGAATGAAAAAAACGAGACGAATTCCAAGATCATTATTATTTTTAAAAATTATTTTCTTTCACTCGAAAGTTACTTTTCCTTTACTAATTGAAGCCGTTTATTATGATTTACGTCGGGACTCGGTTTTAGACCGTCGTTTTGTCGTCTCAGACAAGCTCGAAGTGTTAAAGTTTGGCTCGAAGGTGCAGCAGGAACAGCAGCAGGAGCAACAGCAGCGGCAACGTGTTTTACGTCGTCGATGACGACGTACAGGTGTTAACTCGTGACGCACGTCTCGCTCGTGGGCGAGAGGCGATATCGGAAATCGCAAAGCGTCGTCGAACACGCCGTTCTCGTCGACGTCGTCAGCCAGAACGAGCCATAGTGTACATAATGGTACCTCGCTAGTCCCGACGCTTAGCATAATTAGCGAACGATGATTAACAGGCTGCTAGCTGTTGGATCACGACGCTATAGATGTACCCCGGGTTTGGTAGGTTTGGTAACCCGGGGTACATCGTGTGCTACGTCGCGTACCCGGGTTTAATGGTTTGATTAATTCGCTCATGATAATATTACATTATTATGAATTTTATCGTGTATCTATACACATATATATAAATATTGTGGGCGACGAAGTATGAATATCACATTTGCATTCATTTTCGTTCGTTTCGCAATGTATTTTTCAGTGTATATAAAAAAATATATATTATCTATCGAGGTTACTGAATTTATTATTTATCTTTGTAATTTTAATTATGTTGAATTATAATTATTATTGTTATTATTATTACTACACTTTTCTCCTACTTACATATCTCGTCTGGTGGTTTTATCAGTATAAGCCTTATTATCAATATTATTATAAAATATCAATTGGAGTGAATAATAAATAGAAAAAATAATAAAACATTCTCTGGGAAGTGCAGAGCGCTGAGATAATTCTGGTTGGTGATGACTGAGAAAGTACATGAATTATAGCACCGTTTCATGATCTGGATATTTGATAAGAAGGAATAATGGATAAATTCTGACATTGATGTACCTCGTGAAAATTATCGTGATACGCATCTACAGGGCTGCGATGACAATGATACAGCGTAACGGAAAAAAAAAGAATAACGATTTCGGTGAACGTGTGAGGATGTAAGCCATATCGTTACTGTCAAATCCTCAACGTCTCGTTCAATATTTACTCGTTTAAAATAGATGTTGTGTGCTCATCATGGATTCATCGGAGCTCCGTACTTGTTATTTTTCAAGCATGCCACATGTCGATGTTGACTTCGATTCAACTGTGACATTTATTCACGGCTGTCGGTTTATCAACGATCTTTCGTGAACTGTACGAAAATAGCTTGGAACATGTCAATCGAAAAATTTTAAGATACATAAATCGGATAGTATTGGAATTTTTTTTGGTAAGATTCGTTTATTCCACGTTGCTATTTTCGTTAATATTTTGATAAATAATTTTGTATCTGCCTGAGACATCGAATGCTGTGCGAGTATATTTCGCTCTGGATTTTTATAACTCATAATTTTTTCTTTTATCGCATATTTATATAATTTTATTATGACTGTGAAACAAAAGGATAAATAACACAAATTTTTTGATAAATAAGTTTTTAGGAAATGTATTATTCTCAATTGTTCAATTACTTTTGTTTTTCTTTTCCAATGACATATTTGCCGAATAAAAAAAACGATTTTATCGAATTTATAATTTCGTTATTCATTTTCATTATTAATCATCATTTTCCATTACATTATACTTTACCACATAATTTCCCATTACAAATGACAAAAACAGACGAATACAAAAATCTTTCACCTGAACAATGTTGAACTGAAATTCCCCAAGTTTCTAAATTCTAGACAATTTTATTCGTTCCTATCATCGCGTATTTTCCTCATGAAAAAAACATGTATCGTCGATTTTAGAATTTCATTATCGTCAGCATGTTCGAATGGTCCTAACCACGAAGGTCTATGAAATTTCGACTAACTGTCAAACATAATTAGGAGTGACGAGTAAGATACGAAGTTATTACACGTCGACACACGTGCGAATATACGCGAGCTTTTTCCCCTTGATAACGATTTCAAGCCAGCGGAGCAGCGAGCAAGCAACCAACCAACCCCCCCCCCCTCCTGCCCCTCGTGACCCACGAAATCATCTCCGGGCGCTTTTCGTTCGCTAATTAATACGCAACGACCTCTCCGTTAGCTCGTTCAACGTATGCTGCCTCCGATTTCGCCCGTGTCGATCGAGCTTCTGGTTCTCCCGATGCCAACCACTCTCGGTTTGTAAAGCCTCGCGGCGCACCGTATTGCGCGGCGTAAACGCGCCGAGCCGGAAGAACCCGCTGTGTGGATGACGGTGAATGGGCTTGCATCGAAATAAACGACAATCGATGAGCATCCAAGCAAAAACACAGCTTCGCGATTTATCTCTAGCTTTCCATGGGTTCGTCTTATTCGTGATGTGTCTCGGTGCATCGTATTCGTGCCTCTCGCGAACTTACGCCGCAAGTTCGTTCGAATCGTTCTCGTTATCGTAATATTTTATCAAATTTTTTCGAATAAAATGAATATTCATTAGATTTATTTATATTGATGTGTCATTATTATTATTATTAGTAATGCATCGTCAAAAACCAAGAAAGCTTGCTGCGAGTAACAAATTGATTTTTTTTGGCATAAAAAAATTCTCAAGTGTCTTTTGATACTTTATTCAACCGGTGGGATAGGTTATTTGGTTCAAATATAATATGTACTATTTTGTGAAAAATGTTGAATGTTAAAAAAACGCAAAATTGGCGATTTTCACCATAAAAAATCGAAATTTTCGCACTTTTCATTAATTTAATCTAAAAATTAAAATGGGTACTATAGAAATACTCTACTTTTGAAAAAAAATAGCCTGACAGCGGCTGTTGGAAAAAAAGTATATAGTTATTCTGAGAAATTAAGAACAAATGTCTCAAATAAGGGTTGATTTTGCTTGCGGGCTTATTGATTCCAGTGTGTCAGCTATGGGTCAATAGTTGAATACGAAAGATCAAATCGCCCTACAGATTGAGAAAGGTTGATACGAATTTGAGGTTTCATTATAATCAATAAAGAACTGGTTAATAGATTTTTTTTGTTATCATTATTATCATTCAGTATGAAAAAAAAAAACAATTTTTCCACTCTGTTGGCTCGATGATACACAGAAAGACGTATTTTGGCAATAAACAATCGCGCAGAGACTAGTGAGGATCGCCCGTCGGGAAGATCGTGAACCTCGGAGCAGTTAGCAGGGGCATTAGGGTGAATTATTTTCGGGCCGACCGGCATAAAAGGCCCCATGAATCACCGTGAATCGCGACACGACCCTCGCACTGTTTCGCCACAGCTTGTATCTCTTATTTTCACGAGAACGAAGGATCTCGGTCGGATTGTCGCTTCAAGATTCTTCTCACACAGCCCAAATCAGATCTTTATTTTTCTCGCGATGCTTATCCCTCACGTTATCCACAAATCCACAAATTTGCAACCTGAAAAAACTTCGTAATCTCGTTCGTTCCTAATTTCCTAATTCGACAACATTCTTATCTGGGTTCATCGAACATTGGACATTCCGCATCGACTGCAACTACTTGAATTTTTGACAAAAATTGATTGCCATATGATTAAAATAATAAATAATATAGTACAAATTTAATGATTAAAAAAATAATCGTATCGTAAATAAAACCGTAAGAAAATCATATTTAATGCATAACGTCCTTCAAGAATCGAAACTCACTTCATAAACATCTCCGAAAAAATACAAACACACACACACACACACACACCTACGTCAAATGGCATTGTTCGCTATTCGACTCATTCTGAAAAGTCCTTTGCCAACGCGGATGTCCCTGATTTTCTAAAAAATCTCTGAGAGACTCTTCGACACAGAGTATTAGGCGCAGCACGATCTCGTCCGAATTACACCCCCTCGATGGACCGCCCCCCCCCCCTTCTATCCTCATCCCCATTCCACTGTGACAGAAAAAGGTTTGTCGTTCACCGACGAGAATAGTACACTGGAAAAGAGGGTTGGGAGGGGGACAGGATGGCGAGCAAAAGTCCTCTACGAATGAGGGGGCGGATAGGTGAGGGGGTGGCGGGAAGGGAGGGGGTAGAACGAGAGCTTTCATTACTCTAAGAGCCGATTGCATTTTTTACGTCTCGACAGAACGATCCCCGACTCCTATAGTAGGTTAGTACGTCCTATACAGCCTCTTTCTACGTGGTATATCCTCGTACGGGTCGATTCCAGCATCCCCTTTTCCGCTTACCCCCAGCCCCCCCCCCCCCCCCCACCGCCCGTCACTCATGCCGCTACCGGGCGACCCCTCGTGGTTTCAATCTCCGTGCGGCTTTCCGCCACGAAGGTCGTGCTGCCACTGCCTCCACTACTGCTGGACATCTAATCACGTGCACATGCTCTGCGCAATCAGATCCGACTACTACATATATATATGTGTGTGTGTGTATGTATACATATACTATGTATATATATATGTATATATGCTATGTCGTTGATGGTGCTGGTATCGACGTCGAAGCTCAGGTTTATAGATCGAGCTGTGTAATCCGATGGTCGGATTGCTCCGATTAACATACTTTTTTTTATTTAATCAAGGATTTGTAATATTACGTCGATGTTAAATCGATCAGAACGTCAGGTGCAATCACATTCGACACCGTTTCAAGATTCTACAGACGCTGGATGACGTCATGACCGTTCGTCGAAGCACAATGTAAATCTTAGATTTTTCGCTTTTTCGTCAATGATGAATAAAAATACGTAATATTTAATATGTGTGATGGATAGTAAACTTGACTATCAATCGTGAGAATTTCATTCAGTCTGTTTGAATATTGTGAGAGATAGTGCGATTTTTGTGGAACGCCTGTCTGCGCATGCGTACCCCCCACATGGATTGATGGAAATTCAAAATTTTTTTTGTCAATGAAGAAAATTTTTTAAATCTGTCACAGCGATTAGGGAAAAATTAGGGAAATTTGATTAATCTGGAATTAAATATAATTTTCATCTGAAAATAACAAACTAATATATATATTTTTAAATGCATTATAATATAAACACGACTTTAAACCTTCGTTGAAGTTTTCCAACGTCTCTTCATTCCTAAACGTATGTTACTTGTCTTGATTATCGCATATTTCAAAACGGTGTAAGTGCAAGATGGAAAATAAAAAAATACGAAGCTGGTGACATCTTCTTCTTTTTTTTTTTTGTCCTGGACGCTAATCGGTAAGCCGAAGCTGATCTCTTGGGTTCCGCCTCTTCAATCGATCCTTCATCACTCTGTACCCTCGTTTCCGTCTATATCGGTTCGATGGGAGTACACGATGGACGATGAAAAATCTTGCGACGATGGAAAAAGAAAATGTCTCCCGTAGCGACAAGACGGTCGCTCAGCCAGCCGCGTAATTAAGTCCCAATTGAAAATTAATCATCGTGCAAGATATCGGCAATCACGAAGAGACTTCCATTTCGATGACGAACCGGATTACTCCGTGCAACCATCGATTTTCGCTCCTTTTTTTACTTTTATTATTTTTTTTTTGTAACGTCTAAAGTTGGGTCTGTCGAGGCCGAGAAAGAAGATGGAAAATTACTCGGAAGCTCGACGATAAAAAGGTTGGATTGCGATAACGGGGCCGCATCGATTGCTTTGATGTCGAATCGTGGAGAATACAAAAAAAAAAGAAAAAAAACGTAAAGCCCCCTCGCATCGATGTGGCGCCAGAAGCTGGTGGGTAAATCTTCTTACGCCAATTATTTTTTGCGGATTATGTCTAATGTCTATCTGTTTCATTCTCCTACTTCACTTTTTTTTTGTTTTTGCATTGCTTGCTTACGACACAGATGTGACGAATATGGAGTGTGTAACGTCGCTCTCATTTCTATCTTCTTTCCACTAGTTTGTCACTCACGGTTTTTCCTGCATTTTGTTAAGGTTCTTCGTTATTTTTTTTTACGCAAGAAAAAAATCGATACCACATGGAACGTTGAACTGATTGATAAGAGGATTATTAGCGGATCGAAGATAGTTCAAGAGAATCCTTGTACCGAAGGATAAATTGATTCCAGCACGAAAAAAAATAACGCTTTCGTGCGTTTCTAAGGACGATCTATTTATCGGTCGATCGAGAATGTACGATCTTGGAAAAATTTATTCTTTCCTCAAAAAACCGTGACAACCTATATTTAGCGACCGTCCCTATCAATTTAATTGTGATGCAACATCACACAAGATATATATATATCTCTCTTTTCTAACATTATTTACAATCAAAGATGTCTAAGACACCCAAAGAGCAAAAAAAAAAAAAACAAACAAACAATACCTTTTATTTATTTTTTCCTCATTGCCACCGAACATGACTGACCAAAAGTGGGTTCAGTGAATTTTTTCGCTTCCAAGACTAAATAAATCCAAGGAACCAGTAAAAAATTGCAAAATGGTTTCCGGGTACTGATTATATGAGTTTTTGGGCATTATGAATCGACTTTTTCATATTCTTCAACGAAGAATCACGAATTTGGCAATTTATATACTCACGAGTCGCTCTTAAAAACAATTTTTCATCCGACCCCGCTCGAAAACGCGTCATTCCGTGCCTGCGAAGCGAGTGCAAAGTGACCGATTTCAGCCTCACGTCCTCGATACACAACAGACTAATCTACAAAATTGTGGAATCCGTGCGAGCAAAGCCGCGGGGCAGCATCTAGGACAAAATATTTTCAAACTCGTTCCACATTGTTCGTTCCAGCTGTCCGAAATCATGGACTTTCGAGACCCACGTAAATTCGCACAGGCCCGAAAAGCTTTCGGCACCATTCCACGATTCTATACACACGAAAAAGTGATAGACTCGAGTGCCAAAGGTTTCATCTCGTGCACACAATTAAGGGATGACCTAGTGGTGCTTTGATGTCACCCCGACGTCGAAGCCACAGCGTTGAGTGGGGTTCGTCGTCGAAAACTACACACACACACACAGCTTCTACGAAACGCGTTTCGATCCGTACAATCTGCGCCTGCGTCGTGTCAAAAGGAAATCCCCAACGTCCGTGTGTGTAATTCTCGATTACGCTCGAGTACAGCGAGTGACCCCCCCCCCCCACTCCCTCCCAACTGGTGCTTCTGATAAAGTACTCAAAGCCAAGTACATTCCGTACAAACGCACGCGCTACTGCCAAGCGTACCGAAAACTCAATTTCACAACGTTTTATACGTTGCTCGCGGGAAAATCGAGTGTTTCGGGCTTTCCCTGTACACGAGGGCGCGGGAAGCTTTTGCTTGTTTCAACACGCACACGTTTTCGCATCGTACCTGCGAAGCCTTAGTCGGAGCTCGGGGAAATCCCCTCGACGACATCTCTCCAACGAATTACAATCTGACGGATAAAGATGTAATAATACACGGATACGTGAAAGGGGATGACTGTCGCGTGCGCGGGGGTGTGAGAATATATATGAGCCATTTCTCTCAATTTTTTCACGATTTTTTCTTGGTTATTTCCGCTGTAATTGTATGAGTCATCTTGACTAAGTTTTCTATGTAAGTAAACCTCAGCTCCACGGAAGAAATTTTTTAAAAATCATTCTTGGGCCTTGAAAAATTACTGAAAATCGTATTTGGAATATACGAATCGATTTTTCGGGTAATGTACATATATATGTTTTTTTTTTTACTGTTGACAATATTTTTTTTTGGAAGGCTGAGAAAATGTTACGTACGTAATATATACTTAGAAATCAAGTTGGATCCTCTGTGATAATTCGTTAATCACTCCAAAGCAAGGCAAGAGTTGACGAAAGATCCTTGAAAAAATAATATGGGGACTCAACATTATTTCGGTATAATTAAATAAAACGTTGTGATGTCCGAGATAATTGTAACTTCAAGAGATTCTGGAACACTCTAAAACTGCATCGACTATAGAACCCAAGGTATACATTGTTTATTGTATAAATCTTTCATAATTCTTACCTACTAATGTTCATTGCGAATGAGTGAATGACATGCTTCGCAAAGTTCGGATAAATAAATAAATCAATGACACTAATAATAGCAATGAAATATATGAAACGCAGGCTCGAAAGGGAAAACAGGACAAAATCATATACGCTACCGTTACAAGGGTGTCGAAAATATTGTGACAACTCTGTTGCGTCATCCATTCGCTCAATCCGTCCCTCTCCCTGTATCTCCATCTCTCTCTTCAAGAAGGAGAAGAAGAAGAAAAAAAATCAGGATTCAGGCAGATTGTCAGATTTAGTGCAACATTGGTCGCCGATGGACTCTCGAGTCGAAAGAGTCGTTGAAGGAGTTCCTTCTTCTTCTTCTTATTTTTTTTTATTCTTCTTCTTTATATCCTTCCCTCAAGAGGCAGACGGAAGATCGATTTCGACGGAGTCGGCTCAGACACCGGGTTTTTCGCGATTCGTCCTCATCCTCGACGGGGACGCCCTGCGTTCGCGAAAATCCCGATAATCCGCTACGAGACACAGATTGAGTTCGGTCTCGCTCGTAGTACCGGCCCCGACGATAGGAAGAGCTGCGGGGTCGTCGAGAAGGGAGGGGGGGGAGGTGAGGACCCAGGTCGCGAGGCGAAGTCCGTAGAGAAGAAAATTGGAATTTTGCGCGGTCGGAAAAGACGAGAGAAAGAGGCACGAGAAAGGCAAAGGACGGTAAAGGACGAGATTGGTGTAAGGGCGAGCAGGTGTTAACGTAAGCCGGATCTGCGAGAGATACCCCACGGTCTTCTTCTCGTGCTTGGACATTTCCAGTTCTGAAATAGTTCGATCAGCCCCCGAAGTTTCACACAGACCAATCGTATCTGCGACATTTCAATCGCTTGACCCACGTTCACCCCTTACTTGTACATAATTAATTTGTGTTCTTCATAATCGTGATTTTTCATTTTTCCATCTCTGCTTCTTGCCAATTTTTTTTCTTCCTTACATTTTGCAAATCAATGGTTTTCTCGTTACTTCATGTTCTTCTTCTGTTCACGTGTCCAATGAAAATAACATTGATTCATCGGTCTATCATCCACATGACTTCGAATTATTCTACGAGCATTATAGAATATATATATATATATATTCTTTAATTTCTGCTATGAGGTAATTCTTAATTGTTAATGTGTGAGATTGAAACTTTTTTTTAAATTTTAACATGCATCAAAATGTTACACAAATATATATATATATATATATGTATCGTTTTTTCAAATTATCGGACGTTATGTGAATCCAAGCGAATGAGTCAATCGGAAGCGCAGTCATTTTGTTTTTTCGCGATTCAATCTACGAATTTGCTCGGACACCATCTACGGTTATCTCAGGGCCACTGTACAAGAGATATGCGGCAGCGATAACAACCGTAACCCGAATTCGTGGGTCGCGCTAACGGGCCTCGATTATTTTAATCCAGCTGCGAAACGACGGTGGCGGGCCGAAGAAAACGGGCCGTGGAAAGAAGAAATGGCGCGTTGGTGGAAAGTGGTAGGGTGTGGAAGGTCTGTTGGCTATGAACGAGTCTGACTGGCCAACGGTGAATATCGTGTCTCTGTGTGTGTGTGTGTATATATATACATGTAGACGGGACTATCGTAATTTGTTTCGAGATCTTATCATCAAAGTGGCTCTTCGTCCTTGTCACGGGGACACTCGAGAGATAGAGGAACGTAGAACGAGAGAGCTAAAGAGAAATAGAAGGACAAGCTTCAGAGAGGGTCTGGGCTCGTTGTAGGGGCCAACGTCGTATGGATCAAAAACGTTAACTGCATGAGAGTACAATACGGAAATTGGTTCGGCAAAAGATACGTAAATAGAGTTCAAAACGTCGAAGGTATAACCTTTCGATAAATTGTCTTGATCGATGGAATCCGGAAAAAATTGTGTTTCTTCGAAAAAAAATTGATGACATCGATCTGAGACACACTCTGCCTCAATGACACGACAAGGACTTGTTAATTTAATCTGAAGCACTCAATATTCAGTACTCCTGATGGAGTTGTCGCATTAAATCCGTATCTACGTATATTCACCTGGACTCCGGGTGTAAAATAAAAACGGAGTAAATGATAACGTTGAGGAAAAAGAGTATAATTGATGTCGTCGTCTTATCGATCGCGGTTGTAAAAAATAAAGAAATCTACGCATCGGCATCGTTGAAGAAGATGAAACCGCAATGAAGGTGAACTTTTCAGCGGTACTATAAAACCGTCTCAATCTCTCCTGTCCGCGAAACGTTCAAACGACTTTACTCCTCGCAATTATTGAAATTCCCGAGTGTCAAAGTCGGACACCGCGGGCGACGATTGGATCTCTCTTTTCCTCGTTTTATCTTCGCGCGTTCGTTATCGTTCCGACACTAAATTGCCTCGTTGGATTTTCTCTCGTACCCACATAACTGTGGGAAATCTCAATGGCGCAGTTTTATTTTTCTGTCCAACAAATCTTCACTTCTTTTAATCAGAATAAATTCTTACCTTTTGTTTCATTCAAATATAGCTTCGAATATATTTTATTGTCCATGAAAATATACGTAGAGATTTTACTCGTGCTGTTACGCGACATTGACGAGAACCGCTACTACTTGACCCGAAATTGTCGTCAATTCTGGCACCCCATTTCAGTCCTTCTGGACAGGAAGATCCTAAAATAGGAGTATCAGAGACTAAAATGATCACTCTTATACATAAAAAATGTCACATTCCCACCCCATGGACACGACCACACCGCCACAAAAAAAAAAAAATTCCTACGACTCCAGTATGGCAGACCCGGGACATCAGTTCCTGTATCACAAACGCCATATCTTAAATAAATACATCCATTCGCTATCATCAAGCACGATCGTGGTGTAAGCCGGTAGCGGCAACGCGTTTTGTCCGTGCTCGTATGCCATTTTTATTTCTCTCACTCTCTCAACCACCGAACGCTTGGTCGGTCCGGCATGGAGAAGACATGTGCGCGCGCATCAGCCATATCGGGGACCCATAAGGGAACCCCGTTCGAAGGGTTATGCGCGAAGAAAGAGGAAAAGATGAACGATGCGGCCTGTAGAAGCAACGGAGTTGCAGCTATCTACCCGGTAGGGCTTACACTCGATGCGTACAATTAATACCGAGCCGTATCTCCGATCTCTCATTATTACCGAGAGGGCGCACACGGTCGTGCTTCGACCGGGCTGCCGGGCCACCACTCGCCCGCCGTACATCCAACCGCGCCTCGGCTTCCCAGTGTAGGTGCTCATCGCGCGTTCCTCCAGATACCCACACGACAGAGCACGGGGATATATAAACCGAGGAATCGCAATCGTTCCCCCAACGATGTCCGCCGCGAACTCCGGGGCCAGGGTTTTCGCTACCGTACACCCCGGGACACCACAGTCGGTCATGCATCACCCTAACGAGCCGAGGATCGCGTGCCGATCTGTATTATAGGATTTATAATCCTCGACCGTACCCGTGAAAAAAGACATGGAAGCCCATAGAGGACGCATCGAGCGCAGCCCTACGGATGAATTGTTTTTAGGTGCGATGTTGTTTGAGTGAATGAGAATAACGAAAGAGGCGAAAATTGAAGTCTTATGGATAATGTATTATTACATAGATTTTAGGACGGTATTGGAAAAATAAAAATAATTAGAATTGAATTATCGTCTGAGCTCGTGAAATAGATATTGATAAGGCGTCGATATAGATAGATGGTAATGATAACAAAACCCTAGAAATATGACGTAGGAGTATTTCAACGTTCGATGACTTAACTATTGAAATACTTGCGGCTATTCGTGCATAACCATCAACGCGTGAATTAAGCCTCGATAAGAGCGATTGGGGACCATACGAACCCCACTGCATAACAATAAGTGCGATTCAAGATAATCGAATAAGATAATAGACAGCGTTTTTTTACTCGGCACTCCTTTCCCAATTTACTTTCATTATCCGGAAGAGTATTCTTTATACACAACGCTCTCGACCTTATTGAATAACACCTATGTTGAAACTTAATTATCGAAAATTCAACACACTTTAGCCAAAGATTAAATGTGAGTCCCATACGGACCTCGCTTGGTCTTCAGACAGCAGAATGAGTCTGACTAGTCTGACTGGGGATAATCCTAATAATCAATCTGCAAACGTAACTCTCATGGAATCTTGTTTTTCTTACCTTTTTCAAATAGATTTTTTTTTCTTCCAATAATAAATCTATGAAGATATCTTGGGATCAAATTTCGTCGAAACTTAGACGTAGAAATATACTATGAAAAAAAAAACTCACGTATACATACCAACTGACACATACACACACACACACACGCCCAGTGTTGGTATGTAGCAACGGTATATCACGATTCTGATACGGTATCGTTTTGCCGTGGCCGCAACGCTGTAGGTATACAAAGCTCATCGGTCTGGAGATTCGAAACTCCCGAGACGCAGCATCCACCGAACATCCGACGCGTAGCCCACAGCCAAAGCAGCAGCAGCAGCAGCAGAAGCAGCAGCAACAGCATCAGCAGCAACAGCATCACCGGTAACGGCAGCCCGACCGTCCAAAGAAGACCGAAGTCCGAGGGAAAGAAACGGGGAGGGCATAACGGGGTGGACGTTTAACATATGAGCGGCTACCAGTGTTATTAATGCGGCAACGAAGGTGCGTCCTGGACTTCTCGGTTTCTCTCGCGCGCGACTTCGAGACTCACCGACGGCAATCCCCGACCGCACGTACAACTCGGGGGGAATATGGCCATCCGCGAGGGCCACCCGCAGGTCCTCGGAGCCACCGCGGCCTGGTGATGTTGCTGCTGCTTTGGAATCCCCGAAGGCACACACACACACAAACCGGGAACGCTTGTTCTGGTAACACGAGACTCGAAAACCGAGCGAGCGACGTAACGCACCTCCGCGCCGAAAACATATTCAAGCTTTATCCACTGCGACTGATGACCAATGCGACATTGGACGCTTCTTCAGTCAATTTCCAACCGACACTATTTTTTTTTTGTTATCTCCAGATCTCTGGCTGTTCGAATAAATGTAGACATTTTAATTTGATTGGATTATCGCAACATGTTTTGCTACCGAAATTACATTGTGGTTGATTTATTGAGGACCTTTTTCTTTTTCCTTTTTTTTAGGCGTTTGGGTACGCCGGTGTCAGGTTTCCAGTGAGTTTTCTTATTCGGCATCGATGGGTTACTCTGGAAAATAATTATACGATCGTTTGGCCAATCGTTGTGCAGTGTCCGACGATTGTGCGGTGTCCAATGACAATATATGGCACGGTCGGATAGCATGGAAGGATATGAATACAAACGGCAGGACTGATATGCATGTATGGGACTAAAGGAGTTATGTCTTCCTGTTTGGTAGCCGGCTAATTAATATGTGTTTAGGAATGGAATGCCACACGTGGTGTCCGGGCTTGTCAGGTAGTACGCCCAGGAAACCACGGTAGCTCGGCTGGGGATCTCGAAATGAGGAGATAGTAAGAGGAGAGGGGAAGGGGTCGACTTCGGGATGAAATGAGGAAGCCTTTGCGGCTTTTTGATTTTCGACGAAGGTTCCGGAGACGATGCTGACGTACAAAATGTTTAAATACCCTCACGATAGTCGCGGCAAGATGAAGAGAAATTATAATATCACTATGAGGAATGGGTTGCTTCCGAAGGGTTTAACAGGAAGGATATGACTTTGTTCATTCGTGGTTGGATTTATATATATTTTTTCAGTATATTGCGTGATCAAACTGTGAGAAAGATTTAATCAATACGAAATATTCGACGTCAAACACTGTTTATAGAAAAAAAAACTATTTTTATAATAATGATTATTTTTTATGACATTTCTAATGAATTTTTTTTTGGTTGCAGGTATCACTACAACGAGGGTGCAAGTCGCATTCCTCTGCGTCATTATTCGCCAAAATCACCGATGTCATGAGCCCCGCCGCCCTGTGACCTGACTTACGAGTCAGCGTCATCGGCGGAACCGATTCTACAATCAACGAGTACGACGGAAATCACGAGTACCGGTCTTTACCCGCCTCAAGCCCACAAACACGCGTATACATCACTGCCAAACGATTACGATCGCGAAAGTTCGTCATCACCATCGACGGGATAGATTCCGAAGAATCGATGAAAAATCGTCGATCATCAATCTGAGATAAAGAAGAAACGGGCCCACGTATATTGACGAACTCCTATAGAGAAGCGTCCTCGAAGCAACCAAATCGATCCCCTCGATCGTATACTAAACAACATTCGAATCAACATCACCGTGTTCGAGAAGCTACGTTGACATTTTTCATCATCATTCAATCCAATCTAATTAATTCAACCAACGACAAAAAAAAACATACTAGTTCCATTTAAACGTAATTTCTCGAAAACGTCGAATTCGGAATATTATCGTACGATCAATATTCGATTCCAGAAAGCCTTTTAAACGAGACACACCCGATCCAGGAAGTTGTACATGGTTTACGCGCAACAGCGGTGTGGGCCCCCTTTTTCTCGGACTTCCGGAAAGTTCCGAGTCGACGAAAACGACTCGAGGAATCGATTGTGAAGAAACACAGACGGATGCACCTGACTTGTGGGAGCCACCTCAGTGCGGGGCACCGCGGTGGGCCCGGACTTCCCCCTCCGCTCGCGCGGGGCCCGAAATCCCCACCGCTACGCAGAACCAGAGGGGGGAGGGGGGCGCGCACACGCTCGGGCCCACCTCGTTAATTATTCTGGGAGCCAGGCGTACGCTCCTGGAATACGCGTTGCGTGTAGGTTTTTCGTGCGTGCTCGCATACGCGCGTGATGGTTCTGAGGTACGCGTACTGTAGAATACGCTCGGGGGGCCCCCACGATCGTAGCGGCGATAACGTAACCCGGACTGTATCCACCGGGGCCCAGCGTGAAACTCATTCAGGAACACCCACGCGTGGACACCCGGAGACCGAGAGAAGAAGAGCGCTTAACTCGTTTCTTCCCACATAAGAAAAAATAATACATATACCCGAGTGAAAAAAATTATATACAAGCTATATGTGTGTAAACTATATACACAGATGGGATTGGGCATGTGTAGTCTTGGACTATACATAGACTATATAGGCCCAATCTCGTTTGTAGCTTATATATAATTTTTTTACTTGGGCATCCATACTTATATATACATATGTATATGTATGCGAACAAAATATAAATTTTCACCATCTTCGAGTTTGAACAATCATTGTAAATATATTTGTTTTACTTCGTATAGTTTTTGTCTTTTTTTTTTCATCGATAATCGAAGACTATGTAGCGAGCAAATAATTAAAGTCGTTATTATTGAATAAATAAAAATAATTTGGCGAAATATCGTTATTAAATGTAGAAACGTACGGTGTGAATGAAAATAAAAAATTGAATTTGACGAAGAAAAAAAAATCATCCGAACGAAAGAAACGTAACAGGAGAGCTGGTTTTGGAATGTTCCGACAGTGTAAATATAAAAGACCGTATAAAAATGTAAATATCGTCGGATTTGTGTATACGAGTGGTGGTGGTGGTGTATATGTGTGTGACGTGTGGGAGGTTGAGAAGAAAAGTTGAGAATATCGAAACCGCAAAACGGCAGCCCGTGTATACACGCGAAGGGGGCCTCCTGCCTTTGAGACTTCGGGTTAGCGGCTGTCTGGTGTGGGGGGCCGGTCGCGAAGCGCTTAGGCGCGAACGCCCCATAAATAACTAATTGTTGCCGGCCGAATTGCGTTCGTAAAGCGAACGACGCCGCGGACCCCCCGAGCATCGCGACCGTTCTCGGGGCATAAATTACCCCGGGGGGTTGAAACCGTTGGACGAAACGCGAGTATTAACCGATGCAAAATTCAAACGGGGTACCCCGTCCGATTAATTACGACCCACGAATGGTCCCCGAACGCGAGACACCTCACACACCCGAGCGTTCACACGCGAAACCCCCGTGAATGATATTGAAAAGCCGTGCTGAATACCGGAAGTCGTTTTTGACACGATCGAATCGCACGATTCGCACGAAATTTTTGAGCTTCGAGGTGAATGTTCCAGTCATCAGCACAAATCGTAAATCTGAAAGTTCATAAACATTTTTTTTTCCTGTAGGTCGATTTAAAATTGGCTCGACGTTGTTTCGATTGAAATTATTATTTGTGTTTTTTTATTTAATCATTCGAATTTGCGAATAAATATTTCGGAGTTGATACTGCAGCGGAGTTAATTATCAATTGTGACTTGAATAACTGGAATTTCATCTTTAATGGCTGATAGTTTCGAACGATCGCAATTTGTTTCAACAGACCATGCCAATTATGTAACTGCGAATTTGGTTAACGCATAAAATTAGGGAAAACAAAAGTAATACGAAGAAAGTATGAACGGGGAATGTGAGATTGCAAAAAAATAAAATAAAATTGTCATTCGTCAGCTGTCATGTCCCGGATTGCTTATCAACGTCGCCGTATGTGTATCCACGCCATTTAAATCATAAGTGTACAGAAATTTGGAAAAATAAATCGAAGGATGAAAAAAATGCGTTTACACGACAATACACAATCATGGCTTCGATTGTCAACGACTACCGAACTTGTTATTATCGTTTTAGTTGTTTAAAATGCTTTTGATCAGACTTACTTATGCACCTTTTGTTTTGTTTGTGATAATTGATACCTGCTAAATTTCAACTTCTTTCACAAGTCGTATGGTCTATATGATAATGTTATGAATAATTACTTTACAATGAATTTTGATATTCAATACACCTTATAATTTATGATGATTTAGTACGAAAACCATATTAAAATACATATTCATCGAATTGACACAAAATTATTAGAAGTTGCTTCGTCGATATACAACGAAAAATTCTGCCAGCACAATTCACCTGAAAAAGCTTGACGATTCGAAGAACCAAGGTAAGTGCAAAATCTTCATACGTCCTTCACTCCTAGCTGACGTTTATTTATTTTTTTATTCATATTTTCAAGTTCTCATATTTCACCCAAACCTTAAGAATCAACAACAAACCGAATCACAATCTCTAACCAAACAGACAAATAAAAAGTTAAATTTACATGGTTACTCTTTTTTCATCTTAAATTTTCATTCAATGAAGCATTGTCTCAGCCACAACTGTCACCAAGTACCGTTGAATCGTGACAAGAGTTTGTCCCTAAATGAGATTTCCATTCGTGTGAAATAAAACTATGACCCATTGGAAACCAAAACGAAAGCTCGAAGTTGAAAAGGAAGAGCTCGGAGCACATGATATGAAAGATGATAGATAACTTTGTTGAGAGGTGAGAGAAACGATTGCGAACAACTTCGAGTCACACACCTCGTCGGTCGTGCTTTGATCACTAAACTATTTTCTTTTTTTTTTTTTATCGTCTCAGTTATTCTCGGTCACGCTGATGCCATATCAAACTTATTTTCAGACCGATGAAGCCTCGCTATGGTTACTCGTTATCTGCATCTGTCGGAAGTTCGAAAGAATGGGAGAGGGTAAAAACAGTCGAGAGTTCATAACTGCTTTGTTACCGAAACCATCGCAACATCGACTCACAGTTCCCACAGACACGCGATCGCGCATGCGCGATATCACGAAATTATTCTCACGTTGCTAGTTTTGTGCGAACCAATGTCTCTGATAGATACATACAAAATCAATCGACGAAAAAAAAAGAAATAAATAAACGATCGCATCATCAACGACGCATAATTATCAAAAAATCCACACTTTTTTTACTTATGGCTAATGGTGAGTCACATAAATCACATAACCTATTGATCGACCCAATAAAATTATTCCACAGGAAATTATCAATGAAAAAATGAAAAAACATGTTCAACAATCTTCTTCTCCCGAAACATCCGCACGCGACTAAAACTGTTTTCGTAACATTGTGTACAATGCTGAAAAATTATTCGCTCGACTTATTCCAGGAGCGACGAACTTTTTCGAGCTACAGGAAAAAATAGCGATAACGGTAATTGAAACTGCCAACCGTCTCGTAGTATTTCGTGAAATTATTTTTTTTCCCCATCTGACACGACACTTGTATCATTATATTGTTCCATTGGCCTGGAGCGATTTTTTTTATCAATGTTATCCAGGAGTTTACGAATATAGTTGTGGAGTGTCGTACAGCTGGTTTTTATTCATAAAACTGTTTGCGTTGATAAACGGAGTCTCGGGTCTCCTACACATGACTATAAATATATATATACAAACATATAGATATACATACATGTACGTAAATATATATGTATCGACACACACACACACACACACACACACCCACACCTGAAGGAGACAAGTCCCGCCGATTACGAGGTGCGAGTCCTGTCGATTGTACATCCCATGGCGATTTGCGATCCAATTGGTAACAACGTACAATTAGCGAACAATCGAAATCCGTCACTGTGAACTAATTGAAGCGATCGATAATCGAGCAACCGATAAGGAGAATGACGCAGTCGAAGCAAACCCAGAGAAGGGAAGCGAATTATCGTAGTCAGTGGGACGGCAGGGGGGGGGGGGTGGCTACTCACGAGGGAGACAGAGGGAGAACGAATAATGGAGGCTGAAATAACGAAACGATATGTTCGTTTTGTTTCGTCGAGGGTTATCCCGTGGCAGATTTTACGTACCCAGTGACGTCACAAATTCCGCGGGTCATTGACAACCACGTGACAGGACAAACACGTGTTAGCCACGCGGCAACAGGTCAACCGAACAATTAGGAATAAAGACCTCATGTCTTCGTCTTTTCGAATACATATATATATATATATATATATATATATATGTATATAAAAATAAAAATTTTGACATCGATTTGTTGGGTCATTGTGAGATCTGTGTGGGGGGAATGGGACGGACATTATTGACGAGGTATGTGTGCGGGAAGATGGTCGAGGTATCGATTGGATGGCCGAGGAGACACAGACGATTCCGAGAAGAGAAGGATGGGAGAAGGGAGAAGGCTGTTTCTTGGAGGGATATGAAACGCCCGGACTGTCCGGTCCAGAGATGAGATGACGTTCGAGATATCGAGTACCAAAGGTGTAGAGGTGTCGGTGTGGGTGTTGGACGGTGTCGGTTGAGAGTGAGAGAGAGAAAGAGAGAGAGATAGGGAGAGGGGCAGGAAGAGAGATTCATCTCATGTGCTCGGACGAGCAAGCCCGCCCGCTTCTAATACTATTTTCCCAGTTGGAGTTCAGAGGACTGACACGAGAAAGATGCAAGCTCGCGGCCAGCCACTGGTCTGAGAAAAAATCTCGGTGGATGAAGAGTGAGAGAGAGACAGGGGGCTGGGGGGAAGGAGTGAGAGAGACACGGGCCAGGAATACCGCAGGCTCGATCGCACGGCCGGCACGCGGCTCTCGTGGCTCTTTCTGACAGGCCGAACGTCATTACACGATGACTCGACGATCGCACACACCACTGATGTGCTCGCGCAGCGAGCGATAAATATTAAAGCGAGAGATGGAATGAGACCGGTTGGGAAATGTCGGTGGAAAAAAATGATATGGCTCAACGGCGATCGATGGTGGCTTTAAAATGTATGATTATTCTCAAGGTTTGGCTTTTTTATGCGACTTTTGCGTGAAAAAAAAGGACAGTTGTAATGACGATGGGGCGAGGGGGTGTGAGAAGAGTCAATGTTTTTGTATTATTCGAGAGGTTTTGGATGGGTTATTGAGGACGCTGCAGCTTAGCTCGTTTTTGTTTGTTATTGATATTATTATGATATAGTAATTAGGAATTTGTGATTGAATACGTTTAGGAAATGAATGTTGGAATGAATATTCGATTTCTGTAGAAATATCATTTTATTGTGCCCTAAGAATATGGTTCGCAAAAAATGATATCCTTCAATTGCGATCTATTGTTCATCTGAATTATTTGATTATTATCAATTTTTTACAACTGGCGTAATAAAATAATAATAACAATAATCATGTAATACGACGAGAAAGCCCGGATCGAAAAAAAAATTAATCGATGGATTATTTATATCGTCTAAGTTCGTATTCTCTTATCATTCACATTATTTGTATATATTGTATTCGAATATATATATATAAATATATCAATAAATATGTGGATGCCATTTTTAAAACAATGCTACCCAAGTCCTAAAAAAATAAAAATAACTTTCATAAATTAAAAACTTCAGCTCGAATGGCTCAACAATAAAAAAATACGCAATGTCCATCGACGCCTCCCCCGTTCGCTCATTTGACGCGTGATAATATTTTTCCTGATGATGCAAATCTCGAGCACTGTCCCCCAATAATTTTCACGCGCTTCCACGAGATCCCAAGCATCGTTCAGTCGAACGCGGCTATTAACGACGTTACGCCCGGATTAATTTATTCATTTTTTTTCCTCGCCCCTAACACGCGCGACGCCGTCACCGTGTTCGCGCTTCTTCCGCGCGCAATTTCTACGAACATCATTAGAGCAAACGCACTGTCACGCAACCCAAGCCGCGCAATTCACAGCAATTACCGTTACGTGTCAGTATTTCATTTTTTATTAAAACTTAATTTTTTTTCATTTGTATTTTATTTTTAGCATTCATACCTCGCTTAACCCCCTCGTCACTCAATCTCTCTTTTCGCCGAATTCTTTTTTCTTCCCTTCTTTATTTATTTATTTTTTTTTTGCTTCCCCAAGTATTTTACATTTTTATACGCATTTCGTGTGTCCTCTCGGAATAATTTTAAATCAATATGACACGAATGATTTGAAAAATTGCAAAAGATGTATAATTATTTTTATCTGATGATTCCACTTAGATGGATATTTCGTAAATAATTTCGAAGACACAAGCATATTGGTAAAAAAAAAATGTATCATAAATGAAAAGGTGGCTCATGTGAAGCTCTGAAGAGAATTGCAAAACAATTATTAATTTTAATAAAATTCATGATTCGACATTGACAGATATTTTATAAATCACGAAGATTCGAACAAACTGATGAAAATGTTTTCTCGTAAATGAAAAAAGGCGGTTCGCGAGAACCTCGGTTTTGTTGGTAACAATGTGAGAAACGATACAATCGAAAATGGGATTGGACACCATTACGGCTGTTAGGGAACCGGCAATTTCCGAATTATAACCGGCCCGGTCACGGTAAAGGGGATGGTTGTGTCGGGTCTACAGGTGTGGAAGAATCGGCGATCGACGAGATACCCGAGGTCGGGCTGGCCAGTGCACGAACGATCGTATAACCCACGGACTCGCCCATCGGGGAAAGGAACAAGCGCAGCGTCATGGGCTACCTGGGCAACGTTGCTACGCGTCGACGAGGTGCGAAACCCAGCGGGTGAAACCAATCGAAACATCTCATTGCCACCAGCCAGTACGGCTGTGAGGAAGCTCTCCAGAGTCCAATATCGAAAAAACGAATGCCCAGGGTTCTGGAACGATGAAACCATACAATCTACAACGTCGAAGAGAAATATTAAATTCAAACATTTTTGTTTTATTTCCGAGGTTCAAATATAATGTAAGAATAAAAACGCCAATTATCGGACAACTTTGGGCTTCACTATCATAATTATGGGATCTCGATTATATTTACGCAGATTGAAGTGCACGTTGAAAATTAAATTTGAACATTTTTTTGGATTTTATTTCTTATTATTTCAATAGCTGTCAATTAAGGTATCATTTTTCTTTATTTTTAAGTGTAACCCTGTAGTAGAAACTGTTCGCGAAGTGAAATCGTCTCAGCTTTTCGGGAAAAATGTCAGTTTTTAGTTCTGACCTTCAAAAATTCAGTAATATCGAATTTAAATCTGAAAAAGCTGTTTTTCGGCCGTCGCCCAAATTTTGACAATGTTTTCAATGTTTTTTTCGGAAAGCTGAGACAATTTCGTGTTTAAAACAGATTTTTTATATTTTTTTTATCAGCGCAAGTATGTGACAAAAATACTTCGAAAAAAACGAGAAAAAATGAAAAGTACCTCAATTGACAACTGCCAAGATAATAGAAGAAAAAAATCTGAAAAAATGTGAAAATTGGTTTTTCATAATGCACTCCAACCTGCGTGAATATCATGAGGATTTCAGATAGTGAAACCCAAAGTTTTAATAATAATAATAATTATTGTTATTCAGTCGAAAAAAATGTATAAAACTTTGTTGTCAACAACGTTTTGGGTGCATTTGGGATTTTCGATATTATCGGATAGTCTGGTGCATCGGACTGCATCTTCAGTCGAGTGAGAAGATCGCTGCGTCAGACTAAAATTGCAAGCGAAGTGAAAAAAAAATTCCGGATACTCAAGATATAATCAAGCCCGTAAAAAAACGTGAAAAAAAGGTCGACGACAAAATTTTGCGATAACGGATGCGAAGGGACGAGGATTAAAGCCGTTTGGGCTTAAGGTCGAGACGCGATGAAAATGCGATGGAAAATATGCTCGTTCCTTGAACCCCGCGACTTTTCATTTTATCCATCGTACGTTGCTGAAAAGTGGACTCTGCTAATTAATTACTGTGATTAATCAGAAAAGTTCGTAATTACGAAGTTTCTTCCGAGAAATTAAAATGGCGGCCGAGTGACGTGGCAGGAGGAAGAGTTTTCACGGCAGCGTATATCGCTCGGTTCGTATAGCTGTGGCGATTATAGCTTCGCGTTAGCCCGAGGGTGCTGAAGAGAACGCTGAGACCGGCATCCCGACGCCCGGGAGTTTCCGATAAACTCATTAATTAAGGCGGATCGCCTCGGCAAGCTCGCATCCGGGTTCGGGCAGCCCCGCGGGTTCTGACGCGATGATATCGGCCTTGCAAAATGGCCGACACAGCCCTCATGTTCTTCGCGGAATATTTCATCACACTTACTATTTCACAAAAAATGTTATTTTGAAAAATTTCCGACTATCGTTCATTCCAAAAAAGCAAAACTGCATTTGGGTCAAAGGCAGCTTCACCTCCCCCCCCCCCAACCCATTATCACTTTTTTAAAAATAACTATAGAAAAAAAAATATTATTCCAAAAGAACAGCTAAACTAAATATTATCTGAGATAATAAAAAATCTTTCATTCTTTTTTTAGAATAAGAAAATGAACAAATTTACAATTTTTAGTCTTCACGTTTATTGCATTGGATTTTTCATAGAAAATAAAAAAAAACATGTTACATTTATATTGTCGAGTGAGACTTCTATTTCTATTTCGGACGAAAATACAACGGAAAAAAAATCGTTTCGTTGCCATAGCCGTGATTTTAACGCGAGAATTTGGAAACTAAATAGACAAGGTAGGTGGGACGGTGAAAGAGCCGGGAGTACCGATCACCCAGTCGCAAAATGTAAAATGACGAGAAACGAAGTGCAACAGAAGCGTTGATAGAAGTGAAAAAAACCTTTACCAAGAGCGTGGGGGACCGGAGAGGGTCTCGTTGGTCCGAGCCGATAGCTCGTATCGCCAGAACCCAGCAGCCGTGGATGGGCTCTCTCGCGGAGTTCGTCCATTCACCGCGGGGTCACTTTGACAGCATTCCAATCGCCGCCGTTCGGTGGACAACCCGAAATTCGGCAACGCGAGTTCGCCAGCTTTTTTTCCCCTCCTCTGTCTCTCTCTCGCTCTCGACGAATTTTCTTTTTGCCATCTATTCGTCGATACGTTTTTTTGTACGTTGTGATGACGCCAACGCTGGTAGGAGATTGACTGGAACGCTGTGGTCCATTTGCCACAGGCTCATCGATTCGGACGAATTAATGTCGCGAAAAGATTTACCTCGCTCTTCGAGGCTACACACTCAATCCAATCGCCACTTTTCAATCTCCTCGTATGTTTCCAGTAATTGCTATATTCTTTCATCGATGAATAATTAGACACTCGGTCGTCTGCATTTCTTGTTTATCAAAAAAAAAAAATGCACCAAATTTCACGGAATTTTATTACGCTGTGCTGTTTGACCAATGAAATTTTGGCATTTATTTCCGAAGCGTTTGACGATAAAATTAGAGAGCCCGAAAAATCGAATGAAGCACGACGAGAATGATGAGAAACGAAAAAAAATTAAAACGTAAAAAATGTCTGAGATCGTACACGAAAGTCATTAGCCACGGCGACAAGTGTGAGAAGAAGGTCGGCCTCGATGCAAAGACGAAAAAACGAAGAAACGCATGGGAACCCGTTGGAAAGGACCGGAAAAAAAATTTAAAATAATAATAATAATAATGTGTCGCGTTTCGTGGCAGACGTCACGCGCGTTTTCGAAGATAATTGCCGTATGCACGATCCCATGGGACGTCTCGAAACGATCGTAATGTCTCGGCGGAATTTATAATGAGGCGATTGATGGCTCGGGTGGCTCGGAAGATTTTCTCCAAAATAACGTGTCCGTCATTTCGTACGAAAGATAGAAAATAATGTTACAGATGATCGCATTCTACGTTTGGCTATGCAAATTGAATCAATTTGCAATTATTACGATTATAAAAGTTGTTATCAAAAAGAATATTTTTTTCATAAAAAAAGCAAAGCGAAGCGTGTGAGGTGATTATAAGTTTTGGTTCATCGAATTATTAGTTGAGACGAAAGTATTCGCTATTTCGTTCATTTGAAGTCGATCTCGCATGGGGTATCGAGTTGTTGAGTCCACCTACGATGCGTGAAAAAATTAAACGACACCTCTTCACTCCACGATGATCGAAACCATATTGGTAAATATTTTTGACGATAAACATTTATCAAATAGTATGAAATCTATAAATAATAGTATAAAATAGTATGAAATCTTTACAATTCGTAGTAAAAATTATTACGAATACAATCTCGAATTATAAATTTAATTAACGTATTAGTTGCTAAGAGAAAAAAAAACTTTGGAATTTATATACGTTCGGTAGAGGGTGATGGTGTAATGCCGCCTTAATAAATAAGATTGTCGCACTTGGCAATCGGTGGTTGCGGCAACGGCGAGACAATCGTTTGGCCCCGGTTTCGTAGAAACATTTTTTAACCTCTCGCATCGTCCCCCTCGTGAAACCGCGAGCCGACGTAATCGAGTCAAGGATCCGTAGGAATCAGGGCGCACCCTAAAAAACGTAGGGCGCGGGCGAAGGGTGAACACCACCGCCCCCCCCCCTCTCCACCCTTACCGCCCTTCCACCCTGGTATTTATCTCGACATCCCCTTCTTTCGCGAACCGCCCTTCTGACCGCAGATTGAAATTCTTAGTCTACAACATCCATTCCCCGATCCATTCCCATCCTCGCTGGC
Source organism: Diplazon laetatorius (assembly GCA_963662125.1). Lineage (NCBI taxonomy): Eukaryota > Metazoa > Arthropoda > Insecta > Hymenoptera > Ichneumonidae > Diplazon > Diplazon laetatorius. The sequence continues at coordinate 13,954,702 of OY759152.1, forward strand.
CAATGTCATCCAGATTTCATTATTTCATTTCGTGACTTCGTCGTGCACCGTGCACAACTATCCATCAAGCCCGGGGGCCCGCTTTTGTCGGTCCAAAAATTCTTCGACTCGACCGCCGAATTGCATTTTTTACGATCCCAAATGTCACCCCTCGATTGGTTCAATGATCGTCGGTAAAAACGATGTCGGATTTTTTCTTTTTTTATTAAAACAGTCGACAATAATTTTTTAGAGATATTAAATGAATTTGTGAATTTTGTGTCTTGTGAGTTCGAACGATTGGCAAGTATAATTAACCCAAAGAGCACACACCGGGTCAAATGGACCTATACCTCGACTTTGATGGAAACTAATTTTTCGAAAACTAATTTTTTTGCAGAATTTAACTTGCAGCTTGCAAATTCCATTCCCATTTGAAATTTTTCCGAGTGACGCAATTTCAATTTATTCCATTACGATTTTTTTTATCACTTAATAAAAAATACGATTGAAATGTCACCGGAAGCGAGGGAAAGACGATGGGTGTTATAGAGAGGATTGTGTGGCCAACTCGAAGGAAGCTCGACGTTTAACAGAACCATCAGCATTGGAGCAAAGCTCGTTGGGGGGCTTCTAACCGGAATGTATAAGTAACGAGCCTCTCAACTCGGTGCGCCGCAGCACGTTAGGCTCGCCCACGATCTGCCCACCGCAGCACCACATGAAAACACATTGACGAGAGCCCCCTCTTACACCCACTAACGTTGACTCCTGTGTCAAGTGTTTCGTCAATTGATACTGGATGACAACGACCCTTCTGTTTTCAATCACATTACACATTCAAATTCAATGACAAAATCCGTCACTGGATAAAACAAATTTTCCAAACCTCATCACGTCACTGCTTCTGTATTTTTCCAGTCAATACTAAACATCACGACAATTCCGGGCAATTCGAATCTGTGCACAGAAAATTATCTCAACTCAAACTAAAATATGAAGCACGTTCGAAAAAACAAAATTGATTTCTAAATTGTAAAGAGGCCATAAAAACAAGTTGAAAGTTACAAATAGCTTCCTCTGAATTAAAGCTTCTTGTATAAGAAAGCATTTGCAATTTTTTTTTAACTCTAACTTTTTTATAGGAGAATCTTTGTTTACTTGTATTGAAAAACTTCAATTCGTTCAACATCCGATTCGTTTTGCCGATCTCCACCGAATTTGATATATATGACGACTGGATGATATTCCATATTTGTAGAAAATTGAGGTTGAATAGGGTTAAGTTAACGGTTAATAGAACGATAACGTTTATTTTCCAAAAAAATTCAAAATGTCATAAAATTGGAACTTCTGGATGGATTCGACTCAAATGCGATACCAAACATCCGTGCGTCCTGACTATATTCGTGAAGTAGTATTTGGACGAATATCTCAAAATCTGCAAACGCTAGACGGTCAACCAACATTGTGCAAGAATTTCAAAAAGCTGTGAAATCCGAGCCGCCAAGTCAACAATAGCAAAAATTATAGATGACGTAAATATTATAAAGCACCGCATATGTGCAAAATTTGAGTGCTGTAACTTGAACCGTTCTCGAGATATAGACGTTTGAATTTTTCAGGGGTCATTACACATACACACAAACAAACATAAATCCTGAGATTTTCTACAAATATAATTTTTGGATGTTTCAGACCATTTTTGATATATCGACACAAAAATCCGTGTTACATTGTTTTGGACTGTCTCATAGGCTCTACGAGGAACCAAAATCAACAATCGAACGACAACAAAAAAAAGCAAAAGCAAATTACAGATATAGAGAGATCGAGCAAACGATACCAGTCACTCCCTCCCTTGGCCCTTTCATTTTCGTCTCATCCCCTCCAACCCCCCTCCCCTCCGCCGTCCCTGAACATCCTTACAACGCGCGAGACAGATCGAGGGTGTGACACAGGCAGGAAGGGTGTCTAGCGCGAGATATCGCGATTCGCGCGAGGTAATGAACGTTGCGGACATGGGACACCATACGCACCACCAAAACCCCATTCCCACCGTATACATCAAGTGCGTAGGTATGTAAAGGCCTCGAGACATCACGGAACACACCCTTGCCGCGATGCTTCGAATCTGATTTGGGGCTGTCGGATCCCTACGTTACCGACGAACCCGAAACTCCGGACGATATAGACGCGCACGTGTAAACTCCCACGTACGTAACACGCGTTGTGTAACACCGTAGGTTCATACACACATATATATGTATATATGTATGTATGTATGTATGTATATATGTATATGGTATAGAAACATATAATTTAATCGTCTTGTGTGCGTGGAGTGTGCTCGCGAAGCCCACGCGTTCGACGTGGTAGGAGGGTCTCTCCTCGCACAATGCCCGTCTCCCGCGGGAGACGCTTATCTGAAATTACAATGTTACCTCCCCTACATTTCGGCAACCTCGGCCATCTGGTGGAACTTCACGTCGTCCCCGTATCCCCACACTGTGTCTCGCAGAAAGCAGCTTCCACCAACATTCTCGAAAAAAACATCTTCTCCCAACGGTTAGATGGCGGTTTGTATTTTCTTCGTGAAGGATTTTTCTTTCGTGATTGCAACGACCCTTCGAGAATTTTTGAGATTCTTTTTGCACTTGTCGCAGATTTCATTTTACCTGTCGATGAAACTTTTGTTTTCTGGATATCTGGAGAAGTTTCGATGGATTGCGATTGTGTGTTGAACGAGTTAATGATCGATCTAAGGTTAGAAGGAAGCTATTTTGTACATGAGTATGTATATTGATTCAGGGTCCACTGGTCATTGAATCAGTGGACGTATTTTTTAAAACTTTTTTTACATTTTCATTCGATTTTAGAAAGTACATTTTGCGTTTATGTTATTTATGTTTAATAAATGAATGCACCTTCGTCATTGTAGGACCCTCATGAGGTTGACGAGTCTTTTGTTTTTATTATCAAATCAATAACATCAAAACCTTCACTGACGGAATATAAAGATTTCAGGACGGGAATGGATAAAGTGGTATATCAACAATTCTTCGATCAATAATTTTCTATAATATCAAACGCTCTTGGATTCGTCCCCCGACTGAATATTTCTGTTCGATCATCGAAACAGCGTCCCGATCGGTTCCCATAATCGAAGTTTCGCGCTACCACCTAAATAATACTATCCTCGTGCAGAAAAAAATAGTGAAATATTAAAAATGATCGAAAAATAAAAAAAAAGAATAAAGATGAAAAATAAAATTCGAGCAAGCGTTATCTTCGCACAGAAAGCGGTTGCACTCATTAATGAAACCGAGTAAAACGCGTCTGCCTGGGGTGTCTCTTCTTCACTTGTCCCCCGCCCTCCTCAAGCCCTCATTCCCTTCGCGATGCCATACAACCCGTGCAATCCGTGTGGGCGATGGCAGTAGTCTTGGCTGAATGGAGCAGCCCTTTCTCGCATACCTCATTGCGTACACTCTTCTCCCATTCGCATTTCCGCATAATTTGTCTGGTCGGCTCTCATCGTCGTCGTCGTCGTCATCGTCGTCATCGTCGTCATCGTCGTCGTCGTCGTCGTCCTCATCATCCTCGCGGGTACTCGACCCTCGAGCTTTTTCAGTCATCGTCATCAACGTCTGCGCACGGGGGGGTTGCTTGTTGTTGTTCTTCGTCGTTTATTTGATTTAATCCCGCACAGCTTCTCGGGTTATTGAGAGCAAGTCAAATACCATCACCCCTTCGTCCCCGCGAAAGAGTGCGAAAGAGTCGCAGTCGGAGTGACGATGCCACGAGAGGCTGTGAAACAACGTTTTCATTCTGTTGATATATTGTGTGTAAGTATATAAATCTATATGTGTGTGTGTGTGTGTGTGTACGCTTCACTGATTTTTCTGGTGGAGGCTTTCCACAATCGCAGGTAATGGGTGTACTTGTTAAGCCCTCTTAAACTGTCTTTGAACATCGAGACGAAACTCCGAAGGGTCATTCTCATGTACTCGCGTTTTTTTTTCCTTTAAATTTCTTTTTTCAATTCTAGTTACTGTAATTGAGTTGTGATGATAAAATATTTTCAATAAGAATCCAAACGTACGACAGTAAAATAAGTGGCGAATAATGTGTGAGAACCATTGTGTAATTAAATGTCGAAATTGAGGTACGACAATAATTTATTGAAAAAAGGGTATAATTATTTTGAAAATCTGACAAGCTGGATTGTTTCATGATGATTAAATATAGTTATTCGTTTTGAAGGATTACATATTACATGCTGATTTTTATCGAATGAATGTGCATATTCCTGATCAGATGGCAACACGAATAATTTGAGTTAAATGATCAAGGAAATATTACGCACATATAAATTAAAATGATGCTATCTTATAAATTATAATGATGATATTAAAATGGTGCCGATAAGGTGCAATCGTTGAGACCTCGACTAATTTACATAACGTCCGTATTATATTTATTCACTGTTGTGCTAACAATTAGTTTTTTTTTATTTTCAATTCCCTCGTATTTCGTGTGTTTGAAGTCGTTCGCATCTTTCTACATTTATTCAAGTCCATTCGGCGTTTTACGTAGCTTCGGGGTTCGGGACCATTCGTTCGGCTAATAATGCAAAGTTAATGCCAGCCGAAGAAACCTGTCGCTGTTCGGTCGAGACACGCTGGAGGCCCCCAGCTACGAAGCGAGTCAGCGGGACGAATAAAAGTAAATAAATAAATGGACGAGTTTGGCGAGGGCCAGGAGGGAGGAGACCCAGGACGTTAAAAAAAACCGTGAACGAAGAAGATTCGGGACGTAAAAAAAGAAACGGATAGAGAAAGCGTAAGAAAGAAAAAGTAAAGTACGGGAGTCTCGAAGAGCTTGCACTTATTCATATTCATTCGATTTCCAATTACCGGAGCGACGGAACGAGAACGGAAAAAGAGTGTGTTGAGCGAAGCAAAAAAAAATAAATTTAAAAAATAAAAAAGAAGATGAGACGAAGAAGGATGGAAAGTTTGCGACGAGCGAGGAAGTGAAGACGGGAGAATGAAGAGCGGGAAATAAAAAATAAAAATAAAACAACGAAAAAAAAAATTAGAAGAGAGCGTGCGTGATCAGGATTCATCTTGCGGTAGCTCGCATGTCCTGTCACACTTTCGTTCTCACTCTCTTTCTTTCCATCATTCTCGCCTTTCCCGTTTCCTTTCACGCCTTCCACCGCATCATTCGTTCTTTCGTTATTTTGCGGGCTTGCGAGCATGAACATCGCCAGCCTGGTTTTTCCGTGCTTCGTAGTACGAGTATGCACTCATTTTTTTTTAAATTTTATTTTGTAGATAGCTCAAAGTTTTCTGGTTCTCGTTTTTCTTTCTTTCTCGTGTATCTATCGAGGCAACCGTTTTGCTGTTATTATCCATCGCCGTGGAATCGAAATTTTCGACCAAACGCTGTTAGGTAGGTATTACGAGGTTTAATTTTGTGAACATTATTCGATCGGCGATAATCAAAGAGATGAGGATCATTAGATTTTTGAAAAAATTCGGAATTATAATTATAGATTTCATTATTATCTCACATGTGCAATGGAAATATATATTTTTTCTAGGGTTTGAATAATTTTATTTGGAAGCCTTTGTCATATGTTGAGCACTCAAACATTGCCTTACGTCAAAAAAACATGAAAAAATAAATCAATTTAATCTGGTCTTTATACAGAAATACATTTAAAACGATTGTACGGGTGAAATAAATAAAATAAAAGATTTTTTAAAATAAAATAAAATAAAAACGCTTCCTCCGAATCGTAGGTAAGAGAACGAAGATTCCTCTATGAGAAAGCAGAAAAAAAAATATTCCAACGATATAAACGAGTAGTTCAACCACAACTGCACAATGCAATAACGATTTACATAAAAAATAATTACAGAAACAATCCCAAAAAAAACATGAAAAACTCACTCGACTTCCCACCGTCCATGGAACACCGACACCGAAACAATTCCCGTTACGCCACATCCGATTCTCAGTTGTCAAAGATTTCCAGTTAAAATGGAGCTGAAAATACGAGCGGGAGAAGCTCACGGGACAGACACGGCGAAGCGAGACGGAGAAAGAAGTACACGAGGATTCGCGGAAAATGAGAGAAGCTCGAGAAAACTCGAGAAAAATAAAGAAATAAAGAAGAAAGATGAGAAAAGAAAAAAAAAAGTATCATGGAAGCCCGGGCACACTTATGGTCGCGCAAATGAGGTGGAAAAGATAAAGGCCGTCGCGGGCGAGGCTCGACGATCATTAACATGCGCGCAAGTTCTGGCTTTCGAGATGAGGACCCCGTGACTCTGACGGTGCTCGGAAAACCGGCAAAACTCTTGGCTTGCCTCTGCACTTCCACGTCTTTCGTTTCCGTTCGTTAGGCTTTAATTCGGGCTCGTCGTTTCTTCCCTCTCGCTCTTTCCAAGCATCCCCGAAAGCTCTTGCAACGTTCATGCATATATACATAAGTCTTCATCATTTCGGAAAATATTATACATGATAAATTATGTATAACTTATATCGAACCAAGGACGTTGAATAACGTATGTACAATTATGTACAATTATGAATTTCAAGACATTTGCCATGCGTGGCGAATGAAAATTAAATCTCCAAGCTGATGTGGTACACGTCTCACTCGTTCTCTCTCGCACCCCAGCAAGCACTCATAGCGCTATCTCTCTTACACTCACGACGGCCCACCGAAGAGTGTGACATTGAGAAAATATGATTATTTTTAACATACATTTTTACTCCAATCGCATAGTGTAATGACCCCTTTATAACCTGTGCCGTACATATTATTTTGTTGTTTTTGACGATTTATGTCTATTTAATATCTGACCTTTCTTAAATGAATATATTAACGTCTATGGCTTTCTCATTCTGAATATAAAAAGTATATTGATAAGGAATTTAATTTTAGTATTTCTTTTTATATTTAACAATGAGGCAGTTGGAGTTATTGCGTTACGTGTATGTATATTAGGGTTTGTTCAAGAAAGGCAAGAGGTTTTTTGATTGTTATGACGACTTCTCCATTCAAACCAGATACTATCACGAGACAGTTGTTGAAATTTGAGCCCAATATGACTGTACTTAGAGGTTATAGATTCATGAATTCGATTTTGTCATTGATTAACACGTAAAAATATAATTGGGAATCTAAGCCGAAATCGAATTCGTGAAAACGAGACCTCTAAATTCAGTCCGATTGAACTCGAATTTGATCAGATTTTTCCTAATAGTATCTACTTCAAATTCACCATAACAATAAAAATAACATCAATAACTGATTGTTATTTGCTTCAGCCGATTAATTACTTTTATTTTGCATGAAGCTTAGCTCGAACTTTGCCAAATTTATACAAAATTGAAAGAATAATATATTACCTATAACTTATAGACGAAATCAGAAGAAGATTATTTCATACACTTAAATACACGATATAATAAGAAACGTTGGGTCGTGGCACCCCGTTACGAGATATCCTGCCACGTGAAAGTACCAGACACCGAGGTTGACGTTTCACTCGCGCAGATGGCGCGGGTAACGCGATGAATCGCTCGGTTATTCTCTCATCGTGGTGTTGGACAGGCGGGATGCTTTTCATAGTTGCGTTTGGCGATGCATCGTTCGAGTCTGTGTATGTGCGAAAGAAGACGCGAGGAAAGCACGGAGAAAGGGCGAAAGCGATGATGCGGTAGGGGATGATGGGAAACGTGGGCGGAGGGGGGGAGAAGAAAGTGGAGATGCCCAACGTAATGGCGGCAGCAATTAACAACAAACACCGCTCATTAATCGCGAGAGATTCCTCGCTTTCTCGCACCCTTTACTCTTCACAACCCTTTCACTCGACTCCAACAGCCACCGACTCTACTGCCGAACCATTGCCACTGCTTTTCTCCGTTGCTTTTTCTTTTCTCTCCTCTTCCTTGCGTTTATTTTTCTTCTTCATTTTTTTTTTACTTTCTTTCCATCATTCTCATCTTCATCTTTATCGTTTTCTCTTACTTTCTCCGGCACATCTCCGTAGTCTTTCTTTCTTCGTCTGTATCTGTCTCCACAACCCTCTTTCGACGTTTCCTCGCCGCACCAGCCCCTCAATCCGAAACAGCAACAGCAGCAGCACCATTCGTTCTGTATGAACCTCTTATCGTCTTTTTTTTTTGTTTTGTTTTATTTTGTTTTTGTTTTATAACTTTAAGTCGCCATGGTTTTTTTCAATATTTATCTCTAACTTTTTCTCATTTAACGCCCACAGGTGGACATTTACTTCTTCGCGTGTTTTTACAGATGAGTTTTCAGTTTTATTGCGTTGGTCTTTGTTCGTGTATTTTTTTGCTGTCTCGTTTCTTCTTTTCAATTTTTTTTTGTATTTCCAGGTATTCTGTGCTCACTTGTCTCGATAGCTGCGTGAAAGAAATTAAAATGTCTCGGCGAAATTATTTCCAGTGAATTAATTGGTTGAGACACGATGTTGCTGAAATTTTTATTTATCCACTTTTCAAACTGCCACACGTCAAGGCACAACCACCGAATCCAAAATTTCCACGTCTGTTCGATTACGATCGTTCAAATGTTCGAACCCAAAGATTTACGTAATAAAAAATAATAATGAACAATTTTCACGAAAATTTTCGGCGTTGCAATTTATGCGAAAAAGAAAAAATGAAAAAAAAAAATGAAGGGCCCATCGAAGAAGGCGAAAGAAAGCGTCGTTGTTGTAGGATACAGTTGTGAGTTATTGTCATTATTACTCCCTCGCTAACTTCTCGGCATAAAAGATGAAGTTGGGACGTAAATTACTCGCGGCAAGGCCGCGTCTTCACGTGGCAACTATATACAACGCCCTTTTCTTCGGCATCGGAAACTCGCGCGCGCGCGCGCGTGCGCGCGACAACGACGACGACGACGACCGAACCGCGATTACAGCACACAGCAGTCGCCTCCCGCTGGCGCGAAGCTACTCCTCGTCCGAATTATTAAAAGCTAAACTGCGTTTGATTTATAAGAGGGCAACCTATACGACCGCACTGTTAACGGGCCAAGAGGGTGGACCGTGGGGTATGGGCCCCACGGCCTCGACTTCCCCGGAGATTAATTTTATTACTTCCGACCGAGTAATTATATTGCATTACTTCACCGAGAAAGTTGGTGCCACGAGCCTCATTGCAACATCACGCTTTCTTGCAACCCTGGCTCCTTCGTTTCCACGCTTCGATGAACTGTGAAAAAGAAAAAAAAATGATTTTTTTTTCTCATCGACCGAAGTGAAAAAAAAAATATATATGAACGATGCAAAAAATATGAAATATTCGTGAATGAAATAAATGTATCCGTATAAAATTTGTTTACAAGTCGAATGGTATTTAATATTTGTTTTTCGTACAACTTGTATGGAATATAAATATACTTTTGTTATTATTATATATTATTATGAATATATTTGTTAATTATATTTATCGTTATTGGATATGAATAGGAAAATTGGATAGAATTATCTGGAGACGTTATTAATGTTTATCAATTATACATAGATTGCATATAGTGTGTATATAGAATCTATATATATGTACCCCCAATCCCATGCATGCAACTGTATTTTTTTAAATATGGTTCATATATTTTTTTGCACTTCCATACCGATCTCGTCACACGTTTTTCTACCTTCTTTATTAATAAAACGTTTGTTCGCCTTCCATTTTATATTTTTACTTCCGCATCCACGATAATTGATGAAAATGCCAATGAAAAATTTTACAACGACGTAAAATCCGAATTCATACAATCTCATTTTTATTTCTCACTGCAATTGTTTGTGAATTAAATTTTTCTTCAATATTTTTAATTTATAAATTATACGGTTATTATGGAATTCGTTGTTTTTATTTGAGATTCTGAAATTGTGTTTTCGCGAAAGGAAATTGTGGAATATTTTATCCGGGACATGCGGTTCGATGATAAAATTGCGGAAGAGGTTATTCCATGTGGAATTGTTGTTCTTTTTGGACATTCGACGATTCAACGCCTTTGCCGGTGAATTAATAATGCGAATTATTTTTATCACCGTCTCGTTCGAGTGGAAAACTCGAGTTACGGAATACAAGATGCACTCTTAAAGCGGAACGCAAGTGCATCGTGCTTCTCACATGATTTGCACCTTCGCAATTTCTTCCGTTTACAAGTGAAAATTCTTCCTTTTGCATTTTTACTTGTAGCCGATTGAGCGCATTCCATATTTCGTATTATTGTTTTATTCTGTGGAAAAGTTCTCACAATTAGCGTTGCACCAGCGGCTGATTTTCATGATCGTAAATTACAGACGTACGGAATTCAGTTCGTCTCGGAAATATCGAGACGAAACGCAACACCGCTGTATGAATTACGGTTAGACATCATTTTTATTATCACTTTCTTCCGAGAATACGTGAAAATATTTTCCAATAAATATGTCTGTTAAATATACATTAAATTAAAAAAAATAATTATCTTTCGTTTTTCGCGAGTATGAATTACATTTTTTAATTATTTATTTCTAATCATTCATAAAAATATTTCAACGCTTGGATAAAAAAAAGAATAAAAAAAGAATAAATAATATACAATAAAAAATGATACACAATATCGATTGAATAAAAATGGGATAAAAAAATATTGTTGAAATTGTTCCATACGAAAATTGCAACAACGTGATTATTGGGGCATTGGACGCGCAACGCAACTGCCCGATTACGTTACAATGCTAATTAACAAATTAACATTCTGGGATATTTGCACGACGAGGAAATAATTAACCGTTTCGAGAGGGGACCCCGTCAGCTGCACGTAGGGCTTTTGGAAAACGTGTGCGCACCGGGCAAAGTGCACTCGTGGAAAATCCTTTCAATCTTCACAATACCTGTACAACGTACACATACGCTCGGGAGTTTCATTAACGCGTGTGGGGCGGGTGGGGGAAGGGGGCACGTCGGGCTTTTCCCGATGAATAAAATTCCCCGTAGGGTCCGTGCGTCGGCAATCAACGTTTCGGTAATTAATCTGGCGTTCGGGCGTAACGATCGTTTCCAACTAACTATTAATTCATATAGCTGGTCGATGAATATTCGTCAAATGACAAAGAAAAAATAAACAACGGGACATACAGAGAAAGAGCGAGATAGGACGGAAGAGGGGAAGAGAAAGAGAGAAGGAGAGAGAGAGAGAAGAGAGAGAGAGACGTCCGTTCGAATAAAATTCAATATATTCGGTAACAAATTGAATTTTTGATTGGGTTTCGAAATTCATTCGTCATACCGTTTCATTCATTATTTCACATTACAACTCGAAGCACAGCATTTTTTGTCAATAACTCGAAAAAAAAACCCATTGACCAAAATATTTTATAATTTTCATCGAATTTCCGACAATCAATTTTTTTTCGGAATTCCAAATTTTCGAAAAATTTCGCAGCAGCTGTAATAAACCTTTTTCACATTGATTCAAATCTTTATTGACGAGTCCAACACTGATCATAATATCTTTCAGAATTTAGTGCAATACATAGAAAAGAAAATAAATGTAAATTCGACGAGGTATGTCGTTACCATTTCGAACAAATTTGTCAAAAAAATTATAAAGAATGTTGAAAATCGAATATGCGTATGTCGCACATCGTTATCGAAAACAATTATTATTATTTCCTGTACAGCGATTGAGAGACGATAAATATATCAGCTAACTCACATTACTCGTTCGAATCACACGTGTCATTAAGTATTTTTCGGTGCGTCTGGTGTTCGCGAAACAACTTTTTCACCGACGGGTCCCACACGCATGTTACGCACTCAATTTCCGTCCCCGCCAGGCAATTATTATTATTATTATTATTATTATTATTATTATTATTATTTTACCGAATCGACGAGAAAAATCTGCAACCGCGAACCTCTTTAAATTGCCATGACCAAGTAAAATGCCGTATTGAAAAATAAAGTAAGTGCGAGAAAAAAAAAGAACTTGAAAAAAAAAAAAATTATTATTTTTTAATTTTTTTTTCCGGAGCAAATGGCGACAGTCGTGAGTCGCGAATTTTTTGAGTCGGTGAGAATCGTTCTCGTGACTCTCGCGGACGATCATGACGTGAGCCCAGACTGGTACACGCGACACGCCACCGATATTCTTAATTTTTTTGTTTTTATTATTATTTTTCATAAATCGAGGGACGAGAGGATGCGATGAGAATGCACGAGGAAAAAACTGCTGTGTGAGAGAAAGAAATAATTTTTGTGGCGACGGAAAGACGGCGAGGTGGCAGGGGGCGGGGGGAGGGGGGGGGCAGTGAACCGAAGATGGGTTGTGTGGGTCCTGGCATCAAGTAAGTATCGGTAAATAATCGCGGCGGACGTTACATTACCGCCTGGAATTTATGATTCGGCCAGCCGGTCGAAGAAACGAACGGACGGACGGACGAACGGACGGACGGTCGGTCGCGTTTGCCCGCGGGCCCGCTTCTCGTGGAACAGCGAAATGAACCGACGAAGCGAGAGAAACGGAAAAGAAAATAACCCGAGGGAAAGTAAAGAGGTGTGAGATAGAAGAAAGAATACGTGGAATACGGTAGTTCTGTTCGGAATGCTCGACGGCCAATAGCTTCGCTATTATTCCCATACCGTGAAAAAAAATAAATTTAAAAGAGAGCTTTCGTGTGTTTGAAAAATCATTAATTTTGACCTCGACAAGTGTAAGATATTGTTGAAATATTGTACTAATATTCTTCGTCGTGATTCGAATATTTCATTGGGAATTTTTATTCATTCACATGAGAATAATGTAAATCCTCAAACTTTGAAGTTATTGGTTCAATTAACGATGAAACATTATCGCTGGATAAGTATATCATTTGATATCGTTCATATTGAGTATCGTTCTTGAATTGTCGACATCTCATTTTCGCACAATGAAAATAATTTATGTAATAGAAAAATGTTATGTAATAAATAATTATTATATAAAAATGTATCCCCATTTTTATGTAATAATTATTTTTATTATCTGATTAAAAAATGGCTAGCCACATAAAATTGCTCATTAACATTCATCATCATCGGGTAAAACATATCATAATGAATATTCAAAGACTATCATGTTAAAAATAAATGAAAATAATAATAATAATAATAATAATAATAATAATAACGTAAATCGAAGTAGTTGGTACCGGATTGGTCCCGAAAATTTGTCGCGGTCCGTCGGTTCGATTTATGCAACGTCGCGGGGTCTCGACGGGATCGCGTCGGTCGTAGCCGCGCGCGCGCGAAACAATCAAAAGACGCCGCACGACGTCTGGACCTTGGCCGCCCCGTTCGCCGCGTTAAAGGTCGCCCGATAATAACGGATAATGCGCGCGAACACGTACCCATAATAACGCGGAAAACGAGGCCGTGTACCGGGAGCGCTGTACCACACACACACACACACACCCTCACACACACACACATAAGGTACTCACGAAACGATCGTCGTCCAGGCTCACGGACGCATCAACTTCAGGACCTCGATCGCGGAGAGTTCGCCTTTGACCAAAGCGAGTTCCGAAGACGTACATTACCTTGGACCTGGTACACAACGACTTTTCGTACTTGCTGTCGCGTACGTGAGACGCGCCCACCCCAGGATTAATTTAATATCCGAGTAAAATCAATCAATGGGGAATTGATGTTGACCACGAAGAGAGGGGCGGGGGAGAGGGAAGTATGGGTGTGTTGTTGCTTGACCACTTCGAGCCTATGGAGATACAGGGGGTGAGGAGGGGGAGGCTGGGATGTAAAAAAAGATGAAGAAAAAAAAGGAAGACGAAGAGGAAGAAGAAGCGTGGAGTAGAGAGAGAGAGAGAGAAAGAGAATGAGTAGAGGAAAAGCGATGGGAGGAATGGAGGAGTGAGAGAGAGAGAGGGAGAGTATGATGATGCTAAGGTATGAAGAGGGTGAACGAAATGATGGGGCGAGGGGGAAGGGTGTGTTTGCTTTGCGACGTACCGAAGCCCGTAATCAGTGTAAATCAGAGAACCCGTAAATCACACACCGGATAACAGCCCCCTGTAACGGGTGGTCCATTTACGTATCGGAGTCTACCCCGACCTTTCACGAGAGTCCAGCGAATATTGATAATTGCCGTTAAATAATTTACAGCGAACCGAGAGAGAGAGAGAGAGAGAGAGAGAGAGAGAGAGAGAGAGAGAGAGAGAGAGAGAGAGAGAGAGCGGGTATAACGATTATTGCGGTAAAAGAAAGATGTCGGGTTAGATGTAACGGTATGGCGGCTATATATATTTTTTTGTTTTAAAAATTTTTTTTTCCAACGTTCGATTTCGCGTTTTAATTGTTGGTAAGGTTAGCCAGTAAACAAAATTTTTGACGAAAGGATTTTATATGAAATATATTTATAGTTATGTGATGGATTATATAAGTATGGTTATGTGCAATACAGGCAGCAATTGAGCAAACGTCACTCGTAAAAGGATCGTGGTATTTTTTTTTTTTAAGATTTTCATAACCTCAATGATTGTTTCATTAGATTATTATTAAGATTACGTGTGGGTTCGGGACAGATTGATTAATCAAATTCATCAAATCTATAGATACAAGTAATGCATCCATTCTTCAAATTTTACTCAGACAGTTACAAAAATTAGTTTTACCTATGTGAATTTTTAGAAGAAATTGTGCAATTTCACTGCCAGTACCAATTGCAATACCAAGTTTTCCTAGTAAAGTGTGCTAAGTCTCACGTGGTCGTCGAAAAGTATTTACGGTAATTGCCAAGTGGGAATACCACATGGCGTTAAGGAAAATAAAAATTACGAATAGCCTTGTCGAACATCTGGCTATTTTCACTCCTTTCAGAATCATGGTTTTTTTTTGTCGTTATTTTATGAAGGAACAAATCATATTGTCTATTCTGTTTATCAAGATTGTCGGAATTGATACATTTTCCAAAACAAAAAAAAATCAACAAAAATTATTGCAAAAATGATTGTAAGCGATTTGTAGGAGTTGGTTCGCAGCAAAACTGGACATGTTGCAATAGTTTTGCGAAGAATCATCGTGTGGGTTCGATGGGTGGGTCAAGTGGAAGAATGAAATAAATAATAAATAAAAAAGAGGCGAGTCAAGGTGTTCTTGAGGGATGGTTGTGGATGCACATGCATCGTGAAAGTTACGATATTGATATAGACACGAACGTAGTATAGGTTTTTCCATCGCACTTATCGTTTTCCTTCGTTTATGTATTTCATTGGGTACAGTATTTCGAGCACTTAGACCCGCGTGCTCGTCGACTCTACACGCGCACGGTGAAACGAGATGATCGCGAGTGCACGAAGCTGCAATAACGCCTTTGCCCACGCGCATTCGAACGAGGGTTCAGGTTGAATAAGGGCGTGGACGATGGTCCTTTCGTTGATTGGATATTCTCAAATTAATTAGCGCCGGCACACTTCGTTCATAAATCACACGCAACCCATAACGTGTACGTATATACAACTATATATATAGACACGCATAGACGTCTGTGTAACAAGTTTTATTGTAATAAATTGGTAAGTTATCGATGTGGTGGGCTAACATCGAATTATCGAGAAATCGATTGAATGACGTTGTAGTGGGTGTGAATGATTGAATGAAGAATAAACCCTGTGCCATTTAGCTGGATGTACGTTGAGGCCACCGGATTAGTCCAATTACTCAATATTTAATGTATTATCAATAGCTTTTGTTTGAATTTATTATTATTATTATTATTATTCAAAAAAAATTATGAGAAGTAAACAGAAGTCACTGAAAATACACCCATAAATATTTTTCAAATTTTTCATGATTCGATAAATCAATGATGTCACTTTTAGATTTTTCGATATTTCAAAATTTCAACATAGCAATACTTTAATTCGATGGTTTTATGTTTCGATGTTTTGACGTTTCGATATTTAAAAGTATAACGAAAATAAATCGATACGTTCACGTATCACACGAATCACACATAAAATTCAATCGTATCATGAGGAACATCGAAATTATAACAAACGTATTTTTTGTATTCTGTTCCACGTGCCGATTGATCGACGATGCAACGCAAGAAACGTCATATTCGAGAGCCTGGAGGAAGGAACAGTGGAGAGAAGCGAATGAAACGAGTGGGCACATACAGAAGGACGATCACGAGTGAGACCTCACACTGCCCGCACCCCGAATAACCTCCGATCTCTTCACGCGGGACGGGTCGAATCCATATAATGCTCCTCATTGTAATAATAATAAAGGTTATCGCGTCATCGGATATCCACACTCCGATCTTCTTCCCGAGGTTCCGTCATTCTCGCTTCCAATTCTTTTCAAATGTTAACCGCACTGCTTAGCGGGGGTTAACCGCTCACCGATGCTGTATATATCATCTCAATATCTTCGATTCGGTTATGTATTTATGTAACGAATGATAAAGCGAGAAGTATAGAAAAAAAGCTAAATATGAAATAGTAATAGATTTTTTTTCTTTTTTTACGTTATTATTTATTTAGCTCGTGTGTTTTTTTTATTTTGAACACGACAACAAAATGTATGAGAAATTAAATAATGACTTCTAAAGCGAAATGATAAAGGGGAGGGGAAAATATATTCTAAATTAGATTAATTGGTGAAAGAAAAGAGAAGTGTGTGACTATTTTATTATTTTTAAATGCAATCTTACTCTAACATAAATAAAGTCCACCAAAAAGTGCAAAAAAAAAAAAACAATTGTAGGGTGTAAGTGAAACAAGTCAGAAGTCATGAAATACAGTACAACAGAATGTGAAAAGACGAATGAAACATACATTAACAATAAATATTATATGGTTGAGTCCAAACCGTCAGAATTACAATACTCATTAAATATTCGAAACCATTGTGAAACAATAATTCATCCAACTTGTTTGCAATTATTTAAGAGTCCTTTTCGAAAGTTCAACTAATTTTGTAATTGCAAAATGTCGAAGAAAAAAAATTTATCAGCTGCATAGATTACTTCAATGGAAAATCATTAAAACCACTCAAACGACTAAAATGTTCGTATATTTCAACGACTATGAAAAAAATATATAAAAACCTCACTTGCAAAACCATAATTCATCCGTTTCATTCACGTTTCGTTACAAAAATTTGAAAATTTTCAATCATCAAACCATCATCAATCATCGTTATTGGTTTGTAAAATTATTATTAAATACATTTCCATCGAACTCATGCCGTCGAGGTGTCGAGCGTGTCTGTGTAAAAAACAGCGTCATAAAAGTTGCGTGCATTGTGCGCATTATGGTCATCGTGGATGAGTGTCTGGCATGCAGTCGGTCGAGGACACGAAGCGCATGGATGCACCCCATAGACGAGCCACGAGAGGCAGTCGAGCCGAAAATCACCGAAGGAGCGAAAATTAAATGAAAACAAAACAAATCAAAACAAAACAAACAAACAAAAAAATAAAAGGGTGTTACCGAAGAACGGGCTATCGGTGATTTTTTCTTCGCAATTTTGGTCACGAGTTCGAAGATGCGCCCCGCGGATAAAAATGAAAAAAAAAAGAATTATATCAAAAATAATGTAGAATCAAGAATGAGATGAGGAAGGATGAGCGAGAGTGAGACGGTGAAACCGAAAGGGTGAGCCAGTCGATGGCGTGTCACTCAAAGACGCCGCGCATGTACGAAATTATGCCAACCAATCATCATTATGCTCAAGCCCGAAGCAATTTTCTACTCAATATATTGTCAGTCGCATGCGCGTGACGGCAAATTCGGAACGCAACTCGCACCTATAATACGTGAAGGGGCACACGGGAGGAGATGAAGAAGGGGGGGGGGTAGGGGCTGATGCCCCGTACGACGTCCAGGGATGATCCGGTCGGACGCGCCGGGCTTGCAGGACACGATGGACCTTGCGGAACAATACGGACGTATATATCCATACCCACTACGATTATGTGTCCGGTTCAACGATACGTCGACTGTGCACACGCGTCTCAGTGTGTATTTGAAAAAAAGAAAAGAAAAACAAAATTCTTAGCCTCACGACAGTCACATGCGGGACAATTGTTTGAAACAATGATCACGCGATTATAACTTTCTTGTCGACACCTTTCACCCAACGAATCTATCGCGCCAAACAATAATTCCAAGCAGAATTAAGAAAATAACTCGATGAATCGTTGATTATTGATTATTATTTTGTTGTTGAAATTCGATTTTTTTTCGTAATTTTGATTTTACATGCCTTTTTTTAAAATTTATTTCCCAACAATTGAATCGATGACGTAATTTGTTTGAATTATTCACTTGGAATTTGATTTTTCATTACTTCGATCGAATTTTTGTTTGGTGGTGTTTTTTTGCAAGTAGTGCAATATATAATGTTTCACGATGACTTATTGTTAGTTCGTGCAAATTGTGATGTTTTTTTTTTTTCAATGAAAAATTGTGGGAACTATTCTGGAATTTGCAGAGACCAGGATTGACGCGATAATATCGAGTGGTCTAGAGTTTAGTGTATATATGTATATGTGCATTGCACTATGGTAATCGTGCGTCTTGCATGGCACAGCTGTACAATAGACTGAATGAATATATATATATATATATATATATATATATGTATAGTGACTGGTAGGCCACGCGCATTGCTTCTGCGGTAGACGACATGAACACCGGACATGACTTATTACCTACAAGCGCCACTGTAAATCTTCAGCCAACTCAGTGAAACTCAAACCTCGCTACACATTGAACGAGATAACATTCGCGAGGGCTTATTCACCGACTAATGCGATTTCACACAGTCAAATCGATTACACGCGATTTATCAATGATTTCACGTATTTTATTTATCAAAGATTTCGAAAGTCGTAGGATTTTTTTGCGATCTCCCGATTTCATGAGATTTTATTCTAGTTGTACATATATAGATGATTTAAAGATATTAAAGATTACCCGAATTTACAGTTGAAGATCAAAACATAACTTCAGAATGGATGAGACTTATAGACATCTAAAACCGATTTCCGGCGGAAATTCGTCTTCAAACGAGTTTAACAGCTAAACTCTTCATTATACAGGAAAAATGTAGGGATTCGTATTAAAGACAATTCAATTCTCTATAACAAAGGTTTCCAGTGAAAATAGCCTTAATCCAATAATTCACAGTTCACAGCTCCTAAAAGTTCATTTTATCATATCAAAAAATTATTTTTCACCTATAAAGTCCTCATTATTCGCAATAAACACTGTAAAAAAACTGATTTCTATAGTAAAAGTTTAGGTGTACTCTTTACGAGGATTTTCTTAGGCCGACCACCAACTTTTGAGACCTTACGAGGCAAGGAACTCAAAATAAATTGTTTTTTTTGGCCCAGTCTATTGTGGTATGTGTGTTCAAATTTACCTATAAGGTTCAGTTCAAGTTGCATACATAACGATTTTAAATTTTCGATTTGATGGCTAGCTAATTCCTCAGTAAGTTCTTAGATGCACCTTCTTATATTTGTAATTCCAGTTTTTTTTCTTCCACAAAAGAGTAATCAAATATATTTAATCATAGTGACGGAATTCACCTGCTCAATTCCACTGTTTGAGTTGCATTATTCGTAATTACGGTTTTCAAGTCTTCTTTTTTCTTTTTTATTTATTTTTTTTTTAATTTCCGACCACGATTGGCAGCTCGAAAAGATCTTCAATTGTGACGCGAACATTGAGAACTCGGTTATGGGGCGAAAGTTTCGATGTGCGAAATTACAGTGTGAACATCCGGTTGGACCGGAAATCCACTGCCGACGTGGTCTTCGCGACGTTACCGCGCTTCCTGGGAGCCCTCGCAGCGTGAACAACGAGACCGACAATCGACGATGACTGACGGGGCGTAATCTCTGTCACACGAATTTTAATTAATTCCACATCCTTCGTGTTTTTATTTCTCGCGTACCGATTCTCGAATGTTGTACCGCACGGTCACGAACCACGGTGACGAAATCATATATCTCACGCTCGAGATGTCCGATGCGTTTCCTGAAAGTCTGAAGGAAACAAAAAAAAATCCGTTTCTTCCGTTTCTTCCTGCATTTCCGGTGAAAATATGATTTCTCCGTCGATGAAGAAGACAAAAATGCTGTTGACGTGTAATCAAATTGCTTTTTGTATAGCTCAAATATTTCTCATTAATGCAAAAAATGAAAAAGCGAACTTAATTAACAACATGTTTTAATAATTATTTTTATTTCTTCAATTTATGTATTTTATTTTCGTATTTTATGTTTTAATATCTATTTATTGTTTAAGATTTATTCTTATCAAACTAAAACCAAAGCGAAAAAAATGGCACAGTGGTAGCCGAACGAGGCATCGTCACGTGGTTCAGATCGATGTGCACGTTATAGTCGTGAGAGGCTCGAAGCAACTCAGCGTCCGAGGATCCGAAGGATCCTGCGGTGTAGCGCCAACGGGGTCTTTTCCCCGTTCTTCGCCGCCCTACACCGCAGGGTCGCGTGACGGAAGCCGAGATAACTTCTCGCAAATTTCGTAATGCATATGTATAAGGACCGAAACGATCTAGAGAAGAGTAACCCGGGCCCACAGAACGTCGACGAACGAAGACGAAGACGACCGACAACGTCGTACTCGAAAATACAACGAATTCTCACAGCTACGCGTATATATATATATATATATATATACGTACATATATATATATATATATATGGGTATATATGTACTCTCTGCTATCTATATTCACTGTATATCAATATATCATATATGGAATTAAATTAACTATAATGCAATATATTAGGACTCAGATACTTCTAGATATCATAATATAATTTATATTACTACTTAATATCTATATATAATGACATTAACTGTACAATAATATAGCAATAGATTATGACTGGTGTCGCAATATAATTGGTATTGCTACTTAATTATTAACTAATATAATATAAATATATACATTGTATTTGATATAATACAGTGCAATGTATCAGGACTGCCCTGCTTATATACATCAATACTTATGATCATGACATAATTCATATTATTACTGCTGTTACTACTGTATTGTATTGATAATCGTATTACCAATTTAATACATTGATATATGGTAGACTCAAACTAATATATACACATATTATACATATTCACAATACTTAATTGTGTACTCGTATTCAATGAACGGTAATATAATATATCATCACGAGTATTAGAATATAATCGATATTACTGATAAATTATCACCATAGCTAAATACGATATAGTATATAAATTCATATTGATGTATGGTGAAGTGACAATGGTTGTGTATTTACATGCTGCGAGCTACGAACGTACGTGCGACGTACGTCGAGCCCCGTGGGCCCCCGAGTTGCGTGAATTGGGGTTGCATTGGCATCCGAGGATGTAGCAATTACCGTTCTCGAGGCCCGTTCCCGGCTGTTGCTACTGCTGTCGCTACCGGGCCTCCTCACGATGTCGGGGGCACTTCTTCGGACGGCGTCGCGGCCGCAGACTGACGAAGAACGGATGGACGGAACGGGACGGAACGTCACGTCCGCAACCCGCGGACCGCAGAACCACCAAAAGAATACGCCCATCGCGCGTTACACATATGTTACGACAACCACCCTTCTCCCCCCCTGCACCCTAATTTTTTTTACTCGATGCACGTATGAGCCACGACACATCGTCTTGTGGGAAACTCACGATCTTCGTCCGTTTTCGTCTCTTTTTACGATGTGCTTTGTCTTGAATGCAATTTCGAAACTTTGACGGTAAGTCGTATGTGTAGGTATGTTTTTTTTTGGTATCGATATTTTGATTTTTGACGCGTTATTATTATTTTTTTTTTTTTTGTTAATATTTTTAGGGTATAGCGTTTTTAGGTGAGATTTCGTATGCATCTTATACTACATTACAAGTTGGTTCGGATTGTTTACTTTTAAATTGAAGAGGGTCCTCTATAGAAAATTTGAAACATTTTTTTTTGTGACATGATCAATGTAAAATTCAATTCTATTTAATCCCCATGATGAGTGAGTATGGGTAACTCAGAGCTATATGGAGCATCTGCGAGCTTAGAACTTTACTAATTTTTTAATTTTTTATTCCGCTGCAGTTGGATTTATTATAATTTTTTTGTTCACTGCAACAGTCGAACTCGGAGACAGAGATGGGCCATCCTTTCGATGAAAATATATTTAAAATCATTTTTCAAACAAATAACTATGATTAATTATCATGCAGGAATAAATATTTTCACATTTCTGTAATAATTCTGACCAATTAACGTAAAATATTACTATACAATAAATTGAAATGTTTAATAAATCCAGTGAAATTCATTAAAATGCGAAACAAAATATGAAATTCACAAAAGTATTTGAAATATACATTTTCATCGAATGGATGGTCATGCCTGCTCAGAGGCTACCAATCGTTATCGTGTCGTATATGAATGACTTGTATGAATACGAAAATCTTCAATTTTTCTCCTTGTGGAGACGAAAAACCTTATTCGAATCTCATTCATAGAATTTCAATTCGAAATCTCATTTTCGAGTAGGTACGAACAAACAAAGCGTAAATGTCCTTTCGAAGAAAGAAAAAGAAATAAAGTGTCATAGCTGCATCCCGGATGGAGAACACGTTGATGGATCATCGTCCGAGTTTTCCGGGATCCTAGAAGCGAAATGTAATTGGCCCGGAATTTTCTTGCAGCGGTAATGGTGACCTCGGCCGAGACTCGTCGGACTCGACGGAACGGTGAACTCTCGGGATGAACCTCGTGCGTGGTCGTGGCTGACAATGAAATGTCGTTCGTGGCGATTCGAAATCTGCCGTCAGTGTGGAACGCACGCGATGACCCCCGAGACATTCCGGTGACAACTCGGATACGAGAAAGCAGATCTCACTTATCCCCACATTATTCGCATATATTTGTTATCGTTCATTATAACGGAAATTGCTGTGTTCTTTCGTGCGGGGCACGCGACTATCCGACGAATCTCGCAAATTCCTGTCGGGAATGAGAAAAAACAAAACGAAAGAAAAGAAAAAACCATCCGACTGAAGATGGGCCATAATTTTCGTAATCATACCACATTTGTATCCTCCTCAGCTTCTCGCGATGTTCACCCTAGACAGCCACTTATAGGCGAGAAAGTCTTCGTTCACCATTTCGCCACACCGCACGTCATTTTAGATTTAAAATAAAATGAAAGAGAAAAACAAAATTGAAATAGAAAAAAAAGAATATGCTGCCACGCTCGCCACAGCCCACAGCGAGCTAATAGAAATAAATAGTATTTAATAGAAGAAAGAACGATTTTTTCGTTTTATTTTTTTTAGGAAAAAAAATATTTGTAGTTGTGAATTCGGATTTTCGTTCTTGTTTTTTTTTAGTTCAAATTCGAATGGTCCAGAAAACTTTGAATATCATAAGACAGTGTAAAATTGTATGTGGCGTTTGATCGAACGAAACTCGAATATTCGTAATTACGTACATTTTTTTTTCACACAATAAAATTTCAATATTGAAAAATTACATATGATAATAAATTCGGAGAGATTTCAATTTATGCATATATTCAATGAGTTTACCTCAACATAACGGACGGACAATGTATTCACTGGAAATTGCAGGTAATTGTCAAAAAATGAAATAATAAACAGATAAAAGAAAATAGTTATCCTGAATTAACCAACATAGAAAAAAACACACATTTTTTGCTTAAAAATAAATTTTAAAAAAATCGCCAAAGCGCAGTGTTAACAACCAAGATTCGCCTGAAAAAGGAATAAAAATGACAACTATTGTATGGTTTTGATTTTTTTTATTTCGGTAATTACACGAAACCCGAAGTAACTCGACGCAGCAATTTGGAATATGAACGTCGTGTAATAACCAAAATTGCTATGTCCAGCCACAATTTTGTTACACACGGCTAGGATGCACATTTGCGGCAACCGTCAAATCTGTTCGGACTCCGTGTTCCCTGCCCCCGACCTCATCCCCCCCCCCTCGTCGTCGACGTTTACAAGTTTCTGCGGCGCTCGTGCGATTTTCGAATATTAAACCGAACTGATACACGAAACTCCATCGACGCTATATTGTTACAAAATTGCATGAGCGTCACAACGACACGCCTGAAAATCCGTCTCGACAGAACGCGAAAAAAAAACTGAAAAACAAAAAAATAATAATAAAAGAATTGAATAAAACATACAAAATGAAAATCACAAAAATTGAATTTTTTTTTTTTTGTAAATAGAAGTTATATTCGCCGTCGTCGGGACGCGAAGATTTCAACCCCCCCGAAGGTGAAGCTCGCGTGCACCGGCATGGCACCGCGTAATGACAGGGTGCCATTCCCGATCTAAATCAATCTGGTCGAGGGGTGCGAAAGGGTGGCCCCCGGAGGGTTGTCCAGAGTCCGCTGGGCGCCCGTCGCGCATCCCAACCGTCCAAAACGTCCTCGCCGTTGCGGTGCATGCACCGACGAAATGCATAGACCTCACCCTGTGCAGCCTAATTGGCTATGCGCCATGAATACACATATATATATATATATTTTTTTTTTCTTTTTCACAAATACACATAAATGTATAACACTCGTGAAAAAGGTATTCACGCTATGATCGAGGACGAAAAAAAAAACGAAAAATTCGTGGCAAGCGACAAAACGCAGTCGTTTCGGATTCGTCGGTTCGCCGCGTGTGTGGACTTATCGAGCAAAAAAAAAAAGGTGAAGGGGTTCGCGTGCAACGAACGAAAAGTTTTCGGAGCGTCGAAAGACGCGGACTCGGGGAGGAAGGGTTTCGCGGTGGCGAACGCGGCCGGACGAGAGGATGATATTAACTCGAGCAGAAATAAATCGTTTGGGTGGAGACGAATTATCGAAAGCCGAGAAGGAAGGAAGGCATATATATATATCGAACTGCGAGAACGATCTTCTCGAGGGCTTCTGGTGCTCCGCACGACGACGCCTCGAGCATTCGTCGTTGCATCCTTAATTCCAATTTTTTTTTCCTTTTTTCTCCCATATTTTTATTATTATTCCGTTCATTATTGTTATTATTATTATTTTTCTCATTTGGAATCGGTTGGACGTGTGGGGGGGGGGGAGGTTAGGCGTGTGGAAATTACGCGAGGATCCGCACGGGAGAAACGAAGAAGAAGCCCGGCAGTGTTTCGCCCCGAGCTGGACTCTCAATTTCTTCGCGCGGGCCCCTCGACGATATCCACGCCGAGGTGTGGAAATTACAGTTGCACTTTGGGAAAAAAAAATATATTCGAAATTTCTAAACGCTCCATCTATCTCCACGTTCACGTTGTCGTGGATTCTAACCCCTCTAGCAACCCTCCCGCCCTTCCCTTACCCGCCGGGCTGTGGAATCTCAATTTTTCTCGGCGAAAGGTATACGAACAATTATGACGAGTTTCGAGAGTAACACGGCAGTCTAAACTTCAACGCTGATTTGTTTTATTTTTCATTTTGTTTTTCTTCCATGGACTTTTGTCGATAACTTGTGTGTAGGCTTATTACACTTTTGCTTTTGCCTCTTCGAAGAATCTCATCGAAATTTTAGAACCCGTGGACACTGTGTGGAAAATCGAAATATTTTGAAATTATTTATCTCGTTGGAAAACGACTCATTTGAAATTGACTCTTTCATTGACCATTTTCATTAATTAATTTCTATCGATGAAAAAATAACATTCCAAATAATTTTCATTCGATGTGATTGAAAAAAATGTTAATTGTAATATTAGTCAATGAAAAATTAATCAATAATAAATAGAAACCACGACGAATTATTCGACAAAAATCATATTGAAAATTAAATTATTCAATCCTTTTGTTCGCAATAATAATTGATTTTCATCAAATGCTCATACCGTACAGCAAAAATATGTTGAATTTCGTAACAATTACAATCAATTACAACGAAAAACCGAAAATATCAACGAAATTCATCGAATCGTATGAAAGTTATTAACGTCACGGTAAACGAATACACAATGATTGAACGTAATTAAACGAAATTGGAAGTCAAAAGTGCAAAACGGCATGACGAGATCCAAGGTTGTTCCGAGCGAGAGATAGTAGGTTTTGGGATATAATTCGTCATACGCGTTTGGATTCCACTTTGTCGTGGCTCAGGGCAATGCGATGGGACTTTGGGTCGCGCGTTGAAAACGTTGATCTGGGATATGGCTGCGGGTATGGGTCTCTACACAATTAGCTAGAGCTTTTAATCCAGACTGGTGAACAGCCGGACATAGCCTCGGGGGGGTTGGGTTCGTTCTGGGGCGCTCGACGAGACGCGAACGTTGCTGATGATGCTTCGTGGGTCGCGTGGTTCGCTCGTCCGGATAGAGTCGACGTTAAAAGAGAGGTCACGGGATTTCGGGACCTAGCCGGGAGCATCCGTCATCGCGATTTCACTCTTATTAACGTCATCTGACTAACGAGACTGGCAAACGCCAGCAGCAATTTAAAATACGAAACTGGACCGAATTTCGCGTAGACCGGACACGACTCAACGACCGAAAAATCGGGATTAAACGAACGTCGAACTAGCCTTGCGGAAAATAGCCTAGGTTCACGAACGTTTGCTCTTTTGTAAAAATGAATATATATATATATATACGACGTAACCCAATGTTCTACGACTTTGGTTCGACTTGACGATGACGGTTGTTGCTTTTATTCACCACGTTTGATCGAGTTTTCGCCGTGAATTTGTATTTATTGTTTTGACGATTTGAGAATTTCTTTGAAAACAATGGAAACGATTGTCACATGTTTTTTCTTCTGTTGATTGGTAATCGAAGGTTTTTTAAAATTAAATGTTGGATTGTATTGTTTTGATTATTAATAAGGGCTTACTCGAAATCATATTCTTGAAGATATAGTTTGCGGATAATAATTTTAATGAATTGATATGAAAAAAAAAAAACACATATATGTATCTCGAAATTTGACGATCAGAAATACATAAAAAATGAGTTCTTTGGTCCTCGGATGATTGAAAATTTTGTATCCAACGAGAATAATGCATTTAAAAGAAAAAAATTTCAAACACATTTTAAGATTAATCAAAGGAAAAATTTTAACATTTTTTTCAAACAAATAACACGTTGGAATATACATAATTGAGTTATGTCCATACCACGTCGACACTTAAGACATCTATGCGTGTAAATGAAACACATATAAATTGGACATATTTACGAATAATACTTTTTAACATTACAAATTGAAAATAAATATGCAAAAAATTCTTAATATTTCAAACAAGTTTCATAAAACGTCCGCCGATGTCTGTGGACGAACAAAGTACAGACCGAAAAAACTTTTCCATCATAAAAGTGTCGATTGTGTTGATTCGCGCATCGAAATTTAATTTTATCCGGTCCTTATCATCTCCGTGTATCGTGACTCGAGTCGCCGAAATCGCATCGTTTCGAAAACTTCCGAGATGGATAAACCGTGCCGTGCGGTCGAACGGATCCCCGAAGCGCGTGGAAACAGTTGCCCCGGGCCGGGGTTTTGTCTTGAGGACGCGAGGCCGGTACCGGCGAGGAAGGACCGCGTTTTCTCGGCATATGTGGCTCGCGTGCGAGTCCTCGCCAGGTTGGGCGTAACAGGTGCGGCATGTGGAAGCGAACATCGGAGAAGCGGAGGAAGCGGTCGTTAGCCCGTGCATCGTAGCCTCGACGAATGCACCGAATAAACGTATACCGGCCAACCCTTAAAAGAGCATCACAATCCATGCTGCCATTATGATCTGGTCGTAATTAGTCGTCTCACAGTTTCGAACACGTAACTCTATCATTTGTTTTCGGATCCGAAGTGGACGGACGTACGTTTATGTGTGTGTCTGTGTGTGTGTGTATGCTTATTCGACGAGCGTGGACGGATGATAATAATTGCGGCTCAAAAGTGGGTAGAAACACGACGTTGAACTTGAGGCAACATGTGTACGCGAGAAACCCCCGCCTCCAGCTATACGCACAACCCGTTCCGCTTCCATTATTCATCGAAGTTTCAGGAAATGCCATATTTCAGTCAAATGTACATCTCATGGATACTTTTTTCTTCATTCTTGTATTTTATGAAAATTATCATAAACAATCAGTTTATTTGCATAATTTTTTTTTTGCACGATTGAGGGTTGGTAAGTGTAAGATTGCGAGGGCGTTGAGATTCCGCACGCGTCATAGCAGGACAGCTGAATTTAGTCTCGATGCTAGCTTCAGTCTTGTCTTGCTTGTCACCAAAGGTGATGGGTACTCGATGAAAGTAAATTTCAATAAGATTGAAAACAAGAAGTTTAGGTACGGTTATTTATATTAAGTTATTATATTACATTTTTTTCCACTTTTGATCTTATTTTTGGCAGACTTATATACTAAGGTATATAAATTGAGCATTTACCTATTTTCATAAATCTTTAATGATTTACTCAAGATTTATAATGAATAAGAAAAAAATTCACAATAATTATATGAAATAGTTTTTTATTAGTGATTCTTATTACTTATTAGTAATTGAGTTTGTATTGAAAATAAAAAATTTGAACGCCGTCGAGTTTTTTTTTTCATTTTCAGACGACGCAATGTATAAAATGATTTTGTAACAATTGATTCATGCATGGATCATGAAAATCGTAAATATTAGAACGATTATGTATTTCGTTATTTTAATTATTGCGATACTTCGGTTGGATACATCGAACATCGCGGAATCTTTGTTGCTGTTATTCGTGAAACGTGAGTAACGTTATCGAGTGTTTGAGTAGTGCAAGAATGTAATAAGACGCGTTATTCCGCACCGTGCGAGACCGAGTGACGACGAAGAGGTTAAAGCGGGTGGCGGGTGGTGGAGAATCGTCAGAGCGAAGAGGCGAAAGGAGATTAGCGCGAGAATAATGAAGACACGACCCCGTGAAAGCCTAAGCGGACCTCCTTAAGCTCCGGTGCTTGTTCGAGTAGAAGCTGAAGCCGGAAAGAGGAGACGACAAGGGTGGATGGCGGTGGCGATGGCGCGGAGGGTCCTGGTGGAAGCAGTTAATTACTCCGCGCACGGCTCCGCCTCGACGCAGCTAAGGGTAACGACTTCCCCTTATTTGTCGAGAGGCGCAAACAGCAACCCTCCCCCCCAACCTCTTACTAACTCATCCCGGGCCGCGACGCCGCTCAGCGACGAGAAATCCTCGACAGTAAGAAGCTTCGAACGCGGAGGGGGGACGATCAGCACCGAAACTTACGCCATAAAGCTTGAACGCCATTTTACTCCTGTTTCTACGTTGCGATGATAAATTCATAAACGTTGCAACCAAAACTCTCGAAAGGTGAGATACTGGATTCCCCGGTGTTCAGTCGTAAACCGAGATTCGAGGATCTCGTTTGCTTCCACAGGTTCATTCTAACCTCTTGTAAGAAGTTACGTTCTCTTCTTTGATGTTAATGATGTTCGTTATATGTCAGTGCGATGTTTTCTTAAACATTATTATTGAGCGAACGGTTTCATGCGATTTGCAATCTTGTTTTCTGAAATCGTGCTGTGTTCTCGAGTTACACGAAATGGCGGCGGACGCACAAAATGGCGGAGTTGGAGATGATGCCGGGAAGCCCGGTATTGATCAAACTGGAATGATTATTAACCTCGAAAACTAGTCGAATGATAATTTTTATTTTGCGAAAAATAAACTCGAACATAGTTTTAGACACACAAAATTTTGAACTTACTAGGTAAATATTTTTTGCAAAAATGAAATTCAAGAATGTTTGTCATTGCATTCAGTGACAATTAATAAAAATGAATCTTTTAATTGAATTTCGAAATTTCTCTTAAAAAATCATGGATGGTGTTTTAACTGTCACCTAATTTTTTATGGAAGAATTTAATTTTTAGCGTAGACAGGAATTTTACGAATATTGCTGGGAACGGAGTTTTCTTGCATACGTTCGTTCTTTATTTTTTCACCTTAGTCTTATCGATGATACAAGTGCGCGGAATTGAGTGACAAC
This sequence comes from Diplazon laetatorius, assembly GCA_963662125.1. NCBI lineage: Eukaryota > Metazoa > Arthropoda > Insecta > Hymenoptera > Ichneumonidae > Diplazon > Diplazon laetatorius. The sequence goes on from OY759152.1 coordinate 13,984,807, forward strand.
AAATTTGTCAGTAGCAGAATTTGGATTTATTCCAACCAATCCCGTCGGGTTGTTTTTAGAGCAGCAGCTAATTCCTTCATAGCAGCAGTATTGTTATTTATCACCGTCGCAATGCGATCAAGTGATGATCCGTTTGCAGAAATTGATTCGGAATCTTCTATAAAAAAAAAACTCAAATTGTTGTTCTAGTAACGAGTCATTGATTAACAAAGAAAATTCTACAAATCACCTTCGCTCTCGTCATCATCGGAATTGCTACAATCTCTGATGAATGTAATTGTTGTGTTCGCATTGATCATTAGAACGAATGGTACGTCTCCGTAGTTGTATTTTGGATTGGTTTCTCGCTTGCAAGTCGCTCCTTTGATGCGTATTATCTGGAATGAAGAACGCTTATTGTGACGGAAATTCCATAAAATTTAGAGATATTATCTGCACGTCCTGAATAAAAATTCTGGAGTGGCTCACGTACTCGTCACGAAACCATTAATGGTGGAACTCAAAGCAGTTCGTAAACAACGGGTTCGGCGAAATTTTGATTTTTTCAAACATTGACGCCGATTTTTCCGAAAAGTTCGATTTTAGAGATTTCAAAAATTTGGTTTTTGACTGGAAAGGATTTTAGTCCAAATGAAAATTTCATTGAAAATTCTATATTATGCTAACAAAATGTTTTTAGTTTATTAATTTCAGATGAGCCGTACCAGGGATACATCATTTTGACCAAAAAATCTCGAATTTTAGTTTTCACAATAAATTTTCGTAAGATAACGCAATATCAAATAAAAATATAACAAACACATAAATATTCAGTCAAAATTTCATATACGAACCGTGTCTTTTTTCACTAAATATCGAATCCGCTCGATTTGATCTTCCAAAGCGATGCACTGAATGCGTAGCGCTTTTTCATTGGCAACGAAAAATTTGAAATACGCCGATTTTCCATTGCTAAAATCACTTGGCTCCTCCACCGTATCCACCCGCACCTCAATTTCCCTGCAATATGTCCTTTTTTTGTCTATCTACACTTTGTCCCTCATTCGACGATAAATCAGGTACAATCTTAATTAATTCACCAACGCTATTCACGCCAAAATATTATCAACGACTTACGCAGCTTGTTCTCTCTTTTTCGTCCAACGGACCAAATCCATATCCATCGTGCAAATTATTCACAACGTTTCGCAAGCGACTCGCGTTTGCGATTTACAAACTGAGAAGCGGCGACGATATTTCTCATGATTAAGTTACAATGACGATTCGATCAAGATACTATAAATTTCATTATCATCGGATTTTTTTTTTCTTTCGATTATGTTTTACTAAGCAAAAAATGTGAGATACGATTAGATCATCCATCGGTTACGCTCTAATCTTATCATCGATGGCTGACATCACAATGCATTTCCTACTGCAAATAAAACATGAAAAAATGGCGAATTGATGATGCAACATCTCCGACGTTGCAATGCGAATGACGTGATGTGAAAAACGTAATTCGTAATATAAATAAGAAAGAGAGTGGCACAGGTCCCCAAAGAGGGACGAGCCAGGCTAGGCTAAAAAAAATTATATAAACAAGTTGGTAAGTACATTTTTTTCGTGAGTTTTAGAACGGTATGCAATTTTGGATTATTCGTCGTTGTAAGTCGCGCGCGGAACAAGATGAATTATCGTTCGGGTTGTCGGATCGAGAGCGAACGGAGATTCGAGACGGTCGTCGCGCGAGGGTGAGAGGACCCCCGTTGCGAAAATATCTCAGCTCGATCTTTCGAGCCTGATTAATCGAGAAACGAGATCTACGAAGACCCCTCGATCCTGTTGGATCGACGTAGCGGCGTTGCCGTTGCTCGACGATCTCACGAGTAGGCGAGTGAGCAACGGTGCAACCGGTAGCGAACACGAGAAAAACTGCAATGTCGTAGCTTTCGACAAAATTGTACATAAATAAGTATATACCGATCGATAACGATTATCTGAATTACAACCAAAGGTGCTGATAATAACGGCGAGTAGCTCTGCCAAGGTCATTGGCCACTGAAAGATGTTCATCGTAGGAACTGCACGGTGGCGCCGCGATGCGAGCACTCCATGAAGTTTCACCTTCGCGCTGCGCCTCCGTTTGTCGACGAGAGCGGCAGAGTCGCAGCATGCAATGAAATTATGTATTTTCAAATGTAATAATCGATAACGATTGTCTTGAGAATAACCAAAGGTGTTAATCATAATGGCGAGTAGCTTTGCTAATGTCATTGGCCACTGAACGATGTTCATCGTAGGAACTGCACGGTGGCGCCGCGATGCGAGCACTATACGTAGTTTTGACGGCACTATGCAACCCTACGCCACTCGCTGGATGACTCGACAGCGAAAAATCCCACAACCGATTTCAATGCGAGATTTTTGTCGGGTCAGAATCTCTCACACGTTCATGAAGCCACTGAAGTATCCCATAGTCTGTCTGCACCGAAGCGGAGACATAATTTTTTTTTTCATGAATCTTCTATCATGAAAATTGCCTATCCGCTGTCTTAATATTCTCGAGCCTACGAGGTCCTGCGATGGAACACGACGGGTAACGAAAAGAAAAAAAACAATCTCTGCGTTCTAGATGAAAAAAAAAAAAAACAACTTTAAATTTCATAACAGACACATTTCTCGTTCGGTACATATAGAGTGACCAAAATGGGCCCTGTGGGTACTCAGCAAATGCAATCCGCTTAAGGTCGTTAAAAATATAATTTTTTCCGTCTTTAATAAAGTACTTTCTACGCTACGAGAACTCGTCGTACGTCACTCCGCAACAAACTGGGATTTTCTTTGGCTGTAACATTCGTGACTCTTTTATTTCCTTGTCTACTGTTTATTCAACGTTTCGTTTGAAGTTTGTACATATAATATGAAATAACGTTGCCGCGAAAAAAATATTTCGAGACCTTCGGAAGAAACTATAAACGCGTGAATCTGATAAAGCTGATACCGATTGCGCTTTATCCGCAAAAATGGGCAGAGTCGTTCTTTTTTTGTTGTTGTTTCGAATTCTCATTTATTCGTTTTTTCTTGTTCTGGTTCCGTCATTACAGTTTCACGATTGATGTAACTGTTCGTTTGAGCAACCGAGCGAGACACTTCGAGTGTACAAAATTGACCATTCTTATTGCTTAAAAAATAGTAATAGCAACATAATTTGCTCATTTCCGTTCGTAGCTCTGCAATCGTGATGTTTATATGACAATTTCACCGGGAATAATTCAAGTTCGATCGAGTAGCCGCCAATACATTTCCGTTTGAGCGTTGTGCAATATCCATTCGAGGCAGACAGCCGAATAAGTCCGATGAAGTTTGGCTCGTGAAAAACCGCAATAAAATTGGTTTTTCCGAACTGTTCAACGATTGACAAGGAAAATGCTCTCCCCGACGATGGAATTTTGACTTTTTGACGCTCTTCGCGGAATGTTTTACTTGCAACTACTGTGGATGTATGCTCTCTTGTGTTCATCGTGCTACATCGCAATAAGATGGAATAAAAATTTGAAAAAAAAAAATACCCAATTCGATCGCGCATAAGAATGACTGAGACCAAAGTTCCATTTACTGAATACTCGATTTCTGCATAAACAACGACAATCAAATATTTATCATCTCCGACAAAAACACCGACAAACAAAAAAAAAACGTTGCAATTTATTCCAAATTTTTATTTACTTTTTTAATCAGATTTATATTTCATTCGTTCGACAGAGAATCGTAAATCTCAACGAATCTTATCATTGGTCTCTAATTAATTAATTGTTAAACATTATTCACTGGAACGTAGTCGGTAAATGGTACAGTTGGGAGCATGACAAAAAAAAACAATGATATTTCGATTACCGACGAATTTTTTACTGTGTACGCACGAAAATGATAACTATAAATCGGTCAACAAATATTCTCGGGGGGATCAATCCCGGTCTGTATCCGGTCTTTGACCGGAAAAATGCTGTAAAATGCGTTCTCATGAATGCGGATATACAGTGGGCCTCGCACGCACTCGATTATCCATTTATAATTCATCCTTTGCCCACCTTTAGTCTATTTTTAAATCTACTGCTGAAGATTGAGAAGAATGCTCTGATTCGAAGGCAAATACGCGACGTTGCGAGAACGCGCTAGTTGATAAGCAATGTCCTCTGCGGCTTCGATTCTTCTCAATTCGACGAGACCGTCACCAGCGTCGCCGAGAGATTTGGCCAGCAAACCGGCAGCGTGAGAATCACCCTCGGCATTGATAATCGCAGCTTTTTTCTGCTGTTCCGCTCTTTCGACCAAGAAACGTGCTTTCTCCGCGTCCTGCTGCGCCACCTGCTTCAATTCTACAGCTTGGGTGAATTCTTTGCCGAAGGTCAAATGCGTCTGAAATTTCAAAATAGGAAAAAAAATACATTACAACACTTTCTTGAAATCAAGTTTTCTAATTTTTTTTTTGCATGATTTTTGTTAGATGATGCAAATAGAAGAGAGAGGAAGAGTATCGATGCACTTACAATCGAGATGTCGTCCAAAATGACTCCGAATTGTGCGGCACGTTCCGTGAGATCGTCACTGACTTTTTGCGATACCAATTCACGTTGCGTGATGAGTTCGCCGGCATCGAATTGGGCGACAACGGCTTTAAGAACTTCGGTTGTGATGGAGGGTAACACTCTTTCGTCGTAATCCACGCCAAGTATTGTGTAAATTCTGGGGAGCGAGTCGGGTATAGGTCTGAAGAGTATGCGAAGTGTGATGTTTACGTTTTGAAGATCTTTGCTGCCGGTCACAACGGGTACGTTCCTCGGTCTCGAGCGAATGTCAAAGATAATAGGCCTCTGGATCCAGGGAATATAGAAGTGCGTTCCTTCACCCACAACTGCGTTCTTTATACCGGCAAATCTATCGAATATTACTGCTCTGTGACCTCCGTCGACTGTAATGGAAAAGAATAAGAAATGGTAGAGAGATACATTGCGAAAGCCAAAGACTATGGCGATGACTGTGGATATGTACCGTTGTAAAGAGCCGAGTTCACTACACTGCCCGTGAGCGCCAGACCCAAACCGAGCTGGCCCATTCTGCTCAAAAAGTTCGACGCCATTGTTTAATCTGAAACCATGTAAGAAAAATATTATGTACCTAATTTGTGTTGAATCATTGAATTCTATGATAGAAAAAGGTTCTATCCTCCTCGTAGCTCGATTCTCGATGAACAAGGTTCGACCAACAAGATTATCGTCGCATCGAACGATAGCGACACTACAATCAGACATTCATAGTGAAAATAATGAATTTTCACAAGCGCTTCGATGCTGGGTTACTTTCTTTCAACTTGCGACAATGCGAATCAGTCCAGAATCAATGTCCTGCGCAACCAGACCGACGACGAATTAGCTAACCGCGAAACCCAAATCTACTTGTATTCGTCGTTCTTCAGAATATCGATAGCGCAACAAAATAAATACATCTTGAATACAATTTGGAAATGTTAGCAGAAAGCAGGCTCCAACTTCACCTTCCACGTACATCAGAAACTACACCAAGCACTTTGTAAGAATATATCGCGAGGGCAAAGTATAAAATGTAAAAGATAAAAAAGACGACACCATAACCTAAGATTGAATCATCAAGTTGCAGAATGCATTAATTGATAAAAACGTCTGCGTATAACGACGAAGAATGTTCACTGAATGTCAATTCACTGAATCTCATCTACGCAGACGAAATTAATTTCATCTATGTTAAAAAAAAAATCATATCCTCGTGCGCTGACCTAACCTAAAACCGATTGGGAAACACTGCTTATGCTGGAACGCATTACGTAAAGCCGTATCGATTGACAAAATTCATTCGTTGGAAAAACAAAATATTATCAACAGTAATGGCGATGAAAATTGGAGTACCACGAGAAATTGCAAAGTGTTCGAAGACAAGAACGTTGCTGTTGCAACACCGAATTCACCGGTCTCCGTTCGCGTGCGAGAAATTTATTCGTTGTAACGAATGTACAACAATGAATATTAAACGAAACATCGATATCCGAATTTCGCAAAATCGAATAAGTTCGAATTATTTTTTTTTTCAAAATGACATATTTCGTCCTTACGTAATTGGTTGTCTCTTCGAAATCAAATTTGTATAGGTATCTCGATCCTCGTGCGGGGTTACACGCCGATAAAGGAAAATGGACTCCGCACCATTCGTGTAATCAACGAAGAAGCTCGAACGAGTGACGCGACTGACGCGCCCCTCGGTGTTGTTCGGCCGTCGGCAATTATATAAAGCGTCACGTGGGAATACTCGACCAATGAATTAATCGACTTTTTATCGTTCCCAAACAATTGGCACAACATTTTTTGAATTTAAAAGACGTTTCGAAATTGTTTCAAGTCACAAGTGATACGCGGTTAAAATTCCTATTTTATTTTACTGACTTTGGCACTGAAAGAATCTTGTATAACTCAAAATTGTTGAAAAAATATTTAGGTACATGCGCTTCAGGTTACTACGGTTAATAAATGCAAAACAATTATCAGTGAACGAACGATCGATGGTCACAATCATTGATGGGAATTGAATTTCAGAACATATCGAAATTGAAACAAAATAAAAAAAATCGCCCCCGGGTGGGCTCGAACCACCAACCTTTCGGTTAACAGCCGAACGCGCTATCCAATTGCGCCACGGAGGCTGACGGGCTCTTCATGGAATAGACAAGTTCTTGTAATTGCATTTTTCAACGAGATTCTATAACTTGAGTCACTAAAAAAAAAAAAAACGCCCCCGGGTGGGCTCGAACCACCAACCTTTCGGTTAACAGCCGAACGCGCTAGCCAATTGCGCCACGGAGGCATTCGATATATCGCAATATTTCAAAATTACTTGAATAACGTCTCAATTCATGACTTATGTTCTTCATGTTCACAGCGAACCACAATATCTTCACACGCTTTACTGAGTATTAATGAGTTACTACAATCAGTAATTCATTGATCCACGTCATTAATTAATTTTACTCATTCAACTAATCCAAGTTGTTAAAAAACAAAAAAAAAACGTAACAATTGTCATTGATGACTAAAGCTCGGACTGATCTCTTCAGCCCCACCGATTAGCAAACGAGATTAACGCATGAAGACAGCCATGGTCGTTATCGTGGTTCGATAAGCATCCGTACCACAGACCATCACTGACACTTGCTAGTCGCTCGGCCGACCGCCCGTTAACAGTCCCCGCGCTTATCCGACGTGCGTACCTGCGACAGGTGTGCACTTATTTTACACACAATTCGACGCAAACGTCGATAAAAATGCCTGGAAAATCCGACGGTGGTGGGATTGAACAGCTCGGCACTCCGGTGAGATTCAATTTCACTTTTTTCAATCGTAATATACATGATTTTGCTCTTAAACCTGAAACACGATAATATCCATTTTTATTTTCGTTATCGAATGATTTTTTTTGTTTGTGTTTTTTTAAATTTTATTCTTCCGGAACCCAGGGCGATCATGTTTGGATGCAGAGTGTGGGAAAAGGCGAATTTGACGTTCCACTGGGATGCAAAATAATTAGCATCGATCGCAAGGGCATCAGAGTTCGCAACGACGATGGCAAGGTGAATATATATAAGTCTATATAAATCGTATAATTTTGTTCTTCAAAGCATATCACGTAAAACACTTGGCGCAATCTTTTCTGAAAAGTCGCGAACTATAATCTTATCGTCGAATATCGTCGATTCACACACATGCTTGGTTGTGTTATGGATGAAGAGTTATATCGTGTGTCACATACAAAGATCGAAACGTTTATATTTATCATTGACACGCGTTTGTACAATTAGTAGATTAACCGGTTATCACCGATGAAGCACTTCCGCTGCTCGTTATCGATTTTTTTTTCACCAAACCCACGAATTTTAAGATTTTACTTTTATGTGTGAAATTTTGTTTTTTTTGGCATTGAGAGTGATGTATAAAACTGTGTATTACTTGGAAACGAGTTGGGAACTGCTAAGAGGTCGTTTGACAGACGATTGTCATAAGAGAATGTGAAATGCTTGAGAGTTTACGTATTTTCGGGTTTAGTTTATAGATTTGATAATTAGTTGATGTTTTTCAGGAGGAAATAATCACCGAGGATCGAATAATAAAAATCATGCATCCAACTTCCGTTGTTGGGGTCGAGGACATGATAAAACTCGGAGACCTGCAGGAATATGCTATTCTGACGAATTTACACACGCGATACGTCAAAAATCTTGTTTACGTGAGTTGTTATCATTCATTGCCGTTCATCAATATTTTTTTTTCTAACACATTTTATTGACCATTCTTTATAATTTAATACTCGATTAATTTATATTCGTTTCTTTATATTTAAATTATATTATATTCGATAATTTTCAGACCTATACGGGAAGCATGCTGGTCGCAGTTAATCCGTATTGCATTTTGGACATATACACGGCAAAAGAGGTCGCTTTGTACAGAGCGAGGAAATTGGGTGATGCACCGCCTCACATATTCGCGATCGGTGATAATTGCTTCGTCGAGATGAAACGTTCCGGTGCCAATCAGTGTATAGTCATCAGGTTCGATTCTACGTTCGTGTTGAAATCCAATTTCGAGTCTGGTGGCATTTTTCTAAGCATTGGAAAAAATATGTTGCAGCGGTGAAAGCGGAGCCGGAAAGACCGAGAGCACCAAATTGATTTTGCAATATCTCGCTGCCATAAGCGGCGAACATTCGTGGATAGAACAACAAATTTTACAAGCCAATCCCATTCTCGAAGGTCTAATTTTGTCATTGATTAAACATTTTTTTTTCCATTTTTTAAAATAACTTTTGTAACAAATATTTTACACTTTATTCATTATTCGAAGACGAATTGATATTGTTTGCCCATTTTTCACACGATCTACGTTTGTTGTAGCATTTGGTAATGCAAAGACTCTTCGCAATGACAATTCATCGAGATTTGGAAAATACATCGACGTGAATTTCAACAAAAACGGAGCAATCGAAGGTGCGAGGATCGAACAATATTTGTTGGAAAAGTGTCGTCTGGTATCACAATCGAAGGGCGAACGGAATTATCATATTTTTTACTCCATGCTCCTCGGGCTTGGAAAAGAAGAGAAGAAGAAATTGGGACTGACCGCACATCCGGATTACAAATATTTATCTGGGGTAAAAGTATTCGATAATCGTATCAATGATATAATACCAGTCGCTTAATTCTGTTTTTTAATTTTTTATAAACAACAGGCGGGCGAGTGTACCGGAAGAAATGACGCCAAAGAATTTGGCGACGTTCGAGCAGCCATGAAAGTCCTCAATTTCACTGACCAGGAATTTTGGGAGATCATTAAGCTACTGGCGGCCATATTGCATCTCGGAAATCTCAGTTACAAGTCCGTGATTATTTGTAAGTAATTTTCATAAGGAATAAACTCTTGTTCGAAGAAATTTTTCACTGTAGAATGATATTTTTCAACAGCCAACATGGACGCGTCGGAGGTACAGGACGAATCGCACGTAAAGTGCGTTGCCGAAATTTTGGGAGTCAATCTGCGAGCTCTGAAAGACGCTCTCACGAGAAAAACAATATTTGCTCACGGTGATCGTGTGGTATGCAAATAATTTGATTCACATTCTTTTTATATCCCCAAAACGACAAAATAAATAGATATTAAAAATTATGATGAAATATAAAAATTTCTTTGTTTTCGGAAATATTCAAGGTCAGCAATTTGTCGAAGGACCAAGCCACCGAGGTCAGGGATGCCTTCGTGAAGGCAGTTTACGGACGTATATTCATCATGGTCGTCGAAAAAATCAACGACACGATATTCAAACCAAAACGCGAAACTAAAAGTTCAATTGGCGTTCTGGATATATTCGGGTTTGAAAATTTTCAGACAAACAGTTTTGAACAACTCTGTATAAATTACGCGAACGAACATCTTCAACAATTCTTCGTCAAGCATATATTCAAGATGGAACAGGAGACTTACAACGCCGAGGGAATATCGTGGAAGCATATAGACTTTGTCGACAATCAGAGCGTGTTGGATTTGATTGGAATTAAGCCCATTAACATCATGGCCCTCATCGACGAAGAAGGAAAATTTCCAAAGGTTCGCAAATCAATCAAAAAATAGATAATTCATCGTTCGTTAGAAAAAAAATTATCTTCCCTCACTCTTTCTCTTTGTATTATGTTTTTTTATTTTTTATTTTTTATTTTTTATTTTTTATTTTTTATTTTTTATTTTTTTATTTTTTATTTTTTATTTTTTATTTTTTATTTTTTATTTTTTATTTTTTATTTTTTATTTTTTATTTTTTATTTTTTATTTTTTATTTTTTATTTTTTATTCTTTATTTTTTATTTTTTATTTTTTTTGCACTTGCAGGGAACGGACACAACGTTACTGGCTAAAACCAATCAAAATCACGGCAATCACGGAAATTACGTAAAACCAAAATCCGAATTGATCAAAGCATTCGGCGTGAAACATTTTGCCGGAACCGTTCACTACGAAGTCAAAGGCTTTCTCGACAAAAATCGCGATACATTTTCCGCGGATCTCAAACAACTCATCGCCATATCGTCGAATACATTTTTAAAGTCCATATTCACGGACGATTCGTTGGCAATCGGTATTGACGCTAAGAAAAAATCTCCCACGTTGTCGTTGGAATTTCGAACTTCGTTGGATCGTCTGATGAAGACTCTGGAGAGTTGCAATCCGTTTTTCATCAGGTGCATCAAGCCGAACGAGGAACAAAAGCCTATGGTCGGTCCCCCAGACAATAATTTCAAAATTACTTTTTTAAAAACATCTTTAATCATACTTTTAAGATGTTTTAAAATATTACCGTTTTGTCAAACTGAGTTGAATTCACCCCAGCAAGTTTAATTGCCATAAAAAATGTTACAATCAACGAAATGATTTTTTTCAATGCTGAGCATATTTCAAACCTTTCCTACAAGTAAACTTTTTTATACTACTCAAAATGTAACTTTTAATATGCCAAAAATAATCGTTAAAAAAAAACTACTTATATTTTCTTCGACTTCATGTGAGATATTTTCGTTCAAAAAACTGCTATTATGTAATTCACCCGGTGTGACTAAAACGGATGAAGTTTGTATTACACAATTTGTGTTCTTTCATTGTAATAAATAAATAAAAATTATTTCAGTGTTTCGATCGTGCGTTGTGCTGTCGTCAACTGAGATACTCGGGAATGATGGAAACGGCACGCATACGTCGTGCCGGATATCCGATACGTCACGATTACGACGAATTTGTAAATCGTTTTCGTTTCTTGGCCAAAGGAATTTTCACGGGTTCGAAATGCGACGTTAGAAAAGTCGCTGAGAATATTTGCGACAAAGTTATTGGCAATGATAACCTGGATTATCAGCTTGGCCTTACGAAAATATTCATCAAGGAAGAATCGGATTATTTATTGGAACGCGAACGAAGACGAGTCCTGGCCAAAAGCATTGTCACCATTCAGAGATACACCAGAGGTTGGATAGCCCGAAGACGGTAATATTTTTTATTTTCTGATTGGGAAACAAGTTCAATTTTTTTTTCTCATTGCATTAAAGTTTTTCCTTTTTTTTCCCTAAGTGCACTACAATTTCAATTATTTTTCGCACAACACTAAAAAGCACATTTATTCGTAAAAATGTCGTGTAGAATATCTCAAAATCAAATGGAAAATTCAATACTCATCCACGAATATGAAAACAATTTTTCATAGCGATGTTATATCGATGATAACTTTAAAAAAAAATCCATCGAAACGTATGATTTCATATTTGTCGTAATTTACACTGTTCGAAATAATTATTCGGCACGAATAATGCGTTTTTTTTATTGATAACAAAACTGTGGACTAGATTTCGAAGAAATAACTATTTTTGCCTCAAGCTTACGGTGAGACGAATTTTAGGTACAAAAAAATGAAGAAAGCTGCGATATTGATACAGAAAACGTGGCGCGGTCATGGACCGAAAAAACGTTATTTGAAGATACATCGCGGGTACTCGAGATTGCAGGCTTGCTGGAGATCGCGTATTTTAACACGAGATTATCGAGCAAAGAGAAAAATCATCGTGGCTATACAGGTGACGATTTTTTGTTCGTTTGTTTTTTTTTTTTTGCTTCAATTGGATTACACAAATCCGAGAAATATTACGAATTATGTCGGCTGCGATCAAAGAAGGTACTCGACATAAAATGTAATGGCTGATTCGAAAAATACTTTTAGCGACAGATCCAATTTTGTCGTAGCGAGGAGGGATTTTATCTCACTACAAATCACAATATCGATGGTAACACAATCACCCAATAAATAATACACTACATTTATCAAATCTATTTTCTGCAGGCTGTCGCACGTGGCTATCTTGTTCGTAAAATCTCCAAAGAAAAAATACAGGTGGGTTCGAAATGAAAATGATAAGTAAGTTTGGCAAAAAAAATGTATCTGCCAACGCGATAGTGTCAGTAAGTCATGCGACGATTGTGATCTTCAGTGGCGTGACAAGAGAATGAAAGAGATCGAAGATCTTCGAAAGGAGGAAGAAAAGAAGCTGAAGGAGGAGGGCAATAAGGACTGGAAAGAAATTTCTCGACGCAATTATGAGGAGAGAATGGTCGAAGTGCGTCGTTACGTCGCCGAGTATGAGAAGAAGAGCTCCGAAGCTCCGATCGAAGCCGCGGAGAGCAATATCGCTGTGATGTTCGAATTTTTGGAACGTGAACCCAAGACACCGATATCCAAAGAACTGCCCGGTGACATGTATGCGGTAAGAATCATTGTCACAACCGCCATCCGCTTCAATTCATTTAAATTATCCTCATTAAATAATTAGAATCCGATTAATTCAATACTGTGAACAGAATAAATTGAAAAAAATGTATTTTATAAATAATACCGTTGCATCGTCATTTTGTGAATACTTTGGGAATACCTGATAAAATTTGTAACATTGTGGGATATTTTAAATGGCAGTTTGTTATTTTGTGGAAAGTTGTGTGGACAGTTTGAATTGATAAGCAATCAAAAAATATTAAGCAAATATATGCATATGCATGTATAAGTTTGTTATTAATAATCGTACGAATAAATTAAATCCCAACAAAAAACTCAAAGGGTAAAAAAATTGAGACAAGTACATTACCTGGGGTATGTTCAGACCCCAGGAGTAACTTGTCGTGACTTGTGAGAGTATTATGGGGGGAGGGGGGGGGGGGGGCGCAGTGAAATATCGACAAAATCATTCCAATTTTCCCACAAAGTCCCAACGAATCTATCAATTATAAAATATCAAATTTATCAATCTTTTTTTCCACTTTGTGTCTATAAAATATTTTCCATAATTTTTTTCACATTATCGTATCATCGTTTCAGGACCTCGCTAGCAAGGACAAGTCCACGGACGATGCCCGAAGTTTTCTCGAGATTCCGATGGACGATACGGCAAGCGTGGATTTTTCGAAATATCCTTTCGGAAAATTTGCAGCGACTTATTTCACTTCGAATGTCACACCGCAATATTCGAAGAGGCCGTTAAAGCGTTCACTTTTGGATTTGCCGTTGCCTTCCGATCAATTGGTATGACATAAATTTGAAATTAAACGAAAAATAGGATTTATCGTCCACGATTTTTGTTAATTTCGTGGTATCGCAGTCTGCTCAAGTTCTATGGATCACGATACTTCGTTTCATGGGTGATCTTCCGGAACCACGAAATCCCATCGATGTCGACACGAATCAAACCGTCATGAGCACGGTGACCGAAGTACTTTCCAAAAATCTCGCCAGGACCAAAGAGTATCACGATACGATGTACCAAAAGAAAAATAATCATATCGTTCGAATGACCCTGAAGAGGCAGAACAAACTTCACGAGGATATCAGAAAAGGTATGAACTACTCTAATAAACATTTTTTTTTGTCAATTACAAAAAATTCAAACAAAACGGTAACATGAAATATTGAAGAACTAAAAATGAAATGATTATTCAAATGGCTGGATTATCAATGTTTCCAAATTTTTACGTTTCTTTATTGAATTTTTTTTCTTAATGAACAGAATCAAACAAAGCATTACCATAAAATATTGAAGAAGAGAATGAAATAATTATTTCCATCGAAAATTACTGGATTATTAATGATTTCAAACTTTCAATAAGATGAATAATTGAATATTGAATCCACAGGTATCGTGGACGAAGAATTTGTGAATGAGTCCTATCAGAATTGGCTTCAAACCCGCCGATCGAATCTCGAAAAACTTCATTTTGTGATCGGCCACGGAGTGCTGAGGTCCGAACTTCGTGACGAAATTTATTGTCAAATCGTGAAACAACTGACCAACAATCCGACGAAAGCTTCTCACGCTCGAGGATGGATTCTTCTGTCGCTGTGCGTCGGTTGTTTCGCGCCCACCGAACGTTTCGTGAATTATTTGCGAGCTTTCATTCGCGCCGGTCCTCCGGGTTACGCGCCCTATTGCGACCGAAGACTCACCAGAACTTACAACAATGGTACGAGAAACCAACCGCCCAGTTGGATCGAGCTTCAAGTGACGAAGAACAAAAAACCGATCGTTCTTACCGTCACATTCATGAACGGCGAGACGAAAATCGTCGAAGCTGATTCGGCCAGCACTGCCGAAGAAATTGTCAATATTCTCGCTAAGAGCATCAATTTGGTTGACACATTTGGATTCTCACTTTACGTCACGCTTTACGATAAAGTTCTTTCGCTGGGTGCTGGACGGTAAGTGAAGCACATGATTGAACAGTCGAATATTTTCATTTATTCAATTTTATTCTTTACATAAATATATATTTGACGAATAATATTCGTTTGAGTGAAATATTGATTTGTTGGATTTTGTCAGGGAACATGTGATGGACGCGATTTCTCAGTGCGAGCAGTACGCGAGGGAACAGGGTCAGTCGGAACGAACAGCTCCGTGGAAATTATATTTCAGGAAAGAAATATTTGCACCCTGGCACGATCCGACCCTGGATCATGTTGCGACCGAGTTGATATACCATCAAATCGTTCGAGGAATCAAGTACGGCGAGTACAGATGCAACAGTGTAAGTTGTTAAAATTTTATGTGAAAGCTATTTTTCAATGTTGAAGAAGTTGATCGAGAAACAAATGTTCTGTTTAATTTTCTTTTTCTTTTTTTAATAGGAGGGTGACATTGCCATGTTCGTGGCTCAGCAGCTGTACATAGATCATCAAAAAGGATTGACACCGGCAATGGTGAAGAGCTCCATGCCTTTGTACATTCCCAATCATCTTCTCAATGGTGTGGCGAACGAGGCACTGCCCAAATGGGAACAATTGACCTTGGAAGCGTATCGAAAAGTAATTGAAAGCAAAAAGTCAAATTTTGTTTTCTAACAAAGTGATTATTTTGAAGCTAATAACTTTTGACGATTTTTCTTATCAAGAACATCAATGTCATCGAAGCCGTTCCGGTGATCAAAGCAAAAGAGGATATCGTACAATTCGCGAGATTGACGTGGCCAATTTTGTTTTCGAGATTTTACCAGGCAACGAGAACTTCCGGTCCGAAACTG
This sequence comes from Diplazon laetatorius, assembly GCA_963662125.1. Lineage (NCBI taxonomy): Eukaryota > Metazoa > Arthropoda > Insecta > Hymenoptera > Ichneumonidae > Diplazon > Diplazon laetatorius. The sequence continues at coordinate 14,000,460 of OY759152.1, forward strand.
CTCACGAACAACATAATTGTCGCTGTGAATTGGACGGGAATATATTTTGTCGACGATCAGGAACAAATTCTGTTGGAATTGTCGTTTCCCGAAATCGCCGAAGTTACATTTCAGAAGTACGATGACTTTGTCCTACGAATTAATTTTTATCCGATTAGTATACGCTGAATTTATTGAAACTTGTTCCTTTTTGTTAATTTAATTATATTTTCGCGACAGATTTGATAATTCATCGATGGGTAATCTGATGATATCGACGATTCAAATTGAAGAATATGTATTGAAAACTGTGGACGCTGAAGATTTAGCTGCGTTGGTAAATTTTCTGATTGACGGATTGAAGGAAAAAACTCGATGGGCGGTAGCCACGCAGGAATACATGAATGACGGTATTTATGATATAGATACATTTATTGCATATTTTCGACTCGAAAAAAAATTGTCAAATTTCAGCATCGACCTAATTTGCGAGATTTAAAACAATTCATTTTTTTCCGAATCAATCGCATGATTTTATGATTCTTTGACACGTCTCCACCAAGCTTCATTATAATAACTTTATGTCTCGGTGCAGTACCTATCGACGGTAAATCACAATCATTCCTACCTCTCAAACGTGGAGATTTGATAAAATTGCATCCAAGTTGCAACGGATTTGCAATCGCAAATTCAACGTGGGGTTTGGGCGAGTGCAACGGAATCGAAGGAGAATTTCCAACGGAATGCGTTTACCTGTTGCCAACAATGACGAAACCTCCGCAATCGATAATCGTAAGTCCGAAGAATCCAAAAAAATGGTTAATGAACAAATTTTCTGAATTTTCTCATCTTCTCTATTGAAATATAAATAATTTATTTTTGTTTCTATTACGCAATAGGATATCTTCAAGTCGGACGACAGTTCGCGAAAAAATTTGAAAAAGCGGAAGATCGATGAAAATAAAGAACAAACGGCGATGCACACGCTGAAGAAATTTGCTCAGGATCATTTCCGTGCGAGTTACAACGTCACGGTGTCCAAAGGATCCGCCAATTTGTCGACGGCGAAGCGAACGGTAGCCGAAAAACTTTGGAAACACACGAGATCGCCCATCAAGGCTCCGCATCTGTCGCGAATTTGCGAGAACGAGGATCTTTCGCAACAAGCCATTGCCATATTTTCGAGCATATTGAAATACATGGGCGATCTTCCGAGCAACAGACAACGAATGGGAACCGAATACACGGATCTCATATTCAAACCAGTTCTCGAGCACGTGCGTAAATACTTAACTTGATTCCTGCAAAGGGGGGGGGGGGGCAGGGAGTTGATTCTATCCGGGCCAAAATGTCATTCGTTGACCACTTGAAGCAAAAATTAAATTGGAAATATTTTATTTTTTGAAATTAAGCGTTGGTTGATCATTTTTTTTTATTGCAAAGTTATGCATTTTTTCAAAAGATTCTTTCATAAATTTGTTTAATTATTGCTAAAGTTTATTTATGAATATTATATTTTATTTATTTTTTTTTTTTTGACTTAGGCATAATGCATGAATTTTTTCACATTTTAAAAAACTGTATTCACTATAGAAATTCCGAAAATGCTTTTCAGGAATGAGATGCAGAAAAAGCATTTCAGAAAAAGGGTTACAAAAAAAATTAAAAACATTAAAAATATGTTCAATAAAAGAATCGAAAGAATACTAATAGGCAAATTTTATCACATTATTCTTTTCTTTTCACTTAATTTATATTGTTCGAAATATTAAATGACAATTTGGTGTTGCAATTAACTGTACAACTAGTCCATACGATCGATGGCATATAATATTTCAGGTGCTGTTGCGGGACGAAGTTTACTGCCAGATAATTCGACAATTGACGGAAAATAAAATACGTTTGAGCGAGGAACGAGGTTGGGAACTGATGTGGCTGGTCACCGGAATCGTGAATTGCAGCAAGAACGTCCAGAAGGAAGTCTTAAGATTTTTGGAAACATCGAAAACTCCGCTAGCCGATGATTGTTTGTCGAGACTTAATCGGACAACGAAGTGTGGCAACCGAAAGTATCCGCCGTACATACTCGAGGTCGAAGCCATCAGGTTTAAGAGCTTGCAAATTTTTCACAAGATTTATTTTCCCAACGACACCGATGAAGCTTTTGAGGTAACATTATATTTTTCATTGTCTTTAAAATTCTCAAATTGTTCAAAAATCCAAACTTTGAAAAAATAAAATGAAACAGAAAAAATACAGTTTTGTTGACAACAGCGTAGTAAAGGTTTTCAATCAAATAATTAAAAATGTGATGTCCATGAAATAAAATACAAAATTATTTCAGGTCCATTCATCGACCAGAGCGATCGACCTGTGCGAGGAAATAGTCGAACGAATGGGACTTAACAGCAGCGATGGTTTCAGTCTTTTCGTGAAAATCGCCGACAAAGTATTTTCCGTGCCTCACGAATATTTCTTCTTCGATTTCGTTCACGAATTGATGGAATGGACGAAGCAGTCACGACCATCGGCCAAATCTTCGGGAATCGTTAACGTGCAGTATCAAATATTCTTTTTGAAGAAACTTTGGATAAACGCTCATCCCGGAAGAGACGCAAATGCGGACGAATTGTTTTACTTTCATCAAGAATTGCCAAAGTTTTTGATGGGTTATCATCGATGCAGCAAGCAGGAAGCGATCAAACTCGGTGCGATGATATACAGAAGCAAGTTTGGCAACAGCAAAAACGAACTCGCTGATATACCGTGAGTAGACATGTACCGGGTGGTCCATTTGATTTGACTCAACAGAACATCTGGAGAATAACAATATTTTAGAGACAGATATTTGTGATAAAATGTTCATGGTTTGAAACGGGGCAGAACACAAAAAAATAATGAACACTTATGCCAACTTGTTTTTTCTACGACATCAATCTTTCAAGATATCTTAAAATTAATAGGATAGGTATCCAGTAAAATAGTAAATTTATTTTATTTCAATAGATGCTCAAAATTATGCCCCTTAACTTCACTTACACTTTTAAAAACGTTTTGAAAGAGACGGTGTCTACTCAAATGGACCCCGCCCCCTGTTTATATATATATAACAATATTTTAACATTAGAAACAACGTCTCAATCGTCAATTTCCTTTTTTTTTGTTACACAGTAACAGACTTCGCGAATACGTTCCGGCCGATCTTCTGCACATTTTGAGTGGCAACGATTGGAAAAAACAAATCACTGCTGCATTCAATCAGCAATCAGGTAAATCGTTTCGTCCACACGTCAACTTTTGCAAATTCAATTCGTTAATTCGCAATGAATATTCGTTCAATCAAGGTTTAAACGAAGCCACAGCGAAGTTAGCGTTTCTTCAGCACATCTATCAATGGCCGACCTTCGGTTCGGCATTTTTCGAGGTCAAGCAATCGACGGAATCGAGTTTTCCGGAATTAATGATAATAGCGATAAACAAAAATGGGGTTTGTGCCATACATCCGCAAACCAAAGAAATCCTTGCCACTTGGAGCTTCAACGAGCTGTCGAACTGGTCGTCCGGCAACACGTACTTCCACATGACGATAGGAAACTTCATGAGAGGACAGAAGATACTGTGCGAGACGTCGTTGGGTTACAAAATGGATGACTTGATATCGTCGTACATAAATTATATGCGTTCGAGCTTGGCGACTGAACCCGAAAGTCTGAGATTGTGAAAATCTAATTGATTGAGTGTCTTGCTCTGTAAAAAAAGTAAAAATGGACGAAAGTAGTTCTTCACAGTGGGGCTTCGTCATTTTAAAAATAATAATAATAATAAACGTATGTCAATGTCGTTAGGGAGATATATTCTGAATACTAAATTTCTGTACTCGTGCTACAAAGAATTATATATATATATATTAAAATTATTATGTATATAAACAGATGGAACTTAAACTTGAACACGTAAAAAATTGCTTATTAAACTAAATATCCACATTTGAAACTTTAGTTGATGATCATGCTGACAAAAATAATCAGATCTATAATATGGAAACCATGGCTAGTTCATCGCTCACGTATTTCTTTTACCTCAATCGTCTTATGAGTTCTGGACTCATTTACTCGCACTCTATCACACACGCGGATACGAGACCTTCATATAGATCGGTCGTATCATTAATACAAAAGTAGATACTATAACTAAACGAGATCTAAAATCATCGGAATGATCGAAAACACGATTTCATTCGATTCTTACAAATTCCATTCGGAGTCAATGTTAAAAAAATGGCATTGATACTGATTAAGCAGATAAGCCGTTGATTTTGCAATGAGATTTTTAAGAAATTTTGAAATTCGAAGTTTTACTCGATTTGAATAGGATCGGCGGACCGCCGGAAACGCCAGGATCCTTGAATTCCAACGTGAGGCTGAACGTGCTGGCCGGGCAGTTTCAGGCCTCCGCCACTCGCACTAACTTGACCGTTCTTTCCTTCCCAAATCTTGTGCTGATAGTCGAGATTGTACGTCGGACGACGATCGGGACCGCTCAACGGTTTTTGTCCCTGCAGAACGATGGATCCCTGAGGTTCAGGATCGGCTGAGCGACGGAATCGCCAGGATCCTTGAATTCCAACGTGAGGCTGGACGTGCTGGCCAGGCAGTTTCAGGCCTCCGCCACTCGCACTAACTTGACCGTTCTTTCCTTCCCAAATCTTGTGCTGATAGTCGAGATTGTACGTCGGACGACGATCGGGACCGCTCAACGGTTTTTGTCCCTGCAGAACGATGGATCCCTGAGGTTCAGGATCGGCTGAGCGACGGAATCGCCAGGATCCTTGAATTCCAACGTGAGGCTGAACGTGCTGGCCAGGCAGCTTCAGGCCTCCGCCACTCGCACTAACTTGACCGTTCTTTCCTTCCCAAATCTTGTGCTGATAGTCGAGATTGTACGTCGGACGACGATCGGGACCGCTCAACGGTTTTTGTCCCTGCAGAACGATGGATCCTTGAGGTTCAGGATCGGCTGAGCGACGGAAACGCCAGGATCCTTGAATTCCAACGTGAGGTTGAACGTGCTGGCCGGGCAGTTTCAGGCCTCCGCCACTCGCACTAACTTGACCGTTCTTTCCTTCCCAAATCTTGTGCTGATAGTCGAGATTGTACGTCGGACGACGATCGGGACCGCTCAACGGTTTTTGTCCCTGCAGAACAATGGATCCTTGAGGTTCAGGATCGGCTGAGCGACGGAAACGCCAGGATCCTTGAATTCCAACGTGAGGCTGAACGTGCTGGCCGGGCAGTTTCAGGCCTCCGCCACTCGCACTAACTTGACCGTTCTTTCCTTCCCAAATCTTGTGCTGATAGTCGAGATTGTACGTCGGACGACGATCGGGACCGCTCAACGGTTTTTGTCCTTGCAGAACGATGGATCCTTGAGGTTCAGGATCGGGTGAGCGACGGTAACGCGGGTAGACCACCAATGGAGGAGTCTGAAAAAAGAAAGAAATTCTAGAATTGATCACAAGAATTTATGAAATATTTTATCATCGATCTGGTCATGAGTCTTATAACGTGAATACTACATATGTGCAAATATATATATTTAAAATATTCTATTATGTTCTCAGCAGTACTACATACATAATATGGCGGTGGGGCCCGTTGGTGATTCCCAATACCCAGACTCGCTGAAGCGATGGTCACTGCCGCAAGGCACAACATCAAAACCAATAAATTCCTCATGTTGTCTATGCACTTTCTTCGTTGTTCAATTATCTATAGAAAACAAAATCACACACAAATATTTCCATGGATAATCAGAAACAATAATTTCTCAAAATTTGGTATAACACAGATAAATAAATAATAAAACAGATAGATAAAAAATAAATAAAAGTATAGTGAAACTACAAGAGAAAAAAAAACCGCAAAATATGTTTTTTCTCCTTAACTGAACTCACCTCAATTAGTGCAGTGTTAGTTCTGCGATTCAAACGAGTCTGAATTTTCAGTCGATGGGTTCGAGCTTATATAGTAGAAGGAAATCCCGTGCTTGTGCTTGGGAAAAGAATGAGAAAAAAAAGCATACTGCCAGGGAATCACCGGGAGGCTTTACGAAAAGCAATGTCGAGGTTTTGCTTTATTCGTGCTGAAGCGGGGAATACCCTACTCGCCGACTCGGTTGCTTGTTGCATTTGCTTTATGGCTTATGTTGCATCACGTGTGAGATAAGGACGGAGCTTCTGCCAGACACTACGTGAAAGAAGGAACGGCACAAGTGAGAGCGAGGAAAGAACGGGAGGGAGGAAGTGAGAATGACAATCAGCCAGCTGATTCGGTTTACCGACCTCCTGCACTCTTTTCCGTTCTCTCTATCTCTCTCTCTCATTCGTTCCTTTCATCTTTTTCTGACTCGGGCTATAGGAATCCCCGACTCACACACACACAAACACACACAAATACATGAATAAGAAATATTCGAGCAACTCCGAGTCAACTTAATGCTCCAGACATTTTAATAAACACACTTGCTCCCAGCTCATTCATATCAATAATTCACAACTCCTCGATGCTATATGACGTCATCAGAAGTCAATAAAAAAAAAATAATAACCCAACCGAGAGCTCGATGATTAATCGACGAGCCTTTTTACATCTTGATCATTATCTTTCCGGCTCAATTATTTTATTGTAAAATTATTGTTTTGGAACCCAATTCGTATTGAATTGGAACAAGTAGACCGCGAATGTTTTAATCGAACTTGAATATTTTTACAGAGACAAAATCAACGGCGAACGACTGATTAGAACTTTTGTTTCAAACGATTAATGGAAACGACGTTGACAAATTGGTTTGTTGCACGATTAGAGAGGATAACATATCACTGAAAATCCATCTCCAACTCTGTTCATAAATGCAGGTTAGTGGTGGGCAAATCGGTACTAAAAAAATACCAAAGTACAAATTTCAGAAGTACTTCGTATTTGTCTAAGCACCAAGGACGAATTACGACAGTATTTTGCACTTTCACGTTTGCTAAAATCAAATTACAAATGTACTTTGTACTTTTACGGTTGCTGAGTTCAAATTACATATTTACTTTGTACTTTCGAATTTGCTGAGTTCAAATTACGAATAATGTATTTCGTATTAATTTGGTACTTCAATTCTAATTCTACTGGGAGCTGCCCAACACTGATGCAGGTATGCATGTACTTGTTTCTAAATTTTTCAGTTGAGGGAATTTAGTAACAAAGACAGTTATTCATTTTTATATGCATATATATTTATTCATGATTATTTATTAAAATACTTTCTTGTTATTCTTGTAAGGGTTCTACATTCTACATTTATATAATTCTCTATTAACGTTCTATACAAAATAGTTTCTCGTTGTATTATTTGGCACAAGTTCTTTTTTTTCGTTTCTCTTTCTCGCAGTAAAGTTTCAGACGCTGATCATCGTATAGTTCTCGGGGATTCCGAAGCGGTAGGTACCGTCCAAATGGCCGCACAAACCGCTCACTTTGCCTTGAAGTTTGGTGTCAATCGCCAGAGCCACGTGATTAATACCATGAACAATCGTCAATGGCAATTCTCGCATTTGCACGATGATGTGATCATTGTTCTTCGTTACTCTGCGCAATCAATGAGTTTATCGAAAAAATTAATTGAAAATACAAAAGAATACCTTAAACAAAAAAAATGGATCATGACAGAAAAGTAAAGAAAAAGAATCAAATTATTTACTTCACAATCCATTTGTCGTAGTCATTGGGAACGATAACACCGTTGGCCAAATTTTCCACTTGTTGACCATCGATTATAACGTCAATGCTGTTATCATTTGTCCCAACAATGTCGACTTGATGATTTTCGATGTAGACTCGAACGGCCAAATTGGCACCCACGGTTTTGGCGAAAACGGCGAAACGTTGATCGGAGTGATCACCGCTAATCAACGTCCACTCATCGGTAATGGAAAACGGAATGTTGCTACCGTCGGCCGTCAGAACGATGTTAGGATAAATGGAACAGATTTCTGCGAAACGTAACCACAAGAAAAAAATGAAAAAAAAAAGAAAATAATAATTTTTATCACATTTTCAAAGAAGAAAGCCAAAAGTGCTAACGATAGATTTGAAATATTTCGACCCAACTCACTCAGCATATCGCTACTGTATTTGATCAACGATTTAATGGCGAAACGAGTATTGTCAAGTGGCATATGCCACACGGGGTGGATCACCGGTCCGAAACCATTGAAACGCGGTTTTTCCAAACCCGCGTCTATGACGTCAAAACTGATATCCGGGGTTGCGACTGAAAGTTGAACAACTTTCTTCTGCATCGGAAATTCGGCGTTGATCTTCATGTTTCCGGGTTGCACGTTAACGAGCGTGTATCTGATATTGGGCATGAGGCTGGATCGAAGAATGTCTTCGAATTGGTGCATTCGCAAGGTAACCTCTTTTGGAATCTGAGAACAAGCAGTGTTTTTTTTTTAATAAAAAAAAAGAAACGGCGAAAAACCTTATAGAATGTAAATAACTTGAGGAGCCTGCAGAACCTTCGAAAACCGAAAGAATCAGAGTAACCCGAATAGAGAAGCGATACAAGAAACAAAAAAAAACAAACACAGAACTCGAAGTACCAACACACCTAGAAAAATCTCAAGGACCTGGGAAAGCCAATTGGGATGTAAAAAAAAAAACAAAAAATTCTACACAACCTGGAAAACCTACAGAATCCAAAAAATGTATGTAACCGAAAAGAAAATGAATTAATTGGAAGGAATTCTATCACAGATAACCTAAAGATCATACAGAATTTTAATGAACCTAAAAAAGAATTAAACTAGGTAATATGTAAAAAAAAAAACTCTATGTGATTCAAAATATGGATACAGAAAAAACTTCCAAGGACCCTGATAAACCCTGATGAACCTACGTATCCTAAATATCAAATGGAACGAAAAAAAAAGTTTTGGTGATCAGAAAGAAACTGTACAACGGATAACTCAAAGTTCATTCTGCACCCAATGAATCCTGGAAACCTATTGAACATTACGATGAGAATATTGGGGACAAACCTTTTGGTGATCGACGTAAATCGTGTATTTTCTGAGCGACGTGTAACGTATCGCCTGATTGATGCAGTTCAGTGTCTTCGGCACGATGTTCTTCGGATTAGCGTACTCGGGATTCTTCGCGTCTGTGTTGCACGCACCGTTCGTTGTTTCTTGAATGTATGACTTTTTCTGTTCGTCCGAGAGTTCAGCCTTGATCGCCAACGTGATCCGAGTGTCGTTGTTAACGCACTGGTCCGTGTTGCTTCGTCCTGCGGTGATGACCACCATGGTGCTCGTTTCTTCCTTCGTGACACCGAGTTTCAAAGGATCTTCCGGGACATTCGTGTATGTTTTTTGACCGTCGATGCAAATCTGACGAAAATCAATGGAAATAGCATCGAATTGACAAATACAAATTGTGGCAAAAATAAGAATAAGAACAAAAATGATTGTTCGCGGTGGCTATGTACCTTGAGATCCGTTTCGCCCGGAGTCTTTCGGGTCAGTTGAACTTTTGCGGCGTTCTTTATGTGACCTTGATAGAGCGCTACATTCACGTTGAGGTCCCAGGAACGGACGGAGGTGTTGGTTGCGGCTGCGATGATGTTGACGGTACCGTGAATGTTGTGCTTCTCGTTGTTGAACAAGTGGAAACTCGGATTTGTGTGGTCAACGTCTTCGATGCTCGAACGCAAACTGACTTCGATCTAAAAGTACGAAAAAAACGTTTCCGTGTACCTTATTTATTTATTCATTCATTCATTCATTCATTCATTCATTCATTCATTCATTCATTTATTTATTTATTTATTTATTTATTTATTTCGTACTTCTATTTAAAAGTACGAAAAAAAAGTTTCCATGTACCTTATTTATTGATTTATTTATTTATTTATTTATTCATTTATTTATTTATAGATTGTCGACTTACACGAGATGTAGGATAAACGATGCTTGGTTGAATCTTGAAGAGGCTGCTGCAGCTTCCCATTGCCGGTGATATGATCATGTTTTTGAATTGCTGGCGAACCGCCATTAGAGCACGAAGATGCCCATCGTTCCTAAACAATTAAATACAAAAATATATAGATATGAATTTTTATCTTGAAATATTCAAAAAAGAACAAAAAAATCATATTTGACGTAATTCATTATACAGAATCTTAAAAAAAAAATCTTCTTGATTACCAATCGTTCATTCGATGCGACATCAATGCTCTGTACCATTCGGCGGTGAGGGTAACAGGCGTGAGGCCATTTTCACAGCCGAATATGGACATGGAATACTCGAGTCCGGTGTCTTTGGAATCGTAACGAGTCTCGTATTTTTTTTTCATACCCGCACCCGCGGTAACTTCCTCGATGTGATTGCACGATGGACCGAAATCCCAGCGACCGAAAATTTCGTAGCCGGAAGTCTCGGAAAACTCATTTTTAAATTATTTTTTTCCTTATCATAACTGACACTCGTGTGAATGGGTAAATTGACATTGGTGGCTGTTACACGACGAATAGCGTGCCAAACGTCGGACATGGTGTTGTAAACGGATATCGAGTAATCGCCGTGTCGCCAAATTTTTCCATCGATTTCCAGATTGAAAGGTTTCGATTGGGAATCCGAATCACGATTGTAATTTATGCGCATCGAAGCTACGACGGGTATGCGAGTCTCGAATATTACCGGAAGACCCATGTCGCTCGTAACTTGCTTCTCGTAGAGATTGTGATAAGCAACGTGTTGGGAATTTATGATCAAACTGTCTTTGTGCTGACTGATGTACTGTTTGGTATCGTTGAACAATTGTTTCACGGTGTCTTTGTCGTAATGATTGGCCAGGATCACACGTCCCTTTTGCGATATGACAATGTCGATGTGAATGTCTCGCGTTATTTTCAGTTTCTCGGCGGCTTTTTTCAGAACGTTGAGCACGTTGGGGTTGGTCAGACCTCCGGGAAGATTGAGATGACCGTGGGTCATGTAACTCCATAGCTCGTCGAATCCTTGAACGTGCACGCTAATCTGAAAAATCATGGAAAACGCAACGAAATATGAGTAAATAAATTTAAGAATATTTATATTTATAATTGTAAATATATAAATATATTGTATATATTCATGAGTTATTCCACTGATTCGAGTACCGAATTTGGGGTTCACCATCAGTGATCTTTTTGTAACTTATACAAATAAAAGTCCTCATTGAGAAATCAACTGTTAAGTTTTTTCACATTTTTTTCTCGGTTTCATGGATTTTCTCTTTTATTGTATGGGTTATTTTGTGAATTTTTCACGCGTTTTTTTAAATTAATTTCACAATGTGTTTTGATTTTGAAAAAATAGTCTTGACCAAGTTTTCTATGTAAAAAATGTCAGCTTTGCGAGTAAAAAAAAATATTTCTGGGCCTCAAAAATAGCTGTAAATCGCATTTGAAATGAAAGAAAATCGATTCTTCGACCAATGCATATTTTTTTGTACCTCAGAAAATATTTTTTTCGAAAGGCTGAGCTTTTTTACGACGAAAACTTAATCATCACTTTTTTTCTATCCAAACACATTGAGAAATAAATTTAAAAAAAACGGATGAAAAATTCACAGAATAACCCATATAATTACAGCATACACATAAATAAATATATATATGGAAAAAAATGAAGATACTAAATGTTGGCAAAGATTTGTTGACATAATGAAGAAAGAATACAGTCTCAACGCAATTTCTCGATCTTGAAAAACTGCAAATCTATAAATGATGACTCTAAGATAATGAAAACAGGCGAGTTCCTTATCACTGGAGATAAGTTTATTCGAAGAAATCATCCCTAGTTGCGGAAAATATCTTATTTTTTTCCATGTTTTGATGAAATGAAAAAAAAAAAAAGAAAAATTATTTAATTAACAAACTTTTATTGTATCTCAATGAAATTTTCAGTTAAGCTTACCGCCATATTGCTGCTGGGCTTACGTCCATCGGTGGTAACGTGTTCGAGCCTAATGACTTCCGGTACACCCGTGAGTTCGTTCACGACGACACCGGTATCGAGTTTCTCGGCATGATCGTACTTCTCGTCCTTGTAATCTATGCTGTAAGCCGACGACAATGTGTAACGAATGGTCTCGTGAACCCGAGTGAATCGCATTATCTTTCTCACGAGTTCGCGAAGCTGATTTCTGCACGGATCAACGGAATTGGCGATACTCTTGATGGTCGTGTGATGATAATTGTAGAGATGTTCGTTACGCTCGTAAACCATGAACCAATACATGTGAAGCACGTCGGTCATCGATGGGGCTTGATGCATCAAAATATCGTAAGCGGCGATTCTGAGTTTGAGGGGAAGGCTCGTGTCGGCCATTATCGGCCACAACATATCGTGAGCGTAATGATAATCGTTCTCGATGGATTTTTCAATCGCCCATATTGCCAATAAACGAATGTGCATCGGTTTGTCCGATACTTTCATGGTTCCACGAATTATCGGATCGAGAAGAACGTGAATATTTCCAACTTGAATGTTTCTGATGGCCATCAAATACGTGACCTTCAGCTCGTAACTTTTTTCACCTGCTTTTATTGTGAAAAACGAAAATTTGTTTATTTAAAAAAAAAAAAGACAACAACAAAAAACAAAATGAAGAAAAGAAAAAGTCGAGAAAAATGAGGAAGAAATCGATGAATTATGCTTGATGAATGAAATACTTACTGTGGAGGAGATGGAAGAAACGTTCGAGATACTCGTGGGTTCCACTTTGCTGTACGTTTTTCGGTGCATATCTGAAAGTCCGATAGACCAAAGACGAGAAGCAAAGAATGCTGGCTTTTCGCACTTCGATGTCGATCCCATTGGCGAGTTTCGTGAGTTCCTCCATCTGCTTCAGCAGATCGGTCGTTGGTTCTTTGATACTGACAGGCAACTTGCTCAACATCTCGATGGCTTTGACGGTGGAGACTTTTTGGTTGCGAATTAAGTTCAGGGTGAACAGTGCGGAAGCCGAGGTACCCACTTGCGGCACCATTCCCAGAAAAATGTTTCTTGAAAAAAAGAAATTGGTTTTTTTTTAGAATTTCTGAGAACACGTGGTCAACGTCGATGCGAAATGAAACCTCGGAAAATCCATTATTATGATGATCCTAGTCATTTTACATAAGTCTGCGACATTAAAGAAAGAACGAGAAAAATTCAGGCAGATTGATAGACTTTACAAATAATAAAAAAAAAACTTTTCATGACACGTGTTATATGTTATTTTATTTATTCCATTGAAATTCATATAGAGCCCTTTTCCGACTGACTAATCGTTGACTTTTAACTATCAAATTTAAATTAACAATCTATCAAATTTAGAATTTTATTGTTAAGATAATTCAATGAAATTATTCGTTATCGTTGCTAAAATGTGGAAATTTTTATTATCGCACGATAATCGCTTATAACTTATTGTTTGATGAATTATTTCGATTACAATTTCATTGTACGGATGCTCATTCCGGGTTTTGATTGATCGAATCGCAGAATATAATATGTATCTATGAATATATTATTTATATACTCACTTGATGGTGATATCCTTAGGAGTGTTCAAATTTTCGTAAGCACCGAATACATTTTCCAACGACGCAACATCCATGTAACTCATTGTTTGCAGAAGTCTGTTCATGGTCTGTCCGTGTTTCCAATCGGGTTCCTTCATTTCCAAATGATTTTCGTCGATGTAAACGGCAGCTTCGCCGAGCATGCTCTTCGCCTTGGCAACGGCAACCGCGAGATCGACGGTTCGTCTTCCCTGAGTCACGTCCACAGCTGCATTCGGAGCGTAATTATCTTGAGGCTTGAGGTACGTTATGTCGCGGATCATCGGCACGTCTTTGAAGCTCACCGTCGGCAAACTCATTTCCGACACTGGGACCACTTGACCCAAAGCAAAAGTTGTGCTAAAGTGGAAGACGAAAAAAATTGTAATTACCCAAGAAAATAGCATGTCAATCGATTAAAATCGAGGAAACTTATTTTCTAGAGATAACATAAAAATATCTTGGAAGTTGCTTACTTGGTGAGAATGTAATGAGCCTCGGATCTGGCGTTCCAAGGAAAGTAATTGGAACCTCCGTGAGCGACCAGTTTCTTTATCAAAATATCATCGCCCATTTTCTCAATTTCGAAAACCCGTCTGCTGGCAACGTTTACCGGCTCCTACAAAATATATATAAAATTCCAATATTTAATTTTTCATTTATAAAATTCCAATATTTAATTTTTTATTTATAAAATTCCAACATTTAATTTTTCATTTATAAAATGCCAACATTCAATTTTTTTATAACGAAAATTATTGTTTTCATTGCGACGATTGCTTGAAAGTTCTCTTTCAAGGAAATTGTATTTCAAACTGACTTGGCGCTTGGCTTGGCATCCCTCGTTTTCGTTTTGATCGAACGAATGTACATTGTAACCGGAACAATTTTTCGGCGATGAAAATTTCGTTACGACGAATTCGTTATTGTTGACCGATGCTTGGGTCGGATTTTTGCTGTGAACGTCGTAGGTGATCCAGCAGGGACCGTGTATCGTGTTCTGGTGGTAACAACCAAAGAGAACATTAGAATTAATTCGAGGGAACCGATTGTTCCCGTCAGTCGTTACCCACCTCCTTCGAGATGAAGCTATGGGGCTTGATTGTGGGTTTCATCACGTCCATATTGGCCAGATCCAATTGCAACATCGAAGCTATTGCCATTTTCATGTTCTTCGACCAAGCTTTTTCGCCGCTCGGAATTTTCACGCCTTCGAACTAAAATAATAAATAATAAATAATAAATAATAAATAATAAATAATAAATAATAAATAATAAATAATAAATAATAAATAATAAATAATAAATAATAAATAATAAATAATAAATTTGATTTGACGGGTGTGTGAAAAATATTTCCCAAAAATTTAGCGCAAATAACTTACTGTGCCATTATCAGCGTAAACCATGAGAAATGGTTCCTCAATGAGCTTCGCATCGCCTTCAATGGGCTTGAGAGTAGCCGTGCGCTCATAATGCGCGGCCTTGCCATTGTGCATGCCGGTTTTAACTCCCGAAAGAGCGACGTAATAAGCATTCTTGAGGGCTGGATCACTGGTATCGTGCTTGATGTAAAGATCACCGTACAACGCGAATTGCGACGCATAAGCCGCCGGCTCGATTATACCGGCTTTCACATCGCCGTAATACTTGTACACCATAATTGTTTCATGAGGAAACGGGGCTGCCGGAAAAAATGATATTTGAAAAAAATTATATCTATGTATGAAGACGATAGCCATCTTTAATCAATACGTCGACGGTTTTTCGATGACTTACCAGGTCCGGCACTCGCGGCCGCGAACCCCGCCAAGATAACTAAATCAGAAACAAAACAAAAAATAAACCACCGTCAATTTATAATAATTTGTTAATCGTATAAATTCATTTTCAGATATCATTCCAATAAAAAATGTTATTCCGTAATTTTCTGCATTCCAATTATTTACTAAATTAAAAAGAAAAAAAGAACTAATCATTAATTCGCAATAATTTGTTAATTATAGAAATTCATTTTCAGATATCGTTTCGATAAAGATGCGCTGCCGAAGAATTGTTATTCCATAATTTTTGTATTTCAATTTTTCACTGAATTCAAAACAAAACAAAGAACCATCATTTATAAAAAAATTGTAATCATATAAGTTTATTTTCAGGTATAGTTTCGATGAAAATGCGTTGCCGAAAGAATGTTATTCCATAATTTTTTTTCAAAACGGAAAATCGATCACAATCGATTATTGGTTCGAGCGGTTTCCATGCTAACTTGGAAATTAAGAAAAAAAAAAATATATTCAAAATTGAATAACAAATTAATTTTTATTGTCACTGATGAAGCAAAACGAAAAATCACTGATCAACGAGGACACAGAGGTGACTTACCCGCGACAACGTTTATCGCGAGAACCATTGCAAGTGACTGTTGCGGAACCGTGATCAGGCTCCTCTTTTATAACCCAGCATGCAGATCCTTCTCCGAACGTCTATCGCGATGCCTGTGTGTGTGCGTGTGGAGGTACGAGCGGGATGAAGATAACCTCGCTAGATAGGGTGGCACCGATGCAACCAACAATACGATAACCCTTTCCTGACGATGCACTTGCAACGACAGACTCGGTAGCGCCTCGTTTTTCATTCCAGATGTTCATATATATTATTTTTTTATCGTGACTTTCCTCCTGTGCTATATGACGACGTCCATCCTCACTCGATCTCATCACGATCGAGTGTAGATGCGTTACGTTCGATTTTTCAATAATTCGCACGAGCGAAAATCATTTGAGACCATAGGATTCAGGTAGTGTGACACCATGACCGTTTTCGAGACGACGAAAAAAAAACTTGAACTGTTTTTCTCCAGTACTCCTACTTTGTCGAATTATTTTACCTTTCAGAATTTGAATTTTCATAATTTTATTGATTTGTCATGAAAGTTTAATTTAATTTGAAATTTCAGTCGGAGCAGCAACTTTTGTGTTTAGGGGTTGAAATTCAGAACTAGGTATTAATTCAATTGTTTGAAACATTGGCATTCGAAGAATTGAGCCTTCTGATTTTTCGGTGATTGTGAAAATTGTTCTTTCTGAATTTCGACTCTTAAACATTTTTGAGAAAGCACTGAGAACACTTTCACGGTTACAGGAATAGTCTGAAAACTAATAAATGAATTTCTCTTGTAAAAAAATAAATGTAACTAATGCCCATTCCAACATGAAGTCATAACAATTTTCAATTCTCTTTGGATATACGAAAATGCCCCTGGAAAAATAACAAATAGAAAAAAAACCCCGCTGCTCGACTCGAAAAAATTAATTGCAATAAAAACACCAAAAACAAGAACATCTTGCCCCTGTAAGATCGTTTTCTTTCTAACAATTGTTGTAACTGAATCAACTTTTGTGATTTTTACATCACTCCCGCTCAAAATGGTCCTGTAACTTGAATATTCAAGGAAATAAAATTCAATTTTCCAATATCGCACGGTGTCATAGACCGCTCAGAAATAAAAAAATATGAACCTGCGCAATTCATCACATTTTTGTGATTTTGCGGCTTATCGGCTGTGTATTGTTGCTATGAGTTATCTCACTTCTACGCGTCTAGTTCTGACTAACTAGTCGGGTACGAGGAAAAACTTGTTGGAGATAACATGGAATAGGACTGGGCATGCAGCAGCTAGTCGCAATATAGCTGCGAGAGATGGTCTCGTCATTCTGTGACGAGACAAGGAAATAGTTTCCTCATTTGATCTGGAAATACTCACACAATCACGTACATGTATACGTACATTCTATCATGGACGTATGTGCAACGCGCGTAACTATTGACCGTCGTGACGGCCACGGTCATGGACAGGCGCGATCATCACGTGATACGACAGTTCATTGGTTAGCTTCGTGCATCTACATGCAGATCTTTGATCTCCATTGCTCCGGCTTTGTCGTCGAATATACATCAATTAAAATACGCATGATGTGCAATCTTCATATTGGACCAAGCCACTTGGTAAAAAATGTTAATGCTTCATTCTGTTGTCAATGAAAAATCGAATTTTCGAATCGATGAATTGTTACGTCGTAACTTTTCATTTTTCACAAATTATTTTTATCAACTTAAATTGTTCCGATCGGATTTTCACTCTTAACCACAAATTTGTTATCTATCGATCATGATAGAAAAATACTAAAAATCTTATAATCTTTTTAATTAGGTAAAAATTTGCCAATTCGTCATTATCTCCCCCTCAAGTTGTAGTGGAATGTCATTGAACTTAAATAATAAGCGAATTCAAATAAATTATCATACGGATAAGCATCGTATTGTTTTTTGTAAAATAAACATCACACCGTTTAATTTTTTCACTATTATTAGTACGACTTTTGTTGATACTCAGACTGTATAGAACAATTTTTAAGTTTTGTAGGCGGTATTGAATATTCATTTACTGTATAGTAAATCGATCAACCGTTCTTGAATGGTGTTGAATAAAGTTGTCGATTAAAATAACAAAATTGAACGCAAAATACTTTTTTAAATCGGAAATATTTATAACGTTGACTCCTTGTGGCTTATTCTCGCACGTTCTTCAATTACAAGACCCGTGAGTGATTGCAATATCTTCTCAACGCTGCCCTATCGTGAATAAAAAAAAACGACATATATAAGCAATAACTCTTCTTTTTCATCAATTATTGTCCATATTTGAATATAAAATTCGGCCAATTTGATTCGTTAAAAATTGTATTCGAAAATTTGTAATCGACTAATCCTGTTTCAGTTAGGTTCCATTTGACTACTTCTTTATGGCCTCGAAATAAGTCTTGCATGTCCACAATACTAAATTCTATTATATTATTAATATTATTAACACCGCTTTTATTATTATTATCATTATAATTGTTATTACTATTATTATTATTTAATGTTTTGTGTAAGAGGTCAATTACTCGTTAATTAGTCTTGAATAACATAGTAAAAACACAATCACGACGAGCTGCCAATTTATCGCGCATAACGTAATAAAATTTGAAACTTCCTTGTTTATAACTGTGATCTTTGAACTTGCATTTTTTCATTCGATTGTGGCACTGAACCGCGAAAAATGTATTCAACGCGTCGGGTTTGTCATAATGAATATAATTTCTCCAACTACTCAAATCTCTTTATGAAACATGACCTCACCCCAGTATATATATATACATATATATATATGCGATGCACACACCCATCTCACGTGGCAATTGCAAAGAAGCTTCGCCGCGCACCGACGGAACAATCAAAAAAATACCACGACGACATATGTGTCGATGTGTTATTTCGGTTCGTTAAATCTGGAATGATTGATAAAAGTGCATCTCACTGACACCAGTTGAATGAGAGAGAGAGAGACAGGATCAAGCAAGCGTTGTGAGTAAATAATCAAAAATGCAGTTGACGTAAAAAAAATGCGATATTTATTTGTTTTTACGATTATCGTAATGTTCTATTTTTTCGCAAGACAACCCCGGCTGGAGCATTGATAATAATAATTCGTCACACACATTTTTACCGTAATCTAATGACGTCATGAACCAGCGTAGAAAAAAATGTACGAATAAGGAACTGAATAAATAAGTGCTCTGACAAAATTATTTATGAATATTTTCTTATACTCTATTCAATTTTGTACTCTAATTTTTTTTTCTTTTTTTTAAAGCTAGATGAATTCCTCGATCGAAATTTTTACAACAGCGAAATCACGATTGAACATGTGGGTTTTCATAGATCCGTTGTCGTGTGAGTTTCGGAAATTTTTGTGAGACGCGTGCCGTCCAAATAGCCACAAATACCGCTGACTCTGCCTTGCAGTTTCGTTTCAATGGCCAGGACGAGATTATTCACACCGTGAATTATCGTCAGCGACACGTTCTTCAGTTGTACATAAATGTGCGAATTTTTTCTCGTCAATCTGTAAATTAAAAAAATTTAAATATCATAAATCTCAATAATATAATTTGCAGTTTTCAAACAAATTAGGAATAGATCGTGGCATGAATGACTTACTTCAAGACCCAACTGTTTACATCGGCAGGCACAGTTAGACGATCGTCCAACCGATCGTTCGTTCGACCATCGACCATCACGCGAAAAACGTTACTCGCATCTGGCACTATTTCCAATTCATGATTTTCCATATAAATTTTTGTTGACAACTTTCCATCGATGATTTTGGCAAATACGGCAAACTGCTTGTCAACGTGATCCCCAAAAATCAGAGTCCACCTTTCGGTAATGTTGAAGGCAATTGCGTTACCGTCACTCGTCAAAACGACCTCACGATAAATCGAACAAAATCCTGTGAAATGAAAATGAAAAGTATTGTTCAATTATACCATATTACGTTGCGAAAATAAAGGAAAAAAAATTCAGATATTACTTCACGATTAAAAATAATTGAACGAATTTAATCTTCACATAACAAAAAAGAAAAAATTTTGCATATTACTTTTCGATATAATATTATTGATCGAAATTATTTTCCAAAAACAAAAAAAAAAAAAATCTCGCATATTGCTTTTCGATAAAAAATTGTTGATCGAATTCATTTTTGAAAAAGAAAAAAAAATTAATAAAACAGACTCACTCAAAGCGTCCCAAGTGTACTCAACGAGATCAACGAGACCAAAACGTGAATTTTCCAACGGCCAGTACCACGGTGATTTCACGGTAGGTCCCAATCCTCTCAACAATGGAATTCCAATGGGTATATCCGTTGCGTCGTAACCGCCCATTGGCAATACGACCGAAAGATCGAAAACGTTTTTTCGCATCGGCAGCTGTCCGTTTATTCGGATTTTTTTCGCGTCGACACGATCACGCGTGGTCTTGACGTTCGGAAGCTTGTGTTCTCGAATAATATATTGCACGGTGAATATCATATCTTCTATTAATTCCGGCACCTGAATAATCATATCTCATTAAAGTCATATCGTCCCATTTTATGATTGTCAACAATTCCAAAAAAAATATCGAGCTAAGAAACGTTTGGATTGTTGAAATTTCTGCTTCCAAAAAGAAATCCAGTCTGTCAACCGGAGATTGATAAATAATAATATCGCAATACCGTGATAATTATTCTTTGGGACATTAATATTTGTACAAACGTTTTGATGTGCCACGTTGACGGTGTATTTTCTGAGCGTCGTATATCGAATAGCTTCGTTCAAGCAGTTCAACGTCATCGGGACCGTATTTTCCGGATCGGAGTACAGAGAATTTTTCATGTCCTTGCTACAGGCTCCGGACGCCATATCCTGTCGCAATTTTTTCTTCTGCTCGTCCGACAATTCGGCTTTCATTGTCACGGCCACAAATGTACCGTTATAAGCGCACTCTTCGCTGTCGCTGTACGGTGCAGCTATGGTCACGTGACTCGTGACAATTTCCTGCGTGTCATTGACTCGGAAAACATCCGTCGGAACGTCGGCGTACCTTTTGTGCGCTCCGAGACATATCTTTTGGCAAAGCAGAAAGAAAACAATTGCATATCGTTTTTTTTTTTATTTTTTTTAAATTTTTTATCCGCAAATAGCCTAAGCCGAAATTTTTTTGTCGTTGAATATTTTTTTATCGATAATTAATCGTTGTGATCAATTTAATTGCTATGCATAATTACTATGATTCATTATACTTATACAATAAGTTATTGAAGTCAATATTAATGATGTTAATTGAATTTTTATAATTACTCGTATCACGACCCCGCGATTTGAATTAATACAATCATATATTATCATCAATCAATTATTTTTTCCGAGCGACTGACCTTGAGATTTTTTTCACCTCGTGTCCTTCGAATGACCCGAACGTTCGCCATGTTAAAGGTATGATTCTGATTTATGTCTATGTTCAGATCGACACCCCAAGAACGAGCAGAAGTATTGGTGGATGCTGAAATCGCGTCGATGGTGCCATTGAAAACGAATTTCTTGCCTCCCAGCGAGTTGAAGGACGTACCAGTGTCCTCGTTATCTACGAAGCTGGCTCGCAAGCTCACGTCGATCTGATTGAACGATCGAAAAAATTCTCAATTGTGTGAAATATAACTTGATCGTTTATAATTGAAAAAAAAAATAATGAATTTTCAATCATTTAAACTCACACGTGAAGTAGGATAAAGCTTGCTGGGCTCGATCTTTCCGAGGATGCCCAAGCTTCCCATGGATCCAGGAAGCATGTTGTTCAACTCTTGACGCATCGTCACCTTGTCGTTTACGTACCAATCGATCCTGCAAACATGCTGCACAATTTATCCAACAATTTCCCGTTCAAACCATTCGCACATGCTTCGAGCGCAAAATATAATTTTAAACACATGGCAAATATTTTAAATGACGATTGTTGGAAATATGGAAAAATAAATTGTGACGATATTAAATCCGTGACAATCTTCTTTTAGCATTCATTTTTTAGCACTTTGCCTTGAATAAAAAAAAAATACTAAGTATCGTATAAATAGAAGAAAAAAAAAGTTTCTCCGCTATTATAAATTTTTTCTGTGACCTATTGTGTATGACAGAAATAAATAAATTTTCGTTTTTGTCTTTTTTCAACTGTACGACTTTCAAAAAACAATTTGCAAAAAAATTGGAAAATGAATTATTTGTTTTTTTGTTTGTTAATGAAAAAAATTATTATTCATTATCTCACCAAGTATTATTACGTTCGGACATGACAGCCCTGTACCATTCGGAACTAAGTGTAACCAACGAGCCTCCTTTCTCGCAATCGAATATATTTATCGAATATTCAAGTCCCGTACTGGCCGAATCGATATTACGGTTGATCACGTCAATTTTTCCACGTGTCACGTCTTTCAGTAAATCACACGTGGAACAAGATTTCTTCGTACGCGCGACATCGTCCGAATCCACAGTCACAATATCCTTGACGTACATGCGAATTCCGGCAACGGGTGGTTTCGAAGCCGAAAGACGTCGAAAACTCATTTTCAAATGATTCGTCGTGGAATTCCAATTGAACAACGCGCGAAACGGCAGACTGACGTCAATGGCCGTGGGACGTCTTATAGCGTGCCAAACATCGTCGAACGGATTGTAAATTGACATTGCGTAATCGCCGTGACTCGAAAATTTCAAATCCACACCGAGATCCATCGTCGTTGGTTGAAATTCGGGAACTTTGTTGTACATTATTCGCATCGATGCCGCGACGGGAAGACGCGATTGCATTGTCACTGGAAATCCAACGTCGCTTATCACCTGCTTCTCCGACAGATGAATGTAAATCACGTGTTGGGAATTCAAATGGAAATCGTACAAATGATCGACGAATAATTGTTTGACGTCGTTGTAAAGATTGTGAAGAGTCTGCTGATTGTAATGATTCGCGACGATTACACGACCCATGTGCAAAATAATTATGTCGACTCGGACGTCCTTCGGATAATTCTTCGAAGATTTTTTCAAAATTTCAAGAACTCGTCGGTTCGTCACGTTACGACGCTTCGAGTACGCACCTTGCAGCACAAGATTTATTATTTCGTCGCAACCTTGAACGTGCAATCGAATCTGAAAAAGATTTTCAACGAATTGTAAATTGTTAATTGTATTTTGATAAAAAGAAATCGTAACTCAGAAAATACGTTTTGCAGCAATTGCTACTTATTATTTTAATATTATTGAAAAATGGAGATAAATAGGGATTCTGAGTATTTATAGAGTATCCAATTTTAAATATTTTTGAAAATTTTTACTATTTTAAAAAAGTGAGTATTTCGTTTCCGAGTTAGACAATAAAATATGGAAGATCGTAAAGTAATGTGAAAACTTTTATTTTTCTTCAGTTCGTCGAATTTAATTTTCTTTTCGTAATAAAAAAAAAATTATTCGTAATGTCATTATTCGCAATTTTTATATCTCGAAACTTACGGTAATGTCGCTGACGGGTTCCCGACCGTCGGTGATGGTATTGTCCACTTGAATGACTTCCGGTATTCCCGTAATTTCATTGACAATCACCGCACCCTGAATTTTTTCCAAATAATTGTACTTTTCGATTTCATAATCGAACGACATGGCCGATGACAACAGTCGTTTGACATTTTCACGTGGTTTGCTGTTGCGCATGATCTTGGTAACGAGTTCGCGAAGATGTCGTTTGCACGGATCGACGGATTTTATTATATTGTCGATTGTCGTGTAATGATAATAATAAAGATGTTCGTTCGTTTCGAAATTCATGAAACGTCGCATTTGAAAAACGTCCGCTTGATTGCGAGCTTGATGCATCAAAATTTCGTAGGCGGCGATTCGCAGTTTGACCGGAAGACTCGTGTCGGCCATTACGGGCCACAGAAGTTCGTGAGCCGTGCGATAATTTTTTTCGACCGCTCTCTCGATCGCCCATATCGACAAAAGACGTATTTCCATCGGATTTTCGGATATTTTTAACTCTCCCCGAATTATCGATCCAAGCAACTCGTCAATTCTTCCGACTCTCACATTTTTTATTGCCATCAAATAGAGAATCTTCATTTCATAAGTCGGCTCGTCTAAATGTTAAAATTTTAATTTTTGTTAAATAAATATTTTTTCAAGAATAAAAAAATTATATTTAATTATATAAAATAAGTATGAGTAAATTATTATTTTGTATTCCAAAAAATCTATTGTTTTGTGGAGAATTTTTTTCCCATCAAAATTGATACTGTACGAGAAGACAACAATTTTTTTTTCAGCGTTCTAGAAAATTTCTGAAATGAATTAATAAGGAGAGAATACTCACTTTTGATGTGTTCATAAAAATCGTGAAGATATCTGTTGAGAAGAGTGCTTTTTTCAGGACTCGAAGCATCCTTGAAGGTCCTGTAAATCAACGACGAGAAGCAAAGAACGCTGGCTCGTCTCACATCGACGGACACGGATTCGTCGAATTTAACGAGTTCCTCCATCTGCACGAGCAAGTTCTCTGCCGGAACTTTCACCGTGAGCGGAAGCTTGGCCAATATTTCGATCGCAGCGATGTTCGAAACTTTTTTCGTGCGAATAATGTTCAAGGTAAATAGACTCGTCGCTGCTGTGCCTACTTGAGGCATTATTCCAATCAAAAGTTTTCTGAGAAATAAAAAAATAATCACAATTATACCATTCCTGTTATTTCGACATTTAATTCAACTGAACTGCAATGAAAATTTTCAATTACTAAATCAAGAACTATTGTCTTACGAATGATTACTAAAAACAACCTGATTGTGATGTCCCGAGGTGAATTCGTGGATTGATAAGCATTGAAAACGTGTTGCAAAGATCCAATGTTCAAATAACTCATCGTGTGTAAAATTCGATTTAGCGTCTGTCCGTGTTTCCACTCGGGCGCATTCATATCCAAATGATTTTCCTCGATGTAATCGGCAGCTTCGCCCAAAATTTTCATCAGTTCGAAAGAAGCGATTTCGGAATTAACAATGTGTCTGCCCTGTGTGATATCTTCGGCAGCGTCTTTCGCGTAATTTCCTCGAGGTCTTCGGTAGGTGACGTCACCGATCATTGACACGTTCTTGAAGTCAATCACCGGTATGTCGAATCCCCATTCGGACACTTCCGGCTCAAGCTCGAAGGTAACGCTTAATAAATTTAACAAGAAATGTTCATCAATGACTATTGCGAATCTTTCACTCTTTAAAGCTTATTGAGATTGAAAAGTAAAATTTAATTTCGAATGCAAGCTGGATACAAACTTTGTGAGAACGTAGTGAAATTCGGCTTCGCTGTTCCACGGTAAATAATTCACGCCACCGAGAGCGATCAATTTTTTAATGATAATATCGTTGTTTCTTGTTTCGATTTCGAATATTCGTCGGCTATCGATGGTCATCGGTTCCTGCGAATCAACGATTGTAAATCTTCCCGGAGCAATAATGCATGATGAAATAATTTCGACGCTTATTGTTGTTTTTTTTTTTTCGGTACAACTTACTTGCGTTTCTGCTTGACAGCCTTCCATATCGACGTGATTGAACGATTGAACAGCGAATCCCGTACAATTCATCGGCGACAAAAATTTCGTGACAACGAATTCATCCGTGATCGAATCGTTTTTCGCGTGAACATCGTAAATTATTGTGCAATCACCGTGAATCGTTTTCTGATTATTTGAAAAAAAAACCAAGAAAATTAATTACAGTGAACTTTAAAGCTTAAAATTGATACAAAATACATACACCAACAATTTCACTATAATTTAAATATCTATTTGATATTGAAAAAGAATTGTCAAAAACTTTTAATTACAATGATTTTTAAAGTTAAAAAATAAAATGAAATAAATAAATCAATACAGTTATTGTGCAAGTTAAATTTCTGTTTAGTCGTGAAGAAAATTATAATTTTAAAATCTCGATATTATGGACATTCATTCGTACCTCATTCGATATGAAGCTTTGAGTTTCTATTGGCATTTCGACGTTCATATTGGGCAAATCCAGCTGAAGCATTGATGCCAATGCCATTTTCATGTTTTTGGACCAATCAACTTCGTTCTCCGGTATTTTCACACCTTGAAACTGAATAACAAATCGAAATGTTTAACAATTAGCATTTTGTTTGAAAAATTATTTTTAACAAACATACTCGGCCATTCTCGTCGTAAATAATCAAAAAGGGTTGCTCGATCGACGTGGCAGCTTCGTCGATGGTTCGGTCAACCTTCGCGCGATAATTGTACGCGGCCTTGCCATTGTGCATGCCTGTTTTGACGTTCGAAAGTACCACCAAGTAAGCATTATTCAAAATTGGATCACTGACATCGTGCTTGACGGTAAGCGTGGCTTCCAACGTGAATTGTGAAGCGTAAGGGGCTGGCTCGATTGCACCCGCTTTTGCATCCAAGCGATATTTGTACACGAGAGTTCTTCCATGAGGAAAGGGCGCTGTAAAAAAAAATATCGAGATAATAACTCTAAATTATTATTCACAAAAATACGTAATTCATAATTCAATAATAATAAAAATCGGCTAATAATATAAAAAAATATTTATTCTAATGATATTGTAAATGTAGAACAGAGATAGAAATAATGTTTTTTTAACTCACAATGCACGGCACTTGCAGTAACAAACAACGTCAACAGATCTGAAGAAAAAAATGAAAATGGCTGTTAATTAAAATCAACCCCATCAGTGTATCGTTGTGTCGATTAAACCTAGGCAAAAATTTCAAAGTTCCCGCATTTTCCAGAAGTTCATTTGTTTATTGTTATTTTTATGATAAATAAATTCTGGAAAATTCATATTAAAAAATTTTATCGAAAAGGAAAAACCTTGAGCTTCGTTTATGAATTTTCCCACTTTTTTCAGGATTACATATTCTATTTTTTATAAGCCGTGGGTCGGTTTGACATCACAATCCACTGAATTGGTGCGAAAATCAGCGTTCCACTGATAGGGTTAAATTAAGTGTTTCATTGTACAAAGAAGAAGCAATAAACAAACAAGTATTCAACGTTGTACAAAAAAGAGAGTCGTCACCAATGGCAAGCGCTTGTGTTTCGAATTAAAGTTTGTTGACCGCTCAAAAAAACATTTCATCAGCTGAAAAAATTAATCTCTCGTGTTTAAAAAAATTTGACATCCAAACGCTTGTCATGAGTACGTTTTCGTTGATTATCACGACACATTTTATATATTAATAATCAACGAAAAATAATTTATTCATTAAATATTTGACAAAATTCGTATTATTTAAATGCAATTGTTTAATAAAGTCACTTACACGCGACGTATTTAATTGCTAGAACCATGTCGACAAAACTAGTTCGATCTAATGTTACGTCTCCCCCTTTTATAACGCAAATCATTATCCACGATAACGATAACCCCGGACGTTCCATTGACTTTCGAATCTTCTGGGTCTCCCCACTCTTGTTCGATCGTCGATGCGCAGTTGCTTCTTGCGCATCCCGATTCTCACACACTCTGTCGTGAGTCACGGTTCGATAATGGGGGTGGGGAGGGATCGTTTGATCGCAGACAAACGATCGGAAACCGCGATTTCATAGGTGAACGCAAAGGTGAGGGTCGACTGTAGGCCAACTTCGATCAAGCACGATTATATCGCTTAGAATAAATAAATAAAAAATCACTATAAAATAAAAGTATAAGAAAGGAAAAAAAAATCGTTTCGATTTTTTATCGTACGTGGATAATCGTAAAATAAAGAATTATGTATAACAAAATTACAATGTCAACATATGTTTATGAAATAAAATAAAAATTCTATAAAAATAATGAATTATTGTTTTTTTTTTATTTTTATTGTTAGACAAAAAAAAATTGAGCAAACATAAAAATTAAATCGTGAACAAGTTTACATTGGAAATAAAGAGATTTTTTCACACGGAAGCATATGATCAGCAATATTGCCATGTGTAGCGTTGATAACTCGAGAAATCACGGTCACGGTCAAGACCGCACGCACAAACTCGCGTGCATGAACGATCGAGTGATTATAGCTTCATTTGATACTTATGCATCAGAATTGAAACCGAAAGTCTTTCTTCATAAGTTTTTCGGCACTAATGATAAGTAAAGTTTGTGATTTTATATGATAATCGATCGATGAGGAAAAAAATAACATCATGTGTATTCATGAATATACAAATATACATGGATGTAATCATAATTTTTTTAAAATTTGAATTAATATTGAAAATTTTGTTTAATGAGCTTTACGAATTTCTTTTAGTAACGATACATTTTCAGCATGAAGTATCGCTCCCGAACTTTTATGGTCATCCCATTGCAAGCTATTTTTTAATTTTTAAAAATCTTTTACAACAGCTTGGTGAAAATAATAAATCTTCATCTCTATTTTTACCACAACGATCGTCATAGCCAATTTATTAGCGTTTATAACTGCTGAAATTGCAAAAATTACATACATTGTGAAAGTAATCGACGAACAAACGTTTATTACAAAAATATCAATAAAAACATACAACAGTAACTGCAATTTTATCTTCGAAGCAAATTTTACAGCAACGAGCCATCTTCACAAACGTTTTTACAATTCTCCATCGCACTTTCTGAAGATCTTGTCCATTGGAATAATAACAAAAATAAAGAATTGACGTTTCCATCGCATCCTACGTGATAACAATAAAAATACAGTCCGTCTTGACGTGGTCGCAAATTTTTCTCGTCTTAAATGTAAAGAAGTGTCCTTTAAAAACACATGAAAACGTCAAAGTCATAAAACATTAAAATATAATCAACATTCCTTTTTTTTTCTTCTCCGATTTCGGATTGGCGTCTTTGATACATATATATATATATATTTTGTCTCTTCTGCATAATAACTACGCTTTGTCATTGATAAAATATTCTTTAACCTTCGCAAGCGCTCTGTACCGATGGGAAATTTTGTTTTTCTCTGATTTTGGTAATTCCGCATAAGTTTCCGTGTAGCCATCAGGCTGAAATATCGGATCCCATCCAAAGTCGCGAGGACCTTTCGGTTGCACTATGGTACCGCGTGTACGTCCCTCGAACAGAATTACAGGTTCGTTCTCGTTTCCGGACGAATAAGCGAAGGTGCAGACAGCCTCGGCAGTTTTGTCATCCCAACCGTCGAGCATTCTGTAGAGGCCGTCCGGACCGAGTTTGTCCAAGAACCATTTGATGTAAGGCCCCGGAAGCCCCTTCATCGCGTTGAAACACAGAGACGTGTCTTCGACGAGAACCGGACCATTCACCACTTGGACGGCGGCTCGACATTTCGATCTGCTTATGTCGTCAGACTCGCCCTGGTACTCGGGCAGATCCATTTTTTTGTTAGTCAGTTTTCGAGTAAAATCCTTTCCCAATATTTCGATCACCTCCTCGAGCTTCTTCGCATTTCCCGTTACGAATACTATGGGCTTCGACATTATCTGCGAATGAATAATCATTTTGGAAAACAAATAATTCGACATTACATTTTAACTTGTGATTTTGAAACAATGAATATTTATTTTACTACGATACTTTGTCGCGACATCTTATTCGACAGATATTCGATATGTGAAAGCGATAAGTATCAGACTCAGCGAATGCTCGGTGAGATTCTTTATTATTATTGTTCCATGCAAGGCATGCTGTGGCTGATTCTTATGAAAGGTGATACCAATGCCTACAGCACCAGAAACAAGTCATGCTGAGTTATGCAAAAGTGTTTTTTCAAGGTCTGAAGCCCTTGAATTCATTTATCACCCTTTTTGATTATCACAAGCAAAAACTTTTTTTCAGATGTTTTAATATATATTAATAAACATTTTAAAACAGTTTTGTTTTGTTTATTGAAAAAATATTTCCGATTTTGGTCAATAGCTGTGAGAATTGATCGGTATAATCGGGCTATTGTGTTCGAGTCACAAGCAATGCAGCAAATCGTGCGTTAACGAATAATTAATTGAGCCAATCGAAGAACGACTCGAATTTTATAACTATTGTAATTTGAATAACTCACGTTGTTTATGATCGGATGATACCTCAGGACGAGTGACCTAACCTCAAATTATCGGGCTAGTTGACCGGCGATCTTGTACACATGGGTCCTGGTTGTTTATGGTTATTTAGCCGTGCATGCAGTGCTGCAGTCCCGCGCAGGCGTAAGTCTGTCGCCAACTGTTGCCAAAACAAAAAGTATACGTATTCGATAAAACTGATGAAATCGAACCTACGTGAAGTAATCTACACAAGTTCATTTTTTCAAACTTCCAATGTGTCTATTGCTTGTTGGCTCATCAAGTTCATTTATAACTGTAGCGGAAAAATTTAATTCTTGGAAATATTTTAAAGGTTCGAAAAATAGAAAAGAAGGATCCTATTACGAATTGCACGTTACGTGAACTGCAGTCAGAGGTATTAGGATACTTATAAGGCCAATTTATCATCCAACATTTTTATAAATCTATCAAAAATTATCAAACCGCTACTGAATAATAGCATCAAGAAAAATTTCAAATAGTCAAATTTGCGCGGTTTATTTCACACCGATAAGTGTCCACTGTTCTTATCGATGGAAGGTGTGCGATGCGGCGTCATTTGACCGTCACATGACAATGCTACATCCATACCTGAAAAAGGGAAAAGATCGTTGTGTCGCAAATTCGATAATTGGTTTTTGTCATTTTTGACATTCGAATAACATCAAATAACATTCACCAGTCACGTTAAGAGTTCGTGAATCAATCGAAGCAATGGACAATTCGTCGTCATTTGACCGTCATTTTGCATCACTGATCGTACTGAACGTACGGCTAAGTTCGCATCGGAAGATTAATCGTCGTCACGTTGGCAACACTGTCGGCCGGGACTCGTTGAATCTTCACAGAGGTACGCGAAGCCGTGTTGAGCAGAAACGGGAAAATAAGTGATCAAAAATGCCGAGTCAAGAGGTACTCACGACGAAAGTGGTGGTCCATCCCCTGGTCCTACTGAGTGTCGTGGATCATTTTAATCGCATGGGCAAAATTGGAAATCAAAAACGCGTTGTCGGTGTTTTGTTGGGATGCTGGAGGACCAAGGGTGTACTCGATGTGTCAAACAGTTTTGCAGGTTAGAAACCCCCACGGATTCTCAAAAATGAATAATCCGCTTTGTCTTGTCATTTTCGGATGAGATAATTGTTTATACGTTTATTAACGATTATCTGGTAGGTTATGGGTCGCTCGAGAGTGTCACGCTGACTATTTTTCTCGTACTTTCAGTTCCCTTCGACGAGGATGACAAGGACAAATCTGTGTGGTTCCTTGACCACGATTACCTCGAAAACATGTATAGCATGTTCAAAAAAGTCAATGGTAAACTTTTGTATTTTTAATTTAATGAATTAGGATTTTCCTGTCCATTCGAATGCAATTTTTTTTTTCTTTTGAAGTCTTAACCTCGCGTTGCCCATATTTGGGCAAATTTTATAACTAGCACAAAGATTGTGCAACTTCATGTTTTTTGTCCTGATGATTATCCTGTAATCATAGATAAAATTATATAGAACACGACACTTTATTGTACCTACACATTATGGGATTTGGAATAAGACAAAAAGAAAAATATCTTTCAGCTAGAGAAAAAGTTGTTGGTTGGTACCACACCGGGCCGAAGCTGCACCAGAACGACGTAGCTATCAACGAATTGATCAGAAGATATTGTCCAAATTCCGTCCTCGTTATCATCGACGCCAAGCCCAAAGATCTCGGTCTTCCCACAGAAGCTTACCAAGCGGTTGAAGAGGTTCACGATGTAAGAATCACATTTTTCCATATGCCCAAGATTTTTGTTCAGCTTGAAAAAATGTTCACTAATCTGCTTCATTCAAATTGTTAGGACGGATCGCCAACGTCCAAGACGTTTGAGCACATTCCGAGTGAAATCGGAGCGGAAGAGGCTGAGGAAGTTGGCGTTGAACATTTACTCAGGGATATCAAAGACACGACGGTTGGAACCCTCAGTCAGAGGATCACGAATCAGTTGCTCGGTTTGAAGGGTCTTCATGCGCAAATTCGGGAGATTAGAGATTACCTTCTGCAGGTAATGTTTTCTTTTTCTTTTTCTCAATAACAAGATAACTAAACCCAACAATTTTTTTCGAAATATTCCATTCGAAAAAATTGATTATTTAATTAATTGTTTCAGGTTGGCAACGGTAAATTACCGATAAACCATCAAATTGTCTATCAGCTTCAAGACATTTTCAATCTGTTGCCCGACATGACGCAAAATATATTCGTCGATTCGTTGTACGTGAAAACGAACGATCAGATGCTCGTTGTTTATCTCGCGGCCCTGGTGAGATCGATAATAGCTCTGCACAATCTGATAAATAACAAACTCACGAATCGCGACGCCGAGAAGAAGGAAACCGACAAAAAAACGGAAACGAAGAAGGAGGATAAGAAGGAGGACGAGAAGAAGGACGAGAAGGAAAAAGCGAAAGTGAAGTGAAACGAGCGATAAACGGTGAACCACCGACAGGCCGACTTGTCCATCGCGATGGGTACGCCGATTAAACATAAGGACTGTTTCTATTTGTTGTGTAAATCCAATAACAGTAAAAACATCCCGTCGAATTATGTACAGAAGTAATAATGCATTTTTTCGGTTATTGATTAATTACTTTTTTTTTCATTCTTTTTTTTTAATCAACTTTTCATTTCTGTTTATCGAGGTTCAAACGGCCTGACGAACAGCTATCATCTGATAGCCCGTTACAATGTTTGTCAATAAAATACCCGAAACGAGCAAAATGAATTGAGAAACAAAAAATTGTTTTGATAAAAAAAAGGTTCAAAGGGATAACATTGCTCTGTGTTATTTTTCATAATCAATGTTGTTCTATTTCTTTGCAGCAAACTAATCTGAGTGAATACTCCTACTTTTTCATTTTACTGGGATGCACAGCGGCGACAAAAGCTCGAATTGTCAGAAACTCAGCTCACCTCGTTCGTTGTTAATTTTTCCCCCCCTTTTTATAATTCACCACAAACGTGGATAAAGCTTTTTTCTAATCACAGTATAAAAACGCTCTAACAAACAAAAAAAAACGTTGACATTGTATTTTGTATGAAATCGTAGTGCTTTAATGGCGAGCAAAGTGCGTCACAAAATAAACGATGAAAAAAATGGAATAAAACAAATAATAATAATAATAATAATTCAAATAACTACGATTGTCGTTGAATTATCGTGAATGTCAGCCGAGAGGAATTCTTAAAAAAAAAGAAAATAATTATTTATAGTTTATACGCAAAGTTTCTTTATATTTTATTTCATAGTCAACCATATTATACACGCACGTAAGGAAAATCCGCACGATGCAATTTACAATAAATGCAAGATTCGAAGAATCGTTTCTTCGGGGGTCATTGATAAGCCCGTATCGCGAGGAACATTGGAAATATCAGAACGGTCCATCGCATAGCAATTTTTCGCAATCCAAAACTGTAAGCCACACCGACGTAAGGTTCGATGGTGCTGTCGTTGTAATTCTGAAAGTACCAATTGAAAGCATTCTCATCCACGATCTTGACGCCGTGATCGAGCGTCGTGTCTCTGGAATCCACACCGACGAATTTCGATCCGTCCACATCGTCGTCGCTTTTTTTCGGAGCTTGAGTTTCCAACATTTCAATCTGGTCCGGAGGACGATCAGCCGTGAGACTCAAGTGCGGCGACGCAACTTTGGTGATGGTCGAGCGCCCGGACGGCTGACGCGGTTGATTCGGAGTCAAAACTTGACCTCCTGGAATCAACAGAGCCGACAGAGCCGAAGCTTCCAGAACCTGATTGCTCGAAGACGTCGATTGTGACGATGTTGCTTCTTCGAACATTTTGTTCGTCGTTGTGTCAATCGCCAAATCTTTGATCGTCGAACGTTCGATCTCCTCGTCATCGTTTTCCGCAGATATGTGTTTTCCCGGTGGCAAACGTTCCTCCACGTCCCAAACACCAATTTTCTTCACTCTCGACGGATTCTTCGTCTTCGCAGAATCGTCGTTTGGATTTTTCTCAATTTCCACGGATTTCGAAGTAGTCCAAATGACTTTGTTCGTCACTTTGCCATTGACCACCGTTGTTTCTTCCGAATCAACGTCCAAACTCTCGCCATCGTGAATGGTCGTTGATGCCAAATTTTCGGTGGTTACTGACGTCGTTTCTTCGGGCTGTGACTGATTGTTCGACATTCCACGACTGTTGGATTCGCGTTTGGTGGAATTTGACAAAACTGTGCGAAGATTCGTGGCGCTGGAAAGCGCAGCAGCATCGTTCTTCACCGTTGTCAGTTCCTCGCGTTCCTTCGCATCGACGAATTTGTTTTTTCCAAAAAGTTGTTGAGGCTTCGAGCTGTCCGTGAGAGACGGAACTTTCGGATTTTTGCGTCTTCCAGGTGGTTGATGGACTCGTGTGACAATTGCCGTTCTGTTGAGAGTTCTCATGGTTTCGTTCTTCACTCTTCGGTCGTAATTGACTCGAGGATCGGGAATGGGAACGAAGCCTCCTTGACCCTGTGGCATGGGCATGAAACCACCTCGATGGATTTCCGGTTCCGTAGGAGGAAATACTCTGTAACGACTGCGTCCCGGTCTTCCGTTGTCGACGACGTCGTCCTTTCTCTGGGCTTTTCTTTTGCCGGAATTGCCCCATAGATTGAAGTTCAAGGACGGCAACGGCACGCCGAAGAACGTGAAACCCGAACTGCTGGGCGAGGGCGGTATCGGTGGTTTGTTCTTGGACGGAAGCGTCGATGACATCGGGCTCAAACTGTTGGACGTTGACGTCGAAGACACGGCTTCCAGATTCGTGGATTGTGACTGAGTCGTCGGTGAATTTAATTGCGATGTTTGTTGGGTTGTGAATAGTTGATTCGAATCGTCGGGTGTTGCGTTCTCACTGGTATTGTCGTAACGATTGTCCGGATAATCGTCGTAGACGATGTAATCGAGATTTTGCGGCGACAGAGGGTCTCTTTGAGGAGGATCCTTCAGATTCATCCATGATGGTACGGGCTCGGCTGAACTACTACCGTACACTGAAAAGAAAATTGATTTTTCAAAAAAAAAATCAAATTTCCATTCTCACACGTCTCATTTACAGATATTTAAAAAATTTAGAATTGAAATTTGCAAATTGGTTAATTCGCATTTGGCTTGGAGAAATTATTGTTATCAATTTAGGTTTCGTCGTAGAGGAAGCTATTCGTGAATTATTTAAAATCTGTGGGAAACAATTTGGAAATTGACTTTTTAAAAATTATATATATTTTTTTTTACTTCTCACGATAGTTGAAGAAGCTTTAACCAAAATCATTCTTAAGTTAAGTTGATATTTTTTCATTTTACAGGTTCATTAAACACAGGCACACAAATCCAGATTTTTCATCCCAATTGTTTTTTTCGGACGTTTTTTCGGCATATTTTCCGAAGACTCGGACATGAAAAATTTCGCGAGATTTTGTGGAAGCTGGTGATTTCACTATGAGGAAGCGATAAAATATTGAAGACAAAAAAAAACTTTCTTCGATATAGATTTATGTGAAAGAATTGTAACTCACGCGTGGAAGACGTCAACGATGACGATTGATCGATGGTTTCCGACTCGCAGCCCGGATGCACGGATTCCGTCTGTATCATTCGTTGACAATCTTGACGGGACAGTCGTATTTCTTTGAACAAAGATCCATCGGCGCATCTCGGACCTTCGGTGGAGGCCTGTTGCAACCAACCGCGAAGCCAAAGCATTCCGCACGAGCACGACAACGGATTACCGTCGATGTCCAAAACAGCGATGTTCGATCTGAGTCTTTTGAAAGCTTTTTCGGCGACCGAAGTCATTCTGTTGCTTCTCAAACTCAAAACCCGAAGCCTCGGCATGTCGTCGAAGGGCGAGCCTTGAATACCGCATATTCGATTGTTGTCCATCTGACGTAAGAATATAATTGAAAATTAATGAAAAAAAGCGAAGGAAAAAAAAACAAGTTTGATAAACTTTGATAAACGAATATGCGTATTCGAGGAAACGATTCAACATTCTGCAGAACGGATGAAACAATCGTTCGATGCTGCAAGCTGCAGCGGAAAAACTTATTTCCATAATTAACTATGCGCGTCCGAATAATTGTTCTCTTCTAGCATAACGAAGAGATTATGCGATTATGCCGACGAGGCACCATTTGGTGGGGGATGGGGAGTTTCACTCTTCACGAGAAAGTGTCAGGTAATCTCAATTGTGTTCCCCTTTCACTAACGTTCGTTTGCGGTCACTCGACGTCCGACAATACCGATACAAATGTGAAATAAGTTTAAAAAAAAAAAAGAAAAAAAAATAGCGAATCGACGAAGAAAAAAGATAATTCAGACAATTTCACCTTCAACTCGACCAACCACTCCATAGACGACAAACTGTTGCTCGACACTCTGGACAGACGATTGTTACTCAAATCCAAGACTTCCAATGATCTCAAACTTTCCAGACCTATGTACGCGATTTCCGGCAGTTGATTGTGACTCAGATTCAGGAATAGAAGATGAGGCACGTTGACAAACGCGTTCGGTGCTATTTCCTGTATACGATTTTCCTGAAGCTCGGCGCTTTGAAGCAATGGAAGTTCGGTAAAAGCACCGCTCGGTATTATCTGGTACGAAAACAAATTAGAGTCCATTTTTTTTTAAATTCGATAACTGTTTTATTCAAATTAAATTTTATTTGTTTTTTTTAAGTATAGATTTGTTTGTTTTTTTACTCTCAAACGATTTTTCCCGAGGCGCAGAGCTTGAAGTTCCGGCAGTGACCTGATGGCATTTCTCTCGATAATTCGCAAATCGTTGTTTTCAAGGTCGATGAGGGTCAAACGTGGCAGTCGATCGAAAGCTCCCTCCCTGAGCTCCTTTATCCGGTTTCTCACGAGTTTGAGCTCGAGCAGGGATGTCAAACTGCTCAGAGTCTCGGGTGACAGAATGTTGAGCTTGTTGAAGCTAAGATCGAGGACCTCTAGGGCGTTCAAACCGTGAAGCGAACCGGGCAATTCGGTCAGAGTATTGTGCGAGGCGTAAAGCTCACGGAGATTCCTTGAATAACATGTGTATACACGTACAATTTTTTTTTTTGTGCGTCAATTGAGTCAAGCTCAACACGTGGATACGTTTTCGTATGTTACTTCATGGCTGGGAGATAATTTGACATTTTTTAAATTCGTACTTTAGGTGATATGATATATATGTTTCGTTCGTTCTCTCTCGAGTGAGGATCTAATAAATCGCATTGTAATTATTTTTCAACTCACCGATATCTTTTTTTTTTCAATTTTAAACTCACAGATATCATTTTTCTTATTTTCCAACTCACAGATTTTATTTTAATTGTTTTTCAACTCACAGATATCATTATGATTATTTTTTGTTTTTTTGCGCCTTATTTGAAACGATAAAAATCTCATGAGCAGTGAAATAACTGTTGAATTAATATTTTATTATAGCAAAGCGAGCTTCTTGAAGAAAGTTCAAGTACAATGCTCGACGGAGAGTCAATTTAAATTTATATACCGTACAATCGTAGAATGAAATCTGTCTCTACGAGTCAAATGCGTGAAGAGAAAAAAAAGCGTGTGCATTAAGGTCGAAACTGAGGCAACACGCCAGAGTGACGCTACGCAACAACGATCACAGCTGCAGCTGGTACAGAGACAGCGGGTAACGCTCACAGTCAGTGTGCATAACGACAGTCGTAGGACATTGAAAATACAAGCCTTGGCGGAGAAGGCGAAACTTTCTATAAGGTGTATCAATTTAATGATTGTATAATTCGAGAAAAAAGTTGAGCGCAAGCGACATTGCTCTTGCGATTGTAGCATGAGTGTGAGTTTAAGGGTGTAGTTTTGGAAAATGGAAAGCAGATGCTTGGAAAATGTTGAGCAGAGACATGAATACATAATGAGAAATAATTTGAATAATACTTAAAAATAGGAATAATCGTCGAAAATGATATGAGCAATGCTAATTCGTTTGAGTGATCAGGTCAACCGTTGATCGACGAATGAAGCAATTATGTAAAATTACGAAGATGTACGTAGACACTTATAGATTATTATTTTCCCCATAATTATGAAAATCAACGAGCTTAATCCAAATTTATGGAGGAGCTGTTGGATTTTTTTTTCAGTAACATTTTTAGTTAGACCACAGTTTCGATTTTCAAGGTCGCAGTATGATCGAAGAAAAAACTGAAACTTACCTCGTACTGGAAAACGTGGCGTGAGGTATCTGTGCAAGATTGTTGATGCTGATGTCGAGTCTTTGCAATTCCGAATTGTCCCGAAAGAGATCGGGTCTAATGACCTCCAAACGATTGCCCTTGAGATTCAAATCCATGAGGGATCTCAGGGGTTTCAAGCTTCTACCGTGAAGTGACATCAATCGGTTGTATCGCAGATCCAATTGTTCCAATCTCGCCAGACCATCGAGGGTCGCGTCTTCCAACACTCGAAGGGCGTTGTAGCCGAGATTGAGTTTTCTGAGTGCCGCCAATTCGCTCAGAGTTCCCGGCAAAATTCTTTCGATGCCATTGGCACTAACGTCGAACGTACGAAGCAACGGAAGAGCCAAATCTTGGGTGGCCAGATTGGGCAGAGCGATTATGCGATTCATGGGCAAATGAAGGTGTTCGATGTTTCTCGGAAGTCCCGGAACGACCTCGAGCAATCGGTTCCAACCGGCGTCCAACTCGTAAAGACTCGTCAGATGTCTGAATGTCAGGGGATGAATTACCGACAACGCATTTCCGGATATGTTCAGATGTTCCAGAGCCGGATTTCCCATGAAGGATTCTGGCTCTATCAGCGCTATGCCGTTTCCACTCAGATCCAAACGACGAAGATTCGGCAAATTTGCCAACATTCTCGGTTCCAGATGGTGAAAATAATTTTCCGACAGATCCAAACCCTGAAATTGAAAAAGAAAAAAAACAAACGGAATAGTTGGATTAACTGGGATCAGGCAAACTATGAAGTGTCTTTAGATCCTTCACGTCTTTTTAGGTTGTTCTGGTTCTCTAGATTGACTCGTGATTTTATCCTGAAGCTTTGCTGATTTTTTGATACTAGAAAAAATGTGTAAAGCCATCCATTTCGTGGCTTAAGGTAGTATCATACTGTAAGAGTCAAAGCAAGCCTAAGATATGCCATTTCCTGATTGAGATACGTAGTATGCCACTTTGATGTGGCAACGTCGCGTGTTATGATGTCGATCAGAGAGAGAGAGAGAGAGAGAGAGAGAGAAGATGGGAAACAAACGCGCAAAGTTGCCATGTCTACTGGATCACGACCAACTCCTGACATAAACTGCATTTTCCCGATGTTTATTTGCTTATTATTATCATCACAGTCTCCTGATCTCTACTTTCAAGTGCCCAAAATGTTGTCTGAATATTCAACTTGCAGTTTAAGTGTTTTCATCAAAATCTGACGAGGACTTTTTGTATTATATCAAATTGACCGTGATTTTCCATAAGGCTCCATGTTAAACGTGTGAAAATAAAAGTGTTAATATCTTTTTTCTCGCGCTCCGGAAAGCCATAGAAATTTAACTGAACCTTTTTCTCATCGATACCTATAAGTATGCCAAGTTTTATGAAAATCTGACGAGGAACTCTCTCATGGAGGGTACTACTTTAACAGTCAACTGACCTTCAATCCCGGCAAGTTCCAAAATGGAGTCTCCAAAAGATTCGTCAGTGAATTGTTTCGCAGTCTCAACTCGCGCAAAGCTGGCATAGCAGCGAACGAATTTCTTTGTAAAAAGTTCAATCTGTTGTGATCCAAATGAAGTCGTTCCAGCGTGGGATGTCCCCTCAGAACCCCAAACGGTATGTCCTCGATCATGTTGTAACTGGCGTCGAGAAACTTGAGTCCGGGCAATGCGTCCAAAACCGATCTCAATTCGTTCACGTGACTCAAATGATTGTCGATGAGCCACAATTCTTCCAAACGGCTACCGGTACGTTGAAGAAAAAATTCCGGATGTATCCGACGTATGCGATTGTGACTCAAATCGAGCACGCGCAATGAGGCGAGTCGTTGAAATGCACCGGGCAAAATTTCGGTTATGTAATTGCGCGCGAGTGACAAACGATTGAGGGACGTACTGTCGACGAAACTGCTTTCCGTTAAACGAGATATGCGATTACCGTCGAGATTTATGACCGTCAGAGACGGCAGATCGACGGTCGCTCGACCGACGATCGAAGCGTCGCTTATCATATTGTCGACCAACGTGATTTCCATCAATTCCGGAAGACCTATCATCGCTCTCGGATGGATCCAAATGATTCCCGAATTGCTCACATTAACGAGAGACAATTTTGGAAGATTTCTGAACAATCCGGCTTCCAAACGTGACAATTTTGGACTTCCAAAAACGTGAAGCTGTTCGAGATTCGGTAAATCGCGAAAATGCATCGGTGCCAGTTCGAGCAAAGCCGGTGAATTTGCTTGAAGATAACGCAATTTTGACAATCCGGAAAATCTGGGCAATCTTTTCATGGATTTACTCTGTAATGTTATGGCCTCGAGACCCTGAAGATTGTCGAGACTGTCGATGGGCAAGGAACGCAGATCCGGTTCTACGATGAATAATTCGAGCAACGAATCGTGAAGACCTTCCAACCAACCGGATGACACACGTTCCAAACGATTGTTTCGAAGCATCAAACGAAGTACTCGAAGACTGGTGAAAACTTTGCCCGGCAAACTCGGTAAATTGTTGTTTTCCAGAATTAATTCGTCGACCGGACGTGTCACGTAATGACTCACCGCGCTCAGACCCTGAAGAACGCTCGGCAATTCGCTGTGACTGCACCTTTATCGATGGTACAAGCGATGAAAAAATTACATAATTTATTTGGGAATTAAACAATCGATTGAAACAAAAATGAATTCCATTGAATAATACAAATGATTAATTATAGATATTTTAATTTGGGAATGGGTTATCAATGAAACTGTTCCATAAATGCTTTTGTTACAAAATAAATATATCATAAATCTCATTGATTGCAATTCATGAAAACTATTTATAATTATTGCAGATATGTGAAAATAAAAATTTTTTTTGAGAATTCATTAATCGTCAATTCGTCTTGATACGTATTTGTACGTGATACATGAAGATTGAAGTTTTGATTACCATATTTGAAATTCCATTCCTCGTGTCGAACATCTACACGGTAGAATTTTTTCTTGCGCCGGACAACCGTAATCCTGGTTCATCTGTGCCCCAACGTGTACGGAGCATATCACGATTATTCCAGCAACCGTCAGCAGCAGCGAACCTCCACCTTCCGGTGGCTTACCCATCACGCATCTGGACCCGAGTTTCGTCTCGCTTTTATCTCAACACCTCAATCGCAATCCTCTTCCTTCGTTGATGACCACATATCCTGATGGTCGAAAGAAGAAACAAATATCACGATGATAATACGAAGATAATGCGTTTACTACTCCATTGTAGTGACTCGTGATCCTGATAAATATCGGATTTTATCGCGTACCGATGATTCACATCGGCGTGACGATCTCGAGTAAACCCTTTGCACGTCGAATCTTCCGTGAAAAATATAATATTTTTGGAGATTGATCTGTTGCGAAATTTTGACATCTTCGAACGATTATTATATCGCCATTGAAGACATTTTTCGTTCTCTCGTCAGGATTTTCTGGAGAAGGTCGTTCTACAATAGTGCATGTGTGTATAGCGTTTTTTACGGGATTCGTCACACTGTGTGATTTTCAAGAAATTAATTTTTGAAAAATATTTCTACTTCGTAAAAATTCGAAATGTTGAGAATATTTTCGAGTCGCACCGAAAATGTTTTTTTTCCGATGTGTGGTTGAAACAATCGTACGGGAAAAAATGTCATGGTGTCATGGTGCCATCAAAAAGATCTGCGTGACCGTCGTTGTGTGACCAGTCCACGTGTCGACCGACCGAAAATCACGAGGAAGAGAGATGAACCTTCGGCGTCGAGTGGGCTTGACTGTGGTGCAAGGGGACCGTCGTCACGCTTTGGCCCTCCGTACTTAACACGTATGGCGTCACGGTCGGAAAAACGAGAAAAATTGATGCTCGCGTACCGTAAGCGAAGCCAAAGACCGCTAGGACAATCAGCGACAGCCGTAATAATTATACCGACGACATAGCTGAGCCATGTTTTCAGGAGTTGCACCACTCTCAGGTGCTTCAAACGCCAACAAATTTGATAATTTCGTATTATTTAAAACGAAAAAAAAATTCAACGCAACCTTTGAATGGAATTGTTTTTTTTTCCTTTGTTCGGGTCATATTTCGATCTCATTGTATATAAATAATTTACACGGATGTTTGAAAGTCGTTCACAAAATTAGTTTTTGAGAAAAATTGAGTAATTGTGATTATGAGGATATTATAACGCGGAGGCTTTTGCCGCAAATGAGAATGATAAATAATGGTCTCCTCAACTAATCGGATGTTAATTTGAATTTTGGTCTCAAGTAAGACTGCGATCAATATTTTAGGATGATTTTCCACCGATAACTATTAAAAAAAGTTCCATCTGCTCACGTTCTTTTATCACATATGCAAATCAATGTTTTTTTTAATTTTGCTGATGATTCGTCTTATATTTTTGGTAATTTTGATATTTTATACTAAACAAAGAAATTTTAAATCGGTTCTTTCGTTGTCTTTAGATGAAACACGAATTTCCCATGATGAGTAATTGAACAAACATATTTTTTTCTTTTATTCGGAGCCACAAGAGCTCGATTCAGAAATCGCTATTACTCTTTCTTCCTATCCTAACAATTGTATATCAATTCGCAATAATTATGAAAATTGAAATCCATATTTAAATGAATGATTAAAT
Organism: Diplazon laetatorius; assembly: GCA_963662125.1. Classification (NCBI taxonomy): domain Eukaryota; kingdom Metazoa; phylum Arthropoda; class Insecta; order Hymenoptera; family Ichneumonidae; genus Diplazon; species Diplazon laetatorius. The sequence continues at coordinate 14,043,501 of OY759152.1, forward strand.
ATTCATGTCTTATAAATAAGGCACAAGTGTTCCATTATTGTCAATTAGAAATTTTTAATTTTTCTGATTTCACAAAAGCTCACCTCACAAATCGCTATTGTTATTTTTTTCTATTCCATTCATGAACTGAAAATTACAAGAACACCGACGCAAAAAAAAGTCTACCATCGATTGATCGGCCAAAATGAGAAAGAACGATTATTCAAATTTTTTATAAATTCCATAATCAGCATATTTAATTAGCAAAGACGATACGAAAAAAAATCCGAATGGACGACGAAAGTGTTTATGGATAATAGGGACGATTCGCAATACGGTCTACGTCCAACTCCCGAGTGAGAGTGAAAGTGATTCGTGCTTCCTGCATATTTACGCGAACCTCCCATTTCGCGATTTCGATCGCCGGGTATATATATACCTCGTTATGCAACGTTGCATTAAGGTCGTGCACCTCGAAACGAAGTATGCGCTAAACTGCATGCAAAAAGGCATACGAGAAGAATGTTCGCCAGAGGAAATGGAAAATCCGAGATGGATGAAGAAGACGGACCGGGTGTGTGTTTGCCGAAGGATCGTCCTAAGCGATTTCCACATTGCGGTCACGTCTCGCGTTCTCGCCAATCATTTAAGAAACAATCGACGCGCTGCGCGAGGATAAAAAATCGGCATTCGTCCGACGGATCTACGTTGAGCAATCCTTTGAGAGGCATCATTTTAGGTGCAGCATGAAAAGTCTTGCTAGATTGAAGAATGGACGATCCATTGTTACACCTTTGATCACGTATTGTCGTATCATCTTGAAAATCGGTATCTTGACCGAATCAATCGTGAATTACAATTCTGTACGTTTTCTCTAATGGTTTAATATTTTTTATTATTGAATAAGATATTTTGGAGGTCATTGCATATGAATTATGACTGGCAATGTTGTCAATTGTACTATTCAATTGAATCAATTGATTACAATGCATTTGTGATTAACGGCTGATTGAAAAATTTGATGAAAATTCCAACAACGTGTTCGACAGTGTACTCTATCTCACATTGAACTTGTTTGCTGATGTCAAACGTCGGTGGATGGAGTGAGAAGAACTATGAAATATAATATTATTTAAAAAATGATAATAAAAATATTTCGAAGTAGCTTAATGATGAAAAAAAATTATAAAATGATTGAAAATAATACAGTTTTCATCAACCGTATTTTCATCGTCATTCCTATTCTTGTACAATGCGCCCCAACGATCTATCCATTTCAAAATTCTAATTAAATTTGCCAACGAAATAAAAAAAAAGAAGATGATTACCAATACAAAATCCACAGCACCAATGTCATAGATAATTGTCAAATATATTTTTCCATCAAACTCCTAGACTGAGTATCCCACAATAATTGAAGGAAAAAAAAACCAATAAGAGCATACAAAAAACTTAATAATTTATTACTCGTTTACCTGACTGACGACACTCTGGAATAACGCACTTGCTTCTTTCGACAATGATCAGCGATTAAAAAAAAAACGTATAACAAAATCCATTCGATTATGTTTGTGATGCAAGCTCATTCGACGATGCCCAAAAGAACATTTATTAAAAAAAATTTGTTTGCGATGCACTTCACATGTTTGTCGTAACAATCGTAGACTGTTCGCGATATGTCGATGATGATTTAGTTCGTGTGTGCCAGGTAAAACGGTGTGTGTGTGTTTGAACGATTGCGACTGTTGACTGTCTCGTTACGGAGATGAACTGAGTACACAAGAAGCGGGTGAATGAGAAGCGATGTCCATCGTAGGCGTGGGTGTCCGTGGACGAACGGTCCCACCTGGTGGCAAGACCCGGTGCACGCTCGTTTCTTCGTCAAGGGTTCGTGGAGACGTACCGTGTGCACTTGCTGTATTACAGCTACGAGGAGGGTCGGAGGGGGGAGGGAGGGATGGGATGAGACGTTATCCCCCACCCTCTCTTTATCCTAAACGTGTTTATAGCCACTGCAGAATGTACTATGCGGCAAGGAAGAAACGACAGAATTGCGAAGTACGTATGCAGACACCGTGACGACACGCTTCCAGGAAATCTTCCCTCTCCACATGGATACGAAAAAAAAAGAAACAAAAAAACAAAGTGCCCCGGTTATCGAACACGTCCGAGCTGCTTGTAACAAAATTTCGATAAATATTAACAATATCATGTTGATGCTGAATAATGATGATGATAATAAACGATTATTGACAGTATCATGTTGTTGTTTTTATTTTTTGTTATTTATGATTATTGATTGTGATTTGTTTTGGCCGATCAATCATTTTTATTTTGTATGAAGCTTCGGCGAAGTGCGATCTAATTTTTTTAGCTACATTATTGAAACTTCTAGAATGAACTCTTTAGTCGAGTTCGTGAGATTCTTAGATCCTAGTTCGAGGCCCATCAACCCTTAATGGGTTGATTGAACAAACTATAATCAATATAAATCTATTTGCAAAAAAAAATAAAAGAAAAATATGTATTTTCTATTCAATAACATTGGTAATTTAATGTATCATTATTATTGTTATTATTATTATTATTATTACTATTATTAATCTTATTATTGGTAAACTTAAATGTCGGAAAACGCGATCGCAAAACATAAAAAACTATAAAAATTGGGGAGACAAATTCTCGCAGGCGTAATTATCGAGAAAAGATATTGCCTCCGCTTTAAATAGTTATCACAGATGGAAATTTATTGAATGGAAAAAAAATTCAAAAATGTTCAATGTGAAAAACAATTGAAATGTGTGGCAATAAGTTGATTGATAATTTTTTAAAGCGTTTCTATTAGAAAGGTGTTACGTATTGTTCAGCGCGCCATTCGCTGCCATTGATGAAATCAGATGTACATGGTTATTTAATTAGTGCGGTAATAGAAACGTTAGCACGGGCAATCAAGCTGTGAGGCGGTTTCATAGAGACGCATCGAGCGAAACGGTTCGACGACCCACATTTGTTCGTAAATTCCGACACCGATATGCAACCGCATCTGTGTGATGTACGAGTTATGTATTTGTTAATTTTTTGTTTTATTATCACGGAATGCGGATGTGATTCGTTTGTAATCGTCGAAATTGAACCCCTTGCCGTCATTAACCAGGTCCTTAACGTGCCTTATACGATAGCTGCATCGAATAAGTGTTTGCACGAATGAAAATATTTTTTAACAAATAAATGTAACTTTAATTAAAAAAATTAATTTATAACAATTATGATAAATTACATCGTTTATTATTACGTTTTGGAATCTGTATCACCGACTGAGCCGACTCATACCAAAGTATTAAATATAATTTCTTCAATGCTAAATTTGAAACGATCTTGTTCGGACAAAAATTTGGAATTCCGAAATTTCGTGAGAGTACTTGCTCGGTGAATTGTATGCAAAAAAAAAACGTAAACACCAAGGGCCTTGAGGCCTATACAGCAGGACTGTCGAGACCACGGACTCCCGCGATATTCTCTGCAGTACATAGAGAATTGTCGCTGAATCTACATTTCAATTTTATCACTCGAAGCGAACAATTCTCACTCATACTCCGAAACACTCTCACACCTTTATTAGAACCATCAAAAGAACGTTGACGATGGGTGGTGAACATTCAAACAAGTAAAACGAATGGAAAAATTGACAAATAGCGCGTGACAATTTAACGAGGGTTATTGAACATTTAATTGATAACATTAAATATGACTCATTAAATAAGAAAGTCATAAGAACTTTGTGTCCGGGAAAGATTGATGCAACTTTGTGACTATTGAAAAAAAAAACATTTATTCTTACAATCTGCCGCGCTGTGGCTAATCTGCTAAATCACTGAAAACCGCGGAGACAAACATCAACATCAGTCATCATTGTCCAGGTAAGACGCGCATTTCTATCTTCATTACAACATTGATTTACTAAAAAAATGTCTTTATTTTTTATTTTTTCAATTTGGATAAAAATAGACAATAGATGTTTCTATTATTGATCAAAATCAATGATCTTCAAATATTTCAAAATTCAAAATTCACAAGTAGAAAAATTGAAAAAATTGCATTAAAAAAAAACGTCGAAACCAAAATCATCGAAAATAAAAGTGATTGTGAGAAAGAGACGAATAACGATAGTTGTGAGCAAGAGGTTTGGAAACGATTTTAACTCGAATTTGAAAAAAAAAAAATGTTACGAAATGGATCCGGTTTCTTCACTGAAATATTTCGATCAATAACCAAAATCGATGTCTGCGATAATTTCGACACTTAAAATTTAAAAAATTTTAAAAATTGATAAAAAAAAATACGTTGATACTCAAAGTAATTGCAAATTGAAGTTATTCAGAGAAATATATGAATAACGATAGATGTGAACAAGAGGGATGGAAGCAATTTCAAAGTGAATAAAAAAACCGTTACGAGATGGGTCCGCGATTTCTTCCGATCGTACGATCGAAATCACCGAATCAACGTGTTTCCCTATAGCCAATAAATTCGTGACGGATAAAGCAGGCTTCGAACTCGTGTACGTTCGTGTGTGTTAGTGTGTGTTGGATCGCGGATAATTCCTTGTTCCCTACCACTGAGTTACGTCGATCGTGAGTGTATGAAAACCGGTTCGTCCTTCCTCGACGAAATCCTCACGAGACGAATACCTCGTCTAGATCGGTAGATGCATCACGTGTATCTGCTGGTGGGAAATCACCACCGCGTCAGTCCCCGACAAGGCCATGAACCTCGTTCTAACTCGTTAAGAACCGGCGTACGACGTTAATTTATTCGAAAAAATTATGCTCGACTCGACAACAACAATTACGTCTCTCATTTGCTTTCGATAATCCGCTCCTCAATGTCACATCCTTGCCTCCATTCTTGTAATATTCAACAAACTTTTTGATCATCAACGTATAATAATAATTATCATTTCCAAATCATTTCCTCTTTTTCAATTTACGAAAAAAAAGAGGAATATGGATTGAATTCAATATACAGTTGAATCTACGTAACTTTCAAAATTTTCAACAAACTGAAATATTCATTAACCTCTCGTATCATAGATCTTCTTTATAATTTATCACCACACTAAAATTCGCGAAAAAAATGAAGAATTGAAAAACCGAAAAAAAAAATGTACGAATTTTTCGATTTTGTTTAACATAACAATTTGTTTTCTTTTTGTTTTAGCACGATTTTTCATGGAACGTTGTGTTCAACTCTCGTGCATGAAGGATGAAGAATTGTAGCATCGACAACGTGAAGCTTTATTATGATAAATCGAACCTAGGCTCATACGTCGACCTATACAGCTAGACAATCGACACACAGATGTTTTTACCTATGTACCACACACGCCGAACGGCCCTAACTGGTTTTGTGAATAAACTACAGCTACACCCCACTATCGCGTAATCACGAGGGGCACGGCAGTCGAGAACAGTGGTTTATGGACCGCGAGCCCGAGCTGGTATCGATCTCACGTTGTTCCTTCGCAGCTACGTTGATCCAGCGTCTCCGGATGAAATGTGTTTGTCTCCAAACGTGACACCGGTTTTTTAAATTATCGACAGATATTCATTAAACACATTTTTTTTCATCGTGACTCAATGATACATCGTAAATCATAGAATTAAATTATTGTGTATGTGTGTGTGTGTGTTTTTTAACGTTACCCATATTTATTATATCTAGATTTTTGTCATCGGAAACGGCGTGCATTGAAAAAAATTGTTAATAATAGAAAAATAATTGTTGAAATAGAATTTAAAAAATGTTCGTTCGTAAATTGTTACAAAAAAAATTATGGCCGTTGAAGTACTTTGCCGGCAGAGACTTCAACGCCTGGGCAACACCATCGTGCCAATCTACTCAACGGGGTGATTATGAAAGGACCAAACCACCTCGTATACTCATCACTGGTAATGATTTTTTTTTTAAAATATTTTTCTTCTTTTTCTATTTATCAAGTTTATATAATTCGCATTTATTCCTTCCATATCGTTTAGTGTTCGTGTTTTTTTTTGGTGCCTCAACTGTGGTGCCAATTGTCGTAAAGTATTTACCAACACCATCATCTTGTTTTCTAATTTTACATTTTTTTGTCTCACCGATCTTCTACTTTGAATTTTCGTAATTTCCATGTGTGTCTCATTGTTCTCGTGATTGTCGTCAGGCGGTTTGGGACAGTTGGGCACGGAATGCGCCAAGTTATTGCGCAAGAATTACGGCAAGGACAACGTTATTCTGTCGGACATAATAAAACCGACGGAGGAAGGTCTGTCCAACGGTCCTTTCATATTCGCCGACATTCTGGATTTCAAGGGATTGCAAAAAATCGTCGTGAATTATCAGATCGATTGGCTCATACACTTCAGCGCTCTTCTCAGCGCCGTGGGCGAACAAAATGTTCCTCTCGCCGTGCGCGTCAACATTGAAGGTAAGTCAACGTTATCGGACCATATGTTCGTCGCAAAAATAATTAATTTAATAAATTTATCTATTTTTCTGAATCACTTGAGAAAATATTGAAGTTTGAATATTTTATTTCACATAATTTTAATTGTGGGTCTGAAAATTTTCAATCGATTCTGTTGAAAATGTTGACTAGTACAGTAATTCTTGTGAAACATTACTGTCTCTTGTACAGACTGATGAGTGCCATTCTCAAGGTCACACGAATAGTCTCAAATAAAAAATCGAATTGCTCTGTACAAATAAAAACCATAACTGAAACCTGTTATAGGGATTTTTTATGTTTTCGAAAATTGTTAAAGTGTGCTTAATTCTGAACTGAACAACATTTACGCCTCACAATTATCGAACGAAAAAAATTATTATTATTAAATGAAAAAACGGAGTAAAAAATTTAAAAAATTCTGACTCAAGTCGAAAAAAATTTGTTCAAGACATATTCGTACCAAATTTAAAACATTCGCGATCTAACCATTAGTTTCATCCCTTACATAGTGACCAACTTGAAAAATACAATCACAAAAAAAGCGTGAAAGAAAAATTCATCTTCTTTGTCATGTCGTAACGCGCCCCTCTGAAAATCTTTTCAAGCCTTCAAACTCTATGAAACCAAAATGTTAAACACAAGATATCTCGACCCCCGTTAAAATATTTTATTATTCACCGGACAGGATACATCGGTCACGTTTCGTGGCGTCAAAGTGAATTTTCGAGTGAATCTTGTCATTGTCATTCATGACTGTTGCAATTATCGCGAGTGTCGAGAAAGTATTTTCTCGAGTTTTGGAGAAAGTCCGGTGATATGATGTGAAAGACGATTAGGCGACGGGTCTAACACGCGCACGCGCTCAACTATGAGAGTCACAGAATCGTGACAATTTCTTTCACTTTTACACGCTATTATAATTTTATATTGTAGAAAGGACGACAAAAAAATGGAAAAAAAAAATTCATCGTGCTCGACGATATTCATTCCAGGTATGCACAACGTCATGGAGCTTGCGAAGCAGTACAATCTACGAATTTTCGTTCCCTCGACGATCGGAGCTTTTGGCCCGGATTCGCCGAGAAACCCAACGCCCAACGTGACCGTTCAACGACCAAGAACGATATACGGCGTGAGCAAGGTACACGCCGAACTCATGGGCGAATACTATCATCACAGATTCGGTCTTGATTTTCGCTGTCTTCGGTTTCCCGGTGTTATCAGCAGCGATCCTCCGGGCGGTGGAACTACTGGTAATACAATAAATTCAATAAAATTATCAATTTTTTACGACTGACGATTTCGGTAAATCAAACCGATTTTTCATTTGACAAAGAAAAATAAATATTCACGATATATTAAAAAATATTATGAAAATCCGGAGCTTTTCAACATAAAATACAAAATACAATACGATACAGAAGTCAATTTTAATTCTAATTTTATTCAAATTTCCATTTGAAACAAACAATTGAAAATAATAATAATCACAAAAAAATAAAAATCAATGACACGTAAATGAAAATTTTAAAAAACGCAAATACACGAAAGAAAAAAAAATCAAAGAGGCAATACATGCGTGCGTGTCATATCGTTTTATGCCACGACGAAATGATTTGCGGTATATCATTTTACGCGATAACTGGAGCGAGATGCACTACTGCTATTCGGGAGCGGTTAGAATAATTGCGTAATGTCGGTGGGTAATCGATCCTTCTCCAAGGATGGAATCCTGGAGAGAAATTGGAGAACGTGCGGTGACCGTACAGTCACCGGGCATGAGATTACCTGCTTATTTATCTTGCGATCAAACAACCCCCTCCCCCACCCCGAACAGTATATACATAATCATCATCGTATTTCTTCTGTTCTCGTCTTCCGCCATTACCGAAGCTCCGACTTCTTTCTCCGTTAAAAATATTTGCTTTGTTTCGCAGACTACGCGGTCGCAGTTTTTCACGAGGGTCTCGTTCACAAGAGATACGAGTGTTATCTAGAGCCTCAAACCCGATTGCCAATGATGTACATCGAGGATTGTCTCAACGCGCTTTTTCAATTTTTGAACACACCGAGCGAGATTCTCAAACGACGCGTCTACAACGTCACCGCCATGAGCTTCACGCCCGAAGAACTTTTTTCCGAACTTCACAAGCATTATCCCGATATCAAAATATCGTACAATCCGGATGCCCGTCAATTGATCGGTAAGATTTTCCGATTACATGTTTTATTTCTTTCTTTTATATTTCTTTATATATTTATTTTATAATTCTTTTCGAAAAAAGAATTAACGTATGTTTCCATATTCTACAGGAAAATGAATTATTGATATTAATTGTTGTCCATTGGTTTGAGGGGAATATATATTTTCGATATTAATAGTTGTCGATTGGTTTGAGGAAAAATTTAATTCAATTCGACTATCATTATGTTATTATTTATTGCAGCGGAATCTTGGCCGGAAGTATTCGACGACACCGAAGCCCGCGTCGACTGGGGCTGGCAACACAAATACGATCTCGAAAGATTGGTCGAGACGATGGTTCGCGACGTCAGTGAGAGCTACATACCGAAACTTCAACGAATGAACAAAGTCAATAGTTACATGTAATAGAAAGAAAAAAAATTAATATCTCAAATAACTCAATAATTGATTTGAAATACAAAAATAGATTTTTTTTAAAAATAACTTTCATTTACGATATGGTACGTAAAATACACAACCCAATGGTCAGCCCGTGGTTATTAGCTGGAAGAAAACAATTATGAAGCCGTATTTTTCCCGGCTGATTACAAAAATGGACGTTCGTTCGCTGTCGGATCAACAGGAGCCGAAAAAACCAGAAAAAACTATCGCGATTACGAATGGATTTTTAAAAATTTGTTTGACAAATGTAATCCGTGATAATTACTGTGTATACTCGATCTAGCAGAAAAGTGTGCTTAGTTCGACATCCATTCGCCCAGATGTGGCGTCGACCAATGGAATCCCATCCTTGTGCAACTCTCATTAATTTCTGCATAATCAAGGGCGATTGGGCGATGGCCGGTGATAACTACTTGACCGTCAACGCAGTGGGTCCGGTTTCAATGCCCGGCGATACCAATGTACTTGTAAATTTATTTCACCTCTGTTGGGACCTATTCCTAATCTACCATTGTAATAATTCACGGCCATGATTCATCACATTTATCTAAATACGTTTTTGCCCGATTTCTGCAAGATATACTCGATATAGCAGAAACGTGAGCAGAGTTCCCGAGTCCTCCACCTGACGTCGCGTCGACTGAGTATTTTAAACCAAGAAAATGGCCTCATCGACAATCATCTATGCTCAGTCATGATTCCCATATATTTATCCCAACAAAAAAAGAATTAATGCAGCAAATATCACATAAATAAATAAAATAAGACCTGACATGTCGATTACAGTGTGCAAAGTTACAATATATGATCGTATTTCGTCCCCCAATTTTCGTTTCACAGCGATCGAAGCGCCACGAACGGTCGGTAATTCAGTGCGGTCACATTGGCCAACAACAGTAGCCGAAATACCTGTTTTCCGACTCTCCTGCGAAGCCGGCCTACTTTTGTTTTTTTCTTTCTTTTCGTTATTTTTTTTGCTCGCGACTGGTGAATTTGACAGTGGCCCACGAATTTTATGAATATCGAGTGAAATATGGGAGACTCGAGTAACACGAAGCGACAACAAGAAAATACAGGTCTTATAAAATGTTTTAATTATTCAACGAAGCAAACGATGCATCATTTGGCATTGATACGTATATACATATATACATATATACATACGTCTATCTTTTGTTGCAGAAGTTAACCAAGATGAGCTGATTCTTCAGCAACAGAGACGTATCGAGAAGGAGGTTAATATAATTATTCTATAGAAAAAAAAAAATTGTTCTCGTCACATTTTCTTAACTTCAATTGGATTTTTCACTTCAATACCGGATTTTTTTTCATTGGGTTCGAAGATATCGGAATCGATAGCCCTCGTAGGCGACAAAGAGTCCCTGAAGAGCTTGGAGCGCGAATATGAGGAGGACGAGGTTTATCTGTCGAAAGCCAAGGCGCTTGGACAAAAATATTCTTACTACAGACGAACCAGACCCGACGGCAACTGCTTCTTCAGAGCCTTCAGCTACGCTTATCTCGAAAGACTGATCAACAACAAGGAGGAGTACGACAAGTTCAGAGATCTCGCGCTCAAGAGCAAAGACAATCTAGTCGCTCTAGGATTTCCTCAATTCACGGTCGAAGATTTCCATGACACCGTAAGCGTCAATGAAGTTTTTGAGATATTCATGAATTTTGTAACCTCAACGGTCCTAATGTATGGATATGTTTTTTTTTCAAGTTTATGGAAGTCATCGACAAGGTCGGCGGCGGTACCGAATCGAGTCATGCCGAGCTACATAAGTTCTTCAACGAACAAGGCTACTCGGATTATGTAGTTGTTTATCTTAGATTAATAACTTCTGGTCAGATGCAACGCGAAGCGGATTTCTATCAGCATTTCATCGAAGGCGGTCGAACCATTACGGAATTCTGTCATCAGGTAGGAACAATTATTTTGATTTGTTTTGCTAAATCGCCAAAGAAGCTTTTTCGCTTCCTCATAGAGGAAACTGTGTGACGGTTGGAAATTACTTTTCTGAGATCTTCTTGTCACAATGTTTATAATGCGCTTGAACGTTGCGAAAACACATTTGGAGAAAATGTTCAAATGTATGCGTGTTTGTGTGTGTAATGGCCTCCTGAAGTCTAAGCGTGCATAACTTGAGAAAGGTCTGTTAAAGGTTGGACGGTAAGGCATTTGGGCCAAATCCATCAAGAGGGGTTGATCTTATGATATTTTAAATTTTTCGAAAAATCGAATTTATCGCTCTCTTTTTATAACCCTCATTAAATTTATAATATTCGTTGAATTTTTAACTAAATTTATAACTCTCGTTAACTTTGACCGATCGAGCTTCAACTCTACAAAATTATAGAATATCATTCAGCAATGATATGTATCGAACTTGGCTGTGATCGGCTGAATGGTTTGGGTTTGGCAGAAATTCAAGTTTTTCAATTCCAAGCCTCGCCGATTTAAAAATATTTCACTTGCCATGCTCAGTCTCATAAATTCACATGAATTAACGGTTCGGACTGTTCATTTTTGAACTTGGTGGAAATCCTCTTGCACGTTTAAATTTGAAGAGAAAATCGAATTTTATGCATCCACTGATGAATATTTGAATATCAAAACAAGCCGCAGGTTGAAACTTACAATTTGCTTCCTCTAAATCGTAGGTAATAAATAAAACTACTCCAAAAGTTTTGATGAAACATTTTTTTTTTCGATTCGTCGTCATTCTTACAGGAAGTCGAACCGATGTACAAAGAGTCCGACCACATTCATATCATAGCTATGAGCACGGCATTGGGAACGGGGGTGCGAGTGCGTTACATGGATCGTGGCGCGGGCACCGAAGTTACCGCCCACGATTTTCCCGAGGGTTCGACGCCAGCGGTCCACTTGCTCTATCGACCCGGTCACTACGACATTCTCTATCCCTGATGTTTGTTTCAAACCGACAATCCCACAACTTGCCATCCCCATTATATTTCGTAATTAAAAAAACAAAAAAGTACATCCCCCAACACGCTACACAATACCGAATTATCATACGTAAAATAAAAACAAAACGCAAATATAGCTGGCTTTGAAAAAAAAAGAAGAAAACAAAAGAATAACAAAAAAAAGAATATATCAACGATCGTTGCGGTGCTTTGTTCCAAAACGTTTAAAAAAGAAAAAAAAGTTTAAAAAATATATAGATTCATGCTGCGGCGATCGAGTGAACTTGGAAGCAAATTTTGTCTTTGGGGACAAATGACGATTGTTAATTTTTTTTTCTTATTCTTCTTCTCGAGAGAGAAGTGTCGTAGTTTCTGAATGTTACGTTATTCGGTGTCGATAAATAGCCGAAGGACAGTTTTTCCTATTCGTTAAGGTTGATAATAAGTTTTGGAGAACGGAGTTTGAGATGTCGTACGTCGATCTGTTACTTATTAATTATCATGCGCTCCTTGATAATGTCAGGCCCGAAGTGTTTCGCACCTCGTCCGATCCAATTATATCGAATAAATTTCATTTCAATATTCAAACATTCGTATTTACTCAAATTCTTCGAAATTATTCGTCGCTCGTTCGATGTAAACGTAAAAGGACCTTCACGCTCAAGGTCCACTGTCGACCACGTACGGAGGCAATTCGACCATTACTCGATTGAATTCCACAATCCAAACACACTTATTGAAAGCTGTCCGCCCATTTTTTCGCAATTATTGCTTATTCGCTGTATGATCGATTTATCGATTAAAATTCGTGTTATGAACGATAACGACGAGTCCTAAAAACTTTGCTACGATAAGGGCACATCCAACTTGGAATTTGTCGAAAAAAGCATCGATCGAATCCGACACAAATCGTTATGTCGTTATCTATCTGAACTTTTTTTTCATAATTAAATAAATTTGGCAATAGAATATAAAATTTATTTCGGACTTCAATAAACGTCACATTAGGTATATCTTGTTGTTGTTGTTGAATTTGTCAGTATTTCTGATGATGTATTTTTTTTCTTGAACACTCTGTGAAAGACATTTTTAACATATTCCATTTGCTATGACTCTGTTGATACAGGAGTTCACATCCCTCCTGAGTTCTGCGGCGAGAGTCTCTGTTCTGCGTCGTTTCTGTTAAAAGTAAATGAATATTACAATTAACCCAATTTTTCGTGGATCACTTACTACTCGTGGCTTCTTGATTGCAATCTGCTGTTGCAAATGATTCATGAACATCGAAGCTTACCTTTTGTAAACACCACACAAGTTTGTTCAATGCCATTTGAAGCGAAAGTTCTTTGATATCTTCATAGCATTTATCAACCGCCGTTTCCATATTACCAATCTCTGCCAATCTTTCACCGAAGCGTTTGTAATGAATATCGGAATCGATTTCCCGCGAGGGATGTTTTTGAGAAAATCGGTTCAACTTTCGTTTACCCTCGACAAAAACATTTTTTGTACTCGAAATTTCACGATTGATGATTTTCAACGGTCTGAGCTTGACACTTTCCAATGGTGATTGTGCTGGGTCATCGACTGCCTAATTAAAAACGAAATAATACCAATTAACAATGGATGTAGTGTTTGTCTGAAATATCAACTGAACGATGGTTAATACTGAAATTCTGGAGCTGGAGCTCACCGAAACGAAGACCACAGCGCACAGCAGTATTACTAACTTCAACATCGCTTCTCAATTGATATTGGCAATGGGTTTGAATTGGCAATAATCGTCGACGCTCATATATATATATATGCGGACCGCTCGTGAATCGTTCCTAATTTAAATATTGATCAACGAAGCATGAGGTTCCGGTCAAATTTGCAGCAGGATGTCGTAATCGCTTGCGCTTCATGAGATGTACCCAAAATAGTCTCGAACAGCGTTGACGACAGTCGGAAGAGAATCGATAATTTTCATAATGGAAATACGCTTTAACGAACAATTTAGGAATTAAAGCGAATTTTCTGGGTGCGATTGGACTTACAAACCAATTTTGTTGCTCTCGAATGTAACTAAAATAATACCGATTTGTTTTATTTATGAGTTTCAATTTCAGCTTTTGACATTTTGACAAAGTTTAGAATTCAAAATTGAAATTTTCATAGCGAAAGCTAGGTGACGCGTTTTCGTAATCTCGGAGAATTCTTCCGACGCATGTTAGACGTTTGGATTTTTTGCATTTTTTTCCACGGGCATTCAGAGCTTTTCATGATACGATCGTAAACTTTCGCAAGACTGTACAGTGAAGATAAGGGACTTCCTCATACGCAGCGATAATATTCCAACGACTTGTACGGACCCGCTCAACCGCGGTACATAAATTACGGGTAGTATTTTATGAATTTGACATTCTTTTTTCAATCCTCAACGTGAAATCGACCCCGTCTGTTTATTGCATATTATTTCACGACTTAGATCAATTTCCAAGCGAATTCAGTGCTGGACCAATCTCACTCGGCTGGAACGATTATTAAGCCCGACTCTATATTTTATTGTTCTTAAATTTCAATTGTCATTTGGTCGATTGTGATAATTGACGATCGTCGAATAATGTTGACGCACGGCGCTTCTTGGAAAATAAATGTTTCTCAACGCCATGCGTAGGATCTTTCGTTTGCACACTTGTCACAACACCCCCTGACGAGTTATCGTTCACATCGTTGTGATAACAACGTTGTGACAAACTTACTTTTTCAATCGATAGCTCCGGTCTTGACGCAAAATTTTTTTTAACTCAAGAATCACGAAAAAACCTTCGATGCTTGGAAACTGCCTTATGAAATATCAAGAACTCTAGATAATAGCAGTAGATATCGGGAAAGTAACTCAGAACTATTGAGCGATGATTTCTTTTTTTTTTGGCATTATTGACTCGACTGATTTTTTCATATTCCTATTTTGCAGCTTTTAAAATTGCAAAAAAATATTTAACGTTGGAAACTCGCTATACAAAGTATCAAGAACTTGAGGAAATAGCAAGAACTATCGGAAAAGTCACTCAGACCTATAGTGACAATGATTTTTTCCCCCTATTCAACGCGACTGATTTTTTTTATTTTTTTTATTAACAACTTTTTTCTATTTTCATCGTGTCATCATTGCGGATGGTTGTAACCGTGGAGAGACTCGAAGGGAAATCGATTGCGTTTCATTTTACACGGACTTTGATTGATCGTAAATTTAATCGACTATCGTTGAACAATTGTTCAAAAACGTTGCTCGATATTCGTACGCTCGTCGTTTATCCATTTTCCACGGGGCGTTAATGCGTTGTAATTAAGAAACTCGTACGCACACACACACACACACACACATACACACGTTACAACGCGTGCGTGTGAACACAAAGCTTTTGTCGCGGGTTTGTGTTGAGCCCAGGGTTTCACGAGTTCGCCGGCTGGCTCGGACAGCTTTTCAGACTGTCAAGTTAATCGAACCGCGACCCTCGCACCGTGTTCCAAACTTTAATAATGTCATTTTACGCAAAAGTTTAACCAGACGGTTTTCCCACCTGGCTGGACGCTCCGGAAGCTTTGCGACCCCGACGACTACTTAGGCTCACTAGAATAAAACTATGCGGTAAACTTTTTTCTTCCAACGAGAGCTGAAAAGTATGATTTCACATCTACTCAGCCGTAATTTTACAATTTAATTATCATATCATATCATCATTGAAAAAAAAAACGGAAAAGAAATATTTTCTCATTTATAAAATATAAATCGAATATTATATGATAATTAATACATTTTTTTATCAAATCATTTGTACTTGTGTATAATTGATTGTTAAAAAATTGTGTCAAAAGCACCAACCTTTGATTCTTCAGCATAATATACACGTTTATATCGATGATCATGGGTTTGCGGGTCGTGAAGGGATGGGAAGGGGAAGATATACTCTCGTTTGGACGAATTAAGGGTTGATTTATTAGAAATGTTCATTTTATACGGACAATATTAATACCATTCAAGTAATATGTTTAATGGAGATCAGGGTCGTGTGGGTGTGTTTTTTTTTCTTCTTCTTTTATTACATCGACTAGATAATATTTGAATTATTTTAACATCGTTATTACAATATTATTCGATAGTCACGTTCGGCGCGTTGCGCGAACGGACGACGAGTACATTTTACTTGGCGTATTATTTAATTGTTTTTTTTTTTCGTTTTTCTTTTAAGGTTCGTTAATACTAATATGTTAGACGTTGCAGAGAAGTTGGGGATCGACGCGAGAGTGGAATTTGTTGGAGCACGAGTTGCGATTCAATTATCGTTGAATTGCAATTTAAGCTCGACATAAATTTCACAACGCGTCGAACCTCGCGTTCTCTTTTTTTTTATTTTATTAAAATCAGACGTTTATGCGAAGAATCCATATAGATTTATTAACATTATATATAATATATTCATGTATATATCAATAGTAGTTATATTTCGTTAAAGAAAATTTTTTTATTTTTTATCTTTCGTTTTTTTTCGAGTACGCGTAATCATAGTTCAAAAAATATTACACCAAGACTCTCTCTTTCTCTCTCTCTCTCACTCTCTCATCTTTCTGTCTCTCTTTCTTCATTTCGTATTTTCGCATCGTCGTACCTGCGCGTTTCCCTAAATTATCTTTAGAATTTGAGTTTCATGACAGCGTAACTTGCGGGTATCGGGAATTTCGTCTAAGGCGACAGCGCTAAATTTCTTATTCATAATTTTCCATTTTTTTTTCTGGTTTTATTTTTCTCACAAAATTTTAACATGTTCCAAGCACCTCCGGATGTTCCGGCTATATATATATTTACCTCTAATTCAATATCTAACGTCAATAGATCTCGCACATATTTATTCTAATTTTTTTCGACCAAATATCTCATCTCAACGAAATTCGTGTAGAATATTTACGCCGCCATCGTCGAAAAACAAAAATAATAACAAATCTGATCTTTGGTAGAAAATTCAATTCTATTAAACTTTATCTGTTAAAAAAATAAATAAATAAAATTAAATGAAAACTTCATGGGAAAACGTTTATTTTGTTTTGTTTAAAATGATTTAATTTAGACCGACGATTCAACAATGATTTTTAATTGTTTCAAATGTTTATGAACATTCTATTTAATTTCTTTTTTTTTAATGAACTGAAAAAGAATATATTTTCAATAAAATTCTATTGAATATCATTGAACGATTTTTTCCCCCTCGAAAAAAATATGATATTGAAAAACGTTGGGGGTTGAGAGTCTTTCGCTTGTGTTTGAGTATGAGTGACACGGAGTTACGGAATCGGATGGGAAAACATGGTGGGATTTGGTTTGTGTGCTTGGAAAATGAGCGACGTGGCAAGAGCGGTCAAGCTTTTTGGTCACCGCTGCAAGCTCGGATCCCGAAGAGCCCAGCTGGCGCGCTCGTTGCTACATTATTCAATGAACGTCGGAGAATAGTTTGGTTTATACACGCGGACGAAGAGGAGTTTCTCGATCCTTCGGTCAATACCGAGACCCGCTACCGGATGCGGACCCGGCTACGTTTAGACTTAACTTGCCTAAATACACATTACTGGAGTCCTAGCATTGGTCAGCACGAATATAGTACATTCACGAATGGAGAGGTCAGCTCGGGTAGTTCGAAGCTTCAAAATCAAAATAAAACAACAACAAAAAAAAAAGAACCCGAGCAATTTTCTCGTCCATTATTGCATCGCATCTCTACGTTATTTTTTTCTTTTATTATCTCTCGTATTGTATTTCATGTCCATTACAATAAATTACATACACACCCACACACACACACAGACTCACGCTCACACACACACACAGACACACGTACCTGCTTACACGATCAAGCGCTTGGGGGCGCGCAATTGTGAGACAGATTAGAAAAAGCGTGTTAATTCCGAACTGACGTACAAAAATCAAAATTACCGAACAATAGCGATATTCATCTCGTTCATGCTGGCTCGAAATGTCACTCGATGTCGAGAACGATCGATCTTGAAATTATATGACACCTGATGACCTATATTGAATACGAAAAACTAAATTGAAAAAAAAAATCCATATCTTCTCTGTATGATTTGTTACATTCATAACTATTTATTTCTATACTATGCATCATATTTTGTAAGTTAAAAAAAAAGGTATTCATCAATTCAACGTATCGACTAATCAATTATGACAATTGAATTTAAAACCAGACGTTTTTGCAATAGAAATTTCGGCAAGTAAAGAAAACAATTTCAAGCATTTATTTACACAATTGCTATAGTGAAAACTGTTCTACGTTGATGGGATAACTATGCAGCAGAAAAAAAAAATAATTCCGAGTAAAAAATGGGGGAAAACACGCGATTGGATGTTACTTTGATTTTTTCACGTTTTTTTTCGTGAATGCGGATACGCTCGGATGGGAAAAATGTACATCGACGAAAAGCTAGCAAAAAGAGTGGATGGGTGCTGATTGGTCCGTGCAAATACGCTTTTATCTCACTCGTCGAAATATTTCATTTACGTATTTACAATAATTGGCTGTTGCATTATACTCTCATTGTTTCATTGCTTCGAGTAGCGATTTATTCATCGATCTACGTAGAGCCATGAGATATTAATTCACAGTTGCGGGGCCGAGGGGGCAGCTGGAAAGGGGAGGGGGTGACGTCTCGGCGAACTTGGTATACAGGGGTGAGATTAGAGAACAAGCTTCGATCCGATCAATGCGGCCGTTACTCTCCCAATTAGCCCGATAAAAACAATTCGATGCGCTGCTTTGTTATGTCTTGTACCTATTTCTCAACCTTCTCGTCGTTCTTTTAGATACATGTACACATTTATATTTAATCACGTATGCATAATTGTGTTTTGTTTTTTTCGTTTCTTTCAATGAGTGGCGAACGAGGGTGCTTCGATATATCGGTACGAGCCGACGAATAATTACGTCGTACCTACATTAGATTGTGAAAAAAGTTTTTCGAGTCTCGAGGGACGAAGCTCAAGGGACGATCCTTCGCCAGGATCGAGGGACAAAATACAGGCAATGATATGTCAAATTATTTATTATTTATTATTTATTATTTATTATTTATTATTTATTATTTATTATTTATTATTTATTATTTATTATTTATTATTTATTATTTATTATTTATTATTTATTATTTATTTTCGTCCTTATTTTTTTCTTTTTTCCTCTTCGTCATAGAATTTCGATAAATGCGAAATAGACACCTACACAACCACTCACACACGCTCACGCACATGCACACCTCGATCGATTATTTCCTATGCGTAGCTTACAATTAGATCCCTAGTACGATTAGGTCCGAAATTTCTGAACGTGGCAGCGGGCCTAAAATCTAACAGAATAATCTATTGTACAAATAATACATTTATCATAACTTTGTCGCGCATTTCTTTTTTTTTAATTTCTTATTCTTTTTTTTCGTGTTTTACAGTAAGACAATCGAATGAAAAGATCGATCGTCACGATCTTCGATATGAGCTCGCGTGACACGGTCGTTCGAATGATGAAATATTCGTGTTGATGTAACACGCGATAAACTCAATGTATTTTTAATACTTTCGCAGGTTTAGCGGGTCATACAATCGTCGTCGAAAATTTCTGGCTCGTCGTCATCGTCGTCCATCTCATTATCATTGTGCTGCTTTATTTCATCGAGTAAAACGAGACGAAAATAAAAATGTGAACAAAGCAAACACTACCGCGAGTGTGGGCAAACAATTGTGACGAAAGCACGAGCTTTTGTACAGTTTCATGTGTTTGTTTTTTTTTCTTTTTTTTTCTTCTTTTTTTTTTACGTTGGACTAAACATTACGAGAATCGCGCGTGTCGCATTTACCCGGTAATCCATTCTCTGTGTGGGGAATTTCTTTTTCTTTCTTTTCTTCATTATTTCGTAACGTTTTAATATAAATTTTTAAGCGTCGAACTCACAAAATGAAACGACGTATATATATATTCATTTATGTATATATATATATACTATCATGATATAATGGACTACGTAATATTAACGCAATTATCACACCAATAGTATTTTTCAATTTCTCTTTTTTATTTTTTTTTATTTTAATCTTCACGAGTATTAATCCACCGTGAAATATAATTGTGCCGCGTCGATGGTTATTTTTTTTTTTCACTCGGTGCCAGTGTTTCTTTTTTTCATTTTTAATTCTCATTAAACCGTTCGCATGTCCTTGAACAATGTTTGAAAATTCTTCGTAGAATTCTCTCGCTTTCTATTTTATAATAGTATTTTTTTTCTTCTTTTTGTTTTTTTTCGATAATAATGTAATACGAAATTCACGCTATGTGGAAATTTTGGACTTGGTGCACGTAGAAATTTAAACGAGGTTCACTCCGGCCATGAAATCCTCTCGAAGCATCGGTACCACCGTCGGCCCACCGGCAGCCCTCCTGAAACAGTAGTTCGACGGCCGATGCTTTAATTACACAAAGACTCTTTCACTCTCCTCCGCACATAACGATCGGCGTATCACTTGAAACAAAATTCCCGTAGCTGCAATTTTATGGCACAAATTTTACGAAAAATCTAATTGAAAAAAAAAAAATAGTCAAGTGAGGCATTGATTAAAAAAAAGGCTTTGGTCAAAGATCAGACGCAACTCTTACGTAATAATTCAAATACCACTTAAAAGTAAATTTTATCTGTGATGATTATCAACATCTGATAGGCCGTGTTTTGAAACAGTTTGCAAAGCTTCTGTTTGAAAGATAGTAAAAAGTGAAAAAAACCAAAATGTGAAAACAATACGAAAATCCATTGTACCTGATGATCCGGCAACGAAATAAACTTTATTCGCGTTGCTTCGGACTTTTGGTTTTCACTTTGCCGTCCGCTCGACATTTTAACGTAATTTTTAAGAATCAAGCACACGCGGATTAGCCACGACGAGCAGTTGAAGGAGCACCGGGCTAACCCATTGAAGTTAATCTCATAATATAATCCATGTGCCAACTAGCCTCACCGTACGCTCAAAGGCAGGCGATACAGTTCTCAAAAAGAACGCATCCTCTAACTATATATTATATAATATATATATAGTATATATAGTCTTCACTTTGTACCAAATACGATTGCAAAAAGCTCTTTTGCCTCGAGTGTGCGCATGAGATAATCCTCATGATATAGAATTATGTTCTACAATAAATTCTGTATGCTATGAAAAAAATGTCGACCTTACACAGTTGTCTTTAAATAAATAAAATAAATAAAATAAATAAAATAAATAAAATAAATAAAATAAATAAAATAAATAAAATAAATAAAATAAATAAAATAAATAAAATAAATAAAACGAATTCTGAAATATTTTGCTTATTATTACATATTCAATGAATAACAATAAAAAAAGATTAATTTTCAATATCAATATGTCAACGTTTAACCGAAGTATCGACTGTATTCAACAATGTCAATATTGACCAAAATCGAATGAAATTTCGCGGTTATCAATAACCGGTCCGTTCGACGGGTGAAGATTTTGCGGGCAATGAGTAATTGTGAATGGACGATCGGTTGTCGATTCGGTAAATCTCGATACCTCGAGGCAGATGTGTACGTACATCGAATTTCGCGTTTATTTATATATATATACATATACATCGAGCACACACATCAGATACTCACTGTGCATGTATCAGGCCATGTAACGCCGGTGGTATTACTTGATGCTGCGAATGCTGCGGTATGATGGGCTGACGCTGTTGGGTGGCCGTGGTATGCGGTGCCGGGGGCTGCTGCGGTACCGACTGTCCGACAAGTTGAAGCTGCGGCTGTATCTGCTGTGGCGCCCCGGCTCCGGGCTGCTGTGGCTGAAGCTGCTGATTTCCCGGTTGCAATCCACCGGCAACGCTCGGCATCTGCAGAGTGGCCTGAATGAGCGGGGCCGTAGACGACTGCGGATGAGAGGCTCCGACAATTGACGGCGGTGGCTGGAGTGGCTCTTTGTTTTGGGCCGCTCGGGCACGGGCCAGAAGCGACATGACCGTACGTTTCGTCGGGGACATCGCCGGTCTCGCTCCCGGCAACAACGGTCGCTTTCGACCCCCTGCCAACACACGGAACCGCACTCTAATAAAATCGAGCCTTGACGACAACCCTAATGAGATATAAAAAAAAAAGAAATGAACAAGATAACAAGCTCTCGCACCACACACACAGTCGGCCACTCGGTCTTTTGATTTTTACGACGGTTACAACTTTTGCGACTCGACGTCAACGAGTTCCGGTTTTCTCGAAATGCGTCTTTTGCCCTCCGACTCTCTCCTCTTTCGTTTTTTTGCGTGGTCAAAAGGGATGACAAAGTTTGATGAAAAAAGAATAAGAAAAAAAAATCTTGTTTTATTATTTTTATTTTTATTTGTATTTACTTTTGAACGATTTTCGCGATTGGAAATTCGAAATTGGATTATGATGCGACTGCAGGAAATATTGTTTGGTTGAATTAAAATAAATTATTTAACCGGACGGATAAAAAATGTCAAAAAAATATTTTCCAGAATTTTATTTCTAGTTTTTCTTTTCAAAACGAGATGGGTATTGAATTTAATTTTCGTTGATTTTTTTTTTATTATGATATTCTGAAATTTTTGCTCGTGAAAAGTTAAATTTGAGAAAAAAAAAAAATTTTTTCTCAAATTTAACCTTTCTCGAGCAAAAATTTCAGAATATCGTAATGAAAAAAATTAACAAATATCAAATTGTGTTATATTAGCAATCAGTTTTATGAATGACAAAGGAAGCACCTGTTTTCGAATCCATCAGTGCACACTTGAGATAGTTTGTAAGTGTGCGTGAGGTGAGACTTTGATAAGTGTCGTTATATAAAGACACACACACACACATACATATGTAATATAATATACTATATATAGATTGAACAACGGGTTTCTAGCCCCTCGAGTCGAAATCTCGGCAGATGCTCACCTAGCGTCGACGTTACGGGTTGAAGTGACGTGGCCTGAGTCTTCATGTTGGTGGGATGCGGGGGCGAAGAGCCCGGCCTCAGCGCCGAGGATTCTTGGCCCTCCGGAGAGTTTGCCGTGATGCTCGAAGTCGGTGAACTCGCGGATTCCGAACCCGTTTCGGGACTCGACGGTGCGTCCGTTGTCGGGTACGAACCCTCCCGTCCCTGTTGTGTGCTCAGTATTTGCATCTCCCACATTTGTTCCTGTCTAATGTCGTCGTTGTAATCCTGAAATTCACAGTCAGTTGGGTTATATCGTTTGCCCGCGCTTTGTTTTCGGAAAATTTCGCTTGGTGAGGAAAGTTTCGTTGATGAATAATCTCAAACGAGGAACGTCATGGGATATATGGCTTGTCAGAGATGCATCGAAAGCACCCTGGAGCGATTAATCAAGGGATGAAAAGATTAAGTTATAGTTAAAGTCGATTGTGATTTTTTTTTACCGATTAATTATTTTATTTTGTATGAAGCTTTGACGAAGTGTGACATCATTTATTAAATAAAATAATAATAATAATTAAAAATAACTTTTTGATGATAATCAAAATGATAATAATATTAATGAAATTAAAATTACAAACATTTGTACAAAAAACACTGAAATTACGAATATTTGTATTGAAAATATTGAAATTATGATTGGAATCAGTGTTGAATAAATAATTCCAGAAATAGTAATTGAATATAATTTAAATAAAAACTAATTTGTTTCAAAAGCACATTAAATTTATCGCAATCACGCGAGATCGCGTGGCTTTGAGAGTCACTCCAATCACTCGTGAAATTATGTAATTCAAAGGAAGGTGAATTAAATTTATATCCAGAGATTGTGATCATCAGCTCGAGATCTACATCAGTTCTACTCGTTCACTATGACAGTTTCCCTTGATATATTTAATTTGATAATTACCCTTCGTTCAATAATAATAATAAAAAAATATTGCTTCGACAATGCTGAATCCGTTAATTAAATTAAAATCCCTAAATCAACATTATAAATTAAAAGTTCCAAATGTATGCCCATCTGTCACTAAATCATTGCCTTAATCCTACGCGCCGTGCATGTCAGTATCGGCAGTGAAAAATGTTTCCAAAAATTTGTAATAACTGTGAGAAGAATAGAAAAATAAATGAATGGAAATAACAAAGGTTCAACAACTAATGTATCGAAGCTTATATATTCGAGTGGTCCTTCTATGGGGTGCAGACCAATTTTAACCACGACGTCCTCCCCCCCCCCCAGACAAATTCCAAATAAATTTTAAAAAATATTCGCAAAGTCCCTCTGACCTATCTCAATATCGACAATTTAGATATTTTGCGTGAAATAACATGTTCATCAAGTCTCGCTTTATTTATTATAGCTAAAATATCAACAGAAGACACCCCTATGGTCAACATGCTTTCTGCATCAGAGCAATGCGTACGTTTATCACTTCTATTTTTTTAATCCCCAAAAACAAAATGGTGGAATCGATATGGCAACTTACAAATTAATGATTTTCAAATCATATACAGACGTACAAACATATCTTTCCATCGAAGATGTGAAATAAGCCTGGATAATTACTGAATTTCCTAAGCTTTCGATAACTACTATCCGGCATCCCGGGTAGCCACTGATTGCACGATAATTGCATCCAACATCGAAGCAGCCGGCGCAGAAACAGAATCGTCGCGGTGTACCCGTGGGATTCGCATCCAGAGCCAGCAATATCTGTTGCAACTGCGACAACGACGGAGAAAATTTACCCTCCCTCCGTCTCTAACATTCTTCCACCTTCGTTTCTCTTCTCCTATCTCTCTCTCGTTTATCAAGCTCCAAAACGAAGACAAGTTAATTGATATCAGGCAATTACTTCAGTGTCACTGGTAGATAAATGCCAGCTCTGGCAAGTGCACACAACACTCGAGGGAAGGGGGAGAGAGGAAACACTGTCAACGACGATTTTATCGAAAAAAGCTCTTCACCCTAGCCACCCCCTCATCGCTCTTTATCGGAAGGAATTATAAAAGTCGTCGAGACTTTTGCTGCCTTCTGTGCTTCCTGTCTATTGTCGTGGACTCGCGGAAAGTGTCCCAAGCTATTTCGTTTCCGGATTTCGCACGACGCTGTTTCCTTTGATAAAAACTCCGGTGCACCGATCCCCCATCCCGTCGTATCCCCTTTATCCGTTCTGTCTACCCCGTCCACCACCACCACCACCTCGAATCACACAAAAGATACTCCTAATTAACGAGAAAGTATAAATGAATTTACGACGCCAACAATGAAGAGTCCCGGATGGATGGAGCAACCCCGGTGTTCTCGTTCATCGTTGCGAATTCATTGCCGGCCAACTCTATGTCTATGTGCGTGTGTGTGGGGTTGGGTTTATGTGCGTGTGGAAATTATAATTACGTGAGCGCCCGGAGGAGAACCCTGGCTTTCTGCAATGGTGTTTATGCTGCACAAGCACCGAGGGCGGCTCGCCTCAATGAATGCAAACTGTTCTTTGTTTCACGTGGCATCGTGGGGGCGAGGGTTGGCCGGGCGGGCGGGGGGGGGGGGAGGCGGAGGAAGGACAGCTATAGGATCCTGAACATTTGCCAGCCGGCGAGGGGTGGGCTCGGCTTGGCTCGCATTCAAAGCTAACCAGCAGAGGGCAAGCTTCGCGGATGATGTTTTATAAACCAACCTCTTGTACTACGACTGTTGAACATTATCCGAATGCATAACATCCTCGAAAACGTACATACCCGAAGAAAATTGAACAAACAAAAAATAAATAAAATTGGAAATACAAAAAAAATCGGATTTGTTTGTTTCGATGTTTAAAAAAAAGAATGATAACTCGAATACGCATGAACAACGAGTTGTTTTTATTTGAGAAAGGACGAAAATAACGGAGAATTTTGGAAAGTATCATTAGAGTCGAATGAAGGATTTGTCGTAATTTTTGAATTATAATTTGTTTGATACAGCAGTAAATAGATTGGTGAAGATTGAAATATATAATTTTACGAAATACCGATTCATATAATTAACTAAAAAAGAAAGAAAAAATTGGTATCAGAAATATCTCTTCCGAAGTACGTCTGCATGGTATAATTGATTCAAAAGTGGAAATGCCTACCGTTTTCTACAGTGTCGAGCATAATAATGTATGATCGTATGCTAAAGATAATTTTCCATTCATCCCAGCCGGAAGTATTAATATTTTCCTATTTCCGTACAGTTCTTGAACCACCTACGTTGTAAAATGATTCAGGTTGAGCTCGTATGGAATAGTTCTGTCATACATAATATATATATATATATATATACGAATTTCGCTCGACGTGCATGAATAATGAATATCGTTTAAATACAGCGTTTCAATTCCCCGACCGTGCTATCAATTGATTCAACCCGGAAGTATAAACCCCGGGGTTTCGTCGTTCGACATGTGACCGATGCTAATTGCCACCGATCGCAATTAACGTAATTCAACGTTTCGAATTCGAAATAACATTCGTTCGTTCACTTATTTGTACAGTTGCGCGCAATCGTCAGTTTCCGAATGCGAAAAAAGAAAAATATATATATATATCTACATCGTTATCTCGTAAAATGCCAGGTTCACATTGCCATCTGATATTTCGCGAAATAGTTTGACGCAAAACGCGTAATTGCGAAAACCATACGTCCCACCAGTGGGACAGAGCGTGGGTCGTAAATGACGTTTGAATAAACGTCGTAACATCAATGGATCGTTTGAATGTCGTGAATTTGCAGTCGTCGTATTTTCTGTGATGGACGAATTTTCCGGACAGATTAACCGCGAATCCATCGGACTGCGGTGGATGGAAAATTATGACGTTTGGGAGACGGGAATGAATCGTTAGTTCCATCAAAATGTGTTTGAAATATTCTTATCACTCAATGATAATGGATGGCAGAGCCGATAATATATCCGAATATATACGATAATTATTCATTCAAATTATTAATGAGCCATATTAAATTATAGTTTATTGACAATATATGGAACAAGATTTTTATTTCTTTATTTTTTCAAACTAAACCTCCAAATTTTAGTTCAGATTTATCATTCATGATTATTGCACAAATGCAACGATTTTCCTTTTTGCACGATCATTGATCATGGTTACAATTTTGACAAAGTATTTCAAATACATTTTCATCGAACAAATTCCCATTATAGACGGAATCGATGTGGTTAATTGAATTTTTACGGTTTCACGAATTTCAAATTTGTCTGTCGGACATGCGATACATGAGAATCCATGAAACCTTCGTACAAGCGATTTTGGACCGAAAGCACTTTTTAAAAATAATTTTTTTTTTCACATCATTTGTGGTGGAATAAAGGATTGTGAATTTAAATAATGGACGGAGGTTGAAAGTCGCTGTGCCAGGTGCTCAACTTCAAAAGATAAGAACCCCTGCGAGAGCACGAGATCAACCTCGTGTAAGCGCATCGATGTGGGAGTTGCGAGGGGTGAGGAGGGTGGGCAGGGGGCGTCGGATGATGTTCCACTGCTCGCTTACCGGAACCAGGAACCGACCCACTTCGGCCAGAGCCCATGCGATCCGGGCATGCGCTTCCGCCGGCGTTGCGTATGCAGATATCTCCACGTGTAAATCTTCCATGAGATGGGAGAATTTCGGATCACCGCTCACCCGGAGCTCTTCCTCCTGCGAACCGCGAATAGTACATATTTATAAATGTCAGCGCGTGAATAAATTATCGTTTGACAAAAACGAAAAAAAAAAAAAACAAACATGAGAAAGAAAAAAATTACAAAACAACAAAGTCAAATGATTTACATAGTGTGTATCCATGCAATTGAGATGCAAATGTCGTTGCATCGTGGACCTGAAAAAATCTTTGTAACTTTATGCTCGATTGAATCGTACGAAATCAGCACAATTAATCTGACGTCGATCTTCCTGAATAATTAAATATTAAACATAAAATTATTATTATTATTATTATTATTATAGATATAAACATTGTTAATGCTGCTTTGTAAAATCGAAAATTCAAGAAAAAAAATTCAATATTAAAACAGTTGGTTGGAAATCGTGGAAATGATAAAATCAAAAGATCTTGTGGGGCCTTGATACTAACAATAAGTGAAAAATTAAACGAAATATATATTGAATACAAGGTTAAGTTAACTTTACAATCTTCTTTCGGCACTTTTTTTTGTGCTTTCAGGATCTAAATGCAATTAAATTCTTTATCGTCGACACTATAAATTAATCGCATCTCGAAAACAAAATAACAAAAACTTTCAGTGGCCAAACCGATCGTCAAGGTTATTGAAATGACGACATCAGATGTGCTAATTAATTATTCGTGAATTACGATTTTTCAATGCCCGTTTGGATAAAAGTTCCATCTCATCAAACGCAGCACGATCAGTCTCGGAGAGACAGAGATGGAGTGAGCTTGATCCCGAATTTGAGCCGATGTCGCTCAGTCAAATACACGAGACAGATCCGTGGTTCGGCGTATCGTTGCGATAACCATTAATGATTATTAATAATGGATGGCAATTTCGTGTCCGGTTAATTGCGCGCCATGGCTCGCTGGCTCTGAAAACCGAATTAGGGTGGATATAGAGAGCAAAAGGTGGAAAGCGCGAGGGTCGAGAAGGGCTCGACCGGAGAGAGCTCTTTGTGGCCGGTCATTTACATCCCAGTGGAGCGAGCGAGTATTACAGCCTGAGGAGGTGGTTAGGAGGGTTGCTCGCGTACCGTCTGAGCGCGAACTGTCGGACCTGATGCTTGTCGCCCTTATTGGATTTACAACGATCCCTTCACTCATGAACATCACCATTTGCCAAGAACCAAGTTCAACCTCAACCCCACACCTACGCATGGAAAAAATGAAAAAAAAGTATAATCGTCCATCATGTTTCGCATCGAGCTTTTTCGAACGTCCAGTTTCAATGATGATTTTTTTTTGAGGACATGAGATCCGGGAAATTTAATTTCTAGTTTTTGTTAAAGTTTTTTTCCTTTCTTTCAACCGTTGGCATTTTTTGAACGATATATAAGCATAATTTTTACTGTTTTTTAATTCAATATCTGACAGTCCAATTAACATTGTTATTTTCGGTCGAATTAAATCATTTTTATCTCCGTCAACTTTTTTCGTCATCTTTTATCAATCGAAATGCTATGAACATTTATTCTTATCAATTTCATGCGTTAATACAAGTTTATATCTATAGCGAATCTGATGATATTTAGAATCAGCATCACCAATGGAATTTCAATATTTGTAATTTTTTCCCCCATAATCGTCGACTATGCTTAAATTGAAAAAAAAAAAAAATAAATAATAATAATAATAAGTCTACCGAAATATTTTTCATTTTTTTTCAACCCGTCGCCCCACATAGAATAAAATCCATGTGGAACGAAATTTGCTTCCGAATAAATAGAATCGAATCTATGCCCGATCGAACGATGCAACAAAAATTAACAATCCGGCCCGTATGTAGCCAAAAAAAAACAAAAAGAAAAAAAAACGTCGCAGCCCGAGAAAGCTCGTGCGGGTGAGATCACCACCGGAAGTAAAAGCGATGGTGCGATAATTCGAGCGTCTCGAGAGTTTACGTGAGAATGTGTGTCCTTGTGTGTGTGTGTGTGTGTGTGTTCCTCGGTCGTCCGCACCTCGAGTGAGACGTACAGCTTTTAATTAAGGAAGCAATTAAAGTCACATCGTTGAGCGCCCGGTAGCCGAGCTACTTCCTCGATCTTCAGACACATCCCTTATCGCATACACGACGGGCCAGGGAGGCATGTGGGGGCGGGGGGGGGCGGGGATGGAAGATTCGACAAAGCCTGCAGCAGCACCACCGACACGCCACGTACACGCCAGCGAATCGTTGCCACGTCGAGGTAGCTTACAATTAGTAACGAGAGATAGTGAGGTTGGGAATGGGGGACCGAAAGTCCCAAGGTCTCGGATGCTGTTAATACTCGCTGTGAAACATTGCTACCACATGGCGTGTTGGGCCACTTACACAAACTTTCGTACCGACAACTTTGTTACTTCTTCGACGCACGCGTTTAAGCCCGAGACTATCGTGAAATTATTTTAACCGAGGGGGAAGCCCGACTCGAAGCCTCGACCTACCGATCGAAGCGACCCCCCCCCCCCCCCCCCCCCAGGCGCTACGCGTTCGCCACACCATATTTGGCACGATTGAAAATCGAATGT
Organism: Diplazon laetatorius; assembly: GCA_963662125.1. NCBI lineage: Eukaryota > Metazoa > Arthropoda > Insecta > Hymenoptera > Ichneumonidae > Diplazon > Diplazon laetatorius. Next base: position 14,073,824 of record OY759152.1, read on the forward strand.
ACGACATCATTGTTGAACAATGGGGTTCGCAAAACCCGTGTGCATACGAATTAGGAAGATAATAATACCATGTGCCTTCTTTATCGCACACATACACACGCGGGTGCATCAATACTTCACGCATGAACGAATCCACGATCCGCTGGAATATACGATTTCTCGTTTATCCGCTCATCCATCGAAATCGATGCTCCGGCCCGTCACGGTGCAAATAAATTTTCAAACCAGTCGGGCAAATAAACCGCGCCTACCGATTTAAATATATATGTATACATATATATGTGCGTGTGTATGCATGTATATATGTGGGATACATCATTGACCCAGATGCTTGGCTTGCTCGTAGTTTATCACTCGGTTTTTTATTGACCGACGCGGACGTCCGTAATCGGTTGAAAATGAATAAAAACGATTCACGATCGGGTGGGTTAAGTACCGCCAGTGAGAATATCGCGACGGAGTGGCGCAATTTGGATAATTATTTCGGGGGGTTCAATTTAGTTTGATTGACACATCCGGCGTTGATGTTTATTTTTTTTAACGATATTCTTGTGGTCACGATACGTTTTGGAGATATGCGTTTTTTGATGATGTTGAAATTGAGATTATGGTTTTTTTTTCAATATACTTATATCGACCGAATAATTCGGTTGGAAACACTTGAAGGAAAAATTGTGCTTGCACGTTTTGAAATTAATGCTGGTCTATATTGTTATCAAACGATGCAGTCTAAATATCATGGCAATTATTTTTTTCGACAGTCTCGTTGGTCTGTAAAATTGTTTCATAATTGAAAAAAAAATATTCCGAATAATATGACCGTAATAATTCTACAGAGATATTTCGTCGAAAGGTACTTGAATTGTTCGATCCAATAATTCGATGCAGTACAAACAATATTCATTTTTGTATTGTTGCAATTTAACAAATTGTAAATCATCGAAAAATATTTTTGTTCCGTACCTTTTGTCGGTCCTTCATCGATCCCCGTCCAAGAACGGCCATTTTGCATCCTGTTTCCTCCTGCAGTCGTTTTAACGAATTTCCTTTCGGGCCCAACAGCTTTCCCACGAAATTGAACTGTAACCAATGGGCAATGCAACTTGTCAGCATCGATTACGCAATCGACGACCGAATAGTAGAGCGAACGATTATACGAATTCTGCCTGAGTAAATAAGGCCAGGAAATATTGCCGACAAATGGCATTTTTTTTTGATAAATAATCTTCATAATCTTTTATAAATAATAATACATTCGTATAAAGATAATTACATTTGGCGAAAATTAGTTTATTACTTCTCACATTTGCAAATGAAAAATTCTTTCATATGCACAATTATTTCCCGTAAAAAATAGTCCATCTTAAGTGTTTTGTAAACAAACAATTATTCATATGATAAACAATATTTGTCAATAATGAACTTCATGTTTTGTGTAAAAATAAATGTTTCATTGAATAATTCGCAATCCAAACTCCATACCACTAAAACAACATGAATCGTAAACAAATCCATCGATATCGGATATAATTCACAATAATTGAATAAATATTTGCATTCTCATATTTGTACATGAATTGAATTACGACCGAATTCGGTTGCTCATCGCGCTAACGTATTTATAAGTTACCGAGTAATTTTCGGTATCGTTGTTTCACGCTGTTTCCACAACGCAATAACTGAATAACGAATTTAAAAAAACAATAAAAAAAATATATATATAAATAACATATATATATATATATAAAATGAACGTATCGAAAATAACAAAACAACGAGGGGTGGCTACGTGTTGCAAAACTTCGTAACGACGTGTTACCGGTGTGGAACTCGTTAGCCCGGGGTATCGAAGGGAGTTCGCGGACGAGAAACGTAGTCCGGCGGGGGAGGGGGGGGGGGGGGGTTATGAAAAGGTTCGCACTAAGGCACCATGTTGGCAAAAGTCTTTAATTGAACGTGTTCGTTTAGCACGTGCTTCGAATAATTCGGGTCAACGAGTCTGATAATAGGGTTTTTTTTTCTACTCGCAGACCTCGCCTCGGATGTGATTACATATTTATATATATATACGACAACGAAATCGATTCTCGCAATACAATGAATAAAAAATACTTGAACATTGTTTCCACAAATCACAACGAATATTACAAATCAAATGCTATCTTTCATTAAAAAAATGGGACAACTACCATCGACACGAATTATTATAATTCTGAAAAACCGTAAAACAAAAAAAAACCAAAACCAAGACGAAAATCATATTTCCATTGCAAATCAAGTTTTTCGTTGTGAAATCGAATTTGATTGGCGCATATCGATTTTACAATTATTTTCATGTTTTTGGGCCGTCGCGATTGACTCGGAGACGATCGAATATGAATTATGCAAGTGTTGCATCTTTTCGTATAAATTAACGGGAGTTTTAACGTTACGGTAACACGAAGAACGGATTAACGGCCCAGATGCTTTCACGTCTAATTAAGTTATCGCGGGCCACGCCAGAGTATGAGTAGAACACCGCAGTTTTGTGATTTATGCGTATGGATATAAGCCTGTAATAACGTATACTACATGAGGTATATATAGACATATATATATGTCACACGTACATAAGAGAACACCGGAAATAACGACATGCCCGGGGCGAGATGGATCATCACAATACCATTATAAATTGGGGTAAAATGGTACACCCAAGAAAAGACAAAAAATCGTAAATCATTTTCTTTTTCTTTTTTTTTTTCAATTCTCAATTTTTAGAGAGCCATTCATTGACTTCGAAGTTTTAGATCGTAGAGCCTCCTACCATGGAACTTATAAAATTATCCGTACGATATTTGCGTCAATTTTGCCGATAAATACAAACAAACGGATTGTAAAAAAAAATTAATTAAATTTTTTTTTTAATTGAAAAAAAAAATGGTTGAAAAACACATAAACCCAAAGAATGATATGTCCATATCATCAACTACATGACACAATCGATATTTTCGTACACGGAATCAGTGAGCAACCGAGATTACAATTTTTCATCCCACTGAACAATGTCCTGTTTTGTACCCGACACTATTTTTTTTGGGGGTTCAATATAATCCTTGCAAAATTCCATTTCCCAATGACAATCACAACAATCACGGTTTTCAATGTGATTGAAAGAAAAAAACTATTTATCACCCGTTTCATATTGCCCCAGGTTCCCCCACGACATGCTGACATCCCGCATCCACATAATTCCACGTATATACGTATCCACGATATTATATGCATGTGCGAGTTGTACTAGAGCGCAGCCTGTGCCACGGCGCAAGAGTCAGCCTATCTAAATGAGATTTATTAAGGGAAAGCTGGCGCCCCGCTATCTATGCTTCTACACAGATTTTGCGTAAACGCGGGGCCCGCGATGAATCATTCGAGCGTTCATTGTTCGTTGATGGACAGCGTTTGATATGACAGCGATAATTAAAGAACCGATGGTAAAGCAAAAAAAAAACCATTTAATTAATGGACACCGGGAGCTTGAGCTTGGGAAAATAATTTATGATGCTATACGTTTTCGTACATTTAGATTATACTCAGGAAACTACTGAATAAATTTAATAATAATAATAATAATAATAATAATAATAATAATAATGATACTAATAATAATAATAATAATAATAATGGAATTCTAATGAATTATGATCGAGTGTGAGAACCATAAAACAAAGACCGATTGAGTGTCCGGTTTGTCAAAATTTAGGCCACTTTGAGTACAAAACAGACTTTTTGGAATCCAATACCTCGTCTTCGGGTAATTCGTGTTCGGAGTTTTACCGACTGCTACAGATTATCCCACAAGCCTATCCGGTAATTCCAAGTGATCGAAGACGATGCTACCTATATCGATAGACATACATCCGGCAGCTGCAGTTCCCATTGCGAATAACAAAATAATGCACCATTTTTTTCGAACCCCATCGAAGCTACTGCGAGACAAATGGATTCGTCGAAGGATCCGGAAGTCGCGTTGAGTTCTCATTCGGGATCTCGAGACTCCGATACTTTGCATCCCGTCGAACGAACTCCGTTTTTTGTTTTTGGCGGCGTTCGGGGTCTCTCGAGAATTTAGTTTAGGATTCGATTGATGGAAAAGATTTTACAGAATTTCCAGTCCGATATGGAAAATCACGTGACGCACAAAAATTTTGAAAGGTGCAGTGGTTATTCGAGCTGGACGTCATCAACGTGTCCTGTTCTTATTTTTTGCAGCCCACCGACGTTTCTACAAATGATTTTTTTTCTATTTGTTTCTATTCACAGTTGCAACTCGTTGAAATATTATTCGACGAGATCCTTTTTTTCTATTACGACGAGTCTGACAGAATGATTCAGCCTATCACAAGTTAATATTATCGAAAAAAACAACAACAAAAAAATAGTAGTAAACATTTTTAACAGTTTTTTCGCAGATTCTTGCGAAAAAAATTCAAATTCGAAAATTTTCGAATGGAAAAAAAATGTTTCGGAGACTCATGGTGATAACGAATACGTCAGCTTAAACCGGATATGGAAATTTTCATGAGAATCACAAGCTGACAATACTCGTTCGAAGATTCACTTTAGCGATGACATGTGTTTCCAACGAATTTGCGTGTTATCGTATTCGTTGTCATTGCACGCAACGCGAGAATTAATAATTCATTAATTATTTGTTCTCCAAACGGCTTCGGCGGTCGGGGTCTGGGTCTGCGTGACGATACAATGGGAAAAGGAATCGTCCGGTTGGGTACTGTTGCTGCGGGGGTGGCGGGTTCGGTCGTCGGAGAGGGTTGGAAGAGAGCGGAGGAGGGAAGGGGGCAAACTGAAACGTTTCCGGGGTTAACCAAGACAAATTGGCTCATCCAGCACGTTGGCAGCTTGGCACCTCTCTTCGTTCACTGGCACGGACATGTACCTACCCCCCCCCCTTCCTTCGCCCCCTCCCCCGGACGTGATCTCGTCTGTTTTGTTTGCACTCTCTACGTTATAATCCACTTTGCTTCCTTATCGCTGCAATCACGTTTGCAATTATTGTTCACGAATCGATAAAGAATTAAATACAATAAACCGTTTTGGAAAAAAGAAAATAAAATGCCGATAGCTACAAAATGTCGTCGATAAGTTTCGAGTTTCTTATACATTTATGTATCAGGGTCTGTTGAATTAGACTTTGCCTTTCATGAGCACGTAATTTTCTTTCTTTTTTTTCATTTGCGATTTATTTTTCCGGTAAATTTAAAACTTTGGGAGATGAAAAATTTGCGGAAAGTAAGTGCAATAAATAGTATCTAGGTCACTTAAGATATTCATATTTTGATGACTTTTAAGTGGAACATTTTTAATTTTACAATAATAAAAAAAATAATTTATTTCCCGTCAGTTTTTAATTATTTGTAAAATAAAAAATATTCTCATTCCAAGTGACCCTAATACTATGTATTGCACTTACTTATCATTCCTAGGATTTTCCCTTTACTGAAACAATAAATCGCACCGAAACAACAATTATTTTTGTTCCCGTGATTAATCAAATGCAAAATCGAATTCTCGAAAGCGGAACATCTGAATAAATATCCCTCGTGATGGTATCTACTCTGAATGTACGAGCTGTCAATGGAATCGAAAAACTTTGCCTTTTTTGTTTTTTGTTTTTTTTTTCAACACACCCCGGTGTGTATCGATGAAAACCAAAAAGTTCGTTCCTTACCTTCGGATGATCGCGAACCGGCACCTGCACCCTCACGTTCACTTTAATCGGTTTATCTCTCGTGATGTCGACCATTCTTCTCTCGCTTCCATCGCAATTTCCGCCGCCCCCGCCGCCCCCGCGTCCGCCGCCGGCCCTGCCGATACCTCCGCCGTTGGAATCTGAAACGCGACCGAGAGCAACGGGTTCGATATAATATTTTGCCTTCGTTCGTATCAACGGACATTTTTTGTAACGAAGAAAAAAAAAGGAAAAAAAAATATTTATGTATATATAGAAACAACAACGACGTGTTTTCTGTTCGAAACTATTAGTTTTCGTTGTTCATGGGTGCGAGAACGTTTCCATCGAGGTGTAAAACTATATGAGAACGTAGAACGTTGGACTCTCGGGAATTCGATCGTTCGCGTCCCGTGTCTGAGTTACTCGGGCTGGAAGCAGCTTGAGCTTTGTGAAGACTGTCTCAACTGGGTTCATGCCTGGCTGGTAGCCAAGGAACATCTCGTTTCCGGTCGCTCTCGTTCGGTCCGTGGGACAGGAGCGAAAACACGTGCGCATCAAAGACACGGAATTGTGTCATCGAAACGTTGCTTACTCGTATTGATGGGTAAACAAAAATATGCACGTATATGTGTATTTATTTTTTTATTGCGGTAATTGTAATAAAAATATCATCAAAGATACATTTATGATTTTATCTCATTGGTTGCGGTTGATAAAAAGCTGCAGAAAAATTTATTCGACTGATATTAGTCTGATCACGATACTTACATATATGTCTATACAATTCCTAGAATTGTTAAAATATTTTATTTTCCAAATTCTATTGTCGCATAATAATTAAAATTAATTTTCTTGAAAGAAAATTAGATGTTATGAAAAACAAATGAACCAACACCCAAATTTTCGAGCACACCATGTTTTTCATTCGATCCCTACATCTTGGTCTACATAATCAAACATCAAATCATTCCAGTAAGTAGAATTTTGATTACACTTTTTTGTAACTATACAAAAAATCTAACAGCGATTGAATTCTTATGAAAGATTCTTTTCGATTAAATTGTCAAAAATTCGTTCGACAATTAAATAATAATAATTTGACAAAACGCATAATTCAACGTAATAATTACTGTCTCGCCCAGCGACGAATCGTCGACCGCTAGGAATAATTCGTGAAAGAGCAGCCAAGAGTCGTAAATCAGTCTCGAGTTTTCGGTATTGATAATAATAGGTTGCCCGAACGAGCGTCCCAAAATAATTTTGCCAGAGACCGATGTGCCTCTCACACACGAGAGAACCGAGTTCGCGTACGTGATCCGACGGTTTGCGACATAACCGAGAGGTCGCTTCCATCGTCTCGTCTGCTATGCTCTAGGATTTGTCCCTATGCACTGTGCATACGTAAGCTCAACACCGAACTACACACGCCGTTTGTGATGTTCCAAACTATCGTACCAACCCGTGGAACAGACAGCGAACGCTGTGGGACTAATTAATATCGAGAGCGTGAATTTCGACGCCTCAGGCGTGCATCCCCAAACGCTTTCCCCGAGTCCTTTGGGACGAAATCCCAACCTCGTTCTCCCATCCCTTTGCGGTCTGAGCCGACGAAAAATATTCATTAAATTCATGCCGATATCTCGGTTCGAGACGTCGTCGAACACGGATGAATAATTTATTTCATGAATTTTCGTATATCATTCGATTCTAAATTATTTTATGGGGTTTGGTATTATATACATATATCGTAGTTATTGTATATTGTGCGAAGAAAAAATCATTTCACAATGAATTCTTTTAAAACAGCCGATTTTTTTAGAAACCATGAGACGTAGAAACTTGAAATTTGGCATAGTAATACATTAACTCGTATTTTTTGTATTAGTTAACACTTTCAAAAATTCATATGAGACTTGAAGATGGGGCATATGAGGTACTCGAAAAAAAAATATATTTCATGTATCATGTGGGATATCATTTGAAAGGGCTTGTTATGTGAAATCCAAAAGTGTTTTTTCATAATTTTTAATAACCTCCCTAGAAAGTCATTCTGAAATAGATGTGAAAATAGATCATCCCCTTCCCCTCCCGCAGCCACATATTTCCGAAACTACTGGTTCTAAGATAAATTTGAAAATCCGGTAATATAACGCATTACTTGAAACTTACTGGGAAACTATAACAAAAATCCTAGGTTTTGAAAATATCAAAAAAATAGATTTGTTGTGTTATTTCTTCGTTTCGGAAAAAGAGAACAGAGGGTTGGCAAAAGTAATATAGAAAAAAAGGCAGATGCACGCAAGTCGAACTCGCACTTGACCAACTTTTTTTTTCTTATTCTTCCAATTTTTGACTTTATTTATTTGCTAAGTATCGGACATTTTTTTTTCTCGCCAATGACAAAGTGGATGAAATTGCACGAAAAGTTTTTTGCAAATCCGCGAGGGTTGTTTTTGTAATTTGTTGGGTGGTTCGTCGTGTGTGTATGTGTATGTGTGTGTGTGTGTTTACGTTGTTCCTATCTCGTGGCACGTCGAGCTCGGTGGAGAAACGACAAGTGATTATCGAGCGCGTGGTATCGCCTGGGATAAAGGCCAGGACGTACGCGCGGATAGCGTTCGATGGGACATATAGGGTTCGATAGAATCGTACACAACCGCCGAAGCAAACAACTACGAAATCGGGACACGTCGATAACTGCGTGTGCACGTGTACGTGTGTACGGGCGAGTAACGGGAAAGGACCGTGAATTATGCATGAGTTCGTGGGTTAGCGAAGCGCACAAGTCCTGGGGAAGAACAGAGACAGAGATCCCCTTCCCCTCGTTCATGCTTTTCACTCGTCCCGCCTTGTTACCATGGCCACTGTTGACCCGCAGCTAATAATAATTTGTAACTCTGCGTAAACTATTCCGCGATGGTACAGTTTGTTTCGCAATGTACTCTGTTGTGTTAAATACACTGGCAATCCACGCGGGACTTGGTTCTTCGTGTTCGATTCTACGAATTTGTTATTTTTTTGTTTTTAATCTCATCTGTTTCAATTTTTGTTTTATTCGTTTCCATGAAATTCAATTAAAAGCGAATTTTTTTTTTTCAATTTTTTTTTATTTTATTTAAAAAACCTATTGTCGATGCGTCCCGCCTTTTTTCCAATTAATGAATTAATCAATAATCCGATAAACAAGTGGGTGAGAATTGGAAAACATTTTTTTTCTTTTCAATTGAGTGTTCGTGCAATTTTTTCCGGAATGAAATGAAAAAAAATTATCGTTTACAAAACTGTCTTATGGCGTGTCGGTCGCCATTTTTTTTTTTTTCACTCCTTCTAATTACCTCAAACAGTTTTTTTTTTCAAAATAAATAACACGTCTGCGACCTAAAATATTACCGGTATTTCGTTCTGCATTAACTTTCGTCACCGAAAACTTACGAGCAAGTAGTATAAGTGGAATTTGGTCGGCCACCGTCTATCCGACATAACCCCGCATCAGGTGGCAGCCCCTATCGCTTTCGCATTTGCGTTTCGTATCTCCATCGGAGGAGCACTGTCGTGCGACCGCAAGAATGAAAAAAAGAACAAAAAACCCACCATTATTTCATGCTCGGTAAAGCTTCTCCCAACGGTCCATCGACTTGAATTCATAGTACATTGTCTGTGTCGAGCCGAATACATATAGCGTCATGAGAAATAACGTTTTCGTCTTCTTCGCTTCTCCTGCTTCGTATTTTTCGTAAAATCAACCTCGCGGTTACCGCTTATTCGCCTGGCTTGAGCGACTTTAGTTTTTCCATTCTACAAAGTCTATGCCGTGTGTCTTTGTTAAGGTTCTCTAGCCTCTCGTTTTGTCCATCCAAACCATCAGGATCTTCCTTTTGAAGTATAGTCCTGTGACTCCCAGTCGCACTCGTCTTCGCACATTGTTTTATATATATATATAATTGTTTTTTTTTCGTTGCAAAGACGACGTCGCAGCACCGCGAAGATAGAAAAAAAAATAAATACAAAAATTGTACGAGTGTATGGCGAAAACTCATATAAACCTGTTGAAGTGGGTCCGAAAGACTTGGGCGACTGAATGGGTTTGAGAGGGTGGAAAATTAATTAAGACCCCACAGAAGAGAAAAAGAGTGAAAGGAGAGAAGAGATAGACAGAGAGAAAGAGAGATAAAGAGAGTCCTGCAGCGAGCTTTTCGAGAGTTACTTTACTGCAAAATAAAAGCTTTTTCCCTTTGAGGCACTCATCTTTTTACTCTTGAAACCATTAACGTCACGAACTACGAACGCAATAAATAAGTAATATTCTAGGTCCTGTTTGATGGAGTGTCGATTAAAATTTATGAGATTAAATATTTCAAGACTTTTTTTATTTTCTTATCGAGTATCGACGCTGAAGAAAAAAATTGAAGCTCCGAACTCGGGTGAGTTTTTTTTTTCGCCACGTGTCTGGATGCCCATCGGTGAAATGCCGGGGCGAAAGTTCGCGCAGGTGTCATTGGCTATCGAAATAAACGTATGTTGCAATAGGGGGGACCTTCCGGGGTCAAGATTATTGGAAGTTTTCGATCATCGTAACTTGTGAAAGCTTTGGAGGAAGATGGTTGGATAACGGAATTGGCCATTGGAGTGGACCCGAAGGTTTACCTTGCATTATCGGCAAACCTACACACATATATATATATATATACGCACACATAAAAGATTGCAGATGTCGAAGCAATTTTGATGAGGCTTTCGATTGATCGGTAGCTACTCAACCTTTCGGCGTAATAGTAACGCAAGAAAATGAAATTTTTCTTCAATATATTTTTACCCTTCATGCCCCTAGCCCTTCAATGTGACAACATCCCTCTTACAATGTAAACACTTGTGACAAATGGATCCTGCTTTAATAACATGCAATCGACAATCAGCCAAAATTCAAAATAAGACTCCAACTTCAACATGACGATTGTTTTACCATTAATGTCGATTTTTTTTTTAATTCCTTGATAAAAAATGACGTTCAATCGATAGACATCATAATTATAATGATTAAATTAGATTTTAATTGTAAAACGATATCCTGATTTCGATACATCTTTTATCCGCCGGGCGCAATTGTGACGATAAAGAGAAATTTTTATCTTCTCGTTTTTCAAGCGACGACTGTGATTCAATTAAAATGCATTCAATCGAATTGAATCGAGTTACGGGTCTATTAATCGCATCGTACCGGAAAGGTTCTCCCACGCTTCGTAGGTTCAGATGGGGTACAGAGGTCAGAATAAGAGCCGAACAAGATGCCCCGGGACATGTACATATATATGAGTATACATAGATTCGTACGTGTGTATGTGTGAGTTATATGTTGGAGCGAACGTTCGACGAGCCGGGCGATACGTGAGCCGACTTATGACGACGCGCGTAGGCATTTTTGGAACGCGACGAGTACGAAGGTGGCAACGACCAAAGTCCCACGGAAACGAGAACCACACCGACAAGCCCGAGAGTCATATGAAATAACTCGAGACGATGAACAGAATTTTATCTATCGGGTCACCTATTGGTCCCCTCTTCTTCGTAAAATCGATCGTGCGAAACTTCGGAAAAAAAAAACACGAAGAAAATAACTGCGAGTCCGGTGATCCAAAACAATATAGTCGAAATTTATCATTATCGTTCCAAAAAATTGAAGAAAAAAAATGGAATGATAATAAAAATTCATGGCGGCTAAAAAATTTTTTTTTAAATAATAATAATTCACAATGCGGATAAAAATGTAAAATCGATGTCATTAGTGATTTTCAACGCAAATGAGTTACTATTGCAAATTGTAAAGACTCGTCAGCTACATTTGAAGTGACCGATACAACATCATTGGATTTTAGGAAATCGATAATAGCGAGTAGAATAATTGAAATGAAATTGAATAGTTTGGGCATTGGCTCGATTGACAAAATAAACTAACACGTTTATGGGAGTTCGTGTATAGTGTGTCGTAAATAAGATTCGATGAATGTATGATGAAGACTCAGACTCTGGATGGAAAGAGGAGGGGAGGTTGGTGACGTAGCTATAAACGAGCAGATGTGATGGCAAAATGCATGTAGTATGGCTGGTATACTCGAATATCGAAGACGTGACGACGACTCTAACTGGCTGACGATCGTTCTCATATGTATAATACATACGTACGTGAATACACCTACGTCACGTAACATTCATACAGTATACATATATGCATACGTATTTCGTCTATTTCGTGAAGGCCCCCCACGACACAATATAGATACATAGATATTATGCCATGTATATGCAGATATGTGTGTCTGTGTGTGTGTGTGGCGCAGATAGTACACGCGAGGAAATACGAAGCTGTTCGTTCGAGGGATACGAGACTAACGGTTCGATGAATCGATTTGCCTGTTCTGGGATTTACATGAGAGCTCCCCTTTCGGGTCTCGACGCATATATATCGCTACCTGGGTCGTTCGAACCGATGAATATAGTCACTCACGAATGTCATATACATTCCCCCAGTTGATCCACATTTCATTCGTTGTCGAATTGAAAACACATTTGTCTCACGTAATTTCATTGTATTCATTTTCTCGCAAAATGATAAATAAATGTCAATGGAAGTTAATAAATCGATAGTTTTATTGACTTCGATTGGCATGTAATAAATTATCAAACGGAAAACATATTTCTCAGGTCTCAGGTAATTTTATTATATATTTTTTTTCCTCGAAATTATGAATAAATGTCAATTGAAGTCAATAAATCGATAGTTTTATTAACTTCCATTGGTATTGAATTAGTCATCGAATTGGCATTCAATTAGTTATTTAAATTATAAATAAATTTCAATTGAAATAAATAATTTTGAATTTGATGAAATTACGTTTTTTGTTTTTTTTTTCGTAAACATTTTCGACCTGAAACGAGAAAAAAAGTTGAAACCCGTTGTGATTGTTCGTCTTTGGATGACGTTGAGTTGCATTCGGACGAGCGTGGCGTCAGATCGATTGGGAATCGTGAAATTCGCGGGAAAACGAAGCCTGGGATCGGCGAAACCTTGATGGGATTATACGTTGTGGGATATGAAGTGTCGCGGGACGAGAGCATTCGTCACGGTCGACGTTAATGAACTTTGCATGTCAATTGCGTAACGCAGAATTCAATAATGAGATGGAGAGTGCTGGATGAGAGTCTATGCTACGAGTGAAACAGAGAGAAACTCTCACTCGCTACCATAAAACTCCATTAGCTTCGAAGCTCTTCAGCTTTTATCTGCTCTGCATAAACTTTTTTTTTTTCGTATTTTTTTTTTTCGCACTCCATCTGTTCCTGGCGCTGTATCTTGGTTCATCACCACACCAACGACTACCACGAAAACATCGGTGTGTACCATAGATTTCCAATTGCTCCATTGTCATCTTCGCCATGCATTAACTGTAATAGTTTTTTTTTTTTGCATTACTCGTTTCGTCATTCGAGTACAGTGAATAAACATGGTTTTCTCTCTTTTCACAAGGTGGAAGCTACCTTCTAATTATGGACAAACATGACTACACGGAATAATTAGAAAATAGACATTATTTTGTCTTTAGAAACGTTGAAAAATTATTTTTAAAAAAATATTTAAAAAATATATATTTCACACTTTTAAATTTTTTTCACAATTTTCTTGCATATTACATTTTTCGTGGAATTTTCTCTGGGATAGAGCCTAATGAGAGAGTGAATGAACATTGTTTCTGGATGCCAGAGCTTCGTGAAAAATATTTTTAAAAATATATTAGAACACTTTGCTGTTTGAAATTTTTATTTATTTTTCATTTTCATCGTTGATTCAATGCAACCTGATATTGTGGGTGGTTTATCACGAGTTCAACCGATGGCACATGCGAGGGGTTTGTCATTAGTTAAAGCGAAAGCTTTAAGAGGAGTTTGTCACGTGCGTGGAAAGGTTTGTTACACGATCTTGGAAGCAAATGGCACACGAGACGTTGCCTTTTATGGTTGCAAAACAATGGAGTCTGTGTTTCAAGCACAATGACGAGGCATTCGGATCACACAGAAGCTCGGTGTACCGACAACTCCGCACCATGGAACCCATAGAACCTACGAGTGATATTCTATCGCACGGTTGGCAAATGCCTCGCGGGCTCAAGGCATTTGATTAGCCGACCACAGCGCGAGTTGTGCCGCTTCGAAGGCTGGCAAACAATGTGTTTGCGCATTAAATTTCATCAACCGTTCCGAGTTGTTCAATTCTCATCCGATGATAGGTCATTTCAGTGGCTATGCGGACAACCGGAGAACTAACTCTGCGGACACGAATTAACCAAATTTAACGAGAACCATCGAATATTATACCAAATACACTCGTCCATGCACTAAATTGGCAAGCGAATCGTAATTTCCATTATTTCATATTAGGGTTGTACATTTTTTTAGAAAATAAATTGATAAACAAAAAAATGGCTGGAGTGACGATTTTTAAAATGTACTACACGAAAAAATCGTTTTAGTATCTCAAAATGCGAAATATAATTTTTTCATTGTATTGGACAAAAACTATTTCAACGTGAAATCAAATAGAGACATTTTTTTGCCATGATCGATGAGTTTACAATTTTTTGAACATCGAAAGAATAAAAATTGAGAAAAAAAAATCATTGTTATTATTATTATTTCTCTTATAAAATTGACACGAAAGTACGTTAGACCGAATAAAAATTTGAAACTTTTCGTTATCCATGTCGAGGTTCGAAAGTTAAATTGAAGCAACGCCCGTGCCGAGTCTCGTTCAAATCCCACAGGACTCATCCGTCAATTTAATAAATTTAGCGACCCGGAATATTCGCCGCACTCTTTCGTTCATTCGCGTGTCTCGGACGTGCATCGAGTAATAAGGTCGCGGGTTCAGGCCGCTCGATCTTTGTCGTCTAACGAAGAAGGATACATTTTGCGTCACGATAAACGAATCGCTTCGTGTGTTTTACTTTTTTTTTTCATCTTCCCTCAACGACGTCTTTGCATAACCGCTGCGTCCGATGTTTCCACAAAGCCTCCGCAGTCTAGTTTCTTTTGATCAAACAATTGTTTTATTCTATATTTCATTTTAGCAAACAAAACGATTGATGCTGTCTACCTTCGTGCAAGTCTGTCGCACGGTTCTCCAACGAATCAAATTAATTTCAACGTATTTCAAACCCGTTCGAATTCATTCAAACGAAATACAACGCCCAACGAATTTTCCCGGCAACAAACTTCTATGCTACACGTTCGGGCATAATCTCTTCTGTATTTCAATAAATGTTGCACGTCAGTATTCTCATCGGTTCGGGATGTTGAGAACCCAAAGCCGAAACGACAAATGTTTCGTAAGCGATCGAAACGGAAAATTACAACCAAGGACGAACCTTGAAGCCATAAGGTCGACGAAAAAAAAGAAAGAAACACACACATTCATCGTCGCAGCCAAATCAATTTTTTTGCTACTCCAGAGAGACGAGCGTATAAAAAGACTGGTATTTCTCCAAACTTTTTCCACTGAGCTTTCGCTCTCTCTCTCGAGAGCCATTACTTGTCAAATCAGAGTCCCCCCCCCCCCCCCCTTCGCCCCCTTGTCGCCTTCTATTCCTGCCGCAAGTTTTTTTATATTCCTTCCTTTTCGACCGCTTTGCCTTTTTCGCTGTCCCTTTGGCTGGCAACGTTGAAAGAAGGATTTACATTCACGTATAATAAATGCCGCAGGACGCAATTTCAGACACGTAGTGGATTCGCCAGGCAGAAACGTTGTAATTCGGAATATTCTCGAAATAGAGATACAGAGGAAAGACGAGGGTGATCCCAGGAGAATGGGCAGAGTGTCAGGTGGGAGGGAGTATTATACGCAAGCTTCTCCGAGGATAATGATAAGAGGGTTGGGGGGAGGGAGAGGGCGGGGATTCTGGGCATGATGGGATTTTCGGAAAGGCCAATGTCCATATCGAGAGTGAACGGCAAGGTAGAATGACCTAATAGTTCTGTCGGTATTTAATCGTCGAATGTGGGGTTGTGTGGGCCTTGTGCGTGCTTAGCTTCATAAACGTGTGGTCCAGTGGCTGCTAATGTGTTTTACCTCTCTCTCACTCACTCTCTATATCCCCTATCCCCTTTTCTCTCCCTCCCTCTCTCTCTCTCTCTCTCTCTCTCTCTCTCTCACTCACTCACACACACACACACACAAACTCTCCCTCTCTGTGTGTCACTCTCTGTTTGGCAATCATCCACCATAAACGTCACGAGCCATTATAAATTCATGGAAGCTTCAGGCAACTATACAGGGCTACTCCCTCATCCCACAAGAGCTTTCGGTCATTCACCTGTTCCCATTGTTTATTCAATGAAACTCCAATAAATCGCGGCATTATCCAACCTGTCTTGGTCTCCATTTCTCCATCTTACTCGCCAATCAATGTTTCTCGTAATTTCTCCCCCATTGAATTCACATCCCCTCAACGTCTTATCGTCGGGCTCACGTTTATTCCACGTCACTGACACGCCACGGTAATGCCACGACCGACGAAATGCCGACGATGTTATTTGACTGGAAATACGTGACGAAAAAAAATTTAATCGAAAAAATAAAGAACAGATGAAATGTAATTTTTTATTAAACCGTTTTCAATAGTAATAAATAATTTTTTCATGTGTATCTTGTCGTTGAACTATTTGTTGTTTTTGTGAATAGTCACATTATTCAGAATAAAAACGTCGGATTGATTTAGTGTGAAATGACAAAAACGGTTGACGATCGGATCGGTTGTTAACATGAGACAAATCGTTGAAACTGTGTTTTGTTTTTTTTTTAAATATATTTATTAATGATTTTTGAATTAATTTTATTAAAAATAAAAAGATCCGAGTGTGGTCTCTCACCGAGTCATTTTGCACGACGTATGAACGATGACGGTGGAGAACCCGGGAAACGTATGGTGCAGCTCACACGATACAACCGCATCCGAATCCAGAGCCACACACGCATGCTAATTAGATGGAAAATGCAGAGCTGTAACAATTTTGATTCCCGATGCACCTGGTCTCGGCTCGTCTGGTTTACCGTGCATGTGGAATACGAGCGCGAAACATGTGCATACCGACTGAAATTATAGAACCGGTTGAACACACACACTCACACGTGTGCCGGAAATGGCCCGTCGAAGGTCTCACGAGACGAAGTGAAAAACAAAATTCGATACAACTGAAATAATAGCGTTTCAGTTGTGTAATTGATGAATTTTATATTATCGAATGCACGGGGTGCGATGAAATCGACGTTTTTTTGTCGAATACATTTTTGTCGTATGGAATCTCTCTCAGGTAAGAGCTGGTTCCCGTTTTTGTTCGCAAACGAGTGCGTTTTTTTTCGGACCAAAAAAAGCTTCGCAATCGATTACTTTTAAATTTTATTTTATATTCGTTAGTATAGAATAGAATTGTATTGTATAGAATTTTCGGTTGAAATTTGGCACACATTTTCTTAACACCTTAGAGAATAGAGTGAGGTGAAAAAAAAAAATAACAACCGAGTGCATCGTCAAATATTAGATATAAGAATTCTACGTAGAAGGTCCAATAAAATAAAATAACAATAATGTTCACATATTTTTATTAAAAATAATTTAACAATGGTAACAATGTTCAGATGGAAATCCAAATAACAGTCTAAAAATGCATCCACGAACTGTAGTGTCTACCGAACTTTTGCTTCCCTGAATATGGGACCTCTGTTATTGAGACATCACTATTCGGTGGGCACTCCTTTATCGAACATTAAACAAATGTAAAAGATCAATAGGTCTTATTCTACTGAACTGTACTTGTTCTAATATTTTTATCAAACTCACGTTGCATGACCGTTTTCCGTCTTTCATCTCGCAATAGAACTCTGCGCCATGTGCACAAATGTCTTTATCGAAATAAATTTTGCAAATAGCGGCTCTGTTCTGTTTGACAAAAAAAAAAACCCGAAAGATAATAAATAAGCGATGCTGCACTAATATAAAAATTCATGATCGAAAAGTTTACCATGCAAGCGCTGTATTGCGCTTCCTGACAGTACTCCATCGACGTGGTCTTCGAACATAGCCTACGTTCGGGGATCTGCCGAATAACGTAATTATCGTATGAATCAATGTAGGTTTCGTGCTTGCCAGATCGTGATAATAACTCTTCACATGATTTACATTATTCATCGCGTCTACTTACTCCATAAGTGATAGCAACCGAACCCAATATGATGAATATTGATAGGTTCATAATTGGTTCAGAATAAATCGAAACTTCCGAAGTAAATTCGACAAAATCCGACGGTGCGCTTTCTATTAAAAAAAACTGGAAAAAAATAGTTACGAAGAACGTATTCTGATAAGATGCCCGATTGAATGTATTTTGACATATTGCGGCGACGCATGATTTATCAGCAAAGCAGTAACCTCATTATCATCATCATTATCATCTTCACATAAATGATAAAAAAATATATCCCAGCAAAAATAAAAAGTTTAGAATCATCAACACCCAGTTTAATCAGGATTATCACGTTTAAATTTTCACTCTGCGATATTAAGTGTTTAAATCGAAAATCAAAATTTGGCAAGAAATATTAATCATGGAAATAATTTTTATTTTATTTTATTTTGATAAAATAAAATTGCGACGACTTCGTGTAGTGAATCTCCTGAATGTTTTTGGCCTGAATTCAATAAAATAAATTATATGATCAACGTTGCCGTCCACAAGCGCAACCACTGGCTCAAGAATAATCAACGATTGAGCATACTAACCACTCACCTGTACTGTGGCTGATCGTCGAATGATATTCGGATGTGCGGAATTCCGACTTTATATAGGCGGGCTATTCCATATCACTCATTTTTCGCTTGAATTTTTTTTATTTGCGTACGCCGCAGTACGCAGGTAATATATGTTATATATTGGACATGCCAGGGCAGAACGTTCGTTCATACCTTATGCGGTGCCCACGTCTTCCCATACTGATATCGTTTTCATTACTCACCATTCTATAGATCATCCAATCTCACGCATACATTGTCAATGCATATGCTGTACGTATGATAAGACGTGGGTACCACATTGAAGGACCACTTAATAGTGCCAGAATAGTTGATTCAATCCAAGTCCAAAAATAATTTTTTTATTTGCACGAAAATTGAGAATTGAAATTGAAACTTCAAACGCGTTTCACGGGGCTGAGTCGCCTAAACAATTTGAATTTTTTTTTCGTGACGATCAATCTAAATTCAAAATCGATTTTGCTTTTGTGAAAGACTCAGCTATCATTTGAAATTTTTTCATAGCCATATGAAGCATCTGAATGCGGTAAGATTTATCATAAAATGTTTCCCTTGGCAGCTGCTATCAGCTGCTATGCAGGAATCTTTACTTCTGCCAGTCCGACATGAAAAAAAAAATATATGTATTTCAATCCGTACAAGTGTAGGTATATTTCGGAGAACCGTAAGAAAAAAAAACTCTTCGACGAGATGCTCACTTGTCAAGCCCAAATGATCGATTTGGCCCAAAAAATTGATCGCATTTTTTTATTAAACAAATATATGACTTATCGCTTCTTCGTTAGTCAGCGGATAAGAGAATTTATACTCTGCATGCTCTAAAAATGTGAATTCGATCGGTTCTCTCGCTTATCATATATCGTGTACATCAGTTGCGAGAAATGCTTTGCCCGCGCGCTGCACAATTTTTATATCCAAAGGTCGAGTCGGTGAATGTACCATAACTCAGTCAATTTTTTTCTTAATTTGGGACTATAACAGAGGATAAAATGACGTGAAAAAAAAGATTGTGTTGACAAAAAAAAAATAAGAATCTCTTTCCATGCGAAGCCGCGATCTTCGGCTTCAACGGAATACGCACAAAGATATGCAAGCGAGACTCAGCGAGTTAAAATGTGCGAAATACACACTCGAGATATTATTATTTTTTCGCTTTCCCCTATTTTCCCATCCTAGACTTTCCGCGTCAGCGGAAAAATCGTTTCGGTTCGCACAATTCACTCTTTCTTTCGAGAGTCGTGCACCGGAGACAATATGCAATATAGTCGTCCGTAGTTACAATAAAATATGAAATTTCAACGAGAAAATTTCGTCACTCGAAATATTATTACCAACTATTGTAACCTACGAACAATTCCATGACAAATTTGTTTGTCTACTTTGAACAATTCTCAGACATGATTTTCCTCCATGAAAAATCATTTCGCAATAAAAATAATAGCTCTTGAACGAAGCTGCACCCTTTAGGTTCCTTCGTATTATTAAAATTGATTTTCATTGATCATCCAATTATTATTCACACGATTACGTGTACGCTTTGAAATATATTCAAATTTTATTTTGATCTACTATTTTCCACCTCTAAATTTATCAATTTCGCATAAATATCAAAGCTTAATTTCATCGTCTTTATTAAACATTCATCGATTTACATGTTCCACGTAATAAAGTTTTAAGCCTTCAATGTTTCGTTCGCGTAGCTGCTCGAAGAACGAATGTGAGACAGAGGAGGATAATCGGTTTTTGATGACCGAAACAAAATTGACCCCGAGAGATCGTTTAACGAGAGTTTAATACCGAAGTGCAAAAAAGTTTGCGTCGACGAGAAGAGACGTCGTTACGGGTTTCTCGCAGTGACGTGTGTCGTCGAAAGCCGATAGCGAGAGTCTCCATTGGGTCCCGTGTAAAAACGGGAATAAAGTGAGGTTGAAATAATGCCGCGTCTTCAACGTTGCTAAGAAGCATTTTGCGGGGAGAAGGATGAGAAAGCCAATAAGAGACGCGAGCTCGACGCGTAACGAGGGATTATCCTCGAGTAATGAGAAGTCGTTCGGACGGGTATCGCGACGGGTGTACCGAACGTTTGCAGTAAATAACTGTTTTTCCTCGTTTTATTCTCGCCTCTCCCTCCCCCTTCCCCATTGCCCGCTTATATCACCCCGCCCATGTCATAATCTTCGCGAGGCACGCTGTTAGTGACATCTTCGTTTCTCATAACTTTGAGAACGAGAGCTCAGCTGCGCGATCCGTTGCAAAATGACCGGGCGCGTCGCACACAGACCGTAAAATGACACAAAACATAATGCCACGTCATTTGTTTGGAACGTGAAATGGGTTTTTGTGACGGAGTCTCAACAGGAGACGATGTGTATATATATATATATATATATATATATATATATATATATATATATATATATATATATATATATATATATCTATGGGTGTGTGTGTGCATTGTGGCCAGAGCTATGGGGTTTCTGTCCGTCGACTTTTTTTTGTTTGTTTCGTTTTTTAGATTGACATTTTTGAGAAATCGATATTATCAGCATCAACAAAATCTTGCTGATACTGCAGTGCCGGATTAAGCCAGCGTGGCAGGCCCGTAGCTAAAGGCCCTTTTTAGGGTTTGATTTTTGGTATAAAACACAACTTTTACAGACAAAATTTTGTCGATTCAATGTGAGTTGATTTGGAGATAACACTAGTCAGATCAATTTTTCCAAGTAAATCAAGTTCGTTGTTCATTGAGGTGAGGTTATTTGGACTATTCTGTCTCATAATCTTAACTCATTTTTTATACGCTAAAATGTCGAAAAGGCATTTGGTTAGTCACTGGTTCGTCGAGCGAAAATTTAAATATTTATTAAACATGATTCTTGTAAATTAAAACCTTCTTATCGAATTCCAAAAATGTTCAAACTTACTTCGTGTGACTTTTGGATCGAAATAGCAGGTACTCCAGCGTCGAAAAAATTGCAGTATAATGAAATAAGGCAAATTATATTATTATATCGTATATTGATTGAATATCGTTCTGATAATTATGTTGAAAATATTTCTGACTCCACCCGGGCATCGCGAAATTTCATATGGCATTCTCACAAACAAACCATTGTCTCAAGATAATGAAGAAAAAAAATTACAATACAATCTTGCCGCGAATCTCAAAGTTATTTTTCAACAAACGATTTGATATTTCATGTTGAACGATAAAAACGAATAAACATGCGAATTCAATGTCACCACGAATACGGAACATACATAATTTCGATAAAAAAAAAATATCATCGAGTGACCCAAAAGTGCTTTTTGCAGCAGTTGCAAACTGTACACCTACGGCAATTAAAATGTTCTACCTTACGGCGACAATTTCGTAGGTCGAATAATCGTGTCGGTACACGGGGGGAAATTCCTTGGCGCGAAATTCTGTACTGGCGCATACGTGGTTTCTCGTAAAACGAGGACATATTTATACCCCCCTTAACGGCCCCTCGTATGTTGCTGCAGTGAAGCGTGACGCTGTCTCCCGTGGAAAGTGCGAATACGAGCGTTATACGAAGCAGATGCAGCCGTATTATGCCAGGTCGTCTTGTAGGAGGCGCCAGTGGCTCGCACAGGACAGAAATGTGAGCTACAGGAGCTTGTAAGTCAGAGCTTTAATTACAGATTCCATCCGTGTCTCTTCTCTCTCTCTTTCCTTCTCTCTCTCTCGCAGTTATACAATTCTCGAGCTGGGTATTATTTATATGCCTATACATCTAAATTTATATATATATATATATATATATATATATATATATATAAATCTAGTTTCGAAGAAAGCAGAAAGACGTCGCACAAAAGCTCCGTCTTTCGTGCTTGCACTTTGCAACCCGATTATTCATGGTTCGCCCAAAGCCCAACACAACTTTTTCTTTCACTGCAAGCGTTTCGTTGCGACAAAAGCACTCGGCCATTTTCTTATTTTTTTATTTTTCATTTTATTTCATTTTATTTATTTTTTCATTTCTTTTTTTCTTTTATATCCTCAGGACGCGAGCTTTGAGCGAACCAGTTTCGGAAAACAAAAAAAAAAAAGCTTCGTCGAAAAAGATCGTGGACTATAATTCAGATTCTCAGTTTCCATCTCGGGTCACCCCCCCCCCCCCCGCCCCTCAGCCCACTCGTCTTTCAATTTCCCAATGGAGACGAAGGATTGTGAGTGATCGAGAAATCCAACGGCGTTGTATACCGACACACTAGTTTGTTGCGCGAACCCAGCCTGCGCATCGCTTTGTCCCCGGGGGAACGATGTCCCGCTGTTGATGGCGCATATAATATATCTCATGCATATATATATATGCACAGTCGCTTCTATCCACCAAGGATTTACGATTTGATCTCGTCTCGTATAGCCATTGTCTCTGCTGCGGGCGCCGAACTTTTCGGGCAACTCCTGTGCACACGGACAACCTCACACGAGCGTACACACACACCCGCACACGACTCTATCCGTTTGAATCGCTCCGGCTGTGATCGATGCACGTGGAGCAACATTCGAACACAAGATGAAAACGTAATTCACAAAGTTGCGAAATTAAATTATCGTCAATGAAATACGATAATTCAATTACTATCAAATGACTATAAATTAATCAAATTAATCATCCACAAAATACGATAATATAATTATTAACTACTGTCTGTTAATAAATCAAATCAATTATATTCATATACATAAAATATAATTAATTAAGCATTTCATTGATATAATTAATAATCGTAAGTATCAAAAATATGAATAAAATAAACATCAAATTTCACCAAAAAATGTCTCACGGACGAAAATTACGACAAAAGCAAAACGTTAGTCGGGCGAGTTTAAATTCAAACGGATAAACACACAAACGCGACGGTTATTAAACTTAGATTGCCCGATGAAATCGTCGCGTGTGGAACGACGGTAAAGGTTGAAGAACGACGTCATAGAGGGAGTCGAGCGCTGCGTGAATGTCGCTGCACCGTGGGGAACCAAGTTTTTGGTCGACGTGAGGGAATGGGGGGTGCAGCGGGAGGGTTGGTAGCAGCAGCAGCAGCAGCAGCAACGACGGTGACGACGTAGACGACTACGGTGGCGGGGAAACCATTTGGAGAAACTTTCCAGTACATTTTGCCAATGTTGCCGGTGGGTTTGGCTCGTCGGATGAAAGCACGGAAGATTCTGGCAGAAAGCTCGGCTGTTGGGGACCCCCGGTGGCCCGGGGGCAAGAAGGCACGTCAGTTTAATTACGGGCATGGAAGAGGAGGCGGCGAAGGGGCGGGCGGGCGAGCGGGGGGGGGGGAGGGTTGGCTTCACCCTCGTCGGAACACTCGAAAACTTCGGGGGTTGGGGCCGGATGAAAGAGGCCGAGCTGCAGCAGCAGCAGCAGCATCACCAACACGAGCGTGGGTTCTCGCGATTACATACACCATTGCACCCCGTGACTCGCCGGTCTCGTTGCCAGACTCGGGCCATCACAGCCACAACCAGTTTTCAACCCCTTGGCCTTCGTACGTGTGTACGTCGAGTCTCGTTGAGTAGCTGGGGGGGGGGGGATGTATGAACGAGGGTGCCGGCAAAGAATGAAGAAAGAGCCGCTTGTATTTCACGCCAGGTAGAGAAGATTCTTTCACTTTCAGTATCGCGACAATATACCCATACACACGGACAAACGCTCAGTCACTCACTCACACACACACACATACACACGGGCGCAAGAATGGGAAATCATTCACCGCATACCTTTCCCCATTGTTCTCTTGTATCACGATATCGTTCAATCTTTCCGTTTTCCATTGTTGTATCTGCTCTCACATCTGTGTACACATGTGTGTGTTTTTTTTTCTTCCTCCAGTGCTTCTGCATTGTTATTTTTTTGAGTAAAGTTTCCACTTGATTTTTTTTTTCTTTCGATTTTTCGGGCTTGCGAGTGTGCGTCTATTGGGTGGGGAAGAAAGGTGGCAATTGGTGAACACGACGATCGGTCTGAAGCTTCATCGATTGAAACGAATTTATTCATTCACACAGACGGGTCGATAAGATCTTCAATGGGAGTATTCTTTTTTTTTTTTCTTATTCATCGCACAAGACGCAGAGTCTCTGACGCTTTTGAGACCAGAGGTGAGTATTCGTTCGCTTGAAATGTATTTTAAATCATTTTTTTTCTGGACTGTGTCGAACCGATAAAAAAAATAAAATCCATCTAAAAAAATTATTCTTCCGGATCTTTCACAAATATTGCATCGATGCGACAACTTCAATGACACTACAGATCGCAATTATGAATTCGAAAAAATTATTTGAAATGCATTTTCATCGAGCGAAATTTCGATGCTCAATGCCGATATACCGGATGGTCCACGCAACTTGCAGCTTGGAAGAATATTGTATCTAAAATTTGTACGTTTTTAAAGGATGCGATTATGCAACGCATAATTTTAGCTTATTGTTAAAGTTGTTTGCCATATTATTTTATTTCAAATTGTGAAAGAACATAAAAGTTGGAGCGAGAAACTAGTGACCTAAAGTATTACAGCCGTAACTCTAACTAACTAAAAAAAATAACTAACGAGTGATTTGACTGTGTTTTTTGGAAATTTTCTTCGCGTTATATAAAGTTCGAGATTTGACATCTATTACCAAGGATGCTTGATGTTCGTATACATACATATATACCGCCTCTTTTCCCCCCAGCCCTTTCATCGACCGAATAAAAGGGGCAAGGGAAGGGGTTTATTTTCGTTCGTGATGGTAGCGGCCGAGAAAAATGTTCGATAATAATGGCGCGAGACGAGGAGGGCAGAGAACGGACCTCGTTTCTTTAGTGTCTCTCTTCGCGCCGGACGGAAAATGGAATGGCCCTTATGGGAAAGGTATGATGGTAATATGCTGCCGGACGTTCTCCACTCCGTGTAGCGCGAATCTTCGTACCGTTTCTCGTTCTTCTTCCGCTTCCTCCTCCTTCCTCCTCAACTTCCATCTTCGTCTTACACTTCAACTTGCTATTTCCCTTCCGTCTTCGTTTAACTGCGCTTATCGCTCAGTCAGTGTAAGCACTTTCTCCACTTGAGTTCACCCGTGCCTCCGTGCTCTCACGTTAAAGTGGTTTCATTCTTCGTCCTGGCTCGTGGCCGCTTCCTTTTCACCTCCCCCCCCCCTACCCTACCACCATCCTTCGACTCTCGATTCGATGAACGATTTTATCATTATTATTATTATGTCTTTTCTATTCAAACTATTTTTCGTGTTTAAAATAATTGAAGAAATTATTATAATTCATGAATTTACTTTATAAGAAATAGATTGAGTCAATTATTGCATCTAATTCAATGAAGATAAATAATTAGAAGTCCCTGATGTTAAAATGTCATACTTATTTAATTATAAGAAACATATTGAATAAATTCATATTGAAGGAAATTATAATTTCTATAATTTTTAAATATACCGACAATTTTATAATGATGAAACATATTTACAATCCAGTGACTGAATAATTATTCCGACAAACTAATCACGAGTGTTTGATGCATGTAATAATTTTCGTTTCGTTGACGGCAATTACCCAGAATTTCATCAATTTACAACGTTTGTGGATGATAGACGAAACTTCGTTGATAGACGAAATTCACGATTGCCACATGATTTTGGCAATTCGAAACTACATCGAAAATTCGCGAACGATGTTGCGGTAGCGATGATGGGAATTGGTTGGTTTGATATTTTGTGAAATACGAATCAAACAGTCTCGTTACTGCGACGAAAGTTACGCGATGGATCTATTTGACGATGGTATCCTATGTTTACTAGGGGGCAGGGGGGGGGGGGGGTAGGGCCGTCACTTTGATCATCGTCCCTTGAAACGTTATATTGCTCGAGGATGCGAGATGGTCTTACCTGGCTCCGCGAGCTACGACGAAAAGGCGTTACGGTAGACGGGACCGTTTCAAATATCATGAACCAGGATCCCAACGTTGCGATATTGTAGAGTAAATTTGACACGAAAACACACGGTACACACATAAGTTTCGTGTATGTGTGTACCGTGTGTACATCGCGGTGTATGTGCCACTGCGAAGCTCAGCACGGGATATAAGGAGGCACATAAATGCATCCGTCTATATTCCTTCTCGTTTCCCGCCTCGCTACCCTCCCCCCTCCCGCAAAAAGAAAAAACGTTTCATATGTTAAACGCACACGGGACTGGTTTGTATTCAAAGGAAGAGAGCGAGCAACTCCATGCAAGAAACCTTCAGCATTTTTCTTCCATCGCTGCAGTTATATTCCCACTACATTTCCATTATTAGGTACTTCCTTCCGGGTGCAGATATGGACGTGGATAGGGCAATATCCTTCAGATTATTGTTATACGATTCAGAAGAAAATGATATCGTAAATAATTGTATCGAGATTTAATTTTTTTGGGATTTGATGCGTTCTTTTCACTACAGTTTGATCGAATCATGCAGAAACGATCAGATTGGACTGATTATGTGTTTTTCTTCCAAAATTGACAGCCACTCAATTGGCACTAAAGAATTAGGGAATTGGAAATAAATGTAATTTTTTGAAAGGTGCTCCCTGGAATAAAATAAAATAACATTCTCCAATCTCATCCTTAAAAATTAAAATCGCACACATTTTCTGAGGATGATCGTTAAGAATGGTGTATTTTTTTTGCAAAAAAAAATCTCCACCCAGAATATAAAAATTTGTACAATGTTCTCATCATTATATCGCTCCATGATTTTTGACAAATTTGACAATCAATTCTTCATATTTATATTGTTGAAAATAAATAAATACAAAATGTGTCACTGTTAGCTAAAATCATAAAGTAAAAACGACTCACACATACTCGATAGTGTAACTGGACATTTTCGTGTGTGTACCACGTTCCACGTACGAATTTCCATCCTATCTTGGTGGTAAATTCGAATTTCTGGCTCACTGTCTAGCAACGTTCGGAGTTTATCTACCGGCTCCACGGCGATACAACCCGGATATAACGCGGGCTAGGGGAAGGGAGATGAACAGATCTTGCCAAAAGTGTCTCACTCCATCACTATACGCTCGCCTACAATCCCTCGTTCGGGTATTTATCTTCATGCTTCGATAATCTTTGCGCATCATTGGACCTCTCGGGAGTGCCTGTATCTTTTCGGTTCCCTCGATGGACTATCTGCATCCCCCCGCCCCTCGCACTCCTTGCACACCGGATGGATCCAAATTTGAGGTGGGAGTCTTATTTCAAGCGGTGTATGCTGTGTCACACTCGTGTGGCACATTGAGAACCATGGGGATGGGTGGAAAAAAACTTTCTGACTGACTGATTCGCACACCCGGCAAATACATCACAGAGTGAGACGATTCTGGATTGTATTTCAACAACGACGGCTGTGACGACGACGACGACGAGTATGCTTTTCCGCTCTTCCGGCTGCTTTTCCAAGCTTGCCGAAGAGAAGTCGAACGACTTTCAAGAGATTTTCCCGTATTCTCCGTTCCGGCTTCTTCCTTCGTCGACCGAAACGGAATAACAATTTTCTATCCCGAGATACTCTTGGTTATCACAGCCCCGCGAGGTATTATTAGACAAAAAAAATTATTCCACCGCCCCATCGTCCCCGTCGCGGACCGCAGCCACCGTTGCAACAACTTCTTCAATATCCACACATATTTCCCTCTATTATTCTCCTACTCGACTATCCCCACCCCCCTCCACCCCCCGCATCCTCATCTCGCTTCCCGCCACCCGCATTTTTCAATCTACCAGACCCTCACTGGCTGCACAAACAAATCTTATCAGTCGGAATAATGGAACGAAAAAAAAAAACGAAAATTCCTCATTTTCAAACTTTTCAAACTTATTCGATATTAATAACTCGTTGTTTTCGAGGAATGAAGAATTTTTTTTTCGACAATCCCACGGATAAATTAATAGAGGTGAATTGGAATTTTCCAAGTTTCATCCTTAAACACGAAAATATACTGGACAATGTAGTTTCTGCTGTTGTCGTAGTTTTTTTTTCTACGAATTTATTATTTCGGTGTAATAATTTTTTTGACGAAGTATCGTAATAGATTTCACGTTTACGTTGAAACTTTTTCTCTGAATCAATCTAATTCAATCGGTAACAAAAATTAATTATCATCATACATTGTACCACAAAACAATACGTACATAAAACTTAATCCCGTAAATTTTAAATCCCAACTCAAAACAATATATAAACACTCCATTATTCATTTTAATTTTATATTCATCGTAAATTAATATTTTCAATAATACGTTTCGTATCCTTTTTATTTTAGAACTACCTTTTCCTCCCTCCAGCCCTCTCATATAATGCAGTAAGCTGTGGGGCGGGGGGGGGGGAAGGGTAGCTTTGTTCCGAGCTTGACCGTTACCCCGGGAGCAAGTACATCGTCGAATGTACCCACTGGGTTCGATCTGGCCGACGATTCGCTGTACGTAGTCGACCCTCGGACGGCCTCGTACACCTGCGGCAACTGCATTACTCGCAAGGTGCGAGACGTAGTTATCCCCCCACATGTATGCACAGACGCTCGGTAACAGGCATATAGCGTCGTAGAACCGAACACATACCATTGGCCAAGCTGGCCATTAGTGGCCCGTTCACATCGATGGCTTTATGTAATTACCGGGTTACACATTTCCGATGCGTAACGACGTCCTAACTCGCTCCCTCCCCTCCCTCACCATCGTACAGTTCTATAGCTTCATCGATCGCCACCCTCGTCGAGCGTTTCCGCATTCGTTCGATCCGGTAATTCCGTTTTGAAACTTTTTATGCATTTTTCATCGATAAAATCACGGAGCCAATATGACGAAGCTCCTCTGAAGCACATTGAAAATTAATTTTACAGAAACGGTATCTGATGAAAAAATTATGAATTTTCAGAAAATACTATAATGGTTATGCACGAAAATTCGCATCCTCTCTTTATGGTATGACGACTTGCTGATCAACAATTTAACTTTTTTTTTTATTCCTTTTTCTATTTTCCTGGTTTTTAGGGTTCTGTACTTTTAAAGGGTAAAAAAAGACAAACCTTATTATAATTTGGCATGGCCATACATCTTATCATGCGTATGATAATTTAAAAGGGAGCAAGTTAGGTACACGACATTTTTTATTTTTTTTTCTATCTTATACATGATGTGGAGTATGATTCAAAAGGGCTTTCCATTTGCAGTACAACAATATTTTTCTTCATAATTATAAATAATAGCATGTTTAAAAAGGTAATCTGAAAAATATGCAAAAAAAAGGAGCATTCCCTCGTTTACTTTCGAAGTAAGTGAACCTACATTTTTTTCAAAATCAAGAAAATATCACGTCTCACATGAAGCTTACAGGAAAATCATAACAAAAGTCCAGGATATTACAGATTTCTATAAATCGATCCTTACAAACTTATGATTTTGTTTGCGGTCGACCGCGATAATGCGATAAGCGCCTGGCAGGTAGCCATGTGTGGTGCGCGGTGCGGGAGGAGAGAAAAAAAAATATGGTACGAATCCCTTTGCGCGCCAGTCGAACCCACACTCGACCAGTTCTTTTATTTTCTTCCCCACAGCAGTTGTACCGCGAAATAGTTCAAGGCGAGGTGGACTCAAAAGGAATTTCCGTAGAATTCGCGGATTCGGAAAATCAGCTGTCGGTTGGTAAAAGCGGAAATGCCGATTCATCGACTGGAACACAATCGCAAAAGGGCGGTATTCGTGGGATGATCGCGTTAAAGCACAATTTACATCGGTCAGGATGCAGCACAATTACGTCCGGTGGTTATTTGGCGTATGCTAACTTACGACGTGGTTGCTGGAAGGACATCGGGGATTGCACGACTATAATGTCGCGCTATGTCATCACGTTCTCCGGTTGTCCCCTCGACCGTCCACGACGTCGAATGATTCACTGGATTACGCTCGGGAGTTAACTCGAAATACGTATTTCACGCCGCGACTCGAACGATCACCGACGAACCGCAATTCGACGGATATTTCGGTGGTGACATTTTCGACGAACGACGTTCGTTTCACCGTGATTCGAACCATCGGGCACCGGGATTCCACGTGTCGTCGATGATTCAATCTAACTATTATTCTCCGCTCCAACTCCCTTCCCGGCCCCCATCCTAACATCAAATCTTATCGGACGGAATAATGGAAAAAAAGAAAATTCATCATTTTCAAACTTTTCAAACTTATTCGATATCAATAAATCGTTGATCTCGAGGAATGATTTTTTTTATTCAATTCCACGGATTAGTAGAAATGAATTGAAACTTTGTTGAGTTTCACCCTCGAACGGGGAATAATATAAGACAATGTATTTTCAGTTGACGTTTTCGACCATGCACTGACGTTAGTATCAAAGTGGTTGGGAACATCAGGTACTCGAATTCCACGTGTCGTCACGTGATGATTCAATCTTTCATGGACACCCTCGCCGACCTATCGTTGCACCGTTGAAAATTAATCGGCGAGTTTCAGGAGGCTTTTTTTTTTTTTTTTTTTTTTTTGCTGCTGCGATTTTATTGGATTCGATAGTTCGGTGACCCGTTCGGACTACGAGATACCACGGGCAATTGGATTTTTCTTTCCGTCGGGCAATCGACATAGAGCCGGAGAAAAAAAAATAAATCGCTACATTTTTCATTGTCGACAAGAATTATTCGATGTGAGTTGAGTTTTTATCGAGGTTTATTTATTTATCGTTGAAAAAAATTCGAGTCGATCAATCGTTTGGAAAAATAATATTATTAATGATCAATATTAATATCCATAATAATTAATATTAGATAATAAAAATTATTTATTATTATTATTATTATTGTCATTATCAGCGCAATATTGATCTATGAAATAAAATATCTTGTCCACCGATCGTCGATCCTCTTGCCACTCTCGTCGTAGTTCGAGACCCTACAATTTTATTTTAAAATTTCTCGAAGCGTTACAACCGTCAAAGTGAATATTATTATGTTAAAATGTAATATAAACGTTCATTATAGTTACGTCGTGACGCCGTTGGGATGCTCTCACGGGCTGTCGTGGACGATCTTCGTTCCGAAAAATCACCCAGACCCATTTTCTCGACGTAACGATATTCTTGCGCTCGGGCATTATACTATCTACTTATAAAGTAGATAGCGAGTGTTAAGGGCGGACAATTTTCGAGAGAAAAAAAAATCTGGCTCCGGTCGGCAAAATTTTACACGGAAAAAGCGACTGTGCCGTATGACTATCGTGTCTGCGCTACTTCATTAGCCAGGATGCGATGAAGGTATGCTGTGAAATAAATAATTTGAAAAAAAAAAGAAAGAAAAAAAAATATTACCGGAGAAGGTTGAGAGAGAAAAATTCAACGAAATTCAAGCTCTTCCATCTCGTTTTTTTTTTTTTTTTTTTTTTTGCCTTCTGGCTCTGCGAAGAAACTAATTGGTTGTATCCGCGACTTTCTCGTCCTCTTTCACTCACTTCCACGCTCGTTCCGAATAACCCTCGCACTAACCCCTGCCGTTACTACACACACATACACACACATATATATATATATATATATATACATATACATACATTCTCGAGTTCCCAGTCTCCGTTGAATAATTAACAATTAGCGTTGAGCGTAAATAGCCGTTGCAACGCGTTTTCCCGGATAGATACCCGTCGACGAACCTCCGGAAACCACCCCTTCGCCTCCCACGTCACGTCGACGACCTCCCTTTCCGCCCCTTTGCAGTTCGCAGCTTCGAAAGATTTTTCACTATCGTCAAGCTTCATATACACCTGTGTAGGTATATAACCTATGCTTATATACATATACACATATATATATATATATATATATATATATATGTGTGTGTGTATACACATCTGTGGTAGGTAGCTCTTCGAGAGACTCTTGCGAAAGCGAAATGAATAAAAGAAAAATACACGATGGAGATAAAACAAAAAAACAAAGGAAGAAACAAAAAGTCAAGCAACGACCTCGACAGACTAATGTCGAGCAATTACTCAAACGTTTTTTTTTTTTTTTTCACTTCTCCACGTTTTCTTTATACACCGAACAACGGGAGAATGGCTGGGAGGATTTGGACGACAGACAACTGCTCCCTACCGCTCATTTCTTTTAATGTCCGCACGGCGATTTGCCTTTCGAGGTTATCCGCGTTGCAGCCAGTGGGCCAATTAATTTTCGAGGATTATCGTACCTCGTGATTGAAATTTTTTCACACGTTCGTCAGTTGTGAAAAAAATGTTATCATCAACCACGAAAAATCCACGTCGATGTTAATCTCGAATATGTGAATTACATCCTGATGATTGAATTATTTCAATTTTGAAATAAATTAATTTGCTTTTCCGTAAAGTAAGCCGACATTGGGTAACGTAAAATTGTGGGATTTCTGGTCTAGTTTTCTCTGAGTTCAGTGTTTTATATGACCAATGAAGTTTCCAAGCTTCCGGCAGACTGTTTTAAAACGGAAGCAACGAAAAAAATGTTGAATCGATGTAAATGTGAATGCAAAACTTTTCTCCACGTGTTATTATATATTTGCGGGCTTGCAGCTGCAAGCTCATGTTTGTCTCGTCTTGTGTGGGTTGGGAAACGAAGGTCATGTATGCAACTATAAGATAATATAGAGCACAATTGAACAGTTTTAATGCTTAGATATATAGGTGTATATATACATACAGAACATATATTAATATATATATATATATATATGTATATCTATGTCGACTTAGTTTGTACCAGTGGCGCACGACTCTCGATTTTGCGTCATTCGGAGTTATTCAGTTTCGCAGGTGGCGGGGTGTCCATTTTCGCACGGTGAGCTTTCGCTATATTCACGTCTGTATTATATTCCCTTCACTATATACGAAACTCTCGACGCGGGTGAGGAGGAGTACACCGCCCGGCAACACCCTCGATGTTTGCATTCCCATCAACCCCCCAAAAACCCACATCCCACTCGATATTGTAGTTTTAATTTTTTCATTTTTTTAAACTCTATCCCACCACCCGCTCCCACGTTTTATTAATCCATTTTTTTTCTATCAAATATTTATATCCTTTGCAACGTGATGGCCGAACGTCGGCATGTGTAATCGATAAATTCGTAATATTTAGTACGCAGCGGGTCAAAAACTGCGACCCCGGTCGATCGGGAATGACAAATGTGAGCCACCGCGGGATTGGCAATGCTTTTATAATTACGGGTTTCACGTGTGTCACGGAATAGCCGCAGGACGTGTGTAACATTTTTGTTTCGATAGTTTAACAATTTATTCTATGTATTACGCTCTTGCGGAATATATCACTCTGCATGTGTTGTGTTTCATTTTTGTTTCAAGTTTTTTTTTTTTTTGGTTACGTGGAATATAATTTTTGTTATGAATTAATCATGAAAAGCTTGCAGCTCGTGCATTTTGAGTTAGTATTTTTTTATTACGATATTACATCGAAGGAAGAAAAAAACGGTGGTTCCAATGTCGATGGGGTTGAGAAGAGGTTTGAATGGGTTATGGGGTTATCTCGCGAAACTTTTTTCCACAATTACCTCGACGTGAGGGCCTCGGGAGCTATCAGTTTTTCAAGGATCCGTTATAACGGGGATGATGCGATCCCGGAGCTATCAGCATTCCTCCCTCGAATCATCGGCTTAATTTACTCCCCGGGGTGAAAGTGTCGTTCGTTAATTATTGGACGATTATGATAATGCGAAGCCGAGGGACGAATTCGTGAAATCGTCTGTAATTTACGAACACCATAGTAGCGATCGCAATTTCACATACATAACCATTTCACATATATATATATATATATATATATATATATATATATATATCGTTCTTCGCTCAATGAATAATGTTGAAAAATAATAGACTCAAATTGATCAATTAAAAATCCAGTAAAGAATAATTCTCGTTTATTAATTTCAAGACTAACACTGCATCAGCTCCTCCGGACAAATCACGTGCACGCCATTAATGACCGTTTATTACATAAAAATGTATTCGCAATCATTTTATATTCGATTAATTCCGATTATAAAGTATCATCAATATCAAAATCCATAAAAAAACACAGCAACAATGATTCATCCAAATTGTTCATGAATTTGAAAAAAATGTTTGTGTCTCAATTGACGCACACAAAATAATTATGGGTGAGCATTCATTGCATGAAAATGTGCGAGATTGCATAAAAACGTATACTCTTATGAATGAATCCGGATTATAATGCTTATTGAATATTGGAATCTATTGAGGAAAAAAAATTATTCATACAAATTTTTTTAAAATTATTATTGGAACAATTTGGAAATCATAAATAATTCATGACAATTGATGACAATTATTCGTTGGCAAAAAATGTCTCAAATACGTTTTTTATCGACGGAATGCACATCCATGTGTCTCGCTCGTTTTCCCGACAACCGAACCAATTTACGAGAATTAATGTTGTCCCAAGAGGGGGCGAACTGTTGCACTTGGCTTCATCCTCCAGAAAGCACGTAACTCTGGAATCCAATGGGGATGCAGATGAAACTACGGACTCGAGTGCTCAGAATCACGCGCTCACTCACGATCACGCGCGCGCACACACACACACACCCAGACAAATAGGTACCAACATTGTATACAACTATATATGTATATACATGTACCTCAAGACAACAGTATTCTCCGTGGTTCCTGTCTCAACTTCTCATCTAGATCGAATTCTCTGGGCACTCACGACTTATACTGTACCAACACATCGATCTGCTTTGTTATCAACCAGCCTCCCTCTTCCCTCCCCCCCCCCCCCGCACGTTCTCTCGCTCCGTCGTCTTCATTTGCACAGCACACGACGTGGTTCCCCAGACAGTCGGGAGCAATCCTCGCTCGGATGTCTCACTCGATATCAGCCGTTCGGCTCCTTTGACGACCATTGACAATCGCGATGCACACGCGCACACCTACCTTGCCCAACAAGCCCTACACCGGTTCGATAATCCCATGAGATCAGTGACAAATAACACGATCATCCGTCATTGATCGACTACGATCCACGTTCCACAGATTGAGATGGAACGATTATCGCAGATGGCTTCATCTCCCTTTCGTGCTGCTAATTCGAATCTCGATTGTCATCTATAACATTTATCTCCGTTCCATGTGTTGTACATTTATATGTTTGTCCAAAAAGGATATTTCCCAAATATTACTTTATAATTTCCTGAATTTTTGACTAGTATAAATAATTTTGTTAATCAGTCATTAGTATTGAGGTTAAATAAAATTAATCTCAAAATATTGTTTCGAATGTTATTGATTGTGATTGATAGGAATACTAATTTTCATAGGAATTTATGTATAATCTTTTGTTTCGTCAATTATCCTAAGTACCATTAGAATACACTGATTAATTATTACGATAATTCAATATTATTAGCCGATATCTCTTGTACAAACTTTGCGATTTTTTAAAAAACTAATTGATCTTGATTGCTGATTTCAATTTTTTCTATTTTCTATTTTTCTATTTTTCTATCGACTAACGCTAAAATGCGCAAATGCGCCACAACGGCGCATGCGCCTCAATTCTCGCGTGCTATTGGTCGGACGAGATGAATTCCATGTGGGAAAATTCGAAGCCAATCATGTGCATCCCCAACACGCTCTTGGCCAATTTTTTTCAAATTTTTCCACTTTAAATTTCAAAGTCCCAAATCCACCAAAATATTAAAAACTCTCGATAGTTCATGAATTATCGATCGTAGAATTATCGACATACCGATCGACCACGGGAATTGTATAAAAATGTGAATATCACTGGGAACCAAGCGATGGAATTGGTATCAACGCGATAGCCTTGGTTCTCTTAACTCCGGGCTCTCTATCGAATATCAGATAGCCGTATAATAGAATATCGTTGGCTCCGCGATGGTAGGCCAAACGACGCAATACTCGTTCGTTTGATGCTACGTGCGCGCTCAGTTTGGTTATGCACACATCCGATGGTAATAACGTGCAACCCGACCCGCGCTAAAGGCAGCTAAAGGGCCCACGTAGAATTGTTACATTATTCCCATTAGATGGGTTATATAACCGACCGACCGGAATAGTCAACCGTAGACGATTATTATTTTGCAACGGAAGGCCAACCGCGGTTGCTACTTCCACACTCCACTCGGGTTTTGAACTTCGGATAAGCGTGACCGAGATAAACACCGCAGATTAAGTCGATTGCCATGCCAATAATGCACACGTGTACCGCCTAATAGACATTAGACGTTTTAGAAGCGATGGAAATAAATTGATAACCCTCGAGGGTCCCAAGGCTTTGATCTCATTCGATTCAAAATTCAACTGAACATAAAAGTTAGAAATTGGTGATTGAAATCTTAGGCTCAAAATATGATGAAACGCTGGAAATTTTTGATCTCAACAATTTTTAAGGACCACTTCTAATAGAATTTCGAGATTTTTTATCGTTCTAAGTGTCTCATAGTAAGGCGGTCAGTTCAATTGCAATTTCAACATACCAAATTCAATATTTCACTCTCGTTTGATCTCATTTCTTCATTTTTGTTCTTCAATTATGAAAAAATGGATGAAAAAAGAAAATTTTAAAAAACTTTTGAATCGTTCACTTTGTCTTTTGACACAATCCAGTAGCCTCTTGATTATTTCGCGTTGAGCGAAATCGAGTCTTGCCACTATCAGGCTCCAATCGATATCCTTCGTCCAATGAATATATATATACATATATATTAAATATATAGATATAATATTCATATACATATATATATCATGCTCCACGCGTTCTGCACTATGCATTATATTACGTTCTGGTGGTATACGCTCATTCTATTCCACCCACATACATCTATACGATGTGGAATGTTCGTGTACAGGTTGTATGTGCATATATCATGAAGCACGAGAGGCTTTCAACCGTCACTCAAATGCTTGCAGGCTCTCTTACCCATTAATGAGAACCTCCTTATCCCACTCTGTCTCGATATCTCGGCGCCAGGCACCGCGTGCGGTATCGACCTTGTTATCCCGTACTTCTACATTCCTCTCGCGTTGCCACGATCGTCGCTTCTCAAACTCCTGCCCACATTGCGAAACGGATTAAAACCCGGGTCGAATTGATCGCGCTTGATTCGCCAAACGATAAAAAAAAAAAATAATGAAAAGATAATGAAAAATGAAAAAAAAAAAACAAACATGGGATTTAGAGAAATAACGATGTACTCGAGTATTCCGTGATCGATGAGACAAAACGAGTTCACGAGGTTTCAGACAACGCGAATCACGTGACCGATGAGTGTGACAATTGTCGGTGATACAGCGGTAATTCGAGTATGTGGGATGGGTTGACGAGGGTCGTGAGCCTTCTGCGGTAGAACAATGAGCGAACCCCCTCGAAAGCATCTCGGTGATGAATTCGTCGGGTTATTGGTGCATAATTGACATCGTATTTCTCGATGAATTGGTTAGTCGGTGAGATCGATCGGACGAATACGTGGAACAGACATAAGGGTACGGATTTTTTTCTTTTTTCGAAATTCTTTTGTAATTCGAAGCGAATCTATATTTTATGGATTATTGTGTTGATAACGAATTTAATCTTTTCACTCGAAGCTCTGTTGTGGAAAATATATATATATATATATATATATATATAAAATTTATGTATATATGTATATATCATGAATTATTGAGTTAACAACGTATTATTTCCGTTGATACATTTTTTTACCCAGAACTTTTTTGCAATATAAAAAAAAACGTATTTCATAAATTGTTGAATTCATAACGTATCATCTGCTATCTATATATATATATATATTTTTTTTTATACAGCAGGGCATCAAATTATTATTCCGCATCTGATTTTCATGATTCCCATTTTGCATGCACGGAGGGAAATGGCAATTTCGGGACGACAGAGGTCACCCGGACACGAAAGTTTCGAGAAAAATTATGAGACGAGAGACCGCGAGAGACTGAGAGACGTTGTTGCAAAAGTGTGGGACCCAACTCTTCGGGCTCGATGTTCTGGCTCTGCGTGTACAGCGGAGTTACGAGATCTTCTTACATGTTTTTTTTTTTCAAGTCTTAATTTTGAAAGAAGCGCCGTAAAGTTTTCGAATTTTCCACACCCGTTGCCCGTAGCTGGTGTCCTCGCACTTGGCCCTTGTTCGTGTGTTTGCTTCTTCTCTGTATCTTTGGTGAACTTTTACCTGTTAACCCACAGCCAGTGTGTAGCATTACACGCCAGCACACGTCGGTATTATACTTGATATTAAATGAACGCGGACGTCACGTGCTTTTATGCTCTTCAAGATCGGACAAAGCGGAAGACCCTTTGAGACCTGAGATTTACAAGCAACGCTATATACATATATGTTTGTATATGTATATAACGATAGTAGATGTAGGAAGCGAATTTTGGATAACTCGAAAATCAGCAACTATGACGTCACCGAAATTTTTTTAATGTTCCAGAACATTATATGGAGTCATGGCATGTAACTTCAGAGTCATCCAAAATTCGACATGTTATTTGCGACACGTTATCTTATTGTTCATTTGCAATATCAAACAATTCGACAGCGCGAACAGTGATTTATTATTTTTTTACGTTTCAACAAAATATTAACGCTTTCTTAATTCTTCGGTATTTCCATTCACAGCTGATTGTTAATTCGAAATAAATTGTTGTTTTTCAACTCGAGAATTCTCAATACCTCATTTTCACGTGAGAAATATGGACTCGTCTATAATTCAATAATCGATGAATCAATATTTATATTTATATTCGAATTAATTGTCGTCGATAAATTTATCGAGAATTCGTCAAATTGTCGGTGCATCGTGTTGATTTAATTAGCAGCAAACGAGCCATGTAACTTTGCGAAAGTTTTAAGCTTACAAAACGTCTGCACGAGCTACGAATAGTCAATAACAAATAAGTCAGAAAATTCATTAATAATTACGGTGATAAAATTGATATTCATTATAGCCAATACCAACCCTTATTTCCCATCGTTTACGATAATTACCTACATATTTGTTGCGGAGCTGACAAAGCCGAGGTTCCTCGAGTACGAATTGAAAACACATGTTCTACTTTCGGACGACCACTACAATTATGAGGAAGCTTCAGCGAGATCGCAAATAAAAAAATGAAGAAAGCAAAAAAAAATTATCTCTTACAGTCTGTTGGGTCATCATGAATTTTTGTTATCGAGGAGTCGCTCGAAACTTACTATAGAAATGTTATGCAAACGGTACAGTGGTAATGAGAGGAGAAAGCGTATGTAGCACGTATAGAACGTGGGGAACGGATAGTTGGGCAAAAGGGAAAACTGTCTTACGCATACGCGCCATTAATTTCTCGACGCTCCTGCCAGCGCTTTGAAAGGGGCGCGTGACTCCTCGCACGGCTCGGTCTATGATGGCGTAAGCCGTGAAGCGGGGGAGGGGGGGACGACGACTCACATAAACTTAATTGTGAGTTATAACGTTCGGGGCAAGTTTTGCAGATGGGTATAGGGGCTTGGATGCGACGTAAAACTATCCATATAACTATGGGTACCGGATAGTTATATATATACGTGAGAGAAGCTCGTGATCGAGTAATTGAGAATCGATGCCAGCCTCACGGTTGAAGATTCTTCGGAATTCTTTGATAAATGATATTGGCCTTTGTCAGAGATAGTGCAACGAACGAACGAGAAAAATAAAAATAAGAAATCTCAGACGGAATTATAATTACGGAAGAGCAATGGGGAATGTAAAACGAATGAAACCCAGCGGTTTATGGGAAACGTTAATGAAAACGCGGTAATGGTGTGAAAAAAAATAATTCTCATGAATACAGATGAAAGTTAATGAAAGTCAAGAGCAGTTGGTGTTTATCCGAATCCTTGACATTTCGTCGATCAATCACGATTGGACGATTGATGCTGAAGAAAATTATGAAATACTTGGCTGGCAATAAATTTAATTGAATTTTATATTATTTATTTTTAAGTTATTTTATGGTGTGAAATAAACTTTTTTATCTCAATTTGTGCTTTATTCATTGAATGCTGTAATGTATGGTTTTTTCCCCTCAAAAGTGTCAGTACCATTTAACGCAATTGTAACGAATACAATTTTGGTATTTTTCATCCCATCCACAAATTAAAATAATAAAATGTGTTCTGTCACGTTGTCCTCGTTAAATATAGTTTACGTAATTTATTTTTTTCATCTTTTGACAAACTATCATTATTTCCAATGACAATGGATTCCGACAGATTTACGGATAAAGGGACCAACAACCGTGAAGAATTTGAAAATTTTATCGACCGTTTGGGGTGGGTATTAAATCAACGTTATTTCCGTCGAAACCGAGAATCTTTCCAAAACCGATATTTATTGTACGGTTTTGCCACGATAGCGAGCTAAAAGTTACCTCGCGTGGTTTATGGACGATGTGAAGTTTTCCCGTAAGAATTCTTCTTGTTCGTCGTCGATTAATCGAGTCGTGCATCACCGATTCTTTGTCGTAAACATATTTTTCGTTCGTCGAAGGGAATCGTAAACAGGGTGTTTTCCAGCTATCGGCGAACAACCCCGGAGGTCGGATAATCGATAGAGCTTTCGCGTACGGGCAATCAACTTGCCGACCGTACGATCGTGTGTGCGGTCGCTGGACGCGGAAAAATTCGTTCTTCTTCGAAGTCATTCTGTTATTCACTCGGCAAACGGTAGACGTAATTCGATCGATTTTTCCAATCGTGGTCGAACAATGGTGGATAATTCATAAATATAAATGAATGTATAAAATCGTGTATAAATTATATATCAATGATTATCACCATATTTCCAATATTAATATATCCAACCTAGATGGGCATGGGGTACATTCAACAAAATTTGACAAATTGGGTTGTAAATCTCACAGGAAGTTCAATAATGGCAATATTAAAAACTCTAGCTAGCTACCAGAGAAACATATGATACATCAGAAAATTCTATAAAAAAGTGTAATTCTCTCTCTTCTTCAAGTTTATTTTTAGTCTAATGAACCTTGCTATCGGAGTACATGCAAGCACCACGTACATGTGATCATCTAGTGTGGCCGAATGTACCCCAACCTTTTAGGTCAAATGTACCCCAGTTGCTATTTTTCTGATAAGATTTTTAAAAAAATCGTGGTAGTTGTTATTTGAAAAAAAAAACCATCAGCACTCAACAAACTAGAGTAAAAGAGGATTCCATAGAGTCACAACTTATTCAAAGCATAGGACAAGGGAAATTTTGAGAAACAAAAAAAGTGCTCCCAAACACGTCAAAAAGTAAAATTAACATGCTCAACCGCAAGTGAAGCTTTTTTTGTGTATTTTCACGATTGGGTAGTGGTTCGCTCTACAACGTATT
Source organism: Diplazon laetatorius (assembly GCA_963662125.1). Lineage (NCBI taxonomy): Eukaryota > Metazoa > Arthropoda > Insecta > Hymenoptera > Ichneumonidae > Diplazon > Diplazon laetatorius. The sequence continues at coordinate 14,115,895 of OY759152.1, forward strand.
CAAAAATTTGTGCGCCAAATTTAAAACTACGATGGTTGAATATTTACCCTTTTATCCCTACATATCGAGCACATATTTAATTTTTAATGTCTGTGAAAGGTTCGTTAGCTGCAGGAGAAACTTGATTAGCTCGAAGTGAAAGGTAAATCGAGCGAGTGCACACCCTCACCCAAGAGCAGAATGACTTTGTTGCCGCTTAAACATATATCTATATGCATCTACGGATGTGGTACACGTATAATATGTGAAATCTCGTCTACTCCGGGTTCGCGATAGAACGCTTTGATGCTTTCTCCGTCGCACATTAGGGTCTCGCTCTCGTCACTTGGTCACAAGCATTAGCACCGGGCAGAAGCACTCGGTTTACTCCGGTGTCTCCGTACCTTTTGACAAACGAGAATTCGGACCGAAGCGCGTCACAGCGTGGGGAAGACCGTCGCTGACGAGGGAAACCCGGACTCTGGAAAATCCTCACGGTGACATACGTACGCATCAACGTCGAAAGGTTATCGGGTCAATCGAATTTAACCCCGTCGACATAACGCCCCCTGGGCGCTTGGAATTCGTACGCTTCAGCGCCATTTTTCATCGCCCAAAATCGAAACTTCACGAACGAAACTCACACGTTTTTCGCTTGCGACAGGATAAACGATTTCTTTTTCGTTCGGGTGTGTGTTTTTTTTTTTAGTTTTCGTTTAAAATAGTTTTCGAACAAAAAACAAAATTGCGCGATCGAAAATATCGATGGGTTAATCGTGATGGACATTTGCGTGAAAGTTACTGGAGTGTGACGTTGAAAGTGTTTTTTTTTTAAATAAGTGCATATTTAAATTATTGATCATACTCGTCCATTCGTATGACATCGAAAATTCATCGAAGCATGAAAAAATACCGGTAAAACATATTTCTAAATTATTTTTCGCGTTGCATTTTCGTCATCGTTTTGATAAGCTGTACAACGAAAAATACATGAAGCACGAGTGGAAAAATTCGTTTGAACGTTCGAAATTTTACTGATGAAAAATCCAGCGAATGATGAATAAACGAGTCAAACTCCGGGCGAAGCAGAAAAAACGTTGAATGAAAATTGCTCGTCATACGTCGGTTAGCTGCGTTGGAGGAAAAATTGAATTTACGGTTTTAACTTTATTTTTCCACCCGGACGAGTACCAAAGTGTAGAAAAATATTTTTTTGATAAAAAAAGATGAAAAAAAAATTAAAATACACAAAGAATAATTAACTTGAGAGCATTTTTGTGGTTAAAATGGCAATTAGCGTGAACGAGGAATAAAATGTAATGTTTCAGTGAGGGAAAAATAGAATATTCTTTCGCGAAGGAGAACGAAAAAATACGAGCAATTTGAGCCATGGAGCACGCGCGTAGGTGCACAGAATTACCATGATAAAAGAACGGTCGGATGTGGGATTAGAGTTTTTTTTTTCTTTTTGTTTCTTTTTTTTTTTTTTTTTGCTGGCAGCCCTCGTTGAATGTATGATAATCGTCGGGTAATACTTTAGCCGAAAGGGCTCCGTCGCACCCTTCTCGCCCACCCGTGTTACGGCGCACCAGCTGACTACCAACTCGATAATTGGACCATTGACGTTGAAAAATCAATCCTGCGAGATTACCAGCACTTCGTGAAAATCCCACGGAATTTGCAAGCCCAGTAGCGATTGTTGCCACCGCTCTCGCGTACCGTGCAGCTTCCTCAATTAGATTTTTCCAATTATGTCCGCCGTTGGGATTCGGCACTTGCTCTCTACCACTGCCCGTGTTTTTTTTTTTTGTCAAATTTTTTTTTTTCACTCGTCCACGTTGAAAAAAGTTCTCCCATAAACTGCGCTTCGTGAAATTTGTGAAAATTAGCGAGAATTGTCGATCGTAATTTATTTTTTTTTGACACACTTTAATCACCTTTCAGCCACGATTTAGAAATTCAATATGACTGATCAATTCATGTTTGTCTTGTACAGTTTGAAGATGACAAAACAAAAATGTTTTATCAATTTTTTTCGAACGAATTACTTTTAATCATAACTCTGTATCAGTTGTATTTATTCGCGAGACCTCAAATAATGCCCATCGACCTTAATTCATTGCACGTAAATAGTATTTCGAGCTAATTCAAATTCGCGATAAAATAAGAAAAAAAAAATAGCCCGACTCTCGATAATTTTTATTGGTTTTCAGCGATACGAAAATAATCGAACCGACCCAGAAAAGCTCCCGTCAATGTGAGCTTTAGCCAACGTTAACAGTTCACCGGAAGAAAAGAAAAAAAAACAATCTCACCATGATTCATAGCAAAAAAAAAAAAGTGCTGAGAGTGAAAATTTCTATCTTTCCAGTGACAAAAATAAATCGCCTCACGCCCCAGCGTTCACTCGACAAATACAATTTTAACGAAAACAAGGCTTTGCACTTAAAAAATATAATTCCTCATCTTTTGTTTATCTTTGTCTTTTAAATACTTCCCATCCGGGCCACAGTTATATTCGTGGAAAAGTTATGCAACTCAATGGAATTGTGCATCGAGCAATGACGACAACATGGGAGTGTTTTTAACGATTTAAATGTTTGCGGATGGAAGCCGTCGTGCGTGGTTGCGCAAGTGTGCGAAAATTGGTTTTGCTTGTTGGGTAATATGCTACAGAGCTGGGGTGGGGGGTGGGGGGTGGTCCCTGCCCGGGCCCAAGAGTTACGTATTGATTCGCGATTGTCGTACGGTCCCATTAGCCGATCGGCAAGCTCGACTTTCCCCGATCGAAGCAGGTCTCTTCTCTGCATACGATATTGGCGCACTCGACGTTCTCGCGCGGCGGCGTTCCCTTCATCCGTCCGTACGGCCCCCATTGCGACGGGGTTCCCGCACACCGTGGCGCGCTCGTTGGTAAACCGTTCGCTGATTAAATTCGATCAATCTTTGGTGCATTACGCCGACGTACTTACGAGGGGGGTGCACGAGAGTCTACCAGCGTGGGGGCGTGCACGTGAGAGAACTCGAGGCCAACCCGATCGAGCAGCTTCCGACGTTACGTATTCGCGTCGGTCAATTTAATTACCGGGTTGCGCTTTGCAACAGCCGGCTTCCGTGCGAGTAGCACTCGACGTTGTAACATGAACAATCGTGTTCAACTAAATAGTCTCGCGTCTAGTATCAACGACGAAAAAGAAATTGTTTTTTTAACCCTTCATAGGTAACGTCATTTTTTCTACCTTTACACGGTAACGTCGGGTCACGAGTTTCGGGCGCTTTGAAAAGTGCTGTGAAGTGCTACGAAAAATTCCGCAAAATTCATGAAATCTCTTCGACTATCCTAGTATAAGGATAAATCACCATATTGCTGATTCGATCGTTTGTTCAAACTATATAGTCGAACAAACAAATAAAAAGGTGAGGAACGTAACATTTGGGCGAGGCACGAGTGACCCGAGGTTACCGTTTAAGGGTGACACGCTTATAATGGGATATAATGTTATTTAAGGGGGCTGAGTCACCTGGAAAATTGGAATTTTTTAATTTCAATTTTATCTATTTCAAATCCAAATTCGAAATCGATTTTATCCTTATGAAATAACTGTACTCAGCTATAATTTAAAAATTCTTTATCGCCACATGAGGCATTTGTAAGAATGTTAGTTTCGTGCATGTGTGGTTGAAGGGTTGATAAATTACGTCGAAGATTGATGAGACGAGATACGTGTATATTGGAATATCGAATGAATTTTTGATGACTGGTACGTGAGAGTTTCGTTGGGGGAAAAAAGTGTGATCGCGAGAGGCCGGGTCAATTCAATTACCACAGTTTTCGCAGTTGGGGGGGGACTATTGGTACACGCACGGGAGCGGACAACGGGACCGGAAGTCTCTCAAGCGCTTTTTCCAGCATCGTCGTGAAATGGCCCCGGGGGAAAAGACCCGGAGAGCGAGAATGTGCGATGAGTGCAACGAAACTACGAGGAACATGGCGAATATGGTTTGCCACTGTATGTATAAGTATGTGTGTGTGTGTGTGTGTGTGTATTTGTGTGGGCAGAGGAGCGAATCGATGACAACTTTACCAGAGAAAAGTTTTCTCAGGCGCTCGTCCCGTCACCTCTGAATTGGTGTGAGAAATAAGAAAAAAATGTTTTGTTAAAGACAAAAAAGAAAAAAAAAAGAAGAAGAAGAAAAAGATGCAAGGAAGGAAAAGTTTGTCACGTGGTTTTGCTCAGAGACAGTGGAAGAAAAGTGGCGTTGAAGCGACGAGGGACGCACGATACTCGAGAATAAAGTTGCGACGTTGTCTTTTTTGCTTCATAAGGAAAAGACGAACTTCCGAGTTACGTTGGTGCAACCTCATCCAGTTGCAACGACAAAAAATACGTGTTATTTAGCGTTGAATTCAATCTTTCGCTTCGTCGATTACGATGCTGGAGAATTTTTTTTTTGTTTTCGTTTTTTTTTGTCGCATTGGATAAATGTGGAGGAGGATCGAATACTGCTAAATGAATTTTCCACGATTCGTTTCGGTGGAAAATAAGTGGATTGAAGTTGTGTATTATATATATATATATATATATATATATATATATATATATATATATATATATATATATATATATATATATATATATATATATATATATATATATATATATATATATATATATGAATATAATATTATTTGCTGGTTGAAAATTAGCCAAATCGAATTGTATATTTTTTATTGAGTTGCAAATATGTTGGAATTTGCATATACATGTATTTTCTATACGAAGATGAAAATTTATATGCATTTGTTTTTTTTCTGTAGTCCGAAGTTTTTGATTATTTCGCTCGAACATTTTTTGTCTTACCTTTTTTCAAAGATTATCTTCTTTAACAAATTTTCTCGAGAATTCAAATAGTTGTTGCGATTCGACCATGGAATAAAATTGATTATTTCGTAAAATAGTTGTACGATTAAGATATTTGGACAAGGGTAAGATTTCATATCAGAACCTTGGTAAATCCATCATGTGAGGTTTCGTCAAATAACGTCAAGCCCGTTTCTGGAACGGCTGCCACATAAAAACTTACGTTTTTTTTCTCTCATTTCAACGAATTTATGATAATATATAACAGACTAAAGGAATGGATAAGGGACGTGGCGAAGGCAGCTCCTGATGCTGTAACCTCGATCAATCTTCGTCTTTCTTCCGAACCGTCGGACCGGCCCGATGGGTATGAAGTCCGTTCATTAATTACTCTAATTTTAAATAATGAGTCGGCGCATGTCCGAATCATCCAACCATTCTCTCCGCAAAACCCAACCAAAAAAAAATACCGGAAGAAAGACAATCGCGAAAATCGTTGCTCGTGACAAAGATAAATGAATCGATGAACCAAGATATATATATTTTTTTTCAACCTTTTCTGCGATCGACAAAAAGTATCATCACATTATTCATATGATGAATATCTGCAGGAGACTCCAGACCCTAGAGGGCGAAAAGAAAATTGAAGAAAACAGATATATGGTCGTTCGTTGTCAAAGCTATCACGTCAAATTAAAAAAATATCGCCACGAAAATTTCTATTCTAATTGAAATCGAAACAGAAAAAAATTAGCCATCAACTACCAACAACGAAGCCACTGGATGGTTGAAAAAGCTTCAATAATATCATTTTTTCCACACTGGTTCATACACGAAGCTTTCCGGCTACGCGGTAAACAACTTTATATACTATATATATATGTATATATTCGATGGACTAAACCGAGTCGATGAGCCCGCGATATTTCCAACTCAATTACCGCACGGTACCATCAGCCAAAGCTCGTCTTCTTCGACGAAATAACACACTCGCTTACAATCCATCGCTTTGATCGAATTCAAAAAAGAAAATCACCACCAAAAAGCAAACGAAAACAATAAAAATAAAAAATCTCAAAAAAAAAAAAATTAGATAAAAAACAAAACGTAGCTCGTATATTCAGAGTTAATTCGTGAGAACGAATTTCGCAAGGCCAATCTTTTGCATTCTCACGACGGGCGGTAAGGGTGAGATGGAGGGGATGGAACGCGAGCGTGGTCGGCTACAGTGGGCGAGTTAAATGGGCCCCCCTCCCTGTTGTGGCAGGGGATTGAAGGTGTGCGAGAAAATGGCAATGGAAGAAATAGCGGTGATGGTGGTGGTCTTCGTGGCAAGAGGAATGTATGGGCAGAGTGGCACGGTTAGCCCTGGCGAGTGAGAGGAGCACTCGAGTTTCTTTTTTTTCATTTTTTTTTCTTTTTTTTTCGTTAAACCGCTGCCCGGTCGACTGGTGGCCTACACCCCCGGAACCGGCAGCCACCGAACAACGGGATTCAAATTAACCCCGATAGGGCAGAAGCCCGGAGGGACTGTGCCCTTTTCCTCCCCCCCCCCTTCACACTCGCTGCACTCTCCCCGCGACTCCCTTTTTCCGAAGTTCAGGTGCCAACTATTCCGTCCGTTCTGTCTGCCATGCTCTTTCGGATCAGAGCCACACAGGGACACCCAGCAAGGGCCAAATACCCTTCGAGCTTATTCCATTACGTGTGGCGAGGCTCGTTGAACTTTCAACCCACCGACGGTGAGGAAAAATAATGAAAAAAAAAAATCTTTGAAAAAAAAAACACGATAAAAGAAAGAAGAAAGAAACCCGTTTCGACAGATAGTCACGGAACAAACGTGTGCGAAGGTCTCGCGTGCTTGAAGAAAATTTGCTCGAATGACGAACGAACGAATGGCAAGAACGAAGAGAAACGAAGTGGAAAAAGAACAAAGACTTTGAGGAAGACGAATTTACACGAGTAATTCGCGTCGTTAGTCAAAAAAAAAAAAAAGTTTCTTGTGGCGCATCAAGGAGGTCGTTTTCGACCTCAATGCGAAAGATGCGGAGATATCGAGATGAGAGTCGAATGAAGAAACGTTTGCTTTTTTCCAACACTTTTTTTTTTTTTTTCGAAACATGAACGTTCGCGACTCTTTCGTGTGATGTCGGTCGCACTTTGTGGCAGCACTTGTCACGTCAATGGAAACTCAAAAATTAAACCATGAAAAAAAAAATTGAGATGATAAAAGCCAAAGTTTCATCGACAGAGATAGTTAAATAAATAAATGAATGAATAAATTGAAAATAATTATTATGTTATTGCTTGACGAATGAAAAAAATCGGGAAACTTTGTAAATCCGGCACAATTTTCGTTTTCGACAAGTGTCCCGTTGATGGTAGATGAAAATCGGTAAAAAAAAATCAGATTCGTCAGTGGATACCGAGAGTGTCAAGTTGGGCGTGGGGACACGTAACGTGGACCGAGGATCCGGCCGAGGCCCATTGGTAGATGGTTCGTCGGTCACGAGCGTCGTGCAGCTACGGGGAAGGGGCCACAGTAGTGTATGATCGTATTAGTCGGACCGGGTCGTGGGGGGGACGCGACTAATTCGGTTTGGAAGTTCGGTTCACAACGCTCGGGCTTGCGAACTATGCCGAACTCGATAACGTGACGGGCGACGATGCACCGAGGCTTCAGACTCGCCCAGCTCGCATCCACGTGCATCTCCATGAGAACGAAATTCACTCGCACAGAAATTAATCCGAGATATAGTTCTCCGATGCGATTTCGGAGTTTTACATTATTTTTGTTTATGTGCACAGTAAAATCGGATGCATAGGCACACAGGAAATCATGGTACACGCTTTTAATTTTTTTAGTTGTAAATGTGCGTTCTTCGCGATATTCTGAGTTTAATTGGGTTTTGACAAGAATGACGCGAGATAAGTAAACACTGAACTTTTGTTGCTAATATTCGCAAAGTTGTGATTGAACGTTTTTACCGATTCCCATCGCCAAAGTCAAAAGTTTTGTTCACCTTTACTTTGACATCCATTTATTTCGAAAATGATTTTTTTTTCCTTGATTCCCTCAATGCACCAAGGCATCAGGACCTTCTGGAAGCTATTTTCGTAGGATTCATTAATCAATTAAACGGTATAGTGATTTATTACTGAGCGTTCCATCTCTCCATTTTGTAGCCTCATAATATTTGTAATAAATCTAATTGTTAACATATTATTTTTTTGATAGAAAATGCCAACGACTTACAAGCAAAAAAGGGGACTTACAAGAGGAACAAGAGGAACGTTTCACTCGAAATGTTTGATATAAAAAAAAAAAAGTTCAACCTGCTGAACTTGAACTTGAGTGTTTAATTGATAAATAAAGTTGTTTTGTGCAATAAAATATCGATTTTAATCAATTCAAATCCAAAAACGTTGATTCTATTCAAATTTATAAGGATGTGCCCTCTCTCCCGAACGACTTGGACGACCTCGACTTTAAACTCTTTCACAAAACCAAATTCACAACGAAAGACGTACGTAATACGTGAGACTCGACCGTGATAAAGTGTTTCACGGTTTTGGTCACGAGTTATCGAAATTTTTTCGTTGTTGCCCGTGGTTTCCCCTCGACTCGATAACCAAGTTGAGACTTCGGGGTTTCACGTGAAGTAAAACAAGTGGCGGATATATACGAACAACCGTTCGGTTATTAAGAAACTTTTCTGGCTCTCACGTCTTTTCTCACACTTTTCTATATGCCAGACAAGACGCGGCCGCGCACGAAGCGTCGGCCACGAGTACACCGATCTACAATGTTTCTCGTGGCTAGACCGCAAAATTTATATAAAACCGCTACCCGAGATCCCGAGAGTTGGCTTTACCAACAGCTACTTTTCTCGAGACTCGTTTCTCATCAAGTTTTATTTTTACATTTCATTTTTTTCCTCCCTTATTATTATTATTATTAGTATTATTATTATTATTATTATTATTATTATTATTATTATTATTATTATTATTATTATTATTATCGTAGTTTATTTCTCATTAAATGGTACACAGTTTAACAATTTTAGGGGCCGTGAGCCCAAATAAAATTATTAATTCTAATTATTGCATAAATTTTCGTACAACATGACATGTATCAATTATCACAGCTCTGAGGATTTTATCTATAATACTTAATTCTAGGTTTAACATTTTAATATTGCCCCTAAGATTCTTATGAACAATTCCGACGCTAGAAATAATAATAGGGATTATTCTGACTGATTGAAGGTTCCATTGCGTTTTTATTTCTCCTGCTAGTTCTGAGTATTTCGTTATTTTCTCGCAGTATGTCTTATCCAGATTCCTACTCAACGGTATGGCTATGTCAATCATGTATGCTTCTCTCTTTATTTTATCTACTATTGTTATGTCGGGTCTGTTGTGTTCTCTTCTGTGTACAGTGTATATGGTCCGGTCAAAATATATTTTTATGTCATCTGTTTCTATGGCTGGTTCAGGCTCGTATAGGAAGTATTTTGGGTCGCTATTGTTTAGGATTTCATATTGTTTTAAGAGCCCGATATGAATTATTTTAGCTACATTATTGTGGCGTTTTAAATAATCGCTTTGAGAGAGCAGTGGGCATGCCGATATTATATGATCGATCGTCTCCCCTTTTTGCCCACATCGTCTGCATATATCTTCGTGCGCATTCTGATCCTTGACAATGTATTTCATGTAGTTCCTTGTTGGGATTACTTCGTCCTGGATCGCAATCATCAGCCCTTCTGTTTCGGCATATATACCGCCTTTAGTGAGCCACCTGTTTGACAATTCTAAGTCAACGTGTGGGCTGTGAGATGCATGGTAGTATTTTCCATGGAGAATTTTGGATGCCCATTGGTCCATCCTCTCTCTCTTGCTGTGGCATGTACGTTCCAGTTCAGGTTTACGAAGTTGTAGTGGTGTGTATGTCTCATCAACCAACGTCAGGGCTTTAACCAGCGCAGATGAGTTTGCTAGTTGGTGAAAATATTTCCGGAGTGATGACAGTTGATTGTCGTGAAGAAGGTGGATATCAATCAGACCTCTTCCGCCCATTTTTCTCGGTAAGACCATTCTTTCGACGCATGACTTTGGGTGATGGACTTGGTGTTTGGTTAGTGTGGTTCTTATTTTTCTTTGTAGCTGCTGAAGTTCTGTGGTGGACCATTTTAAAATTCCAAAGCTGTATGTTAGTACAGGGATAGCGTATGTATTAATTGCTTTAATCAGGTTTTTTCCGTTTAGTTTTGTTTTGGCTAGTTTGTGGATTCGTCCTATGACTTCGTTCGTCAATTTTTTCTTCATTTTTGTACGATCTATACGTTTGCTCTGGGCCATTCCAAGATACTTGTATAGCTCATCATGTTTCATTTCTTGGATGTTAAAGATGTCTTCTTCTTCAGTCGTTCGCATTTGACCTTTGTTAATTGCGATTGTTTTGCATTTGTCAATCCCGAACGTCATTCGGATGTCGTCGCTGAAGGTTTTGATTACTCTAAGAAGGTGTTCAAGATGGATTTTTGTTGATGCGTAGATTTTTAGATCGTCCATGTAGAGAAGGTGGTTTATTTGGAAAATGACTTGGTTGTTTTGCTTTATCTTGTATCCGTATCCAGTTTTGTTTAGTGTCTTACTCAGTGGGTTTTTATTATTATTATTATTATTATTATTATTATTATTATTATTATTATTATTATTATTATTATTATTATTGTTATTTTTAAAAACAAATACGGTGAAATATTAAAATAAAAATGTAGCATAACGCAACAATCAGGGATGGGTATGGGTTGAGTCATTGAGAAACTGTTGTCCGGGTTTATAGGTGGATCGTCGGAGATGTATGAAAGTCGTGTGGGGTAGGCGCATGAGAGAGAGAGAGAGAGAGAAAGAGAAAGAGATGAAAAGTCAGCGATGCAAAGCGAATGTGAGTTCAGTGCGGGGATCTTCGCGGACGGATGGAAATGTCACGTTGAGCTCGAGGGCGGGTGAAAGGGTTTGGGGAGGTCGGCGAGGATGAGGATAGCGTTGAAGCATCGGAGCTTTCTCTCGTAACGCTTCGAGGTTATATGACTGTCTCTCGCGTTGTCAGCACGGAGCGTGCTGTGGTCTCGCGCTCGATCTATCTCTCTGCGGCTTTGGCCTACGTGTGTGCGTGTGTTTATATATATACATACGGACACATATATATATATATATATATATATATATATATCCTTGGAAGCTCTTCCTCACGTAGTCATTCGTCCGAATGCGAGAAACTGGCTTGACGATCGTGTATATATCGTACATACACATATATGTATTAGGGTGGTCCTTAATGGGGGTGTTGACGAATTTCGACGAGTGCACCCCCCAGATAGGTTTAAAATGAAGAAATATAAATATGTGGAAAATCCCAGCACTGTAGTCCAATGAGAAGACGTGGCTGTGAGCTCGTTTTGTTTTCCATTTAAATAACATGGGATTTTCGGACTAATTCCGTAATTATTTTTTCGAGTTGTCTCTAAACCCGAAAAAAATGCTTTATTTACATAAATCTATTGATTTTGGGTATAACTACTCGTACATTTTTTTACGAGACATAAACACAAGTAAATTTTGATTTCTGTTGAAATCGTTGATCAGTTGTTATCATCGTTCATCGATTCGCCGTTATCGATAATATACAGGTGAGGTCTTGTAAAAAAATGTACGAGTAGTTATATCCATTAACAATAGATTTATGTAAATAAAGAATTTTTTGCGTGCTTAAGGACAACTCGAAAAAATAATTATCAAATTAGTCTCAAAATTCCATGTTATTCAAATGGGAAACAAAGCGTGCTTACAGCCATGTCTTCTCATTGGATCACAGTGCTGGGGTTTCGCACATATTTTTACTTATTCATTTCGAACCTGCCTGGGGGGTGCATTTGTCAAAATTCGTCAACACCCCCTTCAAGGACCACCCTGATATGTATAGGTGTACGCGTCGTTGCTGCTGCGTTGCACACCCGAGGAGCTTGTGCACCGAGCCATTGAAATTTGCGGGAAACAGAGCAGGAAGTCCGCGTGGGCCATCGCGAAGGAAGCCAAAGCCGCGTGGGGAATCGATGACACGTGCAAGCTCTGTGACGAGATCCGTGGAAGCATGGTCGGATCGTTGAGAGGACTATTATGGTTCTAAGCTGATATCAAAGTACGTCATGGGCTCTTGAGCGTCGGTGAATCCGACGAAGAACGCGAGGCTCATCGTGGAATCTCTTTGATCATCCTGAAACCGGGATCGTGACGATGGTCGGCCGATGGCAACGGGTGTGTGTTGCGAGGTGTTCGCTGAGGAGTCGTGTCTATCGGTATAGACTCGGACCAAACAAACGTGGATCAACGATTTTCCGAATTAATACATCGGATCATCGTGAATTCGGATTGTATTTTATTCTCGGAGTTGAGATTCGACAATTATGTTGATTTTTTTTTATTTTCACATATTTTAAGAAATAAACGATTAATCAGGATATATTTTTTTTTTATATGATGAGAAGAAGAATTGTTCAATTTTTGACTACTTTTTTTTTTAATGGACGATTCCAGAAAATATTGTTGTTGGCAATTGTTAGTATTTTTTATTTGATTTATTATATCGCGTTGATAATTGACCGAAAACAAAAAAAATAGTTTCTTGAAATTATTGGCGACCACGATTTGAAATAAATGTTGAAAAAGAGTCAGTCACTCATATATGTCGAAATATTTTACAAAATATTCGATTATCTTTCGAAATTTCCTTTTTTTCCCTGTCACTGCCTGTCCGGCCATTTTTATATGCAAAAGATATGTAAAGGAAAGCACGTTGATGTAACAAGAGTTCAGCCCGGACTCGATATAGATATATGTATACTTTTTTTCTGGCTGTGATCTGAACAAGCGTTCGGGAAAAAAACAAGAACCCGATGCACATACAGCCGCAGACCGACAGATATATCTGTCGGTCCGTGTACGAGAGTCCAGCGACGGATAGCGAACGTATTTTCACGCGTGTATCGCGTACATCGTTACCGAGTTATAAATTGGTACAGCACCGTCGATCCAGATGCATCAAAGCTTTTCATGACGAATGAATAGTGACACACTTGTCGATAGATACACATACACACACACACAAACGCACACACATCCGGAAACACACACCGGCCGAGTCGGAAAAAAAATTGACGAAGCAATGTTGCGCTCTGAAAAATCCTCTCTGCGGCCGAAATCGCGTCGGCACTCTACGCTCCAACCGCCTCGTCACACGCACCACCACCCTTCCGCCTGTCGGCCTGTCCGGCACTTTCCAATTATTAATATATTCGATAAAAAAAAAAAAAAAAAATCGTCGAAATATCGAGAAAATTAAAATTGACCAACGAATTTCGGTCTTCATTCTCACGATTGAATGCTCCGATGAGAAGTAAAAAAATATTATTCCTACTTTCATTGCATAAAACGAGAACCTATTTGAATATTTTTTTTTTTTTTGGAAATAGTTTTTAACGAATATGGCAGATAGATTAACTATCACTACACTGGAACACAATGTCACCGTTGTTTTGACAGCAGCAGATATTGACGGCAGAGCCGAAAGGTTCAAAGACGTCAAGCACAAACTTACTTCGCTCTTCGTGTAACGAAAAAACTTTCCTCCGTTTATTCGGCGCGACATAATCCAATATTAATCAAACTTCGAGTGAAAGATGACATGAGAAAAAAAATGAGTTTACTATACGGACGGTCGATTTGACGGTATCTTGATTCGTGAATTTATGTACATTGATGTTTGAATTGAAAATAGTTTTTTCCTTTTTTCTTTTTTTTTTGGGAATAATGCCCGAATCGAAATCCCGACGGGATACGTATCCGCATAGCCCGATCGATATTTTCCATTGCGCCAAGAGAATGAGAAAGAACGGGGAGGTAGGAAAAGATAGAGTTAGGTGGGACCTCATCGGAATTGATTCGTTATCGCGCATTGCGCCAAGCACTCTGACGGTATTGTGGAAGCGAATGAAGAAGGAAGGAGGGAGGGAGGGAGGGAGGGGAAGGCGCGACGGGAGGGTTAACCAGACTGGGCACCAAACCAGTCCAGAGCCCCTGGTGCCCTATCCGGGCCGGTCGAAAGAGTCGAAAGTCGATTCGTTATCCGGGACTGCATCTCGAATGTAGTCTATAGTGTTCTCCCGGCTTCACACGGTAGCATTTTACAATATACAGCATTTAGACGGTGGAGCTATGATTTTTTTTTATTTTTTTATTTTTTTTTTTTATTCCCTCAGCTCTCCGAGCTTGATTCTTTGTTCCGTGACCGGAGCTCCCAGCAGCACCTCGAGCCCGCAGCTAAACCAACTTTCTTCGACGAATCCCCACGGTTTACATCCCTGACCTCAAACTATATTCCACTTTTTTACTGTTTTCATTTGTTTTATATTTTTTTTTAAAGAAAAAAAACTCACAAACAAAGTTATTTTATTTGAAATGTTAGGAAAAAAAAGAAAAAAAACTATCCTGATAATTTAGACGGTAAATTTCAAATTTATATTGGAACGAAAAATGTTTTGTATCTAACAAACGATTTGTTTTTTTTCTGCATATTCTACATATTATATTTTATTATTCTTATATATTATATTTTCAATAGTATGAGGATATTATCGCAGATTTGTTTTCCTGCAATTTGAACATTTCGTTATCCTTATTTTATTGCAATAAATTTTTATGTGTATACAGTGGGTGGACGAATTATTAGAAACAGTCCACATTTCCTGTACTTTTTAAGTTCCAATGAATTTCACGAGCAAATAATCGGCTTTCGGTCTTGTAACCATTTCCCATGCATTAGAGTGCTTTATTTAAACAATTAAACAATTTCAGAACAATTCAGATTCAGATTATACAAAGACGTTACGTTATAATAGTCTTGAACTGGGAAAACTTGCAACTAGTGGTTTTAAAAAAATAGTAACCGAACCTTACGTACAATATTATTAATTATGATTATTTTTCACACTGAAAAACAATCTCACTTTTACAAAAAATAAGACAGACAGACAGTGTTGCCACTGTTCAAAATCGATAATAATCATAACCTAGCAACATAAATAAGCAACAACAATTAATTATTATCAATTTTATTACTCGAGAAATTAATTTAAACTTGAAAGTTACAAATAAAAAGATATAATGTCAAAAATAATTTGAACACTCACTGTATATTTGTTTGATCATACAAATAAATCGTCATCCGGCTGGGTTATTTCGAATGGTGAGTGATAATTTACGGCGTGACAGTGCTACGTTTGGCCTGTCGGAAGTAGGTCGAATCAGCATCGAAGAGGATGTCGTCTTTGGAGAACGGTCGCATTTGACCAGGTGCACACTTTCGATAATGTCAACGGTAGGTATTATATATATAATTATATATGTACACATAATATAGATACATCCCCTCGCTCCCCTCAAACCCCTCGCCGATCACCGTTCGCTAAATATGATATACAGACGGGGGAGGGGGTTGTGTAGTTCGGAAAGCATCTGCGGGAAAGTTTGCGGTGTACATTGGCCCCGCGGCGGTCTAAATGGCAATGTTCCAAAATATTCTGATGGACAGATAGCTGGGCAACGTGGAGCAAAGGCAAAAGATAGACGCGGGAACGCGACGGACGATGAATAGAGATCGAGGATAGAACCCGGAGCTTCGCGGAAAAGTCGTTGAAATTTATGCTTTGTCAGCTGTGTGTTATTCGTCTGGGCGATGATGGGCAACCCTATATACGTTACTTTTTTTTCTTTATCCACGATTATTCATTTATTCTAACGTTACAACCGCGATTCCGGGGTACTCGTGTTTTCCTTTCTCACCGATGCAACAACGATTTTTCTCTTTTTTTAAATTTTTTTTTCAAATAATAATAGATCGGTATGATAAATGCACGCGCAATGAAGTTGCGAGGGTGGTTGAATAATTAACTGTGGAAACTCGGGGCTCCGTCAGTAGGATGCAATTTATACGATCTCGTTGTCACAACGTTATTCAAGTCTCTGTAAACTGTATTCTACGGAGACCGGGGTTATTTGACCCAATTTACATTTATGTAGATATATGTATATGTATGACGAGAAAAAAAAATGTTCGGGCACCCGACTTAGGACAAATAATTTTTTTCTTTGGTCATTCTTGAAGATTTGGGTATGCAAACGTTTGTAGAAAACGTATTTTTGTAGTGAACGTATTTTCGTTTGTAGAGAAAGCGAAAAAAAGTTATGGGACTTAAAAATTGTCATCCCCTAAATGTTGAGAAACTCGAATCTAACGGTTGGGTCACACAGAGATACGTTTGTAGTTGATTGTAGTAACCGAGATTTCGTTTGCAGTTCGAAAAAAATACATTTTTGCGATAACATTTTTTTTTTCTGGTCGAAATTTTTTTTTTTTTTCGTCATTCCTCAAGATTTGAGTGTGCAAGCCTTTGTAGTGAACGAGTTTTCGTTTGCAATGAAACCGAAAAAAAGTTATGAGACTTCAAAAAATGGCCATCTCCTCGAATTTGACGAAACTTGAATCTAACGGTTGATTCACCGTGAACGTGATCTGCCATCCTTGTATTTCGTCGTGGTTTGCCGTTTCAATCAATCATATTGATGCTTCCCACCCCCCCCCCCCCCCCGATGTCGAAAATTTTATTTATTTGTTTTTTCCCCAATATATAGATATAGATATTTCGATCATCGTTCGTTGAGCCGAGTGTTTCGAATACCGTGCGTGTGCATGAGAAAATTCGATGAAGGAAAATGGAAGCAGGTGGGTACGAGAATTCACGAAACGTTTCGACAAAACGAGTTGGGTACGGTGGAGTCGAGTGTTGGTATTGGAGTTTTCGATAAATCGTTTTCCATTTGTCGTTGGAAGAAGAAGTTTCACGCGGGAGTGAGAGTAATTTTCTTAAAACGTCGAATCGAGCAGGGTTTCGGAGTGATAGAAGGTACCCGGGGAATGGACTTTTGTCGGTGGGCAAGTTTGTGGCTGTATGTGTAAGTGTGTGTGTGTGTGGCGTAGTGGGCTGTTCGAAAACGGTGATAGTCACGATCGTTGGTGGATATCCGAAGGATTCACAGTCCGACTGGATTGTAGTTGTGCTATCCGAAAGACGATCCTCATTATTCGTCGGACACACGAAGCCCTCCTCCCCCCCCCCTCCCCCAACCACTCGTTCTATCACGATTCTCGTGTATCTGAAATCTCGGATTCTCGTTGGTTGAGCGAAGGCTGCACGAAGGCCAAGAAAAAAAAGAAGAGAAAAGAAACAAAAAAATAACAATCAATTGGATCGCACTAACCCCGATGATGATCTCTCCGAGAATCCACGAAATTCACCTCTCAAAAAAAAAAGGAAAATAATAAGAATAATAACTGACAGGCTGATTTTTCGAACGTCTCGTCCAATTTGCTTGGATAAATATATATATACACATGAAAAATTGATATGCAACGACGACGATGAATTATAGATGAATTCATTTCATAGTGAGATCCAATATTGCCCAACGGAGGCAATGAAACTCTCCGACTTGTCGACTCTCCATTAGCACTCCATTGCTGATTTCCGTTCACGATGAAATTCATTTATCGAACGGTGAGAGAAGATTCCAAGGGGGTGGGGTGGGGGGTGGGGGTTGGGGTGCATTGAGGGTGCGAGCAGTATTGCTCGCTGAGTGTTTCGAGAGTCTTCATCGTGGAGATGGGGCTTGGCAATCTCATTGTCAGCTCCGGTGTACAAGTGTCGTCATCAGTCACAGCGACCCATCGGGAAATCAATTGATCGATCGAGTGTGCGTGTGTGCGTGTGTTGAAACGCATGTCAGACATCGAATAAACAACTCTTTGCGCAGTGAAGATCTCGAAGCGAAGAAAAGCAATTTTGCTGTGGGTTTGTCGACGGCATTATTATGGTTATCGTCACTACCCCTATTGAATGCTTCTCGAGCAACGATGATAGAATAAAAATTCAAAGTTTCATATAACATTGAATTTTTTTGTTTTCTTTTTTCGGTCACATATTTGATTGTAAGAGATGAGTCAGATACTAAAACTGTCCAACTCATCGATGGGTTCAAAATGATGACGATGTTTGGTTACAATTTTTAAACCCCTTGCGAGGAGCTAGACACTCGGGATATTCGTGTAACTCTAGATTCAAGACTCGAAACGTTGAACCATTTGCCAAGTTCGAAGATGGAATTCAATGGCGCAAGCCATCAACGATAACAAAGGACAATCCTCGAGTGGCGAAAAATAAAAAAAATAAAAAAACTAGCCCCAAAGAGTGGATATAGAAACGAAAAAAAAACATCTTTAAGATACCAAGACCCCGTTCCAGCTGCGTTCGTTCTCACACCGGGAATAATTTATTCCGACATTTAGATCGTTTTCTCAAAAGGCATTTTCCAAGTCGTTTCTCGAATAACGAGACGCGAGACGTGGCTCGGATAAAACGACGCCGTTCTCCAGCGACGATAGTGAAGAGGTCCTTCAAAGATTTCCGTGTCAAAAGTTTGTCGATGGCCAAACCCGTCGAAAGAGAAACGGAAGAGGGAAAAAAGAAGGAGGGATAAAATGAAAAAAAAAAACGCCCGCAAGTGAGAGCGGTTGTGGAAAATGATATCGCGAGAGGTTTTTTTCATCGTCGTCGGTGCGATGAAAACGCGTGGAATCGCGGGTACCGCGTCAGCCGGTGAAAGTGCGGCGAAAAAGAAGGAAACCCGAAAAAGAAAAAAAAATACCCCAAAGCTCGATAAAAGTTTTTGAGACGGAAGAAATATGTGCGGGATGAATTGTAAAAAAAAAAAAAAACGTGCGAGAATATTTATTTTTCGAATCAAAGTAAAGTGCTCGCGCATTGCCATGAAAATGCAGAAACAAAAAAAAAATTATCGTGAGAATCCGTGTGAAGCGATTTAACAGCGGGATGATGTTCGTGTGTGAGTGTTGCATCTAAACATTTGGATAGGACAACAGGAAGCTCGGGCAAAGTGGTTTGGTCAGGCCATTGCACACGGCGAATTACCATTCGGAGAAGGGGCTGGTGATGGGGGTTGCATTTCCCGGGCTTTCGAGGGTGGATACATCTAGGGGTGTGACATATAATATATATGTGTATACATTGGATCATCCAGCTGGTCCACGTCGTGTTATGATACCCGATCGTTCGATGAATCCTCAACACCGAGAGAGTGGTTTAGCTTCGATACACATTGATAAACGGGTCGTGTGGAGCGACCATGGAAATGGTGATCTGGATGGCTGGAATCGTAACTGAAATAGGGAAAAGGGGGAGAAGATTTTGTGGATCTAAGTTGTTTTGGCTATTAAGTTAATTTGATATCGAGATTCAATGGATTTTATACAAAACCTCGGGCCTCACTGTTACTTAGCATTTCTTTTTTTTTTTTTACTTTATCTATCTTTCTCAAAGCCGCCTTTTTCCTTTTTTCATTCATAATTTTTTGTCTTTTCGGTTTCGTTATCATTTATTTATTTATTTTATACAAAGATTTTTTTTTACCTAACGAACTAATAAACCATTAAATCGAATTCAATCGAATTTATTTTTTCTCGTCTTTTCTTTCTCTCTCTCTCTCTCTCTCTCTCTCTTTCTCCTTCTCTCTGTCTTCACTCGCACCCCTCACACACACACACACATACCCACGGTATATCGTGCTGTTTCCGTTTATTGACGAAGGTATAAGGCTCTGCAAACTGTCACATTTATTTTTATTGCATGACTTTCTACTCGTCGACTTCCTACTATTTCCGTAGACGCTTTCAATCGTTAAATAATATAAGAAACTTCCATACCGATTCGATCGGTACCCACGTGCAAACTCAATTCTAAATTAGAAATGTCAATCGTTCGCACGACGATTGCAACGAACGACAGTTGAAAGTTGCGCAAACTTAGCGGGGTAAACTGAAATGTCAAAACCTTTGGAATTGACCCAGGTCAAAGCCAGTTCCGGATATCGACACGGCGTACACAGACACATATCTTCAATATATAACACACACACACACATATATATATATATACCCGAAACGAGCATCGGTGCAATCTGTTCCGCCCTTTTCGAGTATCACTCGATTTTTCGCCGCAATTCCAAATCCGTTTCACCGTTTTCATTTTTTTCTCCCATTTGACCAAACTCTTCCCGAGTCTGCATTACCTTATTTTTTTTTCAATTCCTCCTACCACAGGATACTCAACGGTTCTGACCACTCCGAGCTTCGCTAATCCGATCGGCCGGGTGAGAAGCTCACGAGTGGAAATACTTGGCGTGTACCATCGCTTTTCCCATGGCCACCGCAGAGAGTGTGCGATAATTCCTAATTGAATTCGCGGGTGTGCCGTCGGTTCGTCAAAAAAAAAAATAAAAAAAATAAAAAAATAAAAATAAATCTGCGGTCGAGAGCGTGGCAGGAGCCGGGACTGTTCAGCGAGGAGGGTGAGTGAGAGGTAGGAAGGTTAAAAAAAAAGATAAAAAAATAAAAATAAAAGCGAGAAAACCGAGAAATCAAACCGAGAAGCTCAGCGATATTTCCCGTCGAAAAATCTGGTGTGGAAAGAATTTCGAGAATGGTGAGAAGATTGGGCGATGGTTGAGGAGTAGGTGGGCGGGGGTAAGGGGTGGGGGGAGGGGGAGGTTGAGAGCTCGAGCTGTGCCAGTGACGGCGGCAGTAATTGACGCCCGCGGCCATTCGATTACGCCGGAAAACGAGGCTGGAGCTGTGTGCTCGGGTGCTTCTGGTTTGCTATGGACGGTTTGCCGGTAGCCGCGAGAAAACGTCACCTCTCCGTTGGCTGGCCCACCAGATAACGATTTGTGTACTGCTAGTCAACGGCAGCTTCTGTATATATGTACCAACGGGCTAACCCCCGAACCACCGACCACGCGATACACGCTCGACCACTCGATATTTAAATTTTTTCCTCATTCGCTAATCTATTTTTATGGGAGCCACCAAAGCCACGCAACCTCATTTACTCCACTCCTGCCGGATAAACTATTTTTCACCGCGTCGTTTCTTCAACGCGAACGAGCAAATGTTTACCCGTTACACAACTACCTCGTGCCTGTTGTATGTCGAACCTGGAAAATTACACCACGCCGATAGGACACGAAATGCATTCCCATCGCAGCCACCGCTTTTCGATTGTATCGATGGGCCAACAAATTAACCAGTGCATTTTCGATGCACAGCCGAGCAATCGAAGAATGCAATCTTTCGAACACACGTACGTTGCATTGAGGTACAAGGACGTGAAAAAAATATAATATTTCATGCAGAAACGTCGATCGTGAACACACCGAATTTTTTTTCCAATTGTACATTCGTAATATCTATTTTTTTCATCTTTCTCTCTTTCTCTCTCTTTTGCAAATCCCAATTTCTCGCGAAGGAATGACAATACAGTGAGCACGAGGGCCATTTTTCGAACACATGTGTCATGTATGAAAACGCATTGTGTCCGTGTGTGCGAGCGTGTAGAACTGAGATTAAAAAATGTTCCGTTACCGACCGAGTAAGAGAGAGAAAGAGAGAGAGAGTGAGCGGGAGTGAGGGCGACCGAGATTTTCCGCATTCGCACGAAGCGAACGCAATTTTCTTATTCGGCTTGAACGAATGAATGGACCCTCCCCCCCCCCACCCCTTCTCGCTCACCGTGTCGAAACGGTTGGTCGGTGGACGTAGAGAGAATGCGAGACGAATGAACGAACGGACGAGTGGAACGAACGACGTGAAAGTGAAAAAAAGTACGATGAGCTTTCGGCAGTCGAGGTTGCGAGGGGGTTGCCGCGGATGAGGGTGGAGAGAGGGTTTGGGGAATTGCGATGGAAACTGGACACGGTGAGCCGCGGTGCAGGTGGCTTTAAACTTGCATCGGGCTTTCACGACGTAGGCTACGTGAAATTCGCTCGGCCGGCTATTCACTATGTAAGGGCAGTGAAAATACGCACCGGGAAACGCCACTGGGGAACAAGGAACTCCACGAGAAACGAAAATCCGTTCTCCACCGAAGAACGTGATGACCTCTATGTGTATATATGTATACCTGTGTGTAGATATACCTACCATGTGGCTAACCCGTTCTCTTTGCTCGTGACCCGCGTTAACTGCGACTGTAAGACGAAAGTTTGCATGTCCCACGACCGCTGGTTATTACAAGCTTTTGTGTACGTGACGAAAATTTTACGTTACACGACGCGTTGGTCGGTTCATTCCTTTTGCGGGAAGCTAACGGGAACAATGGGAATCAACGTTACGACCAGCATGATGCTCGCGTCACAAATTCGTCGGATGTTTGAACGTGACTTTGAAATTTAGGGATTTTTTCGTGGACGAGTTGGTTTGCAACTTGTTCACGAATTTTTTGAGAATTTTCGGTTTGTGATTGGTGATCATTTTGTGCAGGGTGATCGATAGTTTTGTGGCGAGAAGTTTCGTTTTTTTGGATTTTTATGAAGGGACATCTGTGATGTATTGGGGAGATGTATTGGGAAGTGTGAATTTTTGTGGATGCAGTCAGCTGTTGTGATTAGTGATGTGACAGTGAGTGCGATGACGAGAGATCGAAATTAATTCGCACTTGTGTGATTGTGATGATCAATGAAACTCGAAAATATTGTCGAGAATGAACAAGATGACATTTCGGATTAATAAAT
This sequence comes from Diplazon laetatorius, assembly GCA_963662125.1. Taxonomy (NCBI): domain Eukaryota; kingdom Metazoa; phylum Arthropoda; class Insecta; order Hymenoptera; family Ichneumonidae; genus Diplazon; species Diplazon laetatorius. Next base: position 14,138,502 of record OY759152.1, read on the forward strand.
TATCGTGAAACTTCGTGAAATGTAACTCGAGAAAGCGGTCTATATGTAAACGAGCGATATGTGGTTATATTATTTCAGTGTCTTAATTAATTCATCAATTCTGAAACTTTGTCGGATGTAACTTTCGACTTTGAGAAGGTGATTAATGCTCGTCAAACTTTTCCAGTTTGCACGGACTTGGAAACGATGTTATTATTTATTGATTTTCAGATGGCAATTGTGTGACGTCGGCCGTCATCGATCGGTCTATAATGGTGAAAAAAATGCAATGCATCTGGAACTCAGATATTTGGAGAAAAAAATGACAATGAAACAAATTTACAATTTTTTTTGGTGACAATCATGAGGAAAAGAGCTTTTGGATCAAATTCCCAAGCTTCTAGTTTCCGCGTCAACGAACTATTTCGATGCGACAAGCTGTCAGTGTGATGTAAATTGAAATGTCACCGAAAGAGAAAAATAAATTGTCTCTAACGAGAACATCCTGTCTTCGAAGCGAGCGACGCGTCAAACTGATGAACAATGCTCGACACGACGTCCATCGAAGATATACGAGGAGGAAACGAATAATTGCAGATCCTTGTAAAATATGAAAAATGCTTGTCGGAGATTCGTTGCTAATGATTCGTCGTTATCCCTGCTGAAAAAAAAATCTGTAACGTTGGAACATAAAAGAGATTCTTTTTTTTTGTTCTTCGTTTTTGGCTGGAATCGAGTTACTGGATTCACATAGAATCACCCCGTATCCGTCGTTTGTGGTGACAACTTTGCGGAGTGGACGGAGCAGCGGGGGGGGGACAGTTTGGCGACACGACAATGAGACGAGGCAACGTTATACTCTTCGTTACGTGATTCAGCGAGCAGTGAGAGACGTTGAGATTGGAAACATTTCGGGATCAGCTGGAGTTGGATTTACCTGGGTCGCGATTTCGGTTAAATCCATTAGTTGAAAACTACATTTACTCCGGGCGGTTACCTAATACGGATTTGGTTCAAAGTCCGCGAATCTCGTCACGTCGTTCGAGACACACGTCCTTCGCGTATTCACGTGGACGGGTTCACCGTTCCATCGTGAAATCCATGTTTCACTTCGTTCTATACCGATGCCACTTCCGATTCATCGACTTGCAGTTTTCGGAGAAGTATTAACCACGTGTTCGGTTTTCGAGCTTTCCCCGGATGAGTTTTCGGAGTCCATTTCAAAGTTTATAGAACGACTGTCACGGTGGTACAAGAGGATTGACATGGGAGGACTGCGACGTTGATGTTTGGATATAAACCATTCGTTCTGGGTCGAATCCTCGTTTTTTTTCGGGTTTCGTACCTCCGAACGAAAAAAATGGAAGCTTTGAAGGATCACTCCCGTGTCTGTCGGTTTGTTACAACGGATTTTTTCAAAAACCATGTGACGCAGAAACTTGAAATTTTGGGATAGTAATGCATCTTGATGAGATTCATATTTCACACTGGTTGACACTACAAAATATTCGTACAAGAATTGAAGAGTTTGCCCCCTATTTTAGGTAATCAATTTTTTTTTTTCGCATTTCATGCATCATGAGGGAAATTATTAGAAAGGGCTCGTTATTTGGAATATAAAAATATTCCTTTCATAATTTTAAATAGCATGACTAAAACTGAATCTACAATAAATTAAAAAATCCGAAAATGTAACGATTTACTTGAAGTCGTACACCGGAAAATTATAATTACAGTCCCAGGTCTTATAGATTTCTAGAGATGAACTTTACAAGCTTATCATTTTACTTAGTCGTCGACTGCGATGATACAGTAAACGACCGGTAGGTGGCAATGTGTGATTACCGGAATAAAAGGAGATAAGAAAATATAGTACGAGACCCCTTGCGCACGAGTTGAACTCGCTCTCGACCAGTTGTTTTTTCTTCTAAATTGCTCCTTCGGTTCACACATTCAATAATTCCATAGTCTTATGGAGAAAAATGGAAATGAATGTCGAAGTTTCGATATATGCTAATTGTTTTTTCACATTTTATATTATTACTCGTATTACTATTATTATTATTACTCATTCCATTACTATTATTATTTATTCCTCATTCGATGTACGATATTTTATTTCGTCGGCTATTGAATGGGTACGTCAGTGAAGAAAATCGAATGATTCTTCCGAATCATCAGTTCCATCTTTAATATCACACTGGGCGGGGATAAAAAGATAAATCGCAGTATCACCGAATAAACTTTTTTATCGATGCCACGACAGCTTCGTTCAAATTCAATTAATCACAATGAAATCCATTCTTCTCTCGGCAATTACTCTATTCCAGAACAACGACACTTCAAACGTCTCCAATGTCTCTCGTAACACGACCTCGATATTGCGACGGATATTACAGTCATCCATGATTGCATTTTCCAGCTTCTTCGCTCTCAACGTCTTCGTATTAAAATTTCCAGACGTTTCAATTTGAAATCTACCACAATTACGGTAAAAACCCACAGAGTGAATCTTGATACGAGTATCTCGTCATATACTTTTCACAAAATTTCAAGCCTCAGAAATATTATTCAATATCGATATCCCGATAACCATAACGCGTACCCTTTCGGTTTCTCGTCTTCGTCCCTTCACGCCGTTCCTTATAGCCATCGACCTCGAGTTTAGAGATTCCAATTCGAAGTTTAAGGAGCGACAGGCGGATATAGGTGATACACAGGCGAGTAGTCTTTGTCGGTGGGTAAAAGCAGTGTCGGGGAAGGAGGCAGAGGAAGAGAGGGGGGTCGGGGGGATGGTGCGAGGGGAGGCACTATTATTTTCCCGATATTCTCTTGCGACTACTGCCGCAGCCCTCGAACTCGTACAGCCATGTACTCGAATACATTTATAAGTTATATAGAAAGTTATAGATCGTATAGCCCACAATATGGCTATAGGCGCTCTGCCGACTCTCGTTCGTGTAGACGTATAACTATATACGTGTATGTGTATATATATACAATATATATGCTGTATGTACGATTGCAAGATTTTCCGAAGCGGCCTCGGAGGCTTCCCGCGTGATTTTAATATCCGTGGAATATCTTAGTTCGCCAAGAGTATACGATGGTCGAGAAGCAGAAGCGCCAGCGGCATATAGAATGTTACTACCCCCTCCCCTCTCCTGCCTCTTGCCGTGCCCGGTTCCCCCGTGATCCTCATACTCGGTTCGTTCGACCGTTCGAAAACTTCGATATTAAGTCGATGTGAAACACGTATCTGGCTGTGCCCGGCTCCCCCTGACTATCTCCTTCTCTCTCTCTCTCTTTCTCTCTCTCTCCCTCTCTCTCTCTCTCGCTTTCGGTGCTTCGAAGGTACCGGCCAGTATCATCATCCTCGTCCCACTCACACGTATCGTATCACATTGCCTTAACCCTTCGGTGAATTTGTCCTGAGAATCGATTCTCTCGGGCAACACCGGGTCTCGCACTATCTCGTGACCAAAGCCCCGGTCGAATTCTACCCGGAAATTCTAGTTTCGATGGAAATACGACCATCGGATGTTGCATATCGCTGCGAACCCACGAGTGTGTTTGCGTATGTGTGTTTATGGGGCGGGGGGGGGGGGGGGGCTTGATTGCATGATAATTTGAGAATACATTATTCGGTCAATTGTTTAATGGGAGTGCGAAAGTTTTACGTAACTGTCGCAGCTTGCTATAAGCCCAATTTCACGATATTCTCCGTTGGCAATGTAGGGATCGATGAATTATTATTATTATTATTTTATTTTTTCGTACATCGCCATTGGCTCGTGCTTTCCAACTCGTTCACTCACTCGTGTACATATATCGCGTACACATATATATATATATATATATATATATATATATATATATATATATATATATAGCTGTAAAGCGTCGCATTGTTTGTAATTTCCGTTCGGACGTACGCTTCACGGCCATTGTTATAACTCGAAACAAGCGAGGTGGTTTGGAGTCCGGCAGGGTTGGCTGAGTGCATTTTCACGGATCGATACGTTCGTTTCATAATACTCGTTCTACCTCGACGTTCAACAACGACTTTCACTACAGTTTGTCGGAAATACTGCGTTACGCGAAAACAAAAATGCAAAAAACGCAAAAAAATGCAAAAAAGAAAAAATTCCGTAAATGTCGTCACGCTTCGAACATTTTTTTGATCGCGCTATCAACGATCCCGTTCGACCGTCATTACTTTTTTTTTTTCGCTACTCGACCTATCTCAACCTGTTTGCGCGATAATTACGCACGGCTTTAGGATCTTACGTACATAGATGGCACGCTGGGGAGATGCTTCGAAATGCAAAATGTGAATTCGCGAAGCCAGCTAGAACGTTGGCGCGAGGAAAAAAGCTTTTCCCATAAAGTAATTACGACAGCCATTAACGCTTCTCCGAAGGCGCATTACCGGCTTCCACGGCGACGTCTTTTAATTCGGCAAACGCATTTTTCTCGTCTTCCACATTAGATCAATTCCAGTTGAAATAACTTTTTCGCCGTCTTAATCTCTGGCGAATGGAAAATTCAGTGAGGAGGGAATTTTTTTTTGTTTACTTTCAAGTGTCATTATACTAATTGACGCTTTCTTTTACGACCAAATTTTTTTGTACATACCAAAGTCGACGAATGAATCATCAGCATTCGTGCCAATAGATTATTTTTGTTTTTTATTTTTTACAAAATGAACGAAACGATGAAAATGAAAAAAAAAGAAAAAAAAACAACAACATTGAAATTGTTTAAAAAACGATTCGATGGATACTTATGAAGTGAATATCGCAAAATATGATTCTGGAACGGAGCCACGGTAAACAACAATTGCCCGTCGAAAATTTCGATGAACGTGGCACGATATTCACCGGTTTCCGACGATATCCACGGTGCGCACACATATCCACAAATGTGTACATTATCCGAGCGTATCGTACGTTATGCAACCGTTCATGTGTAGATCGGTGAAACATATTGGATACTCATATGCACAAACACAGCGGGCCCACGAGAACACGGGCTGAGCGCGTTCTAGCGCCTTTAACAATTCGATCAATCGACGAGAGAGTCGGAGCGGAGGGCGGGGGAAGCCGGACCCCGTCAGAGCCCTTTGATAATATATCGCTCAAACGCCTTTGTTTTCTTCGTTCCAATCTCCATAGCGGATTCGATTATTGCGGCGTGCCACAAGTCCTCGATTCATTTTCATTCGAACACAAAAGTAACAAATAACATTCCAACGGATTGAATATTTTTGCAATCGAGAAATGTATTCACAGAATTATTTATTTTCACGATTTTTAATTTTTTTATGTGGTTTTTTTGGATATAACGCGATTTATGGATGAGATTGATAAATTGTGGATTTACCTATCTTGACCATGTCGTTCATGTTTAGTTTTATAAATAGCTAAGCTAATAATGAATTAACACGTGGTGATGTTGATTTTTCACGTTTAATAATGATTGAAGTCACATTCGACGATATTGGACGATAGTGTGCTTGACTGAGGTTTTTTCGGTGACTGTACACCTTTTTTTACCTGTCACAATTCATGGAAAGGCAAAATTCATCATTACTTTAATTAATTTCTCGACGACTATATACGTAATCGATTCATTCGAACTTTAGCGTAATCAATCGCTTGATTCTAAATCTTGATGATATAATATTTTCAAAATTTTCCAACATTTAGTTTCATTTGTTTTGCAACCATTAAATGTCATTAAATTCATAAATTTATCAACAATTTTGTTTTATTATTCAGCGAAAAATTCTGAAATGATTCATATATTGAAATTCTCACAAGAATTATCGTTCCTTAATTTTTCAAGAATTCTTGACATTTTTTTAACATCCAGTAATACCTGAAATAGTGATTGATTGAAATGAAAAAAAAAAGAATGATTATCGAATCAGTTATTCCGAAATTCGAGTTGACGCGATCGTTAACGTCGACGTCATTGGTGGGTCACGACGAGTTTGATTATGCATTAGCATAATTACGGGATAAACATGAAATTCCGTGAGGGGAAACAATCGTTCTCGCTCGCGAGGCACGGCTCTTCCGGCGCAATCCGGTCTGACCGAATACGCAGCTCAACCACTCGTACCGCGCGCGCATAGCACGCGTTTCCCGTTAGATCCCATAGCCTCGCTGGTCGACCACGTACGGCATCCGCTGGCGGTGACCGTTACGGCCGGCTTCGAGGCGTTCGCCAGTAGAACGTACGGGATGAGGTCAGCCATTCGTGCAAGCGCGTCCCGTGGCTGACCGGACGAGGTCCTGTGTCACTGGTTAACGCGCTCCACGCCACAAATCGTATGTACATATCGACACACGTATCTACACACACACTATATGTATATGTATACACGACCAAGAGTACCAGGCTTCGTCGGCGCGAAATTAAGCGCAGCACGCATGTACATACGTATGTTAGGGTGTGTCACAAAAAAAAATAAGAAATGTCCACAAGCATTTTCAAATTCGAAGTAGATACTGTAACAACACGCCTGGAGAAATCTGAGCCCAACAGATTTTGCATTTCATTAACCATTGAAAAAAAAAAAAAAACGATATTTTTGGCAATTATAAATATTTGAGGATCGAGATTATATGCGATACATGGTATGACTTTTTTTCACTTAACAACAATAATTAAAATCTTACAGAAATGTTTTCGACTCGAAAAAACGATCACGTGTTGAATTTTGAATTTCCAATTGAAAAAGTGATGTGTACAACTAATTCTTTCACGAGTAATTATAAAACAATAACAATTGATTAATATTCAACAATTTTTTCACATGTTAGTCAAATGCAAAATCTATATTATCGATGCGGATAGCCTCTGAAAATAGTTCAGTTGAACTCAGATTTGGCCAGGTGTGTTGTTATTGTATATACTTCAAATTTCGAGATTTTTTTTTCGTGACACACCTTCATATGTATGTGCGCTTCCGATAGTCGGAAAATTATCATCACCGATGATCGAAGTCCGAGTTAAAATGCGTTTGGAAAATTGTTTCGCCTTCGGTAAACAGCTGCAATATTCGTGATCCAGTGAAAACCTCGTGAAGACTTTCCAACCAAAATAGGCCCAAAAATAATGGACAAAAGGGCCATAAATTCAAGTGCGGATGCAGGCGACTGCTTGCAAATAACGGCACGAAAAGAAACCTAAACGTTGGAGTGAAGACGGAAATCCACGAAATATTTGTCACATGCGTTACAATGCAAATGTGCTCGCAAGAGATCAAGTGCAACGTATATCGTGTGTAATTCGTAGCTAAGTTTATCGAGTAGACATAAACTTTATCATTGTCCTTTTCTACTTCGTGTATGCCCCGAAAACTCTTGGCACTCGTGGGGACACTCGATGGATTCTCGGTTGGACTTTTCGAAGGGTTTATCCCACTTGGGAAAGTTGAACGAGGCGTGACGAGAGACTCGAGAGATTGAGGGTTGAGCTCGTTTGCGATTAGAAGAAAGACGCGAGCATGGTGAGCCTCGAACCATCGAAGTGAAGGAGTGACACGTTTTCGGCATTTCTCCGCCTGGGCACACACACACACACACACCAAACCACATACACGATCACTTAGCCCAACCCGAACTTTGAAGCTCACTCGCTCTTTGGTTCTCCCTATGTCTCCCTTCCTCACTTTCTCCCTCTCTCTCTCCACGTATATACATATATATACTCCTCTCGATAACCACATAGGAAATCCGTTGAGCAAAGCCTCGCCGATCCTCGGTGGATTACACGCCCGGATTTCCATCCGAGAGCTTGTAAATTCGAAATTGAAAAACACAAAAAAAAATTGAAAAAAAAAAATATATAGAGTGAATTGCAATTCGTGACATTTGAAAGATTTTATCAATCGCCGAGGTGATAATTGTAGTTTTTATTGAAAAGTGGCCAGGAGTGATTGTCCGAGGCGGAAAATTTGACTCTGTGCGATTGATTATAGTTTTTGGGAAAAGAAATTGAGCGAAAGAGCTGCAAGTGTGTTGAGGTTCGACGAGCTTTGATCTGTCTTCTATCCAGCCTCATCCCCGTCTCAGGCTCTTTCATCTCCGGTCTATTAAAGTTAACAGTGCGGTTTATGGGTACCGCGGCATGGAGTTTTATTGGAATTCCGGAGATGATTGCGGCGTAAAGCTCGTCGTGGTGTAAAAGGTGTTTAAAGGGTTCTGAGAACCTTTATCGAGCGATCGCTCTCGATTTGGCAATTAAATTGTACATCGAGGATTGAGATGTAATTCAATTGAATTGATATTTTTCAATCTTGAATCTCAAGATGGGCTTTGGTTTTATGGGTTTTTGAATTACGATGACGGATAATTTATGACATTACAATCGCACTGATATTGAGACAGAACTTTTCTGGATAATGACCGATGACCCCAATTACGACAATACCAATTGCACTCGGTTTTAGACGACTAAATTAACTCCATTACCATGATTAACGGATAATTATTACGATTCCGTGTCTAGCGGATATCAAACGACTCATCGAATATCGTCTATAAACATTATTAATTATCGTCGCGTTTCTAGAGATATCAATAAAAAAATCGTGCAGTCAAATTTGTGCAAATAATGTCCAAGCAATTGAACAATAATTCTCCAAACAATATTGCCTCTCGAGCAATGAAATACCAACAGAAAAAAAATCACAAAAATTGTCGAAAAAATGCAAGTAAAAAAAATTTATGAAAATACAATAAATGAAGCTCACCATGTTTGTTGAATGCGTTGAAATGTTGATGATGAGCGTGTTGACCACCGCCGATCTCGTTATCCTCCTCACCCACGTGCATCTTCATGCGAATCTTGCTTCCAACAACCGGAAGCTCTCCGTCCCTCCGTCCGCTTTCACCTAGCTCCGAACGAAGGAACGAAATTAAATTTTTTCAAAATCACACAAAAAAACGCACACTCGGCCACGGTGCGTCTCTCTTTCGAGAGCTCCTCGAGACAGTTCACTGATCTCCCGCCGGAACTTTACGTTTAACCTCACCGAAGTGCAAATTTATTTCTATCGAAAAATTTGTTTTTCTTTTATTTCAATCAAATTCAATCGTCTCACTATTCCGGCTCAATCGTCTCTTACAACTGCGACGATAAAACCGAGGCCACACAGACGCTGACGAAAGCTCTTCACTCTTCCTTCGACGATGAGCTTTCGATATATCGGTCACTTTTGTATTTTTCACAGTTCTTTCTTCACGAAAATCTCAATCGAATCGTTATTGCACCTCGCTTTTTTATATTTATCGCACCGTTAAAAAAAAAATATTTATTTTTCTCAATTTATTTTTCAATAAATTACAAATTTAAATTCACTCTGAGCTGTTTCTCTTTTTTTTCAATTTCCTTATGCTGGGTTTTTTTTTAATTCCAAGCGTAAATAATTTTTTTTTTGTAATTAAAGCATATTACCGATGACAACGATCGCAACTCGTTAATTCACGTATTTTATTATTTTTTAATGACAATTCGCCGTTCGTGCCGCTCGGTCCACGCGCGAGATTGGTTTGATCGTCTGCGTGCAACCAGTTGCGTCGAATGTACGGTTGAGACTGAAACGTCGACGAGGTTTGCGTCGCTTTGACGAAGGAATGGCGCCACCATCGGCGCTGCTGCTGCCGCTGCCGCTGCAAAGTCTTTTCCATTTCCGAGCTTTGGCTATATCGCAGAGCTTCGAAACACCCCCCCGCACCCACCCCCGCACCCACCCCGCAGCGAAAAGATCAGTGCAATCTGTATGCAAGAGCTTTGAAAACTCTGAAATTGTACCAAACGTTTCGGGCAGACTCGATGCAGACTCAAGAGCCACAATTCGAAATTTCAATGCTCACGAAATATCATGAGCTTACGCAGCTGCGAAGCTCAATTTGACCGAATGGAAATGGATTTACGAGACGGAAAAGTTGGATAAGACTCTGCAAAGTGTCTATTAGGCGTAACACGATCGTATATCACTCGTTCGGTGTGAGAAAATGAGATAATTCGAACGATATGAACGCGTGAACTGTGCTTTGCGCGAAGCTAGAGCGACGTATACTTGCCCCGAGTGTTTGCCAGCTCTCAATGACATATATTATCGGGTGAGTGACACTCACGAGGATTTAACATTACGGTCCACAACGATGACTGTGATTTACGACCCGAATTTGCCTGGCTACGCTTTGATATTGTTATAAACATTGGTCACGGTATTTAGGAAACTTGTGGGAGGACAGATTGAATGGTTTGTGAAGCGAAGAAAACAGATATTAATATGTATATGAGTTAGCGATTCGGAATTAACACGAAGTTGTTTATTCATTCGTTTGGTAATAGATGAACTGCTGCGTATCTACAATTTCGAAATCTGAATTTTGTAAACACTCGTTATTTATCGAAAACGAAAAAAAAAAAAAATCAAAATGCTGGTAATAAGCTTTCCGGGATTTTTTAAAAATTCGAGTAGTCAACTGGACCAGATGGATACTTTTTCATGATTTCTAATTTGTCATTGAAAATAACGTATAAATTGAGAATTTATAATAGTTACTAATGTGAAATAATTTTTTACCAATAAAAATTTAATTTGAATGGTAATTAGAGTGAATAAAATATATATCAATGATTAATTGCAAATGTATGTAAACATCTTTCGACATCACCAATTTCAATATATGAGAAAATTATTTGCTCTAGTTACCAGACCCCACGAAAGTGAATATTTCACGTTGATTGCAAGAAGTGCTGCGATTTCAATCAATCAAAGTATTCGCAACCATAAATATTAAATCACCCAGCGTCAAACGTTTATTTAATTGTTCGCGAAAAACATCGTCGAAGATATAACCGTAACGTCCGTTTGTAAGCAAAGTCGAGTGTACGAATCCAGTTCGTCGTGAAGCGTTGCAAGTGGTACACAGCTTCGCCGGAAGAACAATTAATAATTATTATCGTTGGGGAACAGAGGATTCGAGCGCACGAGAGTCGAGTTTCGGTGTACACAGTCGAATGCAAATGTCGTTGCATCGAGATAAAGGGATGAAACGTAGGTGGGTGGGGTAGGGGGCGGGGAGAAGGGCAACGACTGTGGCAGGGCGAGTGGATGGTTGCATCTCGGCCAAACTGGGACGCCGAAAGTTAACGGGGCGGTACCGTGATGTATGTGCTATTCGGCGTTGGTCGCGTTGCACATATATATAGACGCACAGTCATGCACGTGAACGATGTTACACCCCCGTGGCTACGTGTTGTCTATGATATCCGTGAATGTGGTCGTTCGACGGTTCCACGAACGGTAACAGTTAATTTCAATTAACGCAAAGAGCGTAGCTGGGACATCGTCGCCGGATGATGCATACCCACCAAACGTCCTGACTTTATAACTACCCCCAACACACCCTCAACATCCCTTGCTCTTCGTTCCTCTTTCTCCCTCTCTCTCTCTCTCTCTCTCTCTTTCTCATAAACTATTCGTGCATCCATTATAACCAGACATTCTTGCATTACGACATAACCTGTACAAGTGGGTGCAGTAAGAGTCTCGAGTGGCGTGAAAACTAGTGAAAAAATAAAAACAAAGAAATGGAAAAGAGTCGTCGAAACATTTTTATTACCGAATAATATCTGATACTCTTGTCGTTCCGTATTCGTCAGTTTTCATTTCATTTACATTCGACCAAAGTTCAACCCTCGCTCCCATCGTTGAAAAAGGTATATATATATATTTTTTCATGACGTAACGACTTTGGCGACAGTTTGGAGTTTATTTTTCTTTTCTTTCGCTTTTCTACCATCCCTTCTGACTCTCGCACGCGATATCACCTGAAAATTGTTTTTTCCGTGTGTACCGAGGGGGGCGTCGACGACGACGTTTCTCGTCGTCGCCAGCGTTCGGAAAGCATATCGCATGGGGTATGAAAAACCAATGCATGGAATGTTTCACATCGAAATATAGATACATATGTATATACGATCTGTATATTTCAATATCAGGTATTTATAGTTTGTACACACGTGCATGTACTCACGGACGTCGTAACAGCCGTAGGTAGTTGGATGTGTGCTCTTCCTCTCCCCGGAGAGCTTGTTCAGATATTTTATCGTATTTCGAATATACGAGAAAACGCAGAAAACCAATCCTCATGTTGGTTCCCAGATACAGATATTACAATTTTTTACTGGGGTGTTTTTTTTCTTTTTTCGCGTCTCACTGTGGTTCGAGGGAAATATTATTTCAAGTATGTGGACCATTCGGTAATTGCAGCGGTGTGTCTGATAGCATCTTTAGAATATTTCATGGTTAACAATACGATCATAAGGTCTGATAATATACAATATGATGGTACGCACTTTGAATCGAAAAATTGAAACGTATTTAATGTTATTGGAAATCCTGGCAAAATTAGTAAACCAAATACATAGACATTATGAAATAAGGTTCCTATAAAATGTGGACCACGTCATATATAATACACATGTGTGTTTATATGTCCAACAATAAAAATGTTTGCATACAAACATCACCATCATATATTGCCGACGAATCAAAATTCCATTTCATCTTCCTACAACCAAATTCTCGCAATTAACGAAATATACAATAAAATAAAAATAAAAATAACACGTCTGTGTCAATGGGACCGATCTGTTGATAACATGAGTTTTCTCAATTCCTTCGCAGTGGACAGCAGGGACAGTGCAAGAGAAAGAGAGAGAGAGAGAGAGAGAGAGGCAAAGGTAGGAAATGCGCTGAGGCCTCTGCAAACTGTAGCCCGACGGATAATGCTACAGCTTCGCTACGTTGTTGGTTATTAAATGCTCATGGCTAATGCTCTCTGCTCTCTGACCAGAATTTCGCTACGCCAAAACCATGGAATAACGCTCCGGGAATTAAGCGATGGTAAGTATCGATTAAAGTAGAGAGATATTCTCAACCCGAAGCAATCCTACGTAATACGTATTGCATTACGTATACACCCGCGATAGTTTTAATCGCCTCGTGTACTATCTCACGTTCCGCTGCTTCGCGATAAAAGTCATTAGCCCGTTCGGTTATATACCGCAGAGCTTTCGCGAAAACCTCATGTACGTCGCGGTCACCGATCTTAATGCGACAAAAAAAGAAATCGATGAAGGGTCGTGAAACGACGATATCGCGTGAAACTTCGGTCGTCGGATCATCGGAAAAATCGGTACTCGAATTTTTATGGTCGCTCGTCACGATGAACTTTTTCCCTGTTACCACGGGTCACGACTTTGGGGTGGTATACGATCGTGACGCTATCCAGATATGTGTATATATATTTATATAAATTTCGACTTTCGGATTTTGAACGATCAAACTTTTAACATTACAACTGGATTATAACAAAGGGGGTCTGGCAATAACTATGCTAGTGAGAATTATGGTAGTGTGAAAAATAGATATACCAGTATAAGAGGGGATGGGTTATATCCGTAACTACCCTTAACCTCATGAGTGTATCGTGGTGTCGATTTGACCCAGGCCAAGATTTCAAAGTTTCCCTATTTTCCAGGAACTCATTTGTTCATTGTTATTTTGATAATGAATAGATTCCGAGATCCTCATGTTTCAAAATTTCATCCGAAAGTAGAAACCCTGAGTTTCATTCGTGAATTTTTCCAGATTTTTATAATGACGTTTCCTATTTTTTTTTTTAAATTTTGGGTCGATTCGACATCACGATGCACTTAATTGATGCGAAAAACAGCGATAGACTGATAGGGTTAATTGGTTCCGGTGAAGCAGCCAACTAGAGACAATTGAGCCGAAGCGGACCATGCGGAATCGAGTTGGTGAATCGGCTATCGTTCTTGCTTGCGGTGGTTGCTGACTAGGCGCCAAGGAGTCATAAGTCACCCGGGGGCGAACAGGAGCCGTGCAAGAATGCGCGGCAGCAGCCCAGGTGTTGTGCCCGGATCATTATTACCAGGCTAGAGTCCTCTCTCCCTCTCCCTCTCGTTCCATTCCTGAATTCCTCCGACCCTCTCAAAATTCCACCCTGCCTCCAAAAATACCGTCGAAAATCCCCCCCGACCCTCCCCGAGTCCCTTTATATCTTCCTCCTACAACAATGAACAAACTTTTATTTTCACTAGACAATAGTTGCACGAAACGACAATAAATAATTGTTATTCATGTCGGGATTGCCAAACCAATCACGATTTTTCTGATTGTTATAAACAATGATGTCTGAAAAAAAATCTATCATGATTTTTATATATTTTTGTGTAGAATCTATTGAACGAAACAATAACGAACGAAGAGAAATCATAATATCAATTATTTACGACTGGGTCAAATCAAATCATTGAATACCATTACAACTGACATCGACAAATCAAATTTTACAGAACCAATAAAAGAACGTCCTTTTCGATATCCGTCAAATAAAATTCTAAGAAAAACGAATACGCTGATGTAAATCTAGACGAATAAACGATGAAAAAACGAAGAAAGAAAAAAAATCAAACGCCGCTTCGGTAAAAATGGATTTTTGAATTTTCCCCGACGTTGTTCCATTCGTAATGCAGCGTAAGTGATCCCGGGCATTCGGCCAAACGTTTTTGGCCCCACGGTACAGACAGTAAGACGGTGAGAAGAGAAAATCCATTGGATCAGAGCGTCGTTGTGAATAATGCAGATCGCGTTACGTCAATCTGTGACGAGTCGCAGGTGACTAGAAAGGAATAAAAAAGTCAAAGAGGGTGCAAGGATGTAAAAAAAATATGAAAAAAAAAAAAAAAAAAAACGTGGCGGTTGGGTGAAGTGCAGATCCCGCTGGCGTGCAAAATCCGTTCACGTAACCCGCTACAAGCGCGAGGGTCGAAGGGCCAGGGCAAGGGCGGATGGGAGGAAGAAGAAGGGTCGTTGGTGGTTGCTCGTGCTAAAACGTTACGGGGGTTGCAGCTACGAGTCCGGGGAGCAGTTGGTGGCGATAGGTGGCGGTCGTCTCTCGCGGAACTCACGGTCAGGGGGTGGCTCGCGTTAAGGGTGCACCACGGGTTTAAACTTCCCGGCCGACGCATGCAACGCTCGATAAAATTGTTGAACCGTGAATCAGAGCTTCGTGATGAAATGTGTAGAATTTGCAATGTTGTACACGCGATCGTAAAGCTTATCTCCATGACTTTGTCGGTTTCGCAATCGTGGTTGCCCATTCCCTTGGATTTTGGTCAGGGCTCTGTTGTGTGTGGTGTTAAGATTTTTTTCCCCAAGAGGGGGAGACTTCGATATCACAACGTTAGACGGGCATCGAGTGTAATTATGCACTTGTGCACATAGGTATGAATAACATATGAGGTATTCCAAGTAAAACCGTGGGGTCATTTGCCTCATGTCATCAGATCATTGGATACATTTTTCTTCTTAGGTTTGTCTCCAAACGGAACCTGACCTACTAACCTTTTCACACCCAACTCTTGGGGATTAACGCATGAGAATCAATTTTTCCGACCTATCGATTTTCATCGAAATTTTTTTTTTTTTTTTGTGAAAAAAACATTTTTTTTCCTACTACAAACGAAAACTCGATTACGAGGGACATAAGCAAGGGTATCGGAATGTGAATTAACCGTAAGATCATACATACAGAGCCATATTCATGTGATTGAATCGTTAGATTCGATTTTCGTCAAAACTGGGGGTCCAAAGACCTTTGAAAATTCGGAAAACTTTCTTTCGGCTTGGCTACAAACGAAACGACGTTCACTACAAACCTTTTCACACCCAACTCTATAAGATAAACGTATAAAAATCGATTTTCCCGACCCATCATTTTTCGCCAAAAAAAATTTTTTTTTCGTCAAAATAAATTTTTTTTTCATAAAAAAATCGATTTTTTTTCTATTACCAACGAAAACTCGGTTACCAGAGACATATACAAGGGTGTCTGTATGTGAATAAACCGTTAGATCACCCATACAGAGCCGGATCCATGTGAACGAACCGTTTGGATCGATTTTCGTGGAATTTCGGGCTCCAAAAACCCTTAATAGGCCGAAAAAAATTCTTTCGGCTTGGATACGACCGAAACGACGTTCACTACAAACCTTTTCACACCCAACTCTATAAGATAAACGTATAAAAATCGATTTTCTCGACCCATCATTTTTCGCCGAAAAATTTTTTTTTTTCGTCAAAATAATTTTTTTTTTCATAAAAAAATCGATTTTTTTTTTACTACCAATGACAACTCGGTTACCAGAGACATATACGAGGGTGTCTGTATCTGAATGAACCGTTAGATCACCCATACAGAGCCGGATCCATGTGAACGAACCGTTTGGATCGATTTTCGTGAAATTTCGGGCTCCAAAAACCCTTAAAAGTCCGAAAAAAATTCTTTCGGCTTGGATACGACCGAAACGACGTTCACTACAAACCTTTTTACACCCAACTCTATAAGATAAACGTATAAAAATCGATTTTCCCGACCCATCGATTTTCGCCAAAAAAAAATTTTTTTTCGTCAAAATAAATTTTTTTTCATAAAAAAATGGATTTTTTTTTTACTACCAATGAAAACTTGATGACCAGAGACATATACGAGGGTGTCTGTATGTGAATGAACCGTTAGATCGCCCATACAGAGCCGGATCCATGTGAACGAACCGTTTGGATCGATTTTCGTGAAATTTCGGGCTCCAAAAACCCTTAAAAGTCCGAAAAAAATTCTTTCGGCTTGGATACGACCGAAACGACGTTCACTACAAACCTTTTTACACCCAACTCTATAAGATGAACGTATAAAAATCGATTTTCCCGACCCATCGATTTTCGCCAAAAAAAAATTTTTTTTCGTCAAAATAAATTTTTTTTTCATAAAAAAATGGATTTTTTTTTTTACTACCAATGAAAACTTGATGACCAGAGACATATACGAGGGTGTCTGTATGTGAATAAACCGTTAGATCGCCCATACAGAGCCGGATCCATGTGAACGAACCGTTTGGATCGATTTTCGTGAAATTTCGGGCTCCAAAAACCCTTAAAAGTCCGAAAAAAATTCTTTCGGCTTGGATACGACCGAAACGACGTTCACTACAAACCTTTTCACACCCAACTCTAGAAGATAAACGTATAAAAATCGATTTTCCCGACCCATCATTTTTCGCCCAAAATTTTTTTTTTTTTCGTCAAAATAAATGTTTTTTTTATAAAAAAATCGATTTTTTTTCTACTACCAATGAAAACTCGGTTACCAGAGACATATACAAGGGTGTCTGTATGTGAATCAACCGTCAGATTACATATACAAAGCCACATTCATGTGAATGAACCGTTAGATTCGATTTTCGTCAAAATTGGGGGTCGAAATACCCTTAAGAGTCCGAAAAACTTTCCTTCGGCTTGGCTACAAACGAAACGACGTTTTCTAAATGTCGAAGAAATGTTAGAAATTTTAAATTATAATAACCATTGTATTTAAAAAAAAAATTAAAAAATTAAACATGTCGAGAAGAATGTTGATAAGTATTTTGCATATTTCGACAATCCATTATTACAAGATTGCGACCTTTGGTTGTCTACAATATCCTCTTCGTAATGTGGAATTGTCGAAATATACAAAATCTCAAAATTTTTCGAGACACTTTTTATTTCAATTTTTCCTACCTATATATTCACAGCAAAATACTATTTTATAGTTCACATGGCTAAGCGATGGTTTGTGCGAGGGCTTGTGCGGTTAAGCCAGGTCACTCGCTCGTACTGAATAACTCACCCGGTTTCCCATAATAAATGTGACATACGTGTTTCCGGTTAATGACGAAACGAGGAAGGACGTGAGGGGGTCGATGGAAGAAGGGGAAACACTCTCAGACCGATTTATGAGTGAGCCGTGGCACCGACGGCTCGGCCACCACTGACGCCACATCGTTAATATCCCTTTGCGAGAACGCTTCGAGGGTTCAAAACGCTCGTTTCCAACCGCGTCACCGAATGCACATAATCGTACGAATTTCTACGATGCAACGCGCCCGATACAATGATCGCACGTCCAAGTTTGTATCTTCGTCACTGCTTCCACGATCGAGATTTCATCCTGTATCTCGATGGTGTTTCGTCCAACCGTATACACCAGTGTGTCACGTTTGATTCCAATGCAATGCGTTATCCATCGGTATCCCAATGCTCGACTCTGGTAACCGACAATTTGCGGATTTCGACACGTTCCGGGGGAGACCCATCGATCAAAAACGTCGAATTTGTCCGATGACAATGGTCGATGGCAGCGACATTCACCAATTGCGTTGATTATCATGCGCGAATTGACAATTTTCGAATTTTTCACCAGACCCAACGAGTAATAATTTAGAAAATTTACGTATCATAGAAATTCCTCGAAATGATTATTTTACTTTGTTATTTCGAATATGAGCTTCATTTAATTTTTAGAAAAAAAAGTAAACATAATTTTGGAGTGTTGGAAATTAGGGATCAACAAAAACTATGTCATACTCGAATTGAATAATATCTTTTGTACCTAATTATTTTATGGAGTCTGTTTGTTTTTCCATTACATTCTTATGGGCATCTTTATTTCAATCAATATTGTTGTTATTTCTATTATTTTCCGTATTACAACGGAAAAAAATAATTTTCGTGGATTACGTACAGAAAGTGAATGGAAAGATTAATTTTGCTTATTCGAACGTACGAAACTGGCCTTGTTACGAGACACATTTCGTCCATATTGCCGAGGAGTGGATGAAAACGCAGTGTCCTCGTTAATTTTGTCTCGTCGGTAGCCGGAAAACTCGGTGTACAGCAGCATCAGCCAAATCTCTCCCTCGTCGGGTTGCTTTGCTCGCTGCCCTTTCTCGCCCTCCTCGCCCCGATCTAATTTCGCGAGCTCGTTGGTACCCGGGGTATTTCCAACCAGTGGCACAAACCCTCCACGCAACAGTTTGCTCAAGAGTTTGATAGTTGTGTTATACTTGTGTTATGCGAAGCCTAGCTGTGGCTCTCGGTGCTAGCGATCCCGGCCGCATACCTTCACCCCCCGAAGCATATTGAAACCACCCCTTTTCCGTTCCGCACGTTTCGCAACGTGCTAACATTTCCTTTTCCTTTATCGCTGTTGTTTCTCGTTGCACGCCATGTAAATCCCTTTATAATCAGCGCTTAAGTCGCATCAATTAGAATGCAAGCGCAACAACGATATTCAATCATTTTCACCGTTTGCAGTGAACGGTGTGAATGCTGTTCACATGAAAATTAATTTTGAACCACGTAGTTACGGATTTCAGAGAATTAACAGCTCGTATTGATAGTGCAAACTGGTCGACCATCACGTTTTGGATAATTACAAGGTGAGGTAACCAAATGAGAACTTCACCCTTGTCGATTGATAAAGGATTGTAATCACGGAAAGCAAAATAATGATTTATTTTTTTTTTAATAAAATGGTTCAAACATAATTCGTTCTCCCACGAAAAAAAAATTCAATTGTTATCGTGAATCGAATTGTTTTTGATGAATTCTACCGATTCATCGGTTGGCCTGGTTAATTGTCGATAATGGCAATTACTCTTGACAACGATCCGATTTAAACCTAAATGAAAATCAATTTGTCGCAAGCGGCCACTATTTTTCAGTTACAAAGCGTTCGACCAACGTAGATCAGGTGATTAACTGTCACGTTAAACCGAGCGAAAATGACGAAAAAAAAAAAGAAAAATATATCAATGACGGTTGAACGGACAGACAGCATTTTTTACGACACCGCTCTGCTCCACTCTGCGCGTGTATGGCCTTCGCAGTCTTCACCTTTCCGTCGGTTTAGGGCAGACGGCCCGGTAAAATATTTATTGCCGCACGGGAAAAGCGCCACGGTGAGGTTTTACGACGTAACTGCGTAAACCCTCAACCGGGAAACAAATCTGTCGGTTGCCCAACGCCGGAGTACACGTTGAGCTTTTTGGCTTCTGACCTCGTGGTTGATCTCACCCTACCCCTCCGATCTTTCTACAAATTGCCTTCGACCTTTCCCCAGGGAAAATTGAACTGGTCATCCATCTCGTCGAATATCACGAAATAATTCACAATGCCACAACAAAATTATTTTGAATAAACCTAATTAAATTGTTTTTGTGTTTATAAAGAAGAAAAATAGATACAAGTGATAAAAAATGTAAACATTTCCATAGAGTTTCTTCCATCAAGTTTTTGAATACGAATTTTGAAATCTGTCATCTCAAAATATTTATACATGTCGTTATCTGTTATATCGTATAATTGATTTCTTTGAAAAATCTTCGCAGGGCTGAATGGAAAATACTCATCGCCTCGTGGAAAGTTTTCCTTGAAATAATAAATTAATTATTCAATGATCCCCCCAATAATTATATTGGTAGACCGATTTCAATAATAGTTGCAGGATAAATTAATGACTCTACTAGAAATCGTGTTAAAATTTTTTTAGGTGTTTTGCCAAGAGTCAAAATTAAAGTATGAAATTGTGTAAAAAATCGGAATTATTTTGTTATCTTACTAAACTTAATTAAGTTTCACTCGACAGAAATTCAATAATCTTCCCAATGGTTCATATAAGAAATTCGTAGCTTTATTTTTGACGGAGCTGCTGTGTTTCAAAGCCATGACGAGTTTTCGGTGGAGTGTGTGTTAAGTGATGTCTGAATCAATCCGACGGTAGTGCAAACTCTTTCGCAATAAACGTTCGTAACTGTATGAAGAGAAATAAAATCAAAGTAACTTGACGAAATTTACGCGCGAGTAAATAGATAAGTACCGTGTCTGCCCGGTGCGAAGTCTCTTGATAGTATCGGTGATTTGCGGTGTAGCGAAAGCTCGGGGAAAGCTCTTTGCCGTCTCTCGAAGGGAAACCCCTCGGGAGAAACCATCGGGGTCTTGTATCTTATTCTCCGTTTCCAATTTAACTCGCTGATTGTGATAAGAGTAGGAAACGTGTTGGCGGTGGGAAGGGGGAGGGACGAAGTCGTATCGCGAATCAAGTCGTGCGAAAAGCGCTAGTTTGGAACAAGACTAAAGACACGAGAAAGCACGAGGATGGGCGAGATGAAGCTCGAGTGCATTCCTTCGCTAACGACGAGAGACCCTCTCCGTCCGCTTTGTACGAAAATATATATATATATATATATATGTATATATACGTGCATTACAAAGTGTTTAGCATGTAAATGCGAGAGCCGAATAAGATGGTGGAGTTGCCGTTACCAACCTAACGCAATGAAATCTTCTACAGCGAGAAAATTTATCTCCAGAATTTCGTATAACACGTGATCGAAATTAAATACCTCCGAACGTTTCTCTTCCACGTAATCCGACATTGCGTGATATATGATTTCCAAATGGTTTTCTGGTAATTTACATTCCACCGAATTTCCATGAACGTCTCAATTTCTTCGGATCCGTCGAGTTAACCTCAAAAGGGTGCACGCACGAGCACTCGGCAAAGCACACGGGTTTCCCGGTCGTGAATGGAGAACAACTCCCAACAAACTGAAAGATGAAAAAGAACGAAGACCAAAGACGAAGCAATATAAACGCCATTATGTTTGAGAAATATCGTGAAAAGTTCGAGCATCGAGGGTCTGAGAATCGTCATGGCAGTCTGACGTTGAAGTGTTAAAACTTTTTACCGTGGTACACGATGAATATTATTACCTTTATATTACTTTTGAGTTCGAGGGTCTGACGATGCAATTTATTTCTGAAAATTCGTTGTTACGAGAAAAATCGTTGAATGATTGGCAATAAAGTGGAGATCCGTGAGAGAGAGAGAGAGAGAGAGAGAGAGTGAGAGAGTGCCATTTGGCTTGAATTTATAAATAAATTTGAACGAAATACAATCGTATATAATATACGATTCGGATAATTCGAAAGATTCAAATGTGAGTGCGACGTTGAAATAACCGATACGACCGTCATATTGGTCCATCACATACGTGACCTCTGATTAACCTCCAGTCAAGAGGTGCTTTGTGGATGGTCAAAGTACACTGCAAGTGCTGCCACCGAGTGAATTGTTTCGATAAAGCACAAACAATTCGAAACAAGCCACGCAAATAGACAAAATGGCCTCGACCGTGATTCATCCCGTGTAACGTTAATTCAACGGGCAAATCTTTGCACACAGTGGGAAAGAGATTGTTCTGTGAGAAGTGAGTCATTGGTGCAGCATGAGCAAAAGGTTAAACGAGTTTTCGAGTTTGTCGGCTAATGTTTTATTGCTCGCGAACAAGCCAACGTGTATATAGCTAGCGTAGCCCCCGGGGTCTCGCGCCCAGAGGGCGCTGGTGCCCTCGTACCGGCAAACAACAGTTTGGGTTGACTTAGCGATGGACCGCGATTGCTTTGGCTGCGTTACAGCGCCGAGGGGTTTCGCGAACGGGAAGAAAGATAAGAGATCAAGCACAACTTTCGTTGGCTTTATTAACCTCAGACTATTTTCAGGCTCGGCTCCGGGTTCCCAAGTAATTTACACCAAAGCAATGAAAGCACGATAGTCATTACTGATATTTCATTAATTGATTAATGTATAACATATCTTTTAGGAAACGAAGAAAAATCGTGTGTCTTCCTATCCGTTACTATTTTGTTTTTGACATCAATAATTCATCCGAAATTAATTTTTTTTAAATAAAAAAAAATATTATTTACAGTTGCGCAGTTGTTACATTTTATTTTTACCGTATTAATTCATGCTGTATTTTTTTCTCCGCATCTTTCATAACTGATTCCTCTGGGTTGAAGCATTGCGACGAAGAAAAATTACGGAAGTGGTGGGGGGAGAAAAAAAGACGTGAATTCGTAAGGGATGTGAAGAAGCACGAGCATTTTCCAGGTTCTCGACACCCACGGGTCGTCGCTGGTCGTCCGTCTGTGGAGCGACGGAACTGTTAAAGGAATTTACATAGAAATATGCGAGTAACGCGTTATGCGCTGCGAAACTGATGTACTTGGAAATAAGAGAGACAGAGAAGAAGATACAATACGACGATGCTGAAATACAAGAGAGGGAGAGAGAGAGATGTATAGATAGAGAAAGAAGGAGCCAGTGAAAGCTGGAAAGCCGGCTTCCTTTACGTTCTGGCACCGTGCACCGACGCGCCCAAGATAACAATTATTTTAATGCTTTGGTACCGCCCCGGGAATTCACTTCTAGCGAGAGTAATGGATTAATTCTAGATTAAAATTCCAACTGGTTCCACCTCGGGACCTCGAGCGTTGCGAATCGTTGGGAACGTATGCCGGCCATTATTTTACATATCTGTATCTACGTGAACTTGTGTATTCGAGGTAGGCCGCAAAAATGTCAACGACGTCGGAGGGTCGTCGTGGGAGAAACGGCATGGTGCGGCAAAAAACGAAAAAAAAAAAAGAAACCGAAAGATAGGCTACGAAAAATCGCAGCAGGTCGTTGCGATGCCCGGACAGGGTGAAACCGGTGGGCACAACTCTGTTGGTGCAATATATTTTTCAACCGTCAACCGACTGAGACGAAGTGCCACTCGCTTTGAATAAACGCTCGTGAAATTCCTACGAGTTTTATTTTTTCATTTTCTTTTCGCGTGATCCTTCCACGGAGTATATCTTACACAAACAGGGGTTGATGCTGATTTTTTTCCCGGCAAACTCTCGGTAGTTGGTTCTCCTCCAGTGACGCTCAAAGACGCCAAAAAGTTGACTCGCATTTTTTTTCCCCTCCCCCCGGCCTTCCTCGTCATCGTCGGCGGAGCAAACGTTCCCAGTGACACGGAGCGGAAATGAATGTGAAAAAAAAAAAAAAGTTGCGCGTCGAAAATTGCGCGGAACTAGAGAGGAATTCGAAGGCGGATAGTTGGAAGGGATGAAAAGCTGGTAGACAGGGATTTACCGACGGGAGACAAACACTTGATCTCAAAGGCCTCTTGCTCTTTACGCGCTTTTAACGAACGTGCAATGTACGAACGGTTGCATCTCGTGGGCAAAGCACCAAGGGCACGATGATGACTCCGGGGGATAGGGTTTTTTTTGTCGAGAAAAGGGCGAACAGTGCAGAATGGAAAACAATCTACGAGGAATGAAATTTGGTATTCTTCCTTTGAACTGTGACCGTACCGGAAACGTCTTCTTTTCCAATTTAAACTGGGTCATGGGGATCCAAGTGAAATGACCGTCAGGCCATGTAATACAGGTGTTCTCATGTACCATATACATAGATATATATGTATGTATATATAATACACATATATGCAAATGTACGAAATGGGCGTAAGGGATGTAACGGTGATGCAAAGTCAAATGTACTTTCGCTCTGATGCTTCGGGAGTTCTATTGTCGGACATCGGATCTTCAACCCTCCTTCCTATTCCCATTCCACCCTCTACACGACGCTTCCATCTCTAGCTTAGTCACGTATATATCTTTCTCTCTCTCTCACTGAAATAATAATGTGAGCGATGGCTTCTGTCGGCCTGTCTCTGTGTTACTTCAACCGAGTGAAATGCCCGGTGCGGAAATCAACTGTACTTTTAGAAACTAGTTTTCCCCACCTCTGCTTCTCTCTCTTTCTCTCTTTTTCCTCTTTTTTCTCTCTCGCTTTCTCTAACCCTACCCTACTGGCTTGGCTGCTAGTCGTGCTCGTACTCCTGGTTCCGTTGCTTCACAACCAACTTGCCGGTCGTAGATGCAACCACTTGAAATATTTACGTTCAACCCCAAAATTAGATTCCACTACACTTGGCGCTTTTACGGCACCCCGAACCGAACCGTGGCTCGTTCCTTCTCCCATCCACCACTTTTCGTTTATGCAGCAATAATATCGTTACTACGAGTAGAACCGGGTGGGCCGGCACACAGACACACACAACTACCCTTCTCGTATATCGCCAACCTGTCCGGTACCTCTACTCAAGAAACGTCGAACCGATCGAACTTCACCTCGCTCTCAACCCCCCCTCAGACCGACCGCGATGCTCACACTCACGTCGCACACGAAAGTTTCCCTCAAACGCGGGAATCCTTATGTGAACGTCATGATTTATACATTTTCCGTTTGACGTCTCCCCTGCCGTTCGTCGTGGGACTATTTCGCTCGAAACCGGATGCTCTAAATTTTACAACGACCTGTCTGAAACTCATTGATGGACGTTTCACGATACTCGTATGGAATCTAGTACCCTCGACTTATCCCAAGCAATTTCTCATATCTAGTTCATACCATGCAAATCGAAAATATAAATGTTGTGCAAACGTTATCGATCTTATTTACAATTTTTTTGAGCGTTGGCGAACTGTTTTCTCGGTGCACAGTAATGATAATAATAATAATAATTTAATCATTCCATTTCAAATATAAAAAAAATTAATGTCGATAAAAACTCCAATTCTTCTTTCATTGCTGATAGTTAAGTTTAATAATTATAAGAAACATTCTTCAATGGCGTTTTATTTCCAAGGTACTTCGATATTTTCTTCGCTATCATCGCGTGACCGTGCTCGAAAATAATCTACAGCACGATCTTATTTTTCACAATTTGTCCACGTCATATAGCAGTCCACGAAAAATGAAACGCCTCTTTCGGCAAGATCCCACCGGGATACACACAAAAGCGTGAGACACGCGCGCTGAGAGCAAATCGGTAATGGTATCAGCAGCAGCAGCAGCAGCACCAGCACCAGCAGCATGGTTTTTCAATCGAGCAATTTTGCGAGGAAGCAAGAGTATCGAGAGTGCCATTCTGTCGTTGATGGTACGCCGCGGAGGTCGGGATCCACCGATACACGAGAATACGTGAATTCCGCGAGGTTGCGAGGCAATAAGCGCAGCAACTGCATCAGCAACAAACTCTCGCGAGTTTATAGATATATATGAATCGCAAGGTCTACCGAGCGACGTTTCGTCGAGTCGGTGCCATGGTTTTGCCGGTGGGCACAAAGCACGAGACGGCCGACCAGTTGTTGGAATCCGAGTTGGAAATAAAGGACGAAAAAAAAAAGAAACGTGGAGAAAGAGAAATGCGATATAGTGAGGTAGTGCCACACGAGCAGCCAGACCGTTATGGCGTGCGAGAGTTGGTGAAATTCTCGCACCCACAACTTTCGACGTTAGTTTGACGGGAGGAAGGTGAGGCTAGGTTTTTCCGTCGCGTGCACGTTGCTTGCTTCTGTTTTTTATTTTATTTTTTTCAGTGGTTTTTTTTTCAAACTTTCTTTCTCCGGTTCCCTCCTTTCTTGCTCGAGCTCGGCGAGGATTTCGCCTTCTTTTGTCACACTTTTATGCTCAACCCGAGCATGTGTTTCTGTCTGTTGGAAGTGTACCGAGAGTGGTGCCGAGCGCATTGGAAATACGCTAGCGTTGGCCAGCGTTTCGGGGGGGCGACGTTGCATCGCGAAGCAAAACCGTCGGGCCAGGGCGAAAGCGAGACGGGGATGGAGATAAAGAGAACGAGAGTGAGAAACCCAAGTTGGAAGGTTTTTCTTTTTTTTCTCACCGCAACCGAGAGTGTTTCCAACAGTTTATTCAGCCAAGCGCCTCTCGTCTTCCGCACTTCGCTCTCCAATTATTCACATTTCTCTTCTTCTTCTTTACCATTCTCATATTTCGTTGTTTTTTTTCCTCTGTGTCTCACGAGCCGTTTGTCACCATCTCTGAAATAGAGAGAGAGAGAGAGAGAGAGAGAGAGAGAGAGAGAGAGAGAGAGAGAGAGAGAGAGAGAGAGAGAGAGAGAGAGAGGGAGAGAGAGAGAGAGAGTGTGTGTGTGTCTGTGGGTGGGGGAGAGAGAAAATTATGCATTGCCTTGTGGATAACTTCGTTTTTTACCCTTGTAGTTTATTAAAGATGACCTCGTTTTGTTCACCAATTTTCAATGAAAGTTCACCGTTTAAATCACCAATTTTCAGCTGGATATTATTGTTTCATTCGAAATTCAATGAATTAAATTCAATCCAAATACGAATACATTACAATCATTCCCATTGAAATGACAGTAATAAATTCACACACAAATGAATTTCATAGTGATGCATTTTTAAATTTCTCATCTTTGGTTCTTCGTTGAAAAAAAAGAATCATGATTCATCAACAGTTTACCACCCTGAAAACTGTCGTTCCGAACCCCAATTTCCCGCAATTTATGTCCGAGTCTTATCACCGTGCACAATATTGCCCCCATTATATCATCAAAATTTTTGGGACATCGTCAATCGTATCGTTGAATTTTACGTTGTAACGATATTCAACATGTAAAATTATGCATTTAATACGAAACGTATATGCGAAATCGTTGGACCGTGTGATATATCATGGTGGATATGAAAATTTTACAGTCTCCATCGAATAACAATAAAATTGTGGTAGTTTCTGGTCGTTTTCAAATTGCTGCACAACACCTGTGTGCACATCGGAGAGGTTTAACGCGTGTCCGGTGGTCGTATGTGCATCCGAGTCTATTGCAGTTGCGATGGAGGATTGTGGTTCGCGGTGGATCGTCGAAGGCGTGGCCAATCCGGTTGCGTGTTAATGTCACATTTTCGTCGGGGGTTGCAGGATAACCGAGGCGAGCAAAGGGAAACTGAATGTCGAGTTAGATGCGAGAGGAAGAGAGAGAGAGAGAGATAGCAAGAGAGAGCGAGAAATCTCGAACTACGCGTAATACGCCATGCACCGTCGATCCGGGGTGCCTTCGAGCCGGACGCATTCGAGATGCGTTAAACCACATACCATTTCACGTGTACATACCCTACGCCCAATGGCGAACCGCGTCTTCGTTCGACCACATCTCAGAGTTATGGTGTTTCGCTCGTTTTGCCGCGGACCGCGTGCTCGCACGTTTATGTCCCCCCGTCAACTGCAAGTTGTAAACCGCAGAATGTCACCTCCGATAAACCACCCAGAGAACCCGCAGTTACCGAAATAAGTTCATCACGCATCGCAATTTACCACTATCAACATGATAATTCGTCGCCGAAATCGCACAGAATCGCGAGTCATCGTCAAATATTTGGTAAATCAAGATGCGACCTTTTTGTCGCTTTTGATTGTCACGAATATCGAAAAATTGTAAATACAACGTCTGAACTGAATTTAAAACGCATAGGATAAAAGTGGTCCGTGAACTTTGAACCTTTTGTTGCGTGCCATTTGAGGGCGTGATCGATGGATGAAACAGTATCGATTTATTAATTATTGATTTATCGAATTTCGTTGATTAACCTTGTAAACGGCAATACGCAGAACAGCCTTGTAAAGAGACGAAAGAAAAAAAAATGGTCGAACACGCGGTTGAATTAAATAACGAGATATTGCGTGGTTTTTGAGTGCTAGTCGAGAAGGACTTTGCACTGGTGGCTTAAGGGTGGTCGATCTGGCGAAACGTGAGAGCAATGCTTGCGCGAGTAGTGGGGTGTAACTATGTAACATAATTATCATTACGTGTATTTATATTTTTTTAAAGCAAGCGATTTTTCTTTCTTACCCTAAAAATTTGACATGATTTGTTCATTCCACTGCTACGAGACATTTTTTAGGGTTTCGTAGCCAACTAGAAACCCTTATAAAAGACAAGAGAGACTCCTAACACAAAAAAGTTATCATATCATACTCGCTAGTCTGATGTTGTTAACAATAATGTAGAAAAATCAACCGAATAAATTCGTTGGCGATTTTTCTCGGCCACGATAAAACAATGAAGAAACTAAAAAAAAAACCATAGGTCGTACATAAGCTCCTCGCGGAAGCCGTGTAGAGAATATTAAAATATCGTTGTTTGTATAAAAAAAAATAGTTTTAAAATTTTTTATTAAATTTTTCTTTCCCCCACGAATTATTATTATTATTTTCACGTTGACGTTGCGAGTTGCGTTGCTATTCGACGTCGCAATTCGAAAAATTCGATACAGTTGGAACGAGAAGGGCACGGAAGCAGAATACCGGGAGGACATTCGATTATTCGCTTCGGTGCAGATATATTGTATGGATTCACTGATAACCGAATAAGAAACTGCTCCTTTAACCTCGCCCCTTAACTCTCACGGTTCTCCGAACCGGTCTATCCGTCCCCGCGAGCCTCGGGGAAGAACGTTGGATGTGTATATATTCTTCTTTGGTAAAAATCGTGAGACGAATGCTCGAGAAAAATTCAGTAACGAAACGACACGATGATTTTTACAACAAAATCGTACGATACTACGGAATTTATTTTTTTTCTTTTCTCGATGTACAATTCGAATTCCTCGTGTAAATTAATTTTGTTTGTTAGAATTTTGTTACCACCGAACCTAAACTGTCGACAAAAGTTCAGAAACTCGGCGAGTCCGAATAAATATAAATAAATGAATAAATATTATCTGCAATACTACGAATACTAGAAAATCAGTTTAATGTGAATTATTCAGATTATAAAAGAGCACACGAAAGTTTCGCGAGTGAAAACTCGAAAAACTCGATTGACTCTTGAGTTTTCATTTTTAATGCATTTCGCTTAGACCGAAATGTATATATAACGATATTTCGAAATTTTGAGATAAAATTTTTATTTTTTTCTACCTCAAATATCGATCCACCTCCGCGACGTGTCAGCACCAAGAAACATCTATCTTACCACTGTAGAATCGTGGGATGTGTTATTTTTTGCTTTCGACCGAAGGGATTTCGTGGAAATGTTGGCGACCGGATTTTCATCTCGTCGATCGAGCTTTTACTTCGTCGAACCCACCTCACAGAGGCGCCCTTTCCGCATTCGAGAGCCCCGCACCAAGACTATATTGATACATTCTATTATATCGATCCGAAGTATGCTATATATATATCAGAACCTCTACCATAAGATACAGTGTCTCATGAGGCTGAGAAGAATCGTTCATTCGCCCACCAGCAAAACCGTTTCGTCGAAAATGAAAAATCACAATTTTACCGAAAAAAATTAAAAAAAAAAAAAAAAAAAAAAAAAATCACAACCCAAAATTATCCGCTATTGCAATTTTTCAGTTTTATTTATGGATTGCGCTGATGGCGAAAAATTAATATTATCGAAGTTTCCAAAAATTTTCTTAATCAATGTATGCGTGAATTATGGAAAAGTTGGCAAACTCGCGGAAATCGTAATTCTTATGAAAAAAAAAAAAAAAAAACCACGTGTTGGAAAATTCATCGTTCGACGATAACGACAGTTCGATTTATCGTTATCGAATAAAATTTGACGGGAAAAATATTGCTTTTATTATGCAGTAGCTGCGATTGTCTCGAAAGCCACTTCTCGGGGAAAATTCAGTTCTCCCGTAGAGTCGAGGCTTCTCCGGAGACTTGACGGGATTTATGGTTCTATATCTGCATTGGGATTAAGCCGAGCGTATCGTGATAATGGACGGCCAGTATCGCCACCACCACCGCCAGCAGCAGCAGCCAGCGGCAGAAGTGCCGGTGCCTATGTAACCACTCCGGGCGCTTTGCGACCGAAATCCCAGAGGCGGGTAGCAAAATGTCAAGACACTTGGAAACCCGATGCCAAGGTGAGAATTGCCTGACGGTTTTCGCACCCCTCCGGATTATTCACTTCGAATGTGAATTGGATTTTCGATTTCGTTACATCGTGTGACTTCAACACTAATGTAAATTTTACTCATCATCTCTGCATAACATTTTATGACATTTTTCTTTTTTTTTTTGTATTTTACTATGAAACATTGCTCGGTCGAATTGGAAAGAAAAATATCGGTGAATAACAAATAAACACAATATTTGCCTGTACAAATGTTTAAAAATTGATTTTTACCTTAAGGTACAATGTAAATATATGGAAATATAAATATATATGATACCCAAATATATATATATATATATATATATATATATATATATATATATATATATTTGAAGCAAAATAATGTGGAAAGGCGACAGCGGAAGAGCTCCATGAAATGAGGCAAACAAAATCGGACTCCCCGGGCGATAAAGCGCCCAAGGGATAATAAAAAATGATGCATGTGTGTCTGTATATATAGACGTGTGTGTATTTGTACGGCAATGAAAAATTTCGTTGTGCACAGATTAAGCTCGTCAATGTAAAATGTCAATGAACGGAAAATATGTTATTTCCATTGTGTTGTACATTCATCAGGCCATGAATAATCAACATGACTACCATTATGCTGTACTGATTTTCAACAACTAATTTTTATGATAAGCCTCTTATTCTATTATTATTTACGAATTCCATCAATTTTTCCGCAACGATTAATGGCATTAAAAATATTACAATGCTCGCTTTTCATGGAACCTTTTTTTAATTTTTTTTTGTTCATTCCTCGCGAGGCTGGCCAGTTTCATTTCGATGAAATCGAATGTACAATACGTTTGCAGCAATGCTCGCAATCGAAAGCTTTTATCGAGGTTGACTGAAATTGAAACGAAAATATTTCCTATTTCGCGAGAAATCGAATTGTCAAATTTTCGTATCGGTATTATTATTTTTTTTTGTTTAAACACCGGAAACCGGAAAATAAATATAGTTTTTGTTTAATGGAAATTTTACCACTCAAAATGTCGGATTGCTCGTTAGAAATAAAAAAAATAAATGATTAATCGTCGAACCGCGTAATTTACAAAGTGGCTCAGACTCGATCGACAGGTGGGTCATCCCCACTCGTTTCGTAAAACCAATTACGTAATTAACGAACCACCAATTACCGCGCGTGTACTATCAGGCACTGAATCGGATTACAAGCCCGCTATATATCGACGCGTTGGGTGCCAAACTCGTTGCCAGCAGTCGTCGACCGAACCCAACCTCCTGGACCATCGAAAACACGTAAACCGTGACGAGAAAATTTTTTAATGAAGTTTTCACGTAATCGTGGACGACGTTGAAAATATAATGAGCATTATTATCGAGATCGAACGACGCAAATTCGATAGACAAAAACCTACGGATGACTGTCGCGTAAGTTTACGTCATGTGACATTATTCGGGAAGCATATATATATAAATAATATACCTAATAAACAATAAAAAAAGTTAAACAGTTGTTTTCTTCAGCTTTCAATGATTTTTGTAGAAAAGAAAATTATTAATTTTCTTTCTGAAATTGTAAAACGAAAAATATTCCCATTTTGAGTGATTATAATACTATTTATAAGTCTCGGAATTTATCGTTTACCAGAAAAATTAATTGCAACTGAAATACATTTTTTTAAACGTGTTAATTAAACGCGAAATCGAATTCGTGAAAGCGGAACCTCTAAATATAGTCCGATTAAGCTCAATTTTTGACCAATTTCTCCTGATAATATCTACTTCAAATGTAGGAGTCGCCATAGGAATCAAAATAACCCTGCCTATTATGAACACACCCTAATATACCATATATTTATGTATCTATGTCTATATATTTCGCACGGCGCTGGGATTGCCCAAACAGCTCAAAGACCGATACGAGACGCTACACCTAAATTTCCGGCCCACGTGCCTTCCGAAAAAAGGCCGGGGGAAGAGTTGTGTGCTTATCAAATAAAACGCATTGTATCCACCGTGGTGCGGAAACCGGCTGAATACGAAAAAAGAAAACATCAGAAAAGGATAAAAGAAATAAATCTCATGTGGAAATTCATCGTGTGTACCGGTTGTCGATGCTTCAGACCGCAGGTGAAAGCCATAACCGATAAATTTCGAAGGAACAATTTCGCGCAGAAGGAGCATGGTAGTCAAATTGTGCTCAATGGTCATGGAATATTCTGTGAAGTCGTGGGTCTGTCGGGGTTTTTTTTTTTTTTTGTTCGGTTTTGTTTTACGACATTGTTTTTCGATAAAAGTCGAGTCAATGTTTCGGACAGCCAATCTTCGAGTATAATATATGGCAATGACGTAGGAAGTTCTCTGATATTTTTTCTTCTTTCACTTGTCATCGAAATTTACTATAAACGTAAATACTCGTTCATCGTGCCAGTTATAGTCCACTAAACATTGACGGCAAAATAAATTAAATAAAATAATAATAATCGAATAAATATATTCCACACATGAAAATTGAGTTGAAAAAAATCGAATGAGATCGCCAAATTGGAAGCTGTAAGTACAAAAGGCATCCCGAAAGAAATAAAATTTTACAGAACGCACGAAAAAAATGTTTGCATTTAGCACGTTCTCGATAAGCACGTTGTACGATTTCGTTGATTGAAAAAAAAAAAAGAACAATTTTCATATTTAATGAACAACTACTCGGAAATGCAACAAAAAAAAAAACGCATATCGAAAAAAATGTAAATTAGCACCTTTTGTACCTACAACCCCCAAATTGCTTGTTGGGTCTAAAAAAAGCTTTTGTTTTAATAGTATTGTTCACTCAATTGTTCCGTACCTACTATTTTCACCGGGTAAGTGCTTTGACAAAAGATTATTGAAAATAATAACAATCGACAAACAATTTTTCATCGTGAACATCAAAGAGTTCCGAAGGATTATAAGCGATTAAGTACGTGGAAGAGATTATAATCGTAGTGTTACGAAGCAATGTCCATTCCCAGTTATATCTCTCGTTATGCTTTTCCCGTCTGTTGCTGGATACCCTTTGGCCGAGCGGATCGAGCTTTCCGTAGAATTATCAACGGGCGCAAGCCGCGTCTCAACTCGGCCATCCGGAATAAGCTTTCACAGATTTGATGTTCATTTATCCATAATCCACGGGGGTAGGAAGGGGGGGGGGAAGGACCGGGGAAATAGAAAGCTCCGATTGGTTCCTTGCACTTCCGCCAAGTGGTCGTTAAGATATACTCGTTTCAGGATCCCCCGGCGAGCCCATGGATTTTTCGTCAGCAACTTTCACGGCCCCCAATCCCCCCATACGTTCCGGATCCACGGAATTGCTTTTGATTATCCTTCGATTAATATTTCACACAATCGAGTAATTTTTGTCGGTTGTTTTTTTTTTTTTTTTTGGCTTGTTCAATATCAATCGACGTGAATTATTCGACGGAGGGTGACTGAGTTTTTCGGGAAATTTCGATTGGGGAATCATACGATTGGAGGATCACGTTGGGGGATGGCCTGCATGACCCTCGGGTAGGTACATACTAGCACTTTTGAAGTATTAAGAGATCAAAAGCGTACGGGGGAAAAACGTGCTTGCTGATTCATGCCAATAAGCATGACCTTTCTATCGATGGGCATGCTTATGGGAAACGATCGAATTGCCGAGTATATGATGCTTGAAGAATGTCTATGATATTCGGTGCAAGTATTTAATATTACTTGTGAACGTGCCATTTTTTTTTATTCGGCGGAGTGACTGTTTTTGACTTTGATAAAGGTCTGAATGTTAACCTTTTTTTTTTTTTTGTGGATTGACTCGTTAACAATTAGTCAAGTGAGTCTGCGGCTGTTGCATCGCGTGCATTGAATTATTATCGATTTTTGATTATTGTATTAAAAATACAATCGTATGAAAATGGAAAAAAAATAAAATCGAACGCTTGATTTTTAATTTTTTTTTCTCGCAGAGATACCCACCACTGATGAAAACGCGGTGGGTCGTTATTCTCTTCATTGCTTAAAACACTCTTGGGCTACAGTTTTAAGAGAGTAGTTCCATGGTTGCAATATTTAACCACCGCGAGGTTAAGTTTATCACGTGGTATCATTTATTTACTTGCAACCTGAAAAATTTCGCTGCTGGATCGAGCTGGAGTATATTCCAGAGGCATATGTATGAGAGAGACGAAATAGCACGAATCATGCTACATAGCTATATATATATTGTATATACATCTATATATTCTTCTCTCCATAATTTATATCCCGATGCGCAGCAGGGCGAAACTCGGGCAACGGAATACGATCGAATTGAGAGCAGCAGCAAGTTCGAGTGATTTACAAAAAGCCAAAAAAAAAAATCCAACTCGAAACTACCAATATTTATCTCGAATGTTATATCAACTATCCGACTAAACGATCCGACAAAAACTAGAATTTCATTATCACACGACAAATGAATTTTACGAACAATATCCAATCGTTTATTTCTTCGATAGCAGTTTAATTTATTTCCAATAGATTATTCAATCCTTCAATGACCGGTATCTATCGAGTGGTCCAATAAAACGAAATGAAAAAGATAGTGGCGTTGGCCGGGAAAAAAAAAACCAGGGCAAATTTGTCGAATGGCCGATACAACACGACGCGTTCTACAAAGACCTTTGAACGAATGCTCTCGCCGCGTGCACGAACGTTGTGAAGGTAATACATTTCTATCTCGGACATCAATTACCGTTCGATGTATCGTGGCCACGATGCACCGTCGTTTGTATCCTTTAGCACGGGTATCCGATATTGGCAGGGATATATCCCAGGAGGTTGGACCATGGCGCTTCGATTACGCGACCTCGGGGAACTAAAACCAACGAGGGAGAGCTTATTTTCTCCTTCACGTTTTCTCACGATTCTACTTCAACCTCCTCGCCCCCCCCCCCCGCCCCAACCCTCTATGCGTGATATTTTCTTCAAGAGCATTCGTTGTAGCTCGAAAAAAAAAATGATTTCCACTATTTTATCGCAATTCTGGTTTTATTTGAAAAATTCATTTCTAGAGATTAAATTGAGCATAAATTTTAAAAGATGAAATGGAGAATTAATTTTTAAAAATTAATATAAATTTCCATGATTTTTTTTCAATCATATAAAATGAAATTAATAAATTTTTATTTCAATAAGACGCGAGACAATCCTTGTACCATATATTTCGCTGTATAAAGTCTATAAAAATGTTTTACGTTGTCTAAAAAACGTCTCACTTGCAGCGCTGCAAGGGATTACGGTGTCAACTTACACAAAGTAAGGACGCTGAGGCAACGACGCCTAGAACGACAATTTTCAGACTTGTAAGTCACGACCATGAACGTACGATAATCCTCCTGTGCCCCGTCCCCCCTCCTTCGTGGGTTTCATGAGAAAAATCGTGAAAATACTTAACCTACAAAACCGTAACTCAAACCGAAAAATAATCGTCACAAGCGAGAAAGTGTTTGGGGATAAAAACAGATATATGAGAATAGTTGCGATAAATTGCCAAGATTATTGTATCAGGCTTTATCGCAAATTATATACAGTCCTATGTGGTTACAATTTCATCCTTTCATCTTCTCCCTCTCACTCAAGCGTCTTTGTACTCACCCGATGACGACGCCTCGCACAATATTGCCTCATCTCGAAGTTTCGCGATACTTTGGAGCCTCGTTTAGCATTCTCCGCGTTTTCCTCGACGGTTGTTATCAGCCACTGCTACGTCGAGTGTTCCTGCGGAAATAGAATCAACCATTATGTGTTTTATCGTACTTGGGATTTAATGTCGCGACCCCTCAAAATCGCGACGTTCATGCGCCGTGTCTCATAGCGTCGCGAAGGTTGCACGTAACCCATGTCCCCCATGTCTGACTGAGGGATAATGACGGCCATATTGCTTTTGTATCGCAGCCATTTTCGTCGGAAATTCTATCATAATTGCCACACGAAAACGTCATGGTGAATCGTACGATTATCAATCTCTCGGTCTTGCGAACAATGAACGATTAATCATTTTTCCGGTATACAAAATAACGGTGCAAATTTTGCCAGCGCGAAAAATGATCGCAACGAGTTCAGTCAATGTATATTGGTGTGGAAATATAAACTAAATAATTCATCAACGTTGTACGTAATTCAAGTTTTGATTTAAATTTTGCCTCCGAAACAATTAACCCGAAATTTTGTAAAATTTGTTACTTCCATGGACACGGAAAATAATTATTTATAAAATTTGTGTAACGCATTACCGAATTATGCATCGGATGAATAAATCAAATGTACATTGTAATGTACGAAGACGAGTCGAAGGCTATCCGGTCGGGTCGAGTGCACCGGCGTCGTCCGTCTCGTACTTAAAATCGTTTACCCGCGAATATGAAATCATTACCGTTGAAAGCTCGTCGTCGCCGAACGTGACGATGAGCGTTTCAACGCCTGACTTGGGTCGGTAGGGGGAGGGGGGGGGGGATTGAAAAAAACCCGAGTCGTACGGGTGCGCACGAGTGCTGCGCACTGACCGTTGGCCCAAGTCGTGCAATTATCGCCATATTGATTGTTGTCATAAAAACTCGTTCAATCACGTCCTTCGTTCGAATAATTAATATCGTATCGTTATACAAATATATAAAACTACGCGAATTATATACAAACCATTTTGTGTTCAGCTGCTCTGACCTGGGGCCTATTCAGATGTATTCACTTTTATTTCCTATTATACATTTTCTAATATATAAAAAATATATGTATATATATATATAATCATTTGCCATCTCTCTCTCCAAATATTCGCATAGTTCGATGAGGCTTGTTGTTATTTCTCACCACGACTCCGTCTCGAAACTTTTGTGTAATAATTTTTATCAAAAGTCGTTCGAACATTAAATGAAACGTATTCTGGCTTATTATCAAATAAACAAGTAAACATACGTAACCGGCGTGTGCTTTGTTCGCAACGTGAGATTCTGTAGTCCAGTACAGGCGGCGAGTGGCAGCAGCGGATGAGTTTCGAGTTTTCGTCAAGCTGCGCGCCACTGTTGCGTTCAATCCCATGAGCCCGTGTCGCTTGTTCACGACCGCCGCCATATTGGCTATCGTGACGGAGTACGCGTCCTCTGAGGTGCGGTGAATTTATCGTTTCGTCGCGTCGTTAATTATTTATCATTATCAACGCGTTTATTAATCGCTTTTTCTTGAGTTCGGTGATTCACGTACGTGACGAAAATCGTAATTGTTCGAGTGCGATAAAAAAAAATAATTTTTAAAATGGGTGAAAGATCGAGCAACGGCGAATACAAGTATTCGATGGATGACGGCGGCGATGGAAAACCGAGAATTCCTCTCGAAAAGGAACGCGATGACAAGGAACATCAGGCTGACAAGGCTGGCGAATATGTTCGTGAATTGTTGCAAGAGAAATTGGCTCTCGACGCACAAAAATGGCCGAACGCACTGCGTCTCATCGATCAAGGTTAGTTGTTGTTTTGAAAAATAATTTTCATTCATGAAATTTCGTTGCAATGTTTGTTGCTTCTGTCTAGGTACGTTTGTTATCTTGTCCCGGTATTCTTGCGTTGAATCGTATAATTCAAGTTTAAAGGTTATGTATGATTTTTTTTTTGAACAGGTATCGTGTGCAACTAGTTTGAAGCGCGACGCATCGTCGTGTCTCGTGGAGAAACGACAATGGGTTGTTTGTAAGGCAGTATGACGATTAGCGATGGTCGGGACAGAGAGATGATGTTCGTTCAGATTATCGCTGTGGAATGCGCCATGGAAAGATAGTATTGATGTGTTCTGTGGCGTTACTTCCGTTAAAAGCACTTTGCAGAAATAGACACGTCGTTGAATTTCAAATTTGTCGGTTCATACGATAAATTGAGAATTGTCGAGGAAGGGTGATTTTTGCTTGTGGATTCTGCGTCAAGCAATCGCTGTGTCGCAATGCTCTAACAATATTTTCAAAATTGATTCTTTCTATTTACCGCATTATATTCCATTTCGCCAATAAGCTTCCAACGCTATGCAACTTTATT
This sequence comes from Diplazon laetatorius, assembly GCA_963662125.1. Lineage (NCBI taxonomy): Eukaryota > Metazoa > Arthropoda > Insecta > Hymenoptera > Ichneumonidae > Diplazon > Diplazon laetatorius. The sequence goes on from OY759152.1 coordinate 14,177,090, forward strand.
TCGATTCGAATAACTGAATGATGATTTAATCACTTTTGATAACGTACATAACCGTGTTATGATTCGTAACCATATGGGTGCGTGGATTCATAAGTACTCTACGTAAGAAAAAGTTGCAGTGTGAGTCTTAGCTCAATGTGAAATGAATTCTATTTATTCCAAATTGTTCTCCAATAAAATTTGATCAGCGCCGATTTATAATTCTACAAAAATGGGTATCTGCGAGATAACGTCGAATAGTTCCCTCGTTCTTGGGGACACACGAAAAAACAGGACTTCGCATCACATAAAAAGTTTGTACAAACTTTTTTGATTATCACTTGCTCTATGTGATTCGTCTTATAGTTGAGTTTGATCCAGCCATGACAGTAAAGCTATGTACTGTATTGCGAGCAAGCTGCAGTAGCATTGTAGAGTCTCCGTGGAATATTGCAGCAAATGAGAAATTTACAATTTTGCTCTACCAATAAAAATTGCAATCCAACAAACATCAATCACATACTAAAAAAAAATTCCAGTAATATTATCTATTTTATATGGGATTAGGGGTGTAGTGAAAATGTAAACTTTTTTTCTCATTCTCCTACTCATTCTCTCCCGCTAATCTTGCATTGAGTCACACGAGAGATCGAAGAGTAACTTTTTTCGTTTTCCCAGTTCTTCCAAATCGTTTTTGGAGAAGAACTCTGAGATCTGGATTTTGAAAAGAGGGTTGTTTCATTTCATGGGACAGTGAAGGAAAGTAATGGGTATAAAAAAAAAGATTCTTTTTTTTTTTGTAGGGTCTCCCTGCATGGGCAGCCACCCCGCTTCAATCCATCCTTCTCGCTCGTCTAGGTTTCTTCGTATTTTTTTTCTTTTATCGATTTTCACCCTCCGGCACACGTGTGGGACACGCGATTTATGCGTCTCTCGACGTATCCCCGAAACGTATCGCGACTATGACTGAATCTGCCAAATGGGTCGGATTCTCCGGTTCGTGATACCCTGGAAAAACCTCGAGAGGTTCAATCGATCTCTGACGGAAATGCAAACTTTTATTCAAATATCGAATCTCATGCGATCGACTTTGCAACTACTCGGGAAAATATACGAAAGTTATTCCAATCTCCCAACATACATAACACACACACACATACCACCCAAATACAATGTAAATAGAGCTCCGCATGTAATAAATATCTTCGATGCCCCATATCTCAGCATCGCGTTTTCAGATTTTTACTTATTTCTTTATTTTTTATACAGTTTTGTCGTAATATTCGGTATTTTCCATGTTTTCCGTGTATTGCTGCAATTGAACGATTCATATTTTTATAAAAGTCATTGAAATTTAGTCGCAAAATAATCGCATTCACTTTCATGACTTAATAATTGCAGAATTAATATATCAAGTCTACCATAATATTTACACTTTTGAAGCACATCATTACATTCTTCGATAATTAAAGAATATCCTTGAATTTTCTTAGGCCAATTGTACCCCATCATTTTCATATTTTTGTGTTCATCTGAAAAATTGATCCTTCAACTGGTCGTAAAATTAAAAAAAAATTCAATTATCAATAACCATCTTTTACATGAAACAAAAAAAAATCGTTACTATGGTGATGTACACGTATACTGTCTGCCACTTGTCTCTCAAAGGTTTAATGCGTCTTCCGACCCACAAAGGCTCGAACAAAGTGCCGGTAAGTTGTGTGGAAATCTTCCTTTGAGGCATCGAGATCCACGATAGTTGCATTAACGTATTAAGTTTACTCTCGTCAAAATTCGTGCGACTGGGGTTACGCCTAAACCCGTTATAACCGCACATCCACGGTTGCCCCGGAGATATTGTCCAATGGGCGTTCGTCGACGACGGTACTCGATTAATTAAATCCCCACGAGTTTGGCGGCATATTACGCGTGTGTGGGTTTTCGCGAATCCGTATCATTCGGATCTCGGTAGCGCGAGACACACTGCCAGATCCCGGTTTGCGAAACTACCGCGTCGAAATGGAAGCCCAGAAGTGGCGAAGGCACTTTACCCATATCTAATACGCCCTGTATTTGAGTTTAATTAATTTTCCGAGTTTCCTCAAGAGTCATGCATTACCAAGGACATACCCTCTCTCTCTCTCACACACACACACACACGCACATACACACAGTCTCTTGTCTCCAGCGTCACGATGAAATATCAAAATTAATATATAGATATCGGTTTATCTCCGCATTCTCTTGAACCTTCTGTTCCGACCATTGCTTACTTACGTCGAGCACACGCGGCTTTCTCGTCGTTTCAATTTCGCTCGACAATTTTATCCCTTTATCACAGATCCTCGAACGTTATCGTTCTTTTCATTGATTGGATAGGTACGCGACCAAATGGGATTACTTGATTCTAAGATTGACCCCAATAGTCTATTTGTGAATGATTTTAATCAATTTTTTCATAAATAATTGAATAATCGATCCACGTTGATTCGAAGAATTCTGGAGTATTGTGAAATATTAAAATCATCGATTGAAAATTATTTCGATACCGTAAACATTTTCTTGCTATATTTATATCACGTTGAATGAATAATAAAATATTATTTATTCGTCCGAAACGTTCGTGAAAAAATTGAATTGAATAAAATTTCACGTAAACCACGAGTCGCTATATTGCAGATCTCATTAATTCTGTCAATAACTCGAACAAAGTACGATTCGTGCTTCAAAATTTGATTCAACCCATTAGGATGAAAAAACAAAAATCCTCGCTCCGAAAATGATCTGATTATCGCGAAGCAAAAAAGATTTTTCACACAATCAAAAAAAAAAAAAAAAAAAAAACATCTAAATCACATTTTCGATTAATCATTCTGCACGTTCGATCATTTTTCGTTTTATATTTCCGTATTTCCGCTATTTCAATGTCCAACACGGTGACAAATCCGTGGTGGCGGATGAATTAACTCGGTTGTCGTGCCAGTCTCGCGCCCGTTTTCGATATTCGCCCGTGAGAATCCAGTTTCCGGTGCACATGCAACACAAACCCGTCGCCTCGATTTTCCCAGTTGCGGGGCAATGAACGGCGCGAGGTGGGGGGGGGGTTGAGAAGGGGGGATTCGGCTAATCGAGTCCGACCGGAGACTGGTAAGCTCGTTTCCCACCACTCGGTCTCGATCTCTTCTCCCTTTTTCCACATACAACCCTTCGTGGTAAATTACGATTGTCCAAGTTGGATTGCTCCAACGTTGGGGTATACATTTTCATGGCATTGTGTAAACTTCTCATGTCCGTCGGACATATATATCCATATATAATGTGTGTGTGTGTGTATATGTATTTTCATTGGTAACTCACTACTCGGTGCGTGTATGGTAGAACGATATTTTTTACAATTTTACAATGCACAACGTCAACTGAATTTACGACACACAGTTCATTCGCTATTTCTATATATATATTTATATATATATATATCTAACACGTACACCTGCAGACGTACATTAATACCGAACTCGTATTTGTTTTTTTTTGTCGTCACACAAACGACAACTCGCACATGCATCTCTTCTCTCGACCCTTCGTATTTCTCTCTATTAGTTTTATTTTATTTATTTATTTATTCCATCAGTTTTTTTATATTTGTTGGATCCACGTATTGTGTGTGTCTGATTTTTTTTGTTAATTTTCCAGATAGAAATGAATGATACATAGGTAGCGAACGTAACGTCATGTATCGTGGTGCGCATACTCATTCGATGCAGTGAACCGTACGGTGAAATTGAGTTTTCGATAGCTACATTTAAGGGATTGGCAAACCACCGATATTTACCCAACCAGTGAGAGCCCATGTGTGCCCATCACGTGGGGGCCAATTGTTTCGCTGTCCCGATTTCCGGTGATCGGTTAGCCAACCGAATTTTTCACTGATAACTCCGAGCTTTTATTTCCGTAGCGATTACGATTTTCCGTACTCGAGATACTTGAAATCCGTGAATGATTACCCATACGTATTATACGATTCTGCCGAAGCATCGAAGCGAAATAATTATTTAATGGTGAATCGAAAGCGATGGAATGGATGGATAGTTCGTATGGATCGTCCGACGGTTGAAAATTGTTGGGAATCTCGAAATTGAAAGATCAAATTTGAGATCGTGATATGGATATTCGGAGTTGAAATTTTGACGATTGTACCAGGAATATGAAAGGTAATTATTTCATTGTATCAAACATTAATAACGTGGATACAGTTTTTCTCCACGATGGAACGATTTTTGTCATCAAAATGCATTAATTCGAACTTTTCGAAAACATACTTTATGTGAAAATGGTTTCTCGTTTGTTTTTACATTGTTGATTGACTCATAGCGAAATAATTAAATGTATTTGTGTTGGTATCTGCCGACATGAAACCGGTGATTTTCAAATCAAAGCATTCGACAGGTTATGGATCGGATGTGAATCTACAGAAAATCATAATATAGTGATGCAAGCGATTGACAAAAGTGATATGTAACGTAAACCGACCGAAAGGTAAGTGCAGAGTTATGAAAAAAATTACAATATTCCATAATCGTTTCGAACTGTCCAATGTTGTGAAAACTTACCCCACGAATTGTCTATTAACGAAAATTCAACTTTATATGTACATTGAAAATAATTTTAAAACAATTATTTTCAATATATAATGAACCTCTAATTTTTTCATTCAACATTGTTTGTTCTGAAGCTGTCTAAAATGAAATTGCTGAAAATTCTGAAAAGAACAGAGTCCTGCTGAATCGGGATTTTGAAATTCGTGCGTTTTCAAGATACATCTGAAATTACTCCCATTTGAGAAACACTGCAGTCAATAACAAAATATCCCACGAGAAACGTTACATTTTCTACTATTTCGAGTTTGACTATTGAGAGGTTTTACTGCAACATCTTCGAACAACCCCGAACCCAACCAATTCCGCCCGTTGCATCGTGAAAATAAAATTCGATGAGATTATTTCGACACATCGAAAAAATACGAAAATTCGTGTAGATTGAATCTTCACTCAATCATTCTCACTCCCTGATGAAATGAAAACTTCTATTTCTCCTCCATCCGTTTTTTCGCATTGAAAACATTTTTTTTTCCACCTTCCGACCCCCACCCTCTCGTTGGACCGAGAAGGAAAGTGCCAGCGAGATGTGCTTGCCACTTTCAATACTCTCGACTGTCCATTTCTCTCGATTAGTCCAAAACTTTTTTTTTCCCTCGCTCATTCTCACGAGAGAGTATTCGATCGAAATTTTTTTCGATCGCGCGTCCGTTTTCGTTTGTCATCGTAGCTTCTTCCCTGCTTCTTTTTTTTTCGATTCACCACTCTCGGGCCGATTGCTCGGCGCTGCCGTTCCAACGGAAACGGAGACACGGCTGCTGCTGCCGTACCTCGTTGAGAAAACTTAATTCGATAAAACATACAAATTTCGCGGGTGAAAGCGAGCGAGGTTGATCAGTTGGGGGATGAATTTTAAAGTTTCCATCCAGTCGTGCCGCGCGTACTCGACGTCGACGTCGGGCTCCCTTTCACTCCGGGGGATCCGGGGACCGTGAAGACTCATCGCAGAGTCGTCTTTCTCGTTGCCCGACACCGGAACCAATGTCGGGCGAAAAGTTGTGAATTGCCAGAGAGCAAGAGAGACAGAAGGAGAGATAGGAAAAAATGAATAAAGATATATAGTTTGAGACTGTTGAAAGCAGTCAAATTCTCTTGCTCATTGTAAGTTAGCAAAGTTTTTTGGGCTCGCAGCAACGATGGAAGTACGATGTGTTTTCATTATTCCGACAAAATTTGCATATTCGTCTTACATTTCTCATTATTCACCGGTCCACTGTATTTAGGACATTAGGACAGAAAAACCATCCCCAACACTTTGACCGGCGGATAAAAAAACCAGAAGGAAGAAACGAAACGCACATGTCCCATATGTATTGATTTGAAAAAAAAAAAAGAAATTAAAAAAATCTGCTACCGAGGAAAAAAAACCCCAACTGAAAAACACTTTTAATCAGAGCAAGAGTTATGCAACGTGGGTCCGATAGGAATCGTCGTTATACACGTTTTTGTTAATTACAAACAAAATAGCGCCCGTCGATTACACGTCGGACGTTTGTCCTCGGTGCACATTTTATTCGTGAGATATGATCCGCGTGGGGCTTTCGTTTTATTCTATCTTTCGGCAGGTTTTGTTTTTTTTTTCGCAAAGCGAATGTGGACCGAATGGTTCGGTGATGAATATATACATATATATATATGTGTATAGAAAGAGAAGGAGAGAGGGAGTTCGGCCATGTCCGTCCAGTCGCGAACAGGGTAATAACTTTTTTTCTCGGTCGCTGCTGTATTCCACCGTTGTACCAAATTGTCCTATTACCATGCGTTTTTTCGTATGTTATAGTGCCAGAGTTTTTGGTACGGATGTACTACCCGGCAGTACACCAACGAAGAGTGTCGCGACAGTCACGGTTCCAGATAAATCGAGTGTCACACAACGGAGTCGTTTTCACCCTCTCTCTCTCTCTCTCTCTTTCCTCTCTGTCTCTCACTCTTTCCCTCCTCCGTTTCTCGCTCTCTCGTGGAGCCTCGCTTTCCCTTTTTCCCCCCAGTGAGCCACACTGTGCACGTGAAGCTGCGAAATTCCGTTGTCGTTCTTGCCCATATAAAAAACTCTGTACACCAGTGCTGTCGCTTGGGGTCTCTGTCTACCGACTCAACGTTATGTTTTGCTGTTTGCACAGTCGCTTTTTATCCCTCCCGTTGCAAATGGAAGTGAATTGGAATCTGCATGGAAACACGTTCGGATAATATCTCTCGTGCACCTCACCCTTCCACCGATGTTACGCTTTGTTTTTATTGCGAAAATAATTAACGAAAGTGGAACGAAGGCATATGTAAAAAAAAATTAGATTTTTTTTTGAAGCAGTAACAATAGGAAAAACTTAATTGCTCGAGTAGGTTTGGGGTTCCTGGCCTTTAACGGCAATTCACCTGCCACAAATAATTGCCGTGTTTCACCGACTCGAGCTCTCGTTCTGGCACTGCTGATAACTGGGACCCTCGGTCTCCCTCTTTCCCTCAACTCCGACAACGATTACTCTTTACTCAGTCGGAAATTCGACACTTGGGTTTCCACTTCGTTGCCAATAGTTCAATCTTTTATCCTCTCGTATCGCTTTTCGTTCATCGCTGTTATTTTACATTGCATCTCCCGGCCCTCTTTTTACCACGATAGGCGGACAGAAAAAAATATAACCGTTCGTTTGGAGCTCTCGGGCTCTGTGCTTCATCGCCCACTCTACCATCCGGTCAATGACAAACAAATATCGAAAACAATCCATTGATATTTCTGAAACGAAAATAAAAATAAAAATAAAAATAAATGAAATCCGACGACTATTCTCGAAACAAGACACGTAACATCCGGCAGTGAATGGACACGGTGCTTCGAAAAATTCGCGAATGAAACAAAAATGTGTTACAATTTTTTATACGATGCTCGAAAGTCGAGTTTCGATGGGATGCTGGGCTGTCGAGTGTAAAGTTGGGATCCCATTTTTAAAATCTCGATTATGAGTTTAAATCAATGGAATCATTGTTAAAACCTATCTGGAACTCTAGAACTATGTGTAATGCAAGTCATTTTGACGGATTTTAGCGGGATGCTATCTTCTTTTTTTAATATCGTGTTTTTTATGAAGAATTGTTAAATTTGGAAATTTTGTACGAACATTGGAAATAATTTTTTTGTTTATTCTAGGCGTTACATATTGTACCAGGCGAAGTGTTATTCGTGAAAAAAGGGGTTGAGCAAGGACGATATTTTGTAAAGTGGTCTGTGTAAGGGATGCTGGTACAAATAATCTTCAATACATCGGATCGCCATTGTGTGTATCGCATTGTGCTTTTCGCTGCAAGTCCCGCGAATTCGCTTCACAAAGCGAATTCGTGAAGTGGCCCTTTATCACTGGCATTACCGATACGGTTTTTGTTACTTGGCGAAATTCCGAGCGTGCTTTCACGCCGTTTTGTCGACCGAGAAAAAAATCAATTCATAAATCAAACGAATAGTTTTTTTTTCTAAAATAATGCCTATTCATTTTTGTTTTAACGATTCGAAATGCAAAAAAAAGTTTGATCAAACATTTTTAACAATTCGAATTCTAAAACAAAGTTTAATTTTTAATTTTTACCGATTCGTTCGATTTTTATCGAACGCGCGTGCGCGTCGTTGAGTCGAATTATTCATCGAGCACTTCTGCGCACCTCATGATTATTCACTTCATTTGAAGCACATTAATCATTACCACGACGTTTTAAGGGCGGAGTCGTACGAACGATGTGAAAAGGGCAAGAGAACGTTTGAACCCAATGGAACATCCTTGGTCCGATTCGAGTCCCTATTGAAGCTGGAAAATCGAATAGTACGCATAGTCAATGGATTCGTCGAAGCGTGTGGTTTGTCCGGGGCCCATTGTCGAAGCGCCAAATTCCGAAGACGAAGACGCGCTTTTCACCGTGCTTTCGTCTCGTTCGTGCCTTTTCCCATTGTCGTCCTTCGTGAATCTACTGTCGTCGAGAAGTGAACCGTTGCTCCTCTCTCGTAGTCGAAATTAGGCTTCCTGGTGTCAAGAAAATTATCCTTCGATTGTAGATAATTAACGTACCTATTATACCATGCCAAGCCAAACGTCGTATCGACAGATATGTCGATTTATAATCCCATAAAAGTCGACCATAAAATTTTCCGATTTTCACGATTTTTCCGTGAAACATTCTATACCGATTAACGCAAAAAATTTTCATGTGATTAAATATTATATGACGCTATAAATATATGCCATTCGATGAGCCTTTAGAGTACGGAAAGTGAAAAATGCTACTATGGTAATTTGGATTTTAAAGTTTTGCTATTAAACATTTATTGGATTTTATTTTGGAGTGAATTTTATTGTAGAATTGTTCGACATATGATTCTATCAGTCAAAGTTATCAAAAGTTGTGATAATTATAAGTGTGACTTTTACGAATACATGTGTATCGATTATTAGAAGACTAATAACGTTGCAAGTTCGTGGCACAATGAGATTCAAATTTTCAATGATTTAAATTCGACAATAAATACATTTCTACCAATTAATTAAAAATATTTACTCCTTCACGTTCTCATGCAAACGCTGACAAGCAATACCAGCTCAACATTTACACAATTTCCGATGAAACGAATAAAGAAAATAAATTCACTCTTAATCAAATATAAAATTCCCCCAAAAAGTTTAACATTCAAACACATTGTTCCACGTAAAAAAAAAAAACATTGTCAATTACGCGAAAGTTCGTTTAACAAAGTCCAACATTTCTCCGAAAACACGATGAAAATTCATGAATAACGAATGGAAAATATCTTATCAGCACGATGGAATTAACGATGAAAATGCGAAAAATTACTTTTGCAAAACTTTCGTGTGCGATTCTTGCCATTTGTTCCGAGACAATTTCACAAACAAGCCACACTCGGCGTCTCGTTTATTCGCCGTTGCACCCAACGTGTCTCTCCATCCAGAATTTTCCCAGACTTTTCGGTAGCAGACGAGAAAACGCTTTTGTTTTCGCGAGCTAAGCGTTTTCCTCGCAAGCTCCGAGTCATCGTCTCGGGGTCACGGGGTTCGTACCCCACGAATTCACGTTATACGGCCACCGGATTTCTCCGATGTTTTCACACCGACTGTATATATACATATATATATACTCACAGCGGCCTTTTCCGCCACGTTTCTCATAGTCGCACCCGGGCTTCGGCAAATCCCGGAAACCACAACCTCGCACACAGAAATTTCAACCAGCTCATATATATATATATATATATATATTCACATATATAACGTTTTCTCACTGGCAACACGATTGAGATGTACTCGTCGTTAAAGCTTGGACCACAAAAGGGTGGCTGTGTTCAGCGACAGAGAGAGAGAGAGAGAGAGAGAGAGAGGTAGAGAGATAAAACGATCTTTGCGGTTGGCACACTCGATAAATTGAATTTCACGAAAATTTAGGAAAATTCGTGGGTGAAAACGAGAAGCAAAAGTAAAGGCAAAGAGTGAACTCGAACGAAATTGATTAGTGGGCAAGATCTCTACATTTTTCATCATATCCTCGTCGCTTTGCACTGTCACGTTTCATCTCCCCGTTCGCTACGTCGTTGTAATTCATTTCTCTATTGAAATTACGTTATATATATATATATAATCGAATTCCGAGTCTCCTTTGACCCTGTTTCATGCGAAATTCTCCTTGATCCCACGCCGCACCAACGATCCGAGGTCGAGTACTTAAACCACGAGCGAATTCAAATTTGTCAAATTAATATCGCCCTCTTTCAGTTTCTCTGTAACGAGATTTTGCTGACAAGGCCAGAACATTTCATGCTGAATGTCGCCCCAGAATTTTTTTTTTAGAATGAAATATCATATGGTTTTGATCGACTGAAGAGAACGAGTCTCTCGTTACGACGATATCCGTTAGATTTTTTGGCATGGAACTCGAGAAAATTGAATCAGTGTATTAGGCAAAAATAGGGAGCAATTTAATCATCAACCAGTTCTTTTTTATTCTCAATTCCGTATAATCGCGTCTGTAATACGAATAATCTTTTTTCGAGACACGGAGGCTATAAATTTAGGGGATTGTTGCTGCGGATGTGACCCACGCTGAATTATCGTATTCTTAATTCGCGATCTCACGCTTTTGCATGTTCCTTAATGGGATCAATGTCTCTGGAATTAATTCCTTTTTCACGACCATTTATTCGTCTCGTTCTATTTTCGTAGTCTTCGGCCAGTCGGGCAAAGCGAAACGCGACGAAACTAGAACTGATAATTCAATTATCGACTTTTCGTCACACATCCAATCTGGTTCCATAATTTCATAATGGTAGTACTTATAGTCTCGTCGAACATTGATGCAGAATTATTTCTTTTAGCATCTGTCCGATGAGCGTGGCAAAAAAGTGCAATTTCCATATGTTTCGAATTCAATCTCGGTTTATTCTCACCGACGATGCGGTAAAACCGCTCATTTTATCTCTCTCTCTCTCTCTCTCTCTCTCTCTCTCTCTCTCTCTCTCTCTCTCTCTCTCTCTCTCTCTCTCTCTCTCTCTCTCTCTCTCTCTCTCTCTCTTTTTTTCGGTAAATTTGTCTCTGTGCCACGAACTCTCAAGATTTACGTAGTCAAACAGCGGCGATGCGTCACGTTCGACGCAGAATTATTTATTAAATTTTTCCCACGAGGGATGCGCATACGTTATAGCCGCGTAGCGCAGCAAGCGCGCGCTATATCACGCAGGACCCTCTCCGACCTCATTCGCACTCCGCTTCACTCGTTCGACGAATTTATTGTTCAGCCCATTCGAACGAATTTCTGGCTTATTCGCGACACTCGCTCGTAGAGCTATTTTGCGACTAGATTTGTCGTTCCATAACACTCTCGGGGATCGTACTTTTTTATTTTCAATATCATCGAAACATTCCAACCGAAATTTGCAGCAACATTGAAATATCTATAGGTGACGACAAAAAAAATGGTTTTGTTTTTTCCGCGTTACAAATTAGCAAAATGATATATCGACATTTACTTTGTATTTTTTTAACGATTTTATAAAATAATTCCTCGAAAAAAAGAAGTAATCTCTCGATGGTATGCACAAACATTTGTTACATTATTGTTTTGGTGTTATCATTCAACGGCTTGAATCACTTTCGTACTACGATTTATGTTATTTTGACAGCTAGTTTTATTTATTAATTTTCATAACAACCAAAGTATTTGGCGAAACTGTATACAGTGTAAAGAAAAAAATGGTATTCGAATATTTTTGTTGAGCTGAAAAAGTAAAAAATTGGCTTAAGTAAAATCTCTAATTGAAACATATTTTTCTGAACCTATCTGGAAACAATTTAAAGTTCATGCGCGTTGTGTGTGTTTCGGTAGGCTGCTTGTGCGGTACGCCGGAAGAGTTGAAAAGCGTGTCAGTAGTGCGCTCACGATTCGGGCAGCCGTCGCTCGTTCCTTCGTGTGAAGAACATCCAATATCTCCGTCAAAACGAACCAGCAAAAAAATCCATAGAAACCCAAAAAAATACATCTGACCTGACCACGATGTCGCGATGAAATTCACGTCCATCACATCAGCGTACGTGCTTGATCGTGCAAAAAAAAAAAAAAAAAAAAAAAACACCAACAACCTCCCTAAAAATAAACCACATCAAGATTCGTGACGCACGGCGTGACGTGTCATCGAATTTGTTAAACTCCACTCCCGAAGCCAGGATCGACGTCAATTGCTCGAGTCGAAAAATCGCGGTCGGCATGAAACGCGATAGTCGGATCTTGGTGACAGGAATTTAAATCGAGTTCGGTTCGGTTGACCCACTCAAATGGATTTTAATTAGTTTGTCAAGCGAGCTTCGTCGAAGCCTCGTTGCACGTACATACGTATATAGATATATATATATATGTCAGTCAGCAGGTTGGAAATTGAACCATCTGGCAATTAAGCCGGACGAAAGCTCAAAAGGCACGTCATTTATATGTCCTTGGCAAACCGAAGATTGTCAAAAGAGTTGAGGGGGGAATCCTTTTTCGACTTTGCAAACAGAGAGCCCATATAGCTCTCTGGACTTTGGTACCTTTTTATTTCCTTTTCCTTTTTTTTTCCTTTTTTTTTTTTTTTTTCATGACTATGGAAAACTGGGGTCGCAGCTTGGGCAAAGATACGGCACGGAGGTGGTCTTAAACGAATCGTCTTGACGAAGCCTTAAGCCCTTTGCGTTACCGCCAAACTCGTTCGCTCGGTTTTCACGTTGCCATTGCTGCGATAAATTTTTGCGACGACCGAAAAAGTTTTTTTATCCTCAGTGAAAAAGTCTCTCTCTCTCTCTCTCTCTCTCTCGTATTCGGTTGCCCCGGACGATTCTCGCCGATGAAAAGGACCGACGACGACGACGTCGAGGACCGAACCAACGGGGAATTTTCCGTACCGAACAACTTGTTAGCAAAACGACCATTCGCGACGAAGCCCAGAAGCACGAGGAAAAGCGCGCGGGCAGTCGAGTCGAGGCAAAGCCCAGTGAGATGGAACGGTCGTGTGCCCGCCAACTAAAACCAATAGGCTTCGGTCTTAAAGGACGGCTTCGTGGAAAGTTGCACGAGAGGGTGCGCTGCTGATGCTTCTCGTGAGGTAACGAATGGCTCGACTTTCACACACACACACACACATACACAAACATAGACGTGTACTTGAGCGTGAAACTTTGCAGTTTCTGGTCTTCCTGGATATTACAAGAGAGGGCTTTGATCGATTCAATCAATCATCGACAATTATCATGCTATTGAGATAGTTATCCTTCATTGGGAGTCCGAAACGATCGACCGTCACTATTATTTCGTCACGTCGTTACAGCTCGTCGATCCGGCGAATTATAAACGACGACCGATAATTCGACAATTAATTTCTGACGGTTACCGATTTTTTTTTTTTGCAATTTCGATTATTCACTAAAATCGACGATATCGACAGTCGAATTGCGACGTTTACTTTTATTGGATTATTCGATGCACGAGTTTTTTCTTTATGATTTAATTACAAAGTGAGTTGAAGTGGAAATGAAAATAGTGCCTTGAATTAAGATTCTCACGAATTATCGTGCATCCGATTGTAGTGATTCGATCAATTATTTCGTTGTACGAAGAGATAAGTAATGGCCAATTGGAAAATGTTCATCTTGATTGTTTCAATGAAACGAACGATAATAGCCGAGTCCGTAATCTCACACTCGAGCATACCCCAATTTTTCTTATCGCGTTGTATGTTTAATTGCCACGACCGAGATCGCCCGGCTACTCGATGACAAAACCAGATAACGGATGAAGGCATTGAACGTACGAGTGAGAGAAAATCGATGTGAATTGTCAACGATGACGGGCATAATGGAGTCTCTCGTGAACGTGAAACTCGTGGAAAGGATGTGGAATCGTTGGAACAGACGAAGTTCCAATTCCATGACCGCTTATCATTGCTCTCATTGTTCCTATTCGAGCATGGTTGACGACGATTACGACGAGAAGCGATAATCGTTTTCCCATCTCTGCGGATTGATGCGCACCAGTCGATCAACCGAGTCGAACGGTCCGAGTTTTGCGGTAGTCGTACAACCTTTTACGTCGTACTTTGTTCGGTAAACTTCGTTGGGCGAGATTACCGATTCACGGACTCGTCGGGTGAATCCTTGGATGGATAGTGGGTTACATTTCTCCGGGGGAATCCAGAATTAGCTGAGAATAATCGATTTTCCAAGCTCGACATTAAACCCATGGGACGAATTTCGAACGATGAGTTATCGCACACGATTACACGCCGAGCGTAGAAACCTTCGCTCAGTCGTGTTACACGTTTGCAGTTACCATCGGAATTATGGCGTCATGATCGTCTACAAAATAATCAAATTCTAAATTGTTGTTTTTTTTACTGTCCGAATAGTATTGCGGAAAATTGATTTGTTAGTAGTGGTAGTAGTGAATGTGTTTATTGCCAATACGTTACAATAGTTGATTCTGATAAAAATTTGTTTTTTAACCATTTTTTACGTAGCGTTTATATATATAGACATCAATTGCGATCTATATTGCCAGTAGCCTATCGACCGACGTGTTTCAGTCTTGATTTACTATTTTATTTCTTTCGCTAATAATTTAATGAAATAATAATAAAAATGTTTGGTTTTGCTGAAAAATTTCATGAAAAATTGCTATCACTCAGAACTCTTGTTGTAAAGTGTGAAAAACTCTAGAAGATAGTCAATACGATGAAACAAAGGAGAAGATACACGAGAACTGTCGCAACTACTAATTTATTTTCTTTTATACTCTACTTTGATAACTTGAAAAATGTCGTGATATATTACATATTGTCTGTATGAAGTTTAAAGACCCGTGAATTGGCCCGTGAAATTTCATGGTCTCAAAAAATCCAGATATCCAACGAGACTGTTTCTAAAAACAACAATAATCATCAATTCCATGTTGATGTACGAAGTGCAGCATAACTCGCACGAGATTTATTTTTTGACAACCTTCAAACCCTTTCAACTCGACATATACTCGCCCCTTCGCCAGAATGGATATATATATTTTTTAATAATAATGATAATAATAATAATAATAATAATAATAATCGTTCGATAATAATATACGCACACCGTAAATCCCCATTCTCGTGTACCATTGCACACGTTAACAGTTGATACAATTAATTTCAAGTGTTGCGCACTTAGCGGTCGTTGTTGCGTCTCCCGTGTCTCCTTCTCGTTGTTCCATATTTCGTTACATATATATATACATTCACGGAGTAAGTTTGTTCGGGCGAAATGTGCGGCCCGCATTCCACGGCTTGTTGAGCACACACGTCGGTGAATCTTCTTAGCGGCAAGAAGCTGCTGCAGATAGACAGCACAGACCCCGAACCGGGGCTCGACCGTTCTCATCGTAAACTTGGCGATAACAACGGACGAGAGTGTGTCTGTGTGTGCGTGTGTGTGTGTGTGCAGTATGAGAGACGGATTCAGGGTGTTCCAGCGAGAGGTTGGAAGTCAGTGCACGAACAATAAGAGCATTCGGATAAGTCGAGATCCGCTTGTCCAAACATCGCTACGTACTTTTCCTCCCTCCGAGCCTCCCCTGTCCATTCAATCTTCGTTTCGACTGAATAATGCAAATTCCATTCGCGTGCTCAACACTCTCGGATATTCGACCCCCGTCGGTGTACAGACCGCGCGTTTCCAGCGATAACTAACGTTGCAAGATGCGCTGTTCTGGCTCATTACCGGTGTTAAATGAAAGAGCGAAAAATATGTGAAAATAAATGTGATGGAAATTGAAAAAAAAAAAAAAAAAAATTGTGGAAAATAATTGCGGACGAAAAAGATGGTTAACGGATGAAACGCGACACGATAATTCGATTTGGCGAGTTTCCAGATCTTTGTGAAAAATCGTCGTCCGGTCTTATCCCGCCGAGCCACACGCGGATTGTGTTTCAACCTATGACACCATATCTATGGACCATTTGACCCGTATCACTTCGCGTCCGAAACAGTTTCATCGTCGCTTCTTCATATTTTTTTTCGCCCTCGATATTTGTAAGAATAATTGGTCGACCATTTTTCGGGTTTCGTACCTCTGAATGGAAAAAATATAAAACGGAACCATTATACGATAACTTTGTTGTTCGTTCGTCAACTCATTCATTATGAAAACCTATGTGGTTCCAACTTTCCGATGACCTAGAATCATGATATTTGGCACGACGGAAGGTCTCGTAGCATCAGAAGTAAAGTGAAAAATGCGAACATCATAGATTTTTCAGTCTATGTCGAATTATTGCCTGAAAAACTTAATTTTGTGGGTTTTTTTCGAACGGACTCTACACAAAGACACCTTGGGAATTGGGCCAATTGTCTATCTTACTGAGTAATGGCAATAATTAAGTTTTTTCAATCGTCAAATTATCGATAGTTTAATAATATAGTGTTTAATAATGATAATAAAAATGATAATAATCGTAGATTCTTCGCGTTGACTACACTGAAAGAAAAGATTGGATAATATATCCATTGTTTCGTGGTTAAGGAATACTTGGTCAGAGTATTCACTCAGATGGATAATCGAGCCATCGCGCATGGTGACCGTGAGCATATTTAATGGTGGCGTACCAAAAAGTGATGCTATCAACGTATTCGATACTGTGTCAAGTCGGTAGGCGGCGCAAACAACGCGCTGGTTAGGATATCCAACCGATCGGTTGCATGAGCGCGCGGCTCGATTTCGCGCGGGAAACACCCGTCGGTGTCCGCCATGTTCTTTGCAAGGTTCAGTGTGGTTCGGTGTGTTAAGTGCAAGTGACAGCAAGCCGTGGACGTCTCTTAGATACGCAGTTTAAAATAAAATTACGTTATTTGTTATTGTTTTGTTTTATTGTTATTATTTTTTATTTTTTATGAAAAAAATACTTTCGAAGCCCTTCCAATTCTTTTTCATTGTGATTTTTAATTGTTTCGTTACATGGTTAATGTTTTCTATTTTAAATATAAAAATTCTTCTAAAGCAATTTTTATTTCTTTTTTAATAAAAAGAAATAAAAATTGCTACAAAAGTATTTTTTTTATTTAATATAACGAACAATAACCATCAAATTGGGACTGGATGGATATATATTGGGTTGGATGGATATATATCCATCCAACGCAATACTCAATGCATCCGATGCAGTATATGTGCTTTAACCTACAAAGCAGGGACTGTAACTAGAACCGGATGGATTTATTATCCAAGAAAAGTAAGTGGGCCAGCCACCTCAAAGTCGTGCCCACATTTCTAGCTGTATGTTCTGACCAAAACCCTAGTCGCATCGTCTGGAAGTCTTGGATACGGCAGCCGAGTTACAGGTTCATCGGCCATCTTGAGATGGACGCCATAACCAACGTCACCTAGTCCATTAAAAATGGTTATCATATCCAGCTAATGGGACGGCGCCCCAGAGTCCAACAAAGTTGTATACCGCAACCAATTCAAGGATCCACCGTCCAATTCTTTCTTTCAGTGTAGACCACATATATGGATAATAGCATCGAAAGATGGATTTGAAGAGACAATATGAATTTGCATCCGTTTCGTCATTCGAAAAATCTTAAATCGCGGCCGTAGCGCTGTTTCCGGATTGAAATTCATGCGATGAAGACGAGCGTCTGTCTTCGTCATTATCGAAGTAACGGGGTTGCGACTATTAAAAGATGCCAAACATCGCAAGAGCCGCACACGTGAATGGGCCGTTCGAGAATAGATAAGTGCGAGAAAATCGAGATCGAGAGTGGCAGATGTGCTTTGACACGTTTGCGATTCTAGTTCCGCGCGTATCAGGGTCGCGACCTCGAAATATAGGAATCGACGAATTACATGAAACGGCTTGTTCTCTCACATGATCTTCTTAAAAAAATTAATTTCATTTTCTTTAATCTTGCACGAAAACAACTTTAAAAAACTTAAAAATTTCTTACAAACTCTATTTTTACGAATACAGAAGTAATTTTTTTGTCCTCATAATCAAATAACAATTTTTTTTCTTATTCGCATTTGAATATAATTTTTCTTTAATTATACGATTTCTTCGAAATCAAATGATGAACCAACTCAATTTAAATGGAACGACTCTTCCAGACGAAATTTTTGTCTTCAACTTCTGACGAATCGGAAAAAAAACTAGCAATAAAAGAATAAATAGATGAAAAAAAAAATGTTGATCAGTGGAATTGGGAAAGGTGCAAAAGCGTCAATGAGAAAATAACGAGGTGGCCCCATAGGTGATGTAAGGTATTTTTCGTTCCATTACCTACACCGGAAAGTCTCTTTTGCCTCGAGACGAGAGTGTGGGTTCGAAAGATGTATTTCCTCGTTCGTTAATGGAACACAGCTTCGCGAATAAAGAAACGCAGTGGAACCGAGCGACCGGTCTAAGAATAAGAATCAACACGAGAAGCTATTATTCTTCAGCGAGTAATATAAGTCGCAATTACGCAAGCCACGTCTTGCGTTTCTTAATCAAGTCCCGATACTCGCAAGTTCTCTGGTCTGGAACCGGAGAATTCTCACGACTCTTACCCCGGCTTCGATTTTCATGATTGTCGCGTTGTTCTTCCCCGTGGGCGACGCAAAATCCGGCAGCTGCTGGCGTCGCGATTCCGTCGTTTGGTCCTCGTCCCAATTGAGAATCGGTACGAGTCCCCCCAACCCCACAATCGCTACTTCCCACTCTGTCGATGTTCTCTCGTTAATCTTCATTTTTTATCAAGCTTCCCATGTCTCCCTACCCCTTCCCCTTTCTCCGTTTACGGAACGAATTCGCTGTTTTACACGGAAATCGAAAATCTCAGAGAATCGTGTTCCACTTGGTCGCCGTGATATACACAGCGACGTTTCAGTTGCTATAATGAACGATCCGATTTTTCAACGTTATCAGGGGAAAAAGTTTTCGCACCCGCTCGCCAATTAGAGCTTGCAGATCGACTGTCTAGTAACTCGGAGTAATCCGGCTCGGAGCTTTTCGTCTCTTTCGCTTCGCCCCCCCCCCCTCTCTCTCTCACTCTCTCTCTCTCTCTTTGTTTTCACCGATTCTTTACCCGTCCGCTTACCGAGTACGTACTTATTATTTGTAATTATTAAAGCAAAGCTAGCTTTTACCGTGGCCCTGGTCTATCTACCGCGTTCCTTGTCCTGCCCATTTAATCCCGCAGGGAACACTCCCGAGTTTGCAAAGTACAAAGCGGATTCGTCGAGTGTTTGAGTTTGTTTCGCTCTCTTTTTTTTCCTCCTCTCCGTTGTTTTTTTTTCTCTCTCTCTGTCTCTCACTTTTTTTGTTTTTTTTTTGTTTGTTCTTGTTTCATGTTTTTCGTAGCCTCGTTATGCCCGACGGTTGGGAACCCGAGCGAGACGCCGTCTCGAGGAAAGAGTTTGAGACAGCGGGGGGAAATAAGCGAGGGCGAAAAGCTTGTGTTCGTTTAGCCGCCAGACACACGAGACTCGGATGCACGGAGAGGGCTCCGAGACACGGAGATACAACTCGTTTGCGGAAGCAGCTGGATAATTGCACTTTCTTCGCCGCGACGATTTTACTGACTGGCTATTTTTTTTTTCTTCGTTTTTTCTTTTTTTGCTTCAAATTTTTCATCTCGTGACTTTGAGAAACGTCGACTACCTCGCGCTTCTTCACTCGAGACTTTCGTTTCCACGTAACGCCGAGTCGTGTACGTTGCAATGCGTTTAATTGCAACTTAAAAGACTCCACAAATTGAGAAGCAAGTCGAACACCGAAGAATAGATAATCGAACAAGTCGATTCGTTTTTTCGAATCTATCTCTCATTAGTTAACAAAAATTTCCAATAATTAAAAAAAAAGAAACAACTTGCCCAACGTCCTTAAAAACGCTTATTTCATGCATGTGAAGCCCTGGGCTGAAATCGGAAACTTTGCGCCCGCTTCGAAAGCATGAAATGACGCGTTTTTGAAGGAGTCGGTAAAAATACAATTTTTTCGCCCGGAATTCAGCCAAAACTGAATTTTGTCCTTTCTATTTTACTCCTCATTGCTACAATCATACGACCAATGAAAAAAAACAATCGTGAAGCATCATGAGAGAAAATTATTCATTCACTCCAGCACGAAATTATAAAAATTCTACGTAACATTTGAATACGTAAACAATTGTTTTCTTGCAACTCGCCAGCCAACTGTTTTCAAATCAAACAATAATTTCTCTCACCCCGCGTTTCACAACGATAAAACAAAATATTCGTCCGTTACTTTGTTGAAAAGAAAATTAAATGCTAAAAAGAAAGAAAAACGAATAAAACGTTGTGAAAACGTTTGGGAAAATTATATTTCCATAAAATATCCGGGGGACGAGAGATATACCGGAGCGCTGATGTTAGCGTTAAATTTGCCGCGATAAATAAAACGAAATGGCTATAAGTTCACGTCGCGCGCGCGCGCGCTCGCGGGGGGTGTTCGGCAAACGTTTCTCCGGGCGCGGTGTGGTCTGTGGGTAAAAGAGTAAAAGAGAACCGCACGGGCGTTGCATTCTCGTACGTCGGGCTATTGCGGTCGTCATTCTTTTTTCTCTTGTCCGACGCTTTCGAAAATTGCCTCGCACACATTTTTCAGCGTGGGCGGCGGGAGGTGAATGAGGGACGGGGGCAGCGGGGGAAGAACGGATCAGGAGGATGGTGGAGGGGGGGTCGATGAAAGAGCGAGGACAACGACAACGACAACGACGTGAGGTGGGCGTGTGGGGGGTATCGGGTGGCGATCGATGTAAGCGATTTTCCATCGAGAGACAGGTGGAAAATGTGGGCGTGAGAAAGATAGAGTGTGTGTGTGTGAGAGAGAGAGAGGGAGATAGAGACCATAAGCTATATGAAATATTGTTTTATTCGCTATAAAACCTGATGCGTTTTAAGGGAATTGAAATTCCTCCTCGGGGGAGCGAAAAAAAAGGAAAACAAAAAAAAAATAGTCGATGAACGAAAAAGATGAGAGAACGGAAGAAAAGAACATGCCAGAAATGTGTGTTATATACGTGTGTACATGTTTGTATGGTGACGACTGGAGCGAGCGACCAAGAAGGGACTGTGCTATCGACCGTTTTGCAGAATATTGATAAATTCCTGCAGGAAAACTTATATATGTGTGTGCATATATATATGTGTGTTCATGTACACGGCTATCGCCGTACTCTTGATTGCACTGTTCGAAGTCTTGCAACCGGATCTCGGAACGTGAGGACTTTCAACCGCACGAACCTTCCGTCCTCGTACTTCTCATCTGTGTCGGGAGTTGTATGAGAGACCCATTGGCCTCTGAAGATTTTCTGTCCGCGACACTTCTCAGAATCGGGAATAACGACGTTTTTTTTCCTGCCCTTTTATCAACTTGGACGCACGGCTAGTTGTGGAGCGGCGAGGATATTTCTGTTGATAGCTTTTTCCCATCGAAGCTCTTGATGAATTAAGAGAAAAGAAAATATTGATGCATGTTTTTTTTCTTTTTTCTCATGATATGAATCTACCAAGTTGATTTTCCCTTCACAAAGTGTAATCTATCATCATTATTGTTTTTATTATTTTAAAAAACTTGGAAATTGTCTGCATTCAGAACATTTTTATATTTTTTTCATTCTAAGAAATATAAAAGTAATAGGAAAAAAAAATAATTGAACCATGAATCGAATGAGTCTCGGACAAGCTCGATTTTTCGGTACATTCTCAAACTCGACGTCAAATAAAAACAATCTCCGAGTTTCACATATCAACGTTCGAAAAAAAATTGGATAGATAAGTTATTTAAAAGCAAAAAAATAAATAAGTCTATAAAAGTGAAAAACACGGCAAGAGTAAAACCATGAGCAACGGTTACGTATACGAGAGAATATTGAATATCGTGGTGTGTTCCCAGACGAAGTGGATTCGGTCCATAAATACCAACAAAACCCATACGCCGGTGCTGGTAATGGCGCCACGTATATAAATTTCCCATGTATTACAAACACATGCCTCGTATACATATACATCGAAGGGATAGTGCATCATGTCGTATTTCAAATTGTCCGAGCCTCCTCGCTATGGCGTCGTAGAGCGAAGCTGCAAAGACCATTCTCGGTTTTCCTCTTCGGTTTGGTGCTGATGCTGCACCGAGCGACCATGGAGCTCGAACATGGGCCGCGCCACAGAGGCAGCACCCCCGTTAGCTACCCTATGCTCTCGGTTGTACAGAGAATGGAGTATAGTGAGGCGCGCACGGTGCGCTCTCGGAGGTTCACCAGAAACTGGCACCATGGCAGCAGGGACAACGGCAGTGTTCTATATGGAGTCATACGGATGCACCCCGGGAATTCGCGTATCGCTGAAACCCGTAGGGTCGGTTGCCGGGCGATGCGCGCCGGAGGGGCTGAGGGTTCGGCCCTGGGCGACATCGTTTCGCACACGCGGACAGGCTTTTTTGTTGTGACCCCCACTCCCCCCTGTCCCTCCCCCTCCATCCACTTTTCTCTCGGCTGTATCTATACGGAAACCCAGTGGCAGTGCAGTACACGGTTTTTGGTACGGAGTAGTAGGCAGTCCGGTTGTACCGGATATACGATACTTCCGGCTCTACATCCGTGGTACCTACACGTTGCCCGGGAGAAGGAAAACGCGTAGACGCCGTCGGATTGGGAAAACTGAAAGCATGGGATCAGTATATATATTTATATATACAGGGTGTCCCGTAACCACCGGACGTGGTTAGTACTGGCGTATTCCTTGATTTATTTCAAGACGAAAATCTATTTGCGAAATTTCGATCGGATCAGTGGTGTCCGAGCTAGAAGCGTTAGAAGATGACCAATGAGAAGCGAGGAAGCCGCAACAATGTGCCCCGAGATTCGCGCCAAACACTTGCGAACGAACGTCAGACGATATTCATCTCTCGTCAAGCAATCAATGATAGAAAAAAAACAAAAAAAAAACAAGCAAGTGTTTGGCGCGAATCTCGGGGCACATTGTTGCGGCTTCCTCGCTTCTCATTGGTCATCTTCTAACGCTTCTAGCTCGGACACCACTGATCCGATCGAAATTTCGCAAATAGATTTTTGTCTTGAAATTAATCAAGTAATACGCCAGTACTAACCACGTCCGGTGGTTACGGGACACCCTGTATATATGTGTGTGATAGTGGTCAACGGTAATCCGCAAGATAATGGGTCTCGATGCTATTTATGTCGCAACAAATATATATATATATATATACACATTTTTCATGAAGATATTTCGAAAAAAACTCAGATACAATTCTGGTACAAGATGGTTATAACATATCAATGAAAATTGTTTTAGTGCATTTTTATATGTTTCTAATAAGTAATATTTTGAAGATTTGTGTTCCCCAAAATGCTCACTATATAAGCTCGACGAAAGTTTTTTCGAAATATCTTCATGAACACACATTTTTTTCCGTAAAAATGTTTTTTACCTTTTTTTTTTTAAATTGTTTATTCCTTATACGATGCTTATGCCTTGATTGCGATTATTCTTATGCTTTTTTCCTCCAAATTTGCGTATTTTATGAGAATTTTCGAAATAAAATCCAATTTTATCAAGAAAAATTGACTTCGATCATGATTCGGAAGTTATTATATCTTTTTATATATCATTTTTTGTTACAGGAATAAAAAACTCCTGGATTTCTTTCACCAAAAACAAACTATCTACGGGAGCGACGATAAAGATTTAATTTCAAACGACTGCTATAATGTATACCTGAGGATGGTCGTTTTATGGGGTTCAACATACGCATGTGTGTGGGTGTGGATGTGTAGCGATTTCAATACGTAACTTGTAATCGCGAAACTTGGGAATAGTGTTTGCGTTGATGCGCGATTTGCTGACCGATGTGGAAACGAACGAAACGAAATTTTTCTTTTGACGACAGGAAAATCGACGAACGCATTGGATCGACGAAATATCACGATTCCAGAGGGTTATTTCTCGAGGGTGCACCTTTGTTCACGATCAAATTGTGCGGATTCGAGTAAAATCGTGGGGATGTTGTTTGAACAATTAGCTTTGATGTGCGCTCGACTGTGACTGACTATCCGTTGACCCTTTCTACTGGATAAAGTTTCGAGAGGATTTTTTTTTTTCGTTGGACATTCGCGGTGGGATAGGTGTTGTCATTGGGTGAGGTATGGACTGAAGAGTTGAGGATCGCTGATACTCGATGGTTTGCTTGATCCATGAATTTTGTTGTTGTCGATGAGTCATGCTTTGATGGTCACTGCTTTGAGTGAAATTCAATGATTTTTTATATCGTAAAATATGAGTCAGAATAATTTGTTGTAAATCATAGGCGATAATTATCATTAAATGGTCGACAATTCTGAGTGAATATATTTAATACGATAATTCAATTTGTGTGTGAGCAAAAATAAATTAGAAAAAATTCTTGTAAATTGTATTTTATCGTTTAAATAGCGAAAAAAAGCACAGTGGGATTGTGGGGCGAAGAAATTGTTTGCCTGGTGGAAATCGCGGGGTTTATTTCCCACCCGTTACAATATAATCGCATCTCATAAATTTCATTTATGAAGTAACTGCCGGAAATGTATTTTTTTTTCTTTTTTTTTTCATGGCGAGTATTAATTACACGATGGAGTACACGAGAATTTCGTCGAGGTCTCTCGCACTGCACACGAAGTAGCCTCGGGTTAATGCAAAGAACCTGATGGGCTTTCTCTTTCGCATTTCCGTCCGGTTCTCGCGCCAAAAGTTCAACGTTCATACGAATCGTCAAGTGCATCTGAATTTTTAATGACATTCTCGGGCGAGTGCCAGCCGCCAGTCATACTGATCCCTCGCCCCCTCCTTCCCACTCATTTCCCATAAAGCATAATTTTTCTTTCACCGACGCGAAATTTCTTCATCTTCGTCGGCACTCTTACTTATTATTCACCAAACTTCTTTGCTACCCGAAACTTTTTCATTTACCGCGTCTTCATGTCATGTCCGGTGTTGTAATTTCCGAGGCTCACTCGGTTCACCCCCTCCCCTTGCACCCCCGAATAACCATTTCTCAAGCATCTTATTTATCAATTTTCCACGCGATAATTTATCGCACCATTTTTTTTCAATTCAAAAAATGTATTATAAAAAAAATTCTTTGAAATTCTTTCATCAACTCATTTTTCGTCATTCTGTTTTCGGTTATTCGCACCACCGTTTCGTTGTTTATTCAAATATTGTCTTTCATAAAAAAAATCTACATTAACTGGAACGTGCGTTAACTGGGATGACGAAAAAAAAAAAACAAAGACCCGTATTTAAGGAAAATGTTTTAAAACACGAAAAGTATTTTGACAACAGCCGACGTACGTTCGCAACCGGTAAATTTTATTTTAATTCCGCGACTTGATCTTCATCGCATGTAACATTATGTTTTTTTGCGCTCGAAAAGTAAGTCCCAGACTGAAATCGTTAATATAAAATGTGGCACTCTCGACGTGGGTGCAAGCACGAACCAGGTGGTTTGTCGGCCCATGACGCCCCCCCACCCCCCACGGTTGGCGAACCAACCGGGTCTTTTCGTGCACGAAATTCTCACGAGCCGGCCCTCTCGTTGCATCTTTAATAACATCCTCGAGTTCACCGCCGTGCTCTGTCAACCGCGCGTATCTACCTCGCGTTTTTCCGCTTGCGGAAAAACTACCCTACAACACGAAAAAATAAAAAAGAGAAACACGAAAAAATGTCAGCCTCCGCCACATATTGCATATTAGACGAAATGAAGACATTACGAGTTGGTTTGGAAGAGAAAATAAAAATAAACGAAATAAATTTAAAAAAAGGGTTTGCCGTGTCGACATCGTCTTCGCACCACCCTCGGCAATAAAAATAAAATTCGTATTTCTCATTACACGTTTATTCGTCGAGATACGAGTGACGATCGAGTTTTCGTCGTGTGAGCGTGAAATATTTTCGACGAAAACTTTGTCGACGCTCGAATAAAATCCCTTCGAAATTCGCCACCCCTCACTCTTCCCCCCTCCCTCCTCCCGTCTCTCAACATTAAATTGTAATTGCCGAATCGTTAAACGTCGGAAACGAATTACGAGTTTCGGTTCTAAAATGCGTTACGTAGAGTTGCGTAAAATTTATCGTTTCGATATGACTGTTTTACTGCATTAATTTTCATAGCGCAGCCAGAACACGCGTTGTGATGGCTGCACGCGGGTCTCACGCACGTGCGGGTCTCAATCCTGGTTGACTTTACATTCGATGTGATGGTTGGATCCCGACGCATATCGTTTATATCGTGGCACAGTGGATTTTTAGTTTTACACGAAAAACCGTGCAGCGTAGAGAGAGTGAGAGAGAGAGAGAGAGAGAGAGGCGAGATACGTGTTTTACTCGCACACGAACGCAGCACGGAGCGTGGACCGGATGTTGCAACTAGGTTGTAGACTGTGCATGCGAAAGATACGACCGAAAGCGAAGTAACAGCCGCTATAAAAGTCTTGGGTTCGTCCACGTTGTTCGTCGGTGTGTACATTGTATACGTAGATATATATGTACGTATTGCCAACGTTACGTACGTTATTATAGGTTACCGCGTTCGTCCTGGTACAGTTGATGCACGTACCTACTACGACGTGCAACCGGGCGTTTCGTCGGGTAACGACATTGTTCGAGGGGTATCTTTGAGCACGGTAGAAAAGGGAAATGGATAAAAAGCTGAAATACAGAGATATATATTTGTATGTATGTGTATATCCATATATATATATAAAAGAAAGCACAGGGAAGAGTCGACTTCACCGGATTTTGCTTTTGGCTTCGGCGTTGAAAACTAAATGCGTATCACCGGTCGATCCAACGACTGCGCAATTCATATGCACGAACGATTCGGCGACGAGTTTCACATGGATACGAGAAACTTTTCGCAAGAATGAGAAACGTCGAGATGCCGAAGGATGAAAAAAAAAATTGAAAAAAATAAATAAATAAATGAAAGGATAGGTGAATAAATAAATAAATGTCCGTCATGTTGGGGGGGAAAGGCTGCGATTGTATCTTTGAGGGTTGGCAGAAGCTTGAACGAAAAGTCGAACGAGTGAAAGAGAAGATTAATGAGAGAATGGCGGCGAAGGGAGGGGGGATAATTACTCAAAGACTTGTGACGGTGAAAGGGTTGGGCGCGGTTTGTGAAGGAAATTTGAAGAAGCTCTTGGGAATTCATATGGGTTTTCATAGTTTGTCGTTTCGGTGCGACCGAAAATTCGTTGAATTCAGCTTTTTATGGTTGTTAATTACTTATTTGTCGATTGGAATTTTTGAAACTATTGAAATTAAAAAAGAAACTGAACGTAACAATATTTTCTCGTTGAAAACAAAATTTCAAACACAAATCGTTCCTATAAAAAAAATTGAAAACTTGATAACAAATAAGAAAAATTAATATCAGCAATAAATGCTATTCTAAAATTGTCAAAAATATTTTTGTTTTTCATACAGAATAATGAGAAAAAAACTTCATTAATTCAAAAAAACGCAAGAATTTCTGTTTTCTCTTCAATTTTTGATGTTTTAAATTTCCTAGGGTCGACGGGGTGGGGGAAAGATTTAGAAAAAAAATCAGGGGATGTCTTCGGGTTACCCTAAACCGAAGAAAAAATTGACGTCCATTTCTGAACGCGTAAGGGTTTTGACCCATTCGAATTGAGGCGTCCTACCCCATATATGTATATATGTATTCGCATACTCGTAAACCCGGTCGTCAGGGTACTATCGATGTTGTGAATAACGTGTAGTTTCTCTATCGTACCATCTGAGGACTTCGGACCAAAAATTCTCGACATCGAACTCTTCATCACCATCTTTCGACTCTTTCCACATTGAAAAACATGTTAGGCGCGCGTGCTTGATTTTCGTCTCTCCAACATATTCGCTGTATTTTTCGTGGGCGCAAAGGAAGCGAGATATACTTTTCCTGGCGAGCGGTTTCGTCGGCCCGGGCCATTTATGGTGTATCGGAGGTTTGTACGTGAGACCAAACCCCGGGGCGACGACGACAACGACGAGATACACAAAACACAAAAATACAGTCTGTATGAAGAGTTTGTCGTCTGTAGCCCGGTACACGAGTGGATCTCGCGTCCGCAGTAATACCCTCGCAAAATGGGAATCACTATGTTACCAAAACGTAGGGTGGACAAAAAAAAAAAATAACACGAAGAGTTTGTACCGGCAAAAGATAGCCGAGGCAACGACGCGCTTCTTTTCATCTTTTCCTTCTTCGTGGGTTTATTTTCTTTTTTTTTTTGCTTCGTCTCATTCACGAGCTTCTTTTTCCCGGTGTGCTAGCCCAGCGTTGTTACGAGTTACGGGCCGATGGGCGTGACACGAACTTTTGAAAGGGTTTTATCAAGGATCCCTCGGTGTCGGGAGAAATATTGAGGCAGATACTTTTTTTTGTCCTTGATCATCAGCCATTGTCGTGAGACGTCGCTTTTCATACTTTTTTCATTATTTCTTTATTTTTTTTTAAAATTATTATTATTATTATTATTTTTGTTGTGCCACAATAGCTTTTTCAGGTACATATTTTTTATGTAAAACCCGATGGTCGACGATTTTATATAACATCCGAGATCATCAATATTTTTTCAATTAAATTGAAGATTTATTATTGCCATTTATTGATGCATCGCTGAATCTGTTATTTTCGTTCGAATTTTTGGCCAATTAATTTTTTTCCTACTCCGTAACAGGAATCCAGAAGAATTAGGTTATAAGACTGCGATTCACCTTCACAGACACAATTTTTCTCAACTCTATCAGCTTTTTTTTTATTAAATGTCACGGTGAGATTTGTTATCCGTCTCGATTATTAATCGAGATTCTGAAAGCGAGAAACAATCGTCTTAATTTGTTGGAAACTGTGTTACAGAGATCCAGAAGACTCAGGCCATTGGAAAGCCGCTCAGGGATCCGAAGTACGTGGACATTTATCGAGAGAAGCCAATTCGTGTTGCGGTTAAGGTGCTGGTGCCAGTCCGCGAGCATCCCAAGGTAATTACTCAGTAAGCGCCAACTTCAGGGGTGGAAGAGGGTGCTACTCCGCACTTTCCCAATTTCCGCGTTGCTTCTATCCGCTCATTCGCGTATATTAGTTTCGATAACCCAATCCGTAGCGAAGGACGGGGAACGCGACGCCGAGGTTGGCGTTGCTCGTGGAAACCGGCGCGAGAGCTTTGCCGAATGACTTCCGTCGAATATTACAAACTCGCAATTTCTACGACTGTGAAATTCGAGGCCGAGAGATTGGCTACTGCTCGAGCAGTTTGTGAAACGTTGCACAATGAAATTGCACCGAACGAAGTGAGACAGTGGGTTATGGTCGACGACTGGTTGATCAAACGACTAATGACTGTGCATTTTATTTCAAGGAATTGCCATTTCGACGGATGGAAATTTGTCGCGGGGGTCGAAATTCGGAACGATCAATGTTAAGAACGACGACAATTAGCGCGAAAGCGTTTCAAATGGCCTTGACAATAAATTTGAAGGGAATTGTGAAAAGTTAAAATTAAAACTAAAAAATCGATCCATTTTTTTCTTTCCGTCCGAACGGTGGCTAAACAACGCTACATAGCCCGAAAGTTTATATGAACAAAGTTGTAGATAATTGAATTTCCTACAAAAAAGTCCCCGACAGCATGTATCTCACATTGATAGTTTACGCGTGGTAAAGCTCGAAAGTCGGGCAATGTGAGCAACCGCGTGACTGGTAGGCTTCCGGAGTTTCGTACGTTAGAAACATTGCGCGTTCTGAATTTTTGATCGTTCTGTACACGGGTCGTTCTAAAATTCGAGCGCTACCCGCCGATCTTGGCCATCCGGTTTTACCTGACTCTTCGAGATCATCCGCTTTTCCCAATCGCGTTAAACCAAAACTCACACTCTGTCTGTCTGGGCGCCATGCGCGAGGAAATTATATTCCACGAAGTTGGGCGATAATGTCGGCGTACCCGGGGGCCTCCATGTTCGCGGCCAAGTTTCGCGCACGGCGAAGCGCTCACTTCTCGAATACGCGAGAACCCACGGCGAGAGCTACGGATCTCGAGCTTATTTTTCCAACTACGGGCGAGAGTGGGATTCGTCACTCTGCCGGATGTTCGAAGAATCGATTGCTAACTCGCTTCTTCTATCTTTCCCTCTCTCTCTCTCTCTCTCTCTCTTTCTCTTTCTCTTTCGTTGCAATCCACCCTTCCAGCGTTGTGACTCATTCTACGAAACTTTGAAGAATGATAATAATGTCGTAGATTGTAGGTTTCGATTGCAAAGCTTTTCATCTCTCCGAGCTTTACCCTTGGTTACCCCGACTGTTTCTCTCCGAGGAAACGTCGTCGCGGATATTTTTCTTTGTCGAAGTGATTCGCGGCTCTTGATTCAATTTCGTACGTTTTGTTTGAAAGAGTTTTTACTTTTTTTTTTAATACTTTATTTTTTTCTTTTAGCGTCGGGTCCGCAAAGTAATTTTCAGTGAAAAGCTGCTTCGTCGCTTGTTGCCTCTTTCGTGAGACATATGTATTTGATGGCTTTGTGTGCACTTTGAAAATTTCGTTGAAACCATTTGACTGACTGCGTACGCCGGTAACGAAGATGGTATTGTGTTTTGTTTTTTTGTTTTTCAAGATTTCGACATTTTCTAATTTTTTTTTTGAATTCGAAGAGCAGCGTGGGATGATAAAACGTGAATCAGCAGACCATGATGGGATCAACGATCAGGCTGACCTGAGATCCATGATATTTATCCGAAACGTCTTTTCACTCGTCTTATCGCGGAGTCTCGGTTCTTTTACTCGACTTGACGTGAACACAAGAATCCTTCTTGCAGCACGTTCACGTTAAGTTAGAGGACGTCAATCAAGCTTGCGAGAAAAAAAAATAACCGTAAATTAGCGAGTTGGACGTTGAGGGACAAGAGTTTTAGGAGTATTTTCGTCCGACATCCGTGAAGTTCAACGAGCCGTCGCGAGTTAGCAACTTGGCTCAGCATGAAAACTGCACTCTCCCAATTTCATATTTCATTATGTTATTATTTTTAAACAATTAATTTTCTATCAAACTTTGTGAAAGGATTTCGTAAGATAAAATTAAAGGAGCACGGATGATAAAGAAAGAACATCCGAAAAATCTTCGAATCAGAATGGATAAATTGAAATATGGTGAATCCATTGTCTGTCGACGCCCTCTTCGAGCTTACATTTCCGGTTACGGTCTCTTCGGGTCATAATTGTGCGATCGTGTCGAAATTCCAAATTTCTTCGAGTTTTCCCATTGACATGTCTCTGCTCACGTTTTCCACACGCGTTTCACTCGATTCTTTGCGTCACGTAAGAATTTTTTTTTTTTTGCAATTTTCTTTTCATAGTTGGACGACTGTGGTCTCTGTCTTGTAAGCTTTATCGGAATATAGACTTTCATACGTCTTTGGAGTCCCTTCTCCGGGGTCACTCGACATTCTCTCAGCCCCATTAATATCTCACAACCCATCGACATTTCAGTTTCTTCCTATTTATCACTAACAACAGAGAGTTTCCTCGTGAATATAGTGTCGTCACGGTCCGAAATTGGTCCGTGAGCGGTAAAAGGACTGTTGCGAAGACTCGGGTAGAAAGGGTACGTCGAAAACCCACGAAAATTGTGAATCGTTCGTAGAATATTTGCATGCGCCAGATGCTACGAATCGATTCACACTGCGGCGCACGCTGGTCGGACCGTTCGTGTATTTTCGTGATCGTGACTTTTACCAAAACCCGGAAAACCTCGTACTTTTGAATTTCGTGGTTTTCCTTGATTTTCGGGACACGTCGTCGTTACCCTCGGCTACTCTTTCGACTCTTAACCACAGTCTACCACGTTTTTCTAATAAAACGTTTTTTTTTCCTTTCTCTCTTTCTTTCTTTTTCTTTTTTTTTTTCAAATCTCATATTTGCATACAATTATCGTATAATTTTACGTGAAAATTCCGTGGGTTTCGTTCAGGCGTTCTCGTTTGGATAATTTTGTGCACCCGGCGACGAGGTCAGCTTTGTAGGTACTTGTAATTATTGCTAGAGTCGTCGCGATGCACCGTTGAAATGGCGGATCGTCTTGTGCCGTCGTTTCGTACTCTCGGTGAGAAACTTTTACGTAAAACCCGAAGCAGCGGCTCTCGCGGAGCGACAATTTGGCAAAGAAGTTCCGCAATTTCGCGAGCGCCAAGGCTTTTGCTCGACGTTTTCCACGTTTTCTGTTTTTCACCGTTTCACTTTTACCCGGCTGTGTCGTGGAAGCGGCCGCGGTGTCGATTCTACTGAATATTTCGTGAAACGACTTTTGCCCTCCCACGAGCCCTTCGTCCCACCAGACCCCGTCTCGACGAGATTTTCTCGGGGTGAATCGCTGGCCTCCCTCCGCAAATCTTCACTACCGCCGTGTCCCCGTGGCTTTCAACGTCGATTCGCCGAGAAGCCTGCGGTATTTTCTCGGGCTTCACGGGACAGAGCCCCTACGTCTTGAAATATCGCACGAAACATTTTCATTGTCTGCGATTTTTTTTTTCGCCGTTGAACTTACATTTTTGAAAGATTGGTGACAACGTTTTTTTCTCCTTTTCTTTTCACTCAAATTTTAACTACTTAGATATCATTTACCCTAACGAACTATGTTTCTCAATGAAATTACTGCGAAATTCACGATTTTTTATGGTTTGCAAGATCAAAAGTTTGGAAATTTACCACTGACAAGAGAAATTCATAAAAAAATGTGTTGCCACAGTAATTATTAAGATTTTTGAGTTACACCTTTGATTCTTCATCGTTGGTGCTTTGAATTTTGTCACATCTCATCTTTAACTACAATAATGTTGATTAGAATGTTGTACATATATTATTTATTATTTTCCATGACTTCCATAACTTGATAAGAAAACAAAAATTGATTATCATGTTCACAAATGTAGCTTCATGAAATATGGAATACGTGCAATATTTCAGACAATTTTTCGACCTTATCGTTTTTCTATTTCTTTTTACCTCCAAATAAGAATGTCACTTCGAGAGATATTATTTTCGAGCTTAAGGGTGTATTTGTGTATGGTAGAAAACAGGAATTTTCGAGTGAACCGACCACGGCATTATTCGTCCGTTCTATTCGCAATTCAGTGAAACGTCGAGTAACCCCCGAGCTCCTGTCGGCAGATTTCGAGGATCTTTGCCCGCATTTCATCCTTACCACAGCCTTTTTCGATCTGCTTCGTGTATTCCTCACGATTCATAGACTTCGCACTTGACCGTTACTCCGTTTTCCTCACGACGTCTGGACTCGGTCTGCGTCGTTATATATCTACTCTGCTCTACGTGCCTGGTCTACCCGACAGCCACCAGTGTCTCGAACGCGACACAAATACCGATTCGTCCGTGTTCGAAGAATCGACGACCAAGCACAAACTTCTCACCGAATCCAATGTTCGTAAAGTCGTGAAAATAAAAAAGTTGACGGCGAAAATATAAAAGACTCGTTCGAGTAAATGGACAAGCGTACGAACGGTATTTGTCACTCCATTCTCAATGGGTTGCCCGAGAAGCTGGAAGTGGCGTTGTTTCCTCGGAGAATTACCACTGACCTGTTTCTGCTTCGATAAGCCAAAAAGCCACATCAATCAAAAAATGCAATATTTTTCCAATTTGCATATTTGAAAATAAAAAATTGATTCTTACCTATCAACAATTTATTTGTTCGGAAAATCACAATTATTCGCACAGTTATGTAGAAATAGTAATTTTCATGCTTGATGGACTATCTAATGATAATAACACATTGCCTCTGTCGCTGAGTCCTCCTCTTTCCTACGATCCTCATTCGTTCCCTTTCAAATACACGAGTAACTGACACACCTTTGAAACCCACTCATGCCAACGTTTACGATTAACACGCACGCCATTCAATGCTCGTGACACAAGAGTCCCCTTCATCCCAACACTTAACACGTTCCAATCCCGTTGAACCGCAAGCTTCCGTCCTACCTCGTTAAATATCCGAATAGCCAAGTTATTCCGTTGATGGTCAATAAACGCGCCCCCGAATTCGTCAGCCCCGCCGGTCATCTCAAGAGGGTTTCGATTTTCTCGTAATAACCCCAAGCCAGTCGAGCCACAAGCGGTCCCGGCAGTTGGGATAGCAAAAATGGGCGAAGGATTAATTGGTCCTATGACTCCCTGTCCAGAAAAAACCTAAGAGATAGAAAGAGGTCTGCACAAAGGTCAAGTCTTATTACACGATGATTTATATCATACTGTCCATTCTCACCACCCAGGCACGTATACCAATTCCACGTCTCTTCTGCTTCCCCCTCGATCCACCCTCCCCTCAGCAAACCCATGTATTTTCCCGGAGAACTCGAGATCCCGGGTAAAACCGAGAAGAACCTGTGGCCGACAATTTGTCTCATTCATGAGTGAATGAAGGGAAACAACTTTTCCAGTGGCCTCTCTTCGGGCTACGATAGCGAATGTACCGAGGCATCGTTGTACAGCTTCATACATACCTCATGCTCAACATGTACATCCGACTTTTCCATCGCGCTTCCACCCCGAGTTCGCCCTATCCCCGGCACTTCCACAGAGTCGCGAAGCTGGCAGCTGGGGAGTTTCCGGGTAACGTTGGCGAAGCCTTTTTCTCTCGCTTCTACCGTTCTTCGTACGCTTCCCTTCGCCATCCGCCACCTCGACCTCATTACTTTCAAGCGGAAAGAAGGTATTCGAGTGAATTCCGAAGACCTCTTCCACCGACGCATTGGGTCGTACCGGCTTCTCGTACCTCTTCAGATACTGAGGTATCCCTCAAGCCCCCGGAGCTCCGCCAACGCTCTATCCCGAGTACAAACTACTCTTCCTCTGTCTTTTCCTTTCTCATCCCCTTTCCCCTGCCCCCCCCTCCTCATTCTCCATCTTACAAGTGTCTTTTTGCCGGTAGCAAACGATACAGTCTACGAGTAACGACCCTCAACGATACAGATCCTTTAGTCCCTCTTCAGTGTTTTATCGGCCGGGACGAAACATTTCATTGCTCCTTCCGTCTCTTCAAGACTTCAAGTACTGTTCCATCGTTTTTCCGCTAATCAAATAGTGTTTGAGGATTCAAACTTGTTTCTGGAACGTCTTGACGAGCATCTCGATGTAACTTGATACTTGCTGAGCTACGTTGACTGTATGAGAATAGTGTATGTAAATTGACTGCGGACAATAAGCAGATTTGATTGGTCCGTCGAGTCCATTTACCGCGCAAGTGTCTCGTTTTCCTCGGAGCTTCCTCCTCACACGCGTCTTTCATGCGGAGAGGTAATGAGGTTCTCCTGTTCGCAAGTAACGTGTCTCTTAACGACAGGTCACCTCGATCATTCGGCCTCAATTCGCCTCGAAATGACCAACGCACGACATTTTACAACCTCTCATCGTTTCTACTCAATTGCATCATCGATGCACCAT
The DNA here is from genome assembly GCA_963662125.1 of Diplazon laetatorius. Lineage (NCBI taxonomy): Eukaryota > Metazoa > Arthropoda > Insecta > Hymenoptera > Ichneumonidae > Diplazon > Diplazon laetatorius. The sequence goes on from OY759152.1 coordinate 14,212,764, forward strand.
CGATCCGATAATGTTTCAAGGCCATCCATTTCCGAAGTACATTTGCCAATTGGACAAGACATTAAACACGATACTACGATCAGTGTGTTGCTTCGAGCGTTGAAGTTGGAATCTTTTCATGGGTCTTCGGGTCCCCGTAGTTTCGCGAAACATTAAACCATCTCGAATGCTCGGTTCGACGTGAAGCTCTCCCCCATCCCGGGAATGCAACCCTACCCTCCCACCTCATTCGATCTCGAACTACACACAATGAAATCGAAAACCTCGCCCGGGTTTTTATGGAAAACGTTGTTACGGTCCGGCTGTTGAATTTAAGCGCTTCTCGCTTTTCTTCTTACCCTTCTGTCTCCGGTTTTTAATGCCCTTCCGTTATCGTCCGCGTTCCGCCCTCCAGCCGCATTTCCACGAGGGTACTTACGTTCAACCCGCGCCATCACGTTCCTCACTCATGTTCGGTTATGGTCCTTTTTGATGGCTATTGTGTCCTCCGGGCGGCCAACGTTATATATATATCCTCTTATTTCATTGATACCCCATTATTTTCGTTATTCTCAATGACATTTCACCGCCCTACGTTATTTCCACCGATAAGCCCGAAGCTTCTTCTTCTGCTATCTCGAGGATCGATAAAAAAGACTGTTATCTCTCGGTAAAAAAATGAAAAAATAAACGTTCGCGGTCATCAAACATAATAACCACTTGTACATACCGACGACGTTACACTTCGGCAATTATTTTTTAATCTCCCTCGTGTTTAAATCGCGCTATCTTCGATGACAATTTATGACCTCGTATCCCACGTAATTGTCGGCAATTGGTTGAAGCTCACCGAGGCTTCGAGCCATCGAGTTCGATATTCGCGTTACGTTGATGGCAGGGGAAAAAAAAATTGTGAGAAATCGAGTTTCATTCTTGGCTCGAGGGTAGTTTGGAGTTTCTTGCGGCTTCCACGACGTTTTTCATCATCTCACCCGGTGGAAATAAAGACGTCGACCGGGAGTTATAGTAATAACGTATATTAGGACTTTTGCTCGGTCTCTTCGTGCGTGTCTTCCATCAAGCGTGGGCGTGTGTGTGTGTGTGTGTCTTCTTCGTTCTCGGAGAACGAAGATATGAGGAAGCTCGCGGGGGCCTTCGACGTTCCCGAGTGCCCATTGAGGGTCTCCAGAGCGAAGCCGTCGGCTTCATGGACGACGACGACGACGACGAAGACGAGCGGGCATTGAAGAGCGCGAATAAGAAAAAGTCAAAAAGCTCGAAGTCTTTTCAATGTTTTAATTTTTTTTTCCTCTTTTCTTATTTCAGAATATACATCGCAGACACTCTCCGGCTCGGCCCTATTTACGCTTTGCTACCCCCTTCTTCTCGTCTTTTTTTTTTTTTTTTCATCATTTTTCTACACATGCAAAATACGTTCTCTCGACATTTCAATGCGTCACGAGTTTTGTGAACAATGAACATTCGTTTCCGTGACCGTTAATTGAATTAACGTGAGGCGGGGTGGGGGGTGGTATGTGTAACAAGTTTGGAATTTGAATAATTGGCACATTGTTGGGCGACGGGGATGGGGGGGGGGGGGGGATGGTGAGAGAAAATTGTGGCGAACAAGAGATAATGTATAACGCAGATATCTCTATTGCCCGTGGGTACCGATAGTGATTATTCGGGGGAAACAAACAATTTTCAATGGTTCAGTGTGAAATACTGGGTTTTACCCCGCGTTACCCGACCGTGTAGCCCCATCATTGCGCGACACTGACGCTTTACGCGTGCACTCCTCTTCATCCCCACAATCTGCATGGCCTGCATCCAGCTGCGGCTGGTCGAGATACCGTCAAAATTTCGCCCCCTCCCCTTATATGTGTGTGTATATTTATTATGTGTATACTGTATACGTATATAAACAGAGAGGAAGTTGAATGGATAGATAGATAGGGATAGAAATAAAAAAAAATATGCGTGTAGGTGTGTATAGATATATATGTATATATTTTTCCTCTCTATCACACGCTGTGTGGGCAACCCGAGTGCAGCACCCGTTCAAATTAGAATCCGAGAGAAACGAGACAGTGCAATGTGTGGCGTGCTATACGCCCGACGTCCTCTCCTCCTATTACTCGTGTGTGTGTGTGTGTAGTGTAGGTGTTTATATATATATGTGTGTGTACATATATTTATGCACCGCACCCGGAAAAGCCGCACACCACGTGCCTCCCCGCAGTTCCGACGACTACTTCAGTTCAATGCAAAATACAGAGATAATGCATTGGACAGGGAATGCCGAAACAACCCCCGTGCAGTTGCAACAACACTTTATAATTGTTCGTCAACCATCCGTGGTTAACCGAGATTCCGAATAAATGGGAAATCCATCGTTTATGGGCTTAACCGTGTTGCTCTGGCGAGGCTGATGAAAGGATATTGTTTTTTTGGTTCTCGTGTGGATGAATTGTCGGCTGAAAAAACCTGCTACAGAATATTCCATTGATTCAATGTAACATGAAATTGTGAGAATTGTGTGTAAAATTCGAAACAAGAGACAACTGTTTCGGATACATTTTTTTTTTTATTTCAATGCACGAATCGCTTTGTATCGACGATTTTTTTCAACCACGATTTGACAATTTGGAATTGATACCTCGCTCACGTATCGTACAACCATATTTGTTTCAAAAACTCATTTTCTCGTGGGGAAAAAAAATGATATCGATCCTTCTCATCGTTGGTTACCCTTCGACGAGGTCATATCACGTGAGTTCTTCTGATAATTGGCATCTGCTGATAGGGTTGTAAAATTCGTTGTAAGCCATTTGAAACCTATCTCATGTTAGTTAGTTTCCACTAGTTTCACAGTCGCACAGATCGCCTAATTGGAATACATTGCCACACGTGTCAGCGAGTATGTAGCATCATCGACACAATACGGTTATTAATTGGGTCACTCGACTTTACACTACGAACTCGTGGAAAGTTTCACGTTTTCTCGTTTTCGTCTCTGGCTCGGGAAATTTTCGTATACCGCGATAAATCATAAGCCGCGAATAAAACGCGAAGCTCCGTAAGCTCCGGTTAGTTTCTACGAACCGTGGAGAAGCAACGTCACTGACTAAGTCGATGTCGAGTCCAATGGACAGTGGTCACTGCTGGCTTTTACCAAAGCTTTGATTTATAACCGATTACAACGTCGCTATTTCCAACGTTGTTTCAGCTCTAAGCTCTTTCGTTTTTTTTTTTCGTTGAGTAGTAATACCAGCTTTGTTTGCTTTTTTTTCTCTTTACTTCGTAGACTCGTGGAAATTTTCCAAGCACGTATCGACGTGATTTGTTTTTTTACTTTTTGTTCTGAAACTTTTTCTTCGTTTTACTTCGTCACAAGGTTGAACTGACTGTCAAAGCTGTTAAGACCGGGCTTATTTCGTCCTTTGGCAACTTGTTCGAGATATAATCCAAACGAGTCCTTCCGGGTTGACAATACCCACTAATTTTCGTAGTTCGTAGCTGATTCGTATTTCTAGATTTTCAGAATATTTCCCGAAAATTTCGACAGCATTGATTTGCAAAACCTCGCGCGAATTAAATCTTGTACGGTAAAAATCTTGATTAATCGCAACTTCATCTCGAAGTCTCTGTTACGTAGCTTAGTTTCAGCAATCATTACTATATATACACTACCGTCGGATATTATCAGGACACTAGCGAGGCGTGCTCGCCGAAATAACTTCTGTCTTTGAACGTCGATACCTTCGCGACAAATGAAGCTAGAAACTTTTTCGAAGCACCGTTAGAAAGGTCATGAATATTTGAATCCATTGATATTTTTTAAATAATATTTCAATCGCTGAGCACTGAGATAATGTATAAAAAAGATTGAAAAAAAAATCAGTTTTTTCCGAAATTTTCTACCTCGACTTCAACCCATGGCCAAAGTTCGGAAAAATTTTTTAGAAAGTCGCAACTTCTCACGCATGATCTCTGAAACCTTACCTGTAATTCGAGCTCAAAAAGTATGAAAAATCTTCAGCGGTTCTTGAGTAATCACGAAAATTGTACGGGCGTGCGTAAATCGAGCGCGGGCCATCGATTGCACGAGTCGACGGTCTCGCTCGCTTGTTTTCTCGGAGGAGCAGGACCGAAACGGATCACGAGCGCAGCGGGCGCTTGTATGGAGTACCCTTGCGAAAGCATGTTTTATATAGCCAAAACAATAATTTTAATATTGCAAGGAAAAATTAACCTGTTATAAATAATGACAATAAAATTTAAAAAATATCGTCAGTTCAAACGTAATTACGCACGAAAATAAATTGTTAAACGTATAAAATACTTTTTTCATTCGAACAAGAACAAATTTTTTAATTTATTTTTAACGACGATAGATTATAATATTTCTTCCAAACGTCTTGAAGAATATAAGTACGGAAACGTTAAACGAATTAACAGACAGAATGCCGGCTGTCTGCAAAGCGGTGATTTGAGCCAAGGGCGGTTACTTCGATGAGTCGAAAATTTGAAGAAGCTGTTATCGCAATATTATAATCTATCGTCGTTAAAAATAAATTCAAAAATTTGTTCTTGTTCGAATGAAAAAAGTATTTTATACGTTTAACAATTTATTTTCGTGCGTAATTACGTTTGAACTGACGATATTTTTTAAATTTTATTGTCATTATTTATAACAGTTTAATTTTTCCTTGCAATATTAAAATTATTGTTTTGGCTATATAAAACATGCTTTCGCAAGGGTACTCCATACAAGCGCCCGCTGCGCTCGTGATCCGTTTCGGTCCTGCTCCTCCGAGAAAACAAGCGAGCGAGACCGTCGACTCGTGCAATCGATGGCCCGCGCTCGACTTACGCACGCCCGTACAATTTTCGTGATTACTCAAGAACCGCTGAAGATTTTTCATACTTTTTGAGCTCGAATTACAGGTAAGGTTTCAGAGATCATGCGTGAGAAGTTGCGACTTTCTAAAAAAATTTTCCTGACTTTGGCCATGGGTTGAAGTCGAGGTAGAAAATTTCGGAAAAAACCGATTTTTTTTTCAATCTTTTTTATACATTATCTCAGTGCTCAGCGATTGAAATATTATTTAAAAAATATCAATGGATTCAAATATTCATGACCTTTCTAACGGTGCTTCGAAAAAGTTTCTAGCTTCATTTGTCGCGAAGGTATCGACGTTTAAAGACAGAAGTTATTTCCGCGAGCACGCCTCGCTAGTGTCCTGATAATATCCGACGGTAGTGTATATATACATAGACTACTTGTACAATCTTCTCCATTCGTTTGGAAAAATGTCGAACCGGTGAGAAAGTTTTCTTACAATTTTTAATTCCACAAGATTTTATATCACAGTCGAAAGAATTATCACCGGTCCTACGTTGGGTCGGGAAGGAATTAAAGTTTCGTCCGATTTAAATCAGACACGAAGATCCATCGGCAGAAAAAAAAGAAGTGAAAAAAAAAACAGAAAAGAAAACTCCGGCAAAGTTTTTTCGCTGTCGAGGACGATTTAATTCTTTCAATTACAAAAGTTTCGACGAATCACCGTTCTTAAAATTAATTTCCGTTTTTTTTTCTTTTCTTCTTTTTTTTTTGTTTCTTCTTCGTTTTCGACACTCGCAACGTGAAGTTAGTCGGTCGTAGGATCGGCGAAGAACAATTATGCCGAATCGTCGTGATCGAGAGACACAGATGTTTCGTTTGGAGCACCGTTATCATCATCCACTCCGTTGCCGATGCCCCCCACACAGTGTTATGGATACGTATGGGAGTTTATATCGCGGGCAATTCCACTGGAATTGACGACCCTCTTTGTGGACGCGCTGCCATTGGTTTCCTCTCCATTAGCCTCGGCTCCGACGATCCTTCTCGACACCGGCGTATAACTTGATGTCTATCTGATACGTCTATGTGATTGATCGTCTGTCCCGGCTGTTGCTGCTGCTGCTGCTGCGCCACCACTCGTCGCGCTTACCAACATCCGGACGTCGCCTAACCGGAAACGATATTCCAGTCAAGTGATGTAAACGCACAAGGGTGTCTTCAATCTCTGCACCGTCACTTTTAGTCCAACTATCTATCGAAGTCAACAGCCACTTCGCAACTTGTACATCACTTTAACGTTTGCACATCAGAAAAAAAAAATCTCTCGGCAAAAATACGGTTAATCTTTCCGTTATTCACTCTTTCAAATCAGAAAATTCTGCAAAAGATAATTTTATGGTCTTTGGCATTTTTATTTATTTTTCTTCTCTTTTTAATTGACAATATTTGTTTTGATTATTTTTTTTTTCATCACATTACTGTAATTATGGAAGCTCTCGTCAATTTACTATCGGTGAGCTTCACAAACACATCTTGGCGTCGTTCTGTTTGCGGAAAAATCGATTTTCCAACTCGTTTCACGCTCTCACATTATTGCACCAGGACAGCTATGAAGTTACCGATCCGACGAATTTTTACACCCCCACCCATCCCCTTTCAACCTTCCTCTTGGGGATGAACGACCCGATACCGGTCCCGGGAACTTTGGGCAAACGTTATTTTACCGCCTGTGGAAGGATTGCAACTCTCGCTTGTCCGGACAACTTATCAGATGTGACCAACGCTCTCTGGCCGCGCGTTTGACTTGTTAACCAGATGAATCCCTCGCGACTGGAATATTCATTCCAGCCTCGCGGGCACTCGAGCTTCCACCGAGCTTCGCTCCCCCCAAACTGCGACAAAGTTTATTCCGTGTGAAATTTTATTATCAACTCTGTCTCCGACCCTTTCTCTTTATTTCTCTGTCCCACGTTCACTCATGTTACGCATATATATATTTTCGACAATTTCGTTGCGTGTTCTACTTGCACAACATTTTCTGTTGTAAATTCACTCGAAACTCGTAATTTAATTGAAAACGTGTTTTTTTTCTTTTTTTCCCTTCTTTCGCTAATTGAACTCTTTGACCAATCTAGATGTAAAATTTTATGTATTTGCGATAAAACGAAACTTCGCAGGATTTTTCGAAAAGTGCGGGAGTCCATGACTGTTTGTACAGTTACGTGCACGTAAATCGTTCAGAGAAGTCAGTAAAATATAAATCTTCGACAACGTAATTTAAATAATAATAATAATAATGAATAATCCTCTCGGGGACGCTCCTCCAGCACTCAGCCAATTTGCACCTCTCGTTGCAGAGTAAATACGTAGCAGTAACGCTGAGAATTTTAATAAAGTCCAGACTTTCATGATCGTACAGCGTAAGATATAGATATAAACTCCGGATTACGTTAATGAAAAGAAAAAAAAATGTATTTCCTCATTTTTTCGTGCCGATGATCCACGGTGTAGAAAATTCTCGTAATATTCCATCGCAACCTCGCATGCTCTACCAGAATCATATTCCTAATTACGAGATAACGCTCTTTACTCCTAAAAATTAGCGCTACTTCGGAAAAAATTTTCCTCCGAATCCATAAAAATTCAAATATAATTATTTTTCGAACGACAAGTCGTTTGGGTGACAATTCAAGCCGATTCAAAACATTTCTTCCATCATTGTCGTCGAATCCAACGCAAAACCATCGTAAGCAAATTCTCAATTCAAATTTGTCAACCACATTTCGAATATCCGTCGTTTTCCAGGAAAATCACATTTTTTTATTTATCACCGAAGTGAATGGGGTCCGCACACGTTCGACGATATAAAAAAAGTCATAAAATCTATGGTCTTCGATTCACCGAGTACCTATCGCGAAGGGATGCGTCACACGTATCGCCCACGAGCTTTAAACGCTCTAACGTTATGCGATTCGGGAAGGTATGAATGCATCAAGTGGATCTCTTCTCGAGGGTTGCAACGTGGTTTGAGTTTCTCGTCGGAATATCCGTGCCCGATGTTACTGTAAAAACGAAATTGCCGAGGGTTGACATTTCGTTCGGGGGTTATCTTCGTGTCTGATCGGAGCCCGTGTCGTGTGGTCGTCGTCGTCATCGTTGTTACGGGATGGCACGTCTGTTCCCGTACGAAGATATCAAGAAGCTGCGAACTCCGGATGGCGATAACGGGCTCGAGTTTCCGAGACGGCACACCGAAGTCTCGTGACTTTGCCCCCCACCCCCCTCCCCCCCTCCTCCCTTCGTCGTCGAGGTTACACGATCTGTGGCTGTACGAGTAAAACTCGAAACAGGATTTTCTCGACGAACAAGCCACGTCGTGGGTTCCCGTAATACCGGGCAACATCGGCGAGCTTTCACGTTATTACGTCAGCTCGGTCAAGTTTGGAAAATCATTTCTTTTGACGGTGCTGTCTCGAAATCTACACATTCGCGTTTTAACTTTACATTTAACGAGGTATGTCGTCCACTTGATGATAACAAAGCCGAGGTCGCATGGAAATGGTGTCGACGACCGGCAGACGGGACATTTCGGTGCTACGGTTTTTTTCTTTGACGTTGTTAGGATTTTTTAAATTCTTCAATCACGATTTCGATCGAATTTTTCGTAGCCTCGCTCACGAGCTTCGTTTTCATGTTCATTTGACGTGAAAAGATAACGCAAATTCACGAAGCTTCCATTGGCACATCGTTAATTAATGGAATATCAAAATTTTAAGTTCACATTGATGAAAAAATCGATTTTTCAATGAGAAAAAAGCTTTCGAATACAGGGATAGATATTCACATTTGATAAAAATGTATTTGAAATACTTCTTCGAATGAATAACTACGATTTATCGACTACAACTGAGTTTCATCAATCGATACATTTTTGCGATTGAATATTTTGCAACCACGTGGGAACATCAGAACCAGTGAAAGACGAACGATCAATTCGAACGACCAAAAAGCTCATTGGTGCGAGCACACGCGCGCCCTTTACCGTGTGTTATCTCACAAATCCGTGAAAGTCATAACTAACAAACGCTCCACACGCGTTGCGCACATTCCACCGCCTACGCCACCCACGCCTACAAATATCGTCCCTCCACCTGAAAACATCACGTTTCCTCCACGTCGTCTTTCTTTTTTTTTTCTATTCGCAATTTCGCTTCGCGATACGCACAATATTTTCCGCAAATATTTACCCTTCGAAGGTACGATGACAACGAAAAATACGTAAATAACAAAAAAAAAATGAAAAACGAAAAAAAAAAATTACAAAAACGATACTAAAAAAATTATCAAGTCGAGCAACGCACGAGCTTCTATAAACTACAAAATCAGGTGACAGTACTCTGGATGCAAATTTTTCACTGCACGTCCACGACATTCCTTGTCCTCGTGATTTTTTTTTTTTTTTTTTTTTGCGTTGTATCACGGTTTCTCTTCTTTCGCTGGAACCCTCGACGGAGATTTTCATCATTCGCGCCTCGTGGCGATGACGAGAAAAGAGAGGGTAAAAATATAATTATGTGTGGTTGGTAGCGGCCGGGGGAGGGGGGGGGTCATTCGGTGCTGTCATCACGTGTCGGCTAGTCGCTGATCCTTCGAATTAATTAAAATATAATTTGGCCGACTGGCGCTAGCGGGGTCGGCTCTGTGTTGTGCCGGCTTGGTGGTCGAATTTAATCAAGAGTTGTTTTACCCCGTCGAGTGTGGAAAAAAAAAGAAAAAAAAACGTAGACGAGAGTTGTGAGCGTGGTTGTACTACGCTGGGTGCGATGCAAATCCTCTAAACCTCCCCCCCCCCCCTCTCTCCCGTTGTCCCAGCCACTTACCGCAACGAATAAAAAAAATAATTCGTTTTGCCTTCCCCATGGCGTGTATATTTATATGCGTGTGCGTGTGAGTGTGTGCCGTCGTGAAATGTAATAGAGGGCGGGAATCGAGTGTACAATTTGCTCGCTCAGCGAATATTTTAATTCTCCGGTTTCGCAAATTTACGAATATTTATTTTATTCGCGAAATAAAAACATGCAAAGATTTATGATTATTTTTATTTTATTTTTTTTCGTTGCAGTTCAACTTTGTCGGCAAGCTACTGGGACCCAAAGGAAATTCGATGAAACGTTTGCAAGAGGAGACGATGTGCAAGATGGCAGTGCTCGGCCGTGGCTCCATGAAGGATCGGGCAAAGGTCAGATTATAATACAAGCAGTTTGTTCGGAATCCTCGGGATTCTGTTATACCCCATTCTCCATCGAATTCATTTTTCCATTCCTTTGGCTTGATATTTTCGTTCTCTTTTCTTGTTATTTTTTTTTTTTTTTTTTGTTCCTTCATTCCGATCCAATTATCGAGCACATGATTTCCCGGGCAATTCGCTATTTCCCCGCGGGGCTTTTCGCGTCTAACGAGTAAAGCAGACGGAAGATAGGAATTGGTTAGAGATGCAACGTGATTGCGCACGGTAAAAACGTAACGATTTTTCTCATTGTCGAAGACGCCGGTTGATATCTCGTCTTATCCCGGTTTTTTTTTATTATTATTTTTTTTTTACGCTACTTCAATTCCAATAGATCATGAACTTATTATTTTTATCTTGAAATTCTTGAACCATACCTGTTATTCTTTCGACGTTCTTACGTCGATCAATTATTCATTTTTCTCGTTATTTTTCGTTATCGAAAAATATGCTGGAATTTGCATTGGAAATGAGAGAATAGCGAAAACGATAGTTCAGATTGTTCAGGTGGAAGATAAAGATCGAGAGGGAGTCAATAAAGGTGATGGTTAAGATTTTTTTTAAAAACTTTTTTAACGTGATTGAAATTTTGTTGACACAGCCTCAGCGACGTTGGTTCTTATGGTGGCTTGCATGTATCGAAACTGACACTGAATTTAGGAAAAATTTATCATGTATTCGTAGACCAATTTTCAATTTCCTCAGCCCAAATGATTATTATATGACTAACCCTGATACTTACTGATTTCAACATGAAACTAAAATTCAGTGCATCGAATTAAAATGTCTCCTCTAGCGGCTGGTATAATCATTTTCTTATAATATCGAAAATAAAAAATGAAAATTTCAATAATTCGCCAAAATTCATAATCAGTAGAAAAATAATAACCCGATAAATTATTTACCAGCGACTCAAAATCGCTACACACCATCTCCCGTGCTATTCATCCACAATCGCATTAGAAAAAAAAATTCCTAACATCATAAAAAATTATTATTGTTGAAAATAATTTTCATTGTTACATTTATCGTCGCGCAAGCTCTTTAATTTCAAGAAGCTCACGTCTGACGTACTTTTTCCATGGCGCACCACAGCCAACCCCTTCCCAACGTCGACGACCACCGAAATGAATAGCTCCAAGAGCCGAAGCAAACATCGCAATATTTTTGCAGATTTTTACGTCGTGAAAAATTCGTATTCGAACGTCTGTTCTCGCGTGATAACGGAACTCCCCGGCCATGGGGTCGTGAGAAGAGGGTCGAAAAATGTTTCGTCCCGACGAGAGAAAGCCCGTGGTTGGCCGTGGAACCGTGACAGTTTTATCACTCGCAATGATCGCGACCATTTGCCGTATTCGCCCAGAGTACCTTGCTCGCTGCTGCTGCTTGCACCCCTTGCCTTCGTTTTGCCACTACCGGCTGAAACATTAAACTCATAAAGTATGGTGTCACGTCGCGTTCTCGCACCGTTTACACCCGCACACGTACCCACTGGCAACTTCGGAGCCACCGTAGACCGCTTCATTCCGTCCACCATTTCCGGATCCGCAAAATAGCAGTTAACCCTTTTTTTTTGTTACTCACTCTTTCAACTCGAAAAAAAGAAATTCCCAAAGTATAATTTCCTGGTGTCGTCGCGAAGGGATCATAGCGTACCCTCCATGACGTAATTCACATTGAAACAAACGTGAGACTCGAACTCTCGATTTTTTATTTTTATTTTTTTTATTTTTTTTTTGTCACCGTGAAATATGATTCGCGGATTTGACGAACACAACTCCAAAGCCTCGGAGAACGAGATACCTGTTCGACAAAAAAAAACGACACCTGCTGCCTTCGTCATTATTATTTTTATTTATTTTTCTTCTCTTCTGTTTTTTTTTTCACAATGTTTTTTTTCTTTTTTTTCTTTTTCATCACATAACTCTGATAATGGAAGCTTGGCTGGTGGGAGGGTTAGCTCGACACTCACAACAGTAAAGTTATTATCGGTGAGCGACGAGGCGAAAAAAAGTGGGTGGGAAGAAGAGCAAAAAAAAAAAAAGAAAAGGCTTTCCAGATAAACCCGGTCGGCAATGCCAACGTGTAGCCTCGGGCCTCGGGTACTATACGCTTATAACCCGGCACAGAAGCACGTATTTTTCCCCGGGAGTTCGAAAACTCATGTCTCTTTCTCTCTTTTTCTCTTTCTCTTTTGCGTTCTCATTTTTTTTCGTCCAGCATCCGCGTTTCCCCTTTAGGGTTGAACTTCGGACTCGGCCGAGGAAAAAAAAATCGAAACTGTACCGACGCACGTGTACACGCGTGTAACAGCGCTGCGGTGAAAAAGTCGTTCGTTCGCTTTTCTTCGTTGCGACTTTTCTCTTCCAACGTTACGAAATGTTTCATGTACACACATGCGCGTGTACATTTCGTACGCTTTTTTTTTTTGGTACAGTGCTTCGATCCCGCGTCGTTGCTTCTTTTCCACAAGCTCACTTTGTGACGAAAGTACCTACCCCCGTGCTCGTTCTTTCGGCAAACGCGTTACTCTCGCCACGACGTTTGCAAACATTTCGTGACAATGAGCATTTGTTTTTTTTTTTTTTTTTTTTCGGACCGTGGCTATTCCACCGTCGTTCCTCGCCTCGGCCATTCGGTAAATGCGTCATTGTTGCTCCGGAAAATTATGACGGACGGGTTTTTGAAATTTATTCTCACGGAAAAATTTGAGAGCCTCCCAAAGTCCATGGAGTTTCGCATGAAAATTGTGAAAATTACATTTCTTCTAGGTCCCACTGTTTCTAAATTGGAAGCGAAATTATTTTTTATTTTTTTGTTTCGACGTTACTTTGTAATTTCCTTTTTTGTTATGAACAAAAATGTTGCGTTGTACGAAAGGATGAAAGTTTAGCGGTGGTAAAAACCGACTGAACGAGAACCAAACATTTTTTCCGGTCACACTCAAATTTTTTTCGTTGAACAAAATTATTAATCGTGTGTTATATTTAATTCATACATTTTTGTGGGGAAAATTTCTTTTTCTTTTCTTTCTCCAATATCGTTAATACTCTGAGTCGATTCTCTTTGAAGTCGTCAAAGTTGTGATGGCTCTGAATAAAACATTTTAATTGTAATACCACTCGTTTCAATGTTTCCAACATCTTCACCGAGCTATCTCGAGCATTTTCTCAATGACGTGAATCTCACAGTTTCACGTCTCGTATTATCTCGCGCTTTTTTTTTTATTTGCAAAATCCTTTATGACTTTGTCGCGATAGCCGAGTGAAAGCGATATCGAGTCAACGGGGCGGATGCGAGGGTGAAAGCAGCAGCAGCAGCGACAGCGATGGAGCAAACTTGGTTTCCGGAAACACACGCTCGGCGTATATTCTATTTGATAAAAAGAATAGAAGCCGGCCCAACGACGGTCGAACGCTTCGAAGGAAAAATCTTCCTCGAGAGTCACGAAGCCCGGGCGTCGCTACAGATGCGGATAAAGGGTGGAGAGGATTGAGGGGCAGGAGGAGCGAAAGAGCAAAAGGTCGAGAGCTTTGGGGTCTTCGGCAAATGTCCTATAGTTCGAACCTCCGAGTATTCTAGGTAAATTCAACATGGTGGATGGCAAAGAGAGACAGAGAGGAAGCCACCTTCCCCCCCAAGCTTTCCCATCTGGATCACAAAATCTCGGATGGAGCGCGCAAGTGATTTATCGTTACTTCTTATATTTAGGAGTCTAGGTTATAAAGCCTCCGGTTGAAACTTTTTATCTCTCTATATGCCTGCCCCCCCCCCCTCTCCCCCCTCATCCGTTCTCGTTTCTCCAGGCCATCGTCCTCTCTTTATTCCTCATCCTCCCGCAATTCGTGTATCCACCGGCATCGTCTGAGCACATCCCACTTTTTCCCCCGGAGAATATCGCTGTCGCGCGTTTTCCGCCTTTTCCGCGAAGCTCAATAAAATCTTGGCCATCCATCGGCGTGGCATCCGATGACGTTTTGGGATTGACGACTTTCGTCGATGTCAACGTCATCCACCTTGCGCGAAGGTTGCTCTCTTGCAACGTCTTTCATTGCCCCACGGAGACACGATGAGACTGAACATTTTCAACGCATCAGACCGATTTGACTTTAAGAGAGCTGGAATGAGGCATTGATAGGATCTGAACGGAATCGACGAAGAATATTTAATGACACTCGTGGATGTTAACACGGTTTCCAAGAAGCTGGACAAGATCTGGGTCAGAGAGCTGACTGGACCAAAGTGTTAGATGTGTTTTTTCACTATCCAGCTGCTTCGTAGGATTTCCGTTCAGTATCTAATTAGGATTATCCTGTTTCATCCGGTGAACTTAGTCAGCGATATTATCCAGCCTCGAAATCATCTAGATTAAGAGAAGGCAATGGTCCTGATACTATTCCAAATTACTGTACGTCGGTCCGTCAACTCAGCAATCGCTTGGATCGTATTTCGCACACACGACGAAAAATCGTTGAATCGATCCAAATTCCTAGCGACCACATTTCAAGCGAGTCCACGACAAATCGCCAGAGCCATCATTCAAATAATTCACGAATATTTCGGAAGATGGTGTACAGTTATCACAGCGTTACAATGTACGTAATGGCCCTCCCAGAATAGTCCGAATGTAGTCTATGCCGAGACATTGGTGGAAACCCAACGAGGCCTTTCCTCTCTCTCTCTCCCTCTCTCTCTCTCTCTCTCTCTCTCTCTCTCCCTCCCTCTCTCGAACGTGGTTGAATTTCGAGAGCCCGGGTCCTCGCTCGAGTTACCCCGTGTACAATGAAAACTTCGTGAAGCAGCAACATGGGAAAAGCGTACGTTCCGAGTCATGGATCTTGGGAGCCGAAGTACGTAGTAAGCAAGTCCTTCGTGTCTCGACAGTAGGTGCTCTCTAACTTCGGCTGCGGTTCTACGGCCGCAGGCCATAACTCGGTTAAGGCCGGAGGCACAAGCAGAAGGAGGGGGGAGGGGGGCAGGGTGTACGCGAGGAGTGTATGACGTCTAGTAGTGAGCAGGTGGTTTAACGTTGTCATCCATTGTCATCGTTGTCATCGAGTTTATCCATCGTATAATACGACGGTTGGGAGTTGAGAGGAAAATTATAAAGCACCCCGAGGATGGTGCATCGATGTGTCTACGCGGCGGGGAAAAGGGCTTACACGTTGGTGGGTAAGTAAAGTCGGGGCTATAAGGAAACCCGGTTTGGGACATCGTCGATAGTATGCGTGGTTGCAGGGGGGAAACTCCAGAGAATTTGATAAGCCGCCCGAAGTTGATTCTCCCTTAGCTGCTGCTGCTGGTGCTGCTTTTCTGAGAAACTTCGATGGAGAGAATATACACGACGTGAGGGACTCTCGAAAAGCTGAGAAAGCAATCCTAAAACGCGGCACAGACGCGTTACGTTAGGTTTTGGGTAGTGTTGATAACCGCTTCTACGGTCGTTCTCGCAACCCCCGGAAACTAGGATTATTATTCCACGTGACGCGAAAACGCGTGTCCATCCGGCAATGGTTTACGTGTGCCGTGTGCTTTCAACGATAGTACGGTGCTTCGACGTAACGATGATGGTACCCACGCACGTATGATGTGTCTGTGTGGGCGCGGGTGTTTCTCACGTACGGTTTTGGCCATTATTCGGCCGCTTCGGTCGATTAATGACAAACACGCGTCACGTTTAACAAGCTCGTTCGTTCCTCGTTCGAATGACAAACGCATGTGAAACTTGGCACGAATTTCGGTAATTTGGTAAATTTGAATTTAATTGTAATGTCCATCGATTTCGAGTCTTGTGCGGTTCTACGTGAATATCAACGACATATTTTCATTGGAATAAAAATAAAGATGAATATCAAATTGGAATTCAGATTGAAAATAAAGAAATTGGAAATTACGACATTTTATATATACATGAAAAGAAAATATATATGTATATGTTGGACTGTATCGTGCAACGTTCGTGACGTTGATGAAACGAGTCGCACTGGTGAAAAAAAGTTTCTTTCGCGCGGGTTGGTACCTCGCGCGACCGTAGAAATATCATCCAACTCGTGGCAGAAGAGTAAAAGCGTCCACTATGATGCTACATAGTTGAAATAACTACTAATTCCATGAGGCGAGTGAGAACGTACAACCCGCCGTACAGTGAGACTCGTCGCAGATAAGAGGTTCTTAATGAACCGAGGAACTTCATCCTCTTTCGCTTTTCCGACCAAACTCATTCCCTCATATTTCTTCAAGGTTTGGTTGGAAAAATTTTTCTTGCGTCATTGCAAACTTCTAATGGCTCGTTTTTCTTTTCCATTCTTTTTTTTTTCTTTCATTCGAGTCGGTGTTGCTATTTCTCATGTTTCTGCATTTAACGCACCATGAATATGCCGCATTACGAGCTGTTCGTAATGTTTTTAACGTTGAAAAAGTGATTAACTGGGTTGTTTCTTTGAAGGAAAAAATGAATGTGAAGAAATAAGATATAAAAAATTGACGTTTTTGGGAGGAAGGGTTGATGGGGATCCGGTCACCACGTCATCGCTGACGATCAATTACGACGATGTCGTTATGTGACGACGTGGCATTTTTCTATTTTTTTTTTCAAAGAAAATGGTTGCGAATGGGGTTGATGGGAGTTTTTTTTCACACAAAAGCTTAATCGCTGTTACGTGAAAACTTTTTAATGCGAGGGGCGGTTCACCGACGTACAAACACGTGGAAAGAAGGGTAGATATAGGTAACCCACACATCGTAACCGATCTGTAGGTACTATACAGACCCGTCACGGATCATAATTCCCGTCATAGATTATCGAATCCACGGGAACGTGATTTATGACGTCGGCGAATCTCGTGGCCCGTTGGTTGAGCGCTTCGAGGGTTTTCCTACATGAAAATATGACCCCTGTACAGTCTGAAGCTGCGGCGGGTGGGTGGGTGGAAGGAGGGGGGTGTAACGCGGGCCACGGCTCGGGGTTGGATCAACGTTGACGTCTATCTCACCCGTGAGACTTTAAAAGAGGGCGCTGGATGAGACTGAAGAGCGGGGGGGGGGGGGGGGGGGTACAGAAGAATCGCCTCATTTTTCAAGCAACCGACCGAGAAAATCGTCCACGACTACGAAGCGTTATATCGATCATCGACACGGTAGACCAACGAATGTTAGTGCATACATGTTGCATTGTTTCACGGAGAGCTGTTTCCACGAGCAAGATCGATGAGAATCCCGCAACATTTTCTCTCGGATTTCGTTTTACCTAATCGCTGCCACGGAAAATTTTAATACGACGAAACCGGGGCTGGTTGGTTCAATATTCATATAGCTTCATCTTCAACGCTCTCGGATAAATCCTCTCGCACGGTCGGACGACATTTTTAATTATCGATTCGAGAGACGTGTTTTATTAAACACACGACCTCGAATTATGTTCGATTATCGCTTCGCTTGGATGACTGATAATAAATAAATTTACTGTCAAATTATTAAAAAGGTTTATGACATTTTTTTCTTCTTCTTTTTTTCCGATTCTTCATTGAGTATTGAAATGCTTCGTGAAATAAGTAATTTGAGCAAAACCGAGCTTCGTAGAAATTTGTCTTTGGTTCATTTTAACCAACTTAATTTTCATCTATTCCAATTTATCTCGAATGTGTCAATTATGACCCAAAAACAGAAATTATAACATTAAACTATTTTTTTTTTTTTTTTGAAAATTTGAGACCCTCTTCCACAGATTTCACGATTAAATTAATTCTCGCGATACTTCTGAACCGACGATAATATATTTCCAATATTTGTGTAAAAAAAGAGAAGAAGAAAAAAATAATGTATTCGCACATGAGATTTGTAATTCGACGTGACAAACGTTTCGTTGATCCTCAACGTTTTGGCAAGACTTCAAAGCAATACGTTTGACGTTTGAACTATTTCTGTGTCAAAGTGCCCCGGGCTCTCGAGCATGGAGTATAAAACGTTTTGAGCTGATGGGCGCGCGCCCTCGGTACGCGGGCCACGGTCCCAGTCTTTCGCCGTTTTCATTTCAGCGTTGCTTTAATCACGTTCGAATTAATTGCAGTGCACCCGGCCTAGTTAACCCCCTGCTGCGGGCTCAACCACCCTCACCCTCACACTCCCGTTTTCGCGTTTATCATCACCATCCGGACCCCGCTCCTCCCCCGGGCCCCCACCTACCTACCCTCCACCTGCTCACTCGCTAAAGATATTAACTGGGTCGTAACGCACTTTGCCAAATAGAAAATGTTATTTGCCGGTGACTGCACCGATGTTCGGGTCGCGGTGTGAGTGAAAATTCCGTCACGATTTTTTTTTTTTTTCATTCTAGACTAGTCGCGTTATTCAATATCACCGAATTATCATACCCGGTGAAATTCAATATTGCTATCAGGATTCCCGTAATTTACAAATTTTATTCCAATCAGTCGGAAAACCCGACAAAATGTTCGATGACCTCGAAACCTTTAATGTCAATAGAAATTGAGCACCGTTGGAAAATTGCGTAATTGAATCAATTAAGTTATTCATCATATTTATTTAAATTAACGACATTATTCCTCTGTAAATTATGAAAAAAGAAAAAAAAAATCGAAACACGAAAAAAAAATCTAGTACAAATAGTATAATAATAAATAAATAAAATCAATTCCTAGAAACATTTAAATTGTCCACTAGCTTGATCGATCGACACAACTTGAAACTAGTTACGCAATTCATTATATTTAAAGAAATAAATATTGACATTCTTTTTATTTTTCCATTTCTTCGAATATTCGATAATTCAATTTCTCGTCATTTCGCTTTGTCCAGCTTTGTGCTTTCCGGCTGATAGTTCCGGTAGCACAAGCTGACCCTCGGGCCACCGGAGCAACGCACGTAGCTCACGACCCTCGAAGAACACACACATTGCATGTTTATGTATCCACCACCCTTCCGTATCGTCGCTGACCTTATCGCGTTATCGAAATTATCGGTTGCCCCGGATACTTTCGTGATTTTTCCAACCCCGCGGGCCCCAACTTCGTGCGGAAACTATTATCGAATCTCGTGTTATTATGTTTATCAAACGAAATGAAATAAACCACCGTTTCCGATTCGACTCGTTTCTATGCCCCGATGTTCGACGTTCCCATCGAACCGTGAAAATCATCTGATGTTGGATTGTACGACGACTCAATCGTGTTCTTTATCGCGCGATGAACCGAAATCGTTCACACGACCGCTCGATCATTACCCAACCTTTAAAATCCATCAAACTTTTTATTTATTTTTCGTTCATTGATTTTGCTCGTCGATTTATCACTCTCGCTGTGCATCGACATGTATTCGCTATATAAAATTCATCCACGACCGATACACTTTTTAGTATATTAACACTTTTTTTTTATCTCGCTGCTGACGAGGGGAAAAAAATTACTAAATTGAGATGTGAAACAAAAAAAAAAAGATTCATTGAAATAAGACCAAAAAAATCTGAGCTCCGTGTTGTCGCAGTTGAAAAAATGTATTTCATGTTCTAACTGATCAATTTACTGACAGTTGACTGAAATAGGAATAATAATTAAAAAATAATAATAAATAAAAATTAATAACAATAACAAACATAAAATAAATTAACAAATCAATTGCACAACCAGTTCGATGTTCGTCGTGATATATGACGAAACAAACGTTGGGCCAGAGTTCCGTTTGGTCCGCGTCGAGAGAATTGTTGGACGGGCAAATGGGGAGATATCCAGTTTAACGGAGAAGATAAGTAAGCTTTATCGTGGCAGTAACCGTAACTTGGCGGATTAACGTTATGCCCGCAGACAGTCCTCCGAGGTACGAGTGTTATACACTTGCACCTAATTATCGCGGTCCGCAGCTTCTCCGTTGCTCGCAGTTATCCACCCGATGACCGGGCATCGGCGCATTAGCGTACCGGATACCCCGCAAGCTTGCGTCCCGGAAGCTGCATTCCACCCTGGTCCGCGCCGCTCCGATTGCTAGAGTCGTTTCGCCACGGCCGATATATACATAGAATATAATAGTCATACAAGAATATAAATTAAATTGTCAATCAAGCTGTGGACGACATTTTTCAAAATCTTTATAATATATTATTGCAAATATTTTACATGCCAACCATAGTTAATTCAATCGAACGATATTTAATGTCAATCGGTGGTATCCAATATATATGTTGATTGTATATAATTCATATATGAATATCTAAACTGTATAACGACTGTATATAATTAATATATAAACTTTATATGTATTTCTTTTACTTGAAAAAAAAAAGATGAATGTTAAAATTACCATTTTCTCGTGACGGAAGATATAAACTATCTGAAAAAAAAATTTCAATCACTTTTACGTTATCAAAAATTAATTTTTTCGATATCAATTGCTTTTATTTTCGTTCTTTTCCGTCTCTCACATATTTTCATTTCGGTTTAAGATCCATTAATCGATAAAAAATGTCCTTAATTGAGATACAAAAATCAAACACCGATTCCACATTGAAATAATATTGAAAAATCAATGGATACGAATGACAGATTATTAAATATGTAAATTCAGACTACACCCACAGTAAAATTCGGTTATAAAAATTACAATATTTGATTGCGCGTGAATCATTGGAATTTTTTCGTGAAACCTTTTTGATGTGTTTCAACGCGATACGGTAGATCGACATAATTTGCATAAATTTATTTCCATCGAGATACGAAGTACAACGGGATTATCGACGTGGGTCGGATAATTGTTTATTGAAGCCACGAGGGAGCCACGGTCATTTCCCGGTAACCCGAACCCGTCCGTACAATTTATAGTATATCCGTATCGTATCGGGCAATATTCCACGTTAGATACGTGTCGCAGCCCCTTGACACACGCTGTTGCACAAGGTTGCCATGGACTAATAATGATTTAATTTATATTCATCAACGATCACGTAAACCGCGATATTGTGTTTGGGAGTATGCTTCGAGAGAACATTATTATCGAGTGTACTATCGCTCAGCCAGCTAACTAACCAACTTACTCCACGTCATATTAGATAATAACGTGGGTTTGCCTCAGGTTCAACCGTACTCACCGATGTTTCCATCGGCGGAATTATTGAACGTCAATTTATTCTTTGAGCTTTAAAATTATTTTTTTTTTTTCAATCCGAGTGCGATTGTATATAGCTGGGATAGTGCAATGGCAGACGAATCGTCCGTGAAATTGTTCTATTATTTTTGCGGCAGCCGAACGAGCTCCGTCTGCTCTTGGGATATTTAAATTTGCATAAGCGACCGGAAGAGCTTCTTTGGCAAACACTATTTCTCTGTTTCTTCTTATACGTCCGACAGTATCTCGGTATTCTTATTTCAATGTTCGTACTTCATTAAGATATTTCCCTGTAGGATAGTGAAATGAAAAAAAAAAAGATCTGAATATAGTTTTATCATGTCGCGATGTATTTGGACAGTTTCGACCCAATTTATCGCATGTTCCGGAAACTCCTTGCTGTGTAATGTTTCCCACGAATCCTTCATGCACATCCGATCACTCCTGATCCATCGCCAATTAAAACTTTTCATTTGAATATTTAATTTGCAATTACTTCTAACTTTTCATTTCACACGTTTTTATTGATATTGCTGTAAATTTATTTCTCCAGAAATAAATTGACATTCTTTTATTAAATCACAAGATAAAAAGTATGGTCTCTGTTTTGAAGTGAATTTGACGGATTATTTATTAAAACAACTTTTGAATAATAATATTCTTCGGTCCGGAGGACACGATTTTTTTTTTGTGAAGAATAAGTGCGCGATGAAATTTCGGTGAAGGGTGCGTGAATGTTGGAAGGGTGGCTAAAAAGTTTTTTTTATGAACAGGAGGAAGAATGCCGTTTGTCGTTGGATCCGAAATACGCTCATCTGTCGGACGATTTGCACGTGGAAATCGCGGCTCTGGCGCCACCGGCCGAGGCCCACGCCAGAATCGCTTTCGCCCTCGCTGAGGTACGAAAGTACTTGATCCCCGACAACAATGACAATATAAGACAGGAGCAGATGCGGGAGATGGAACTCGTCATGGTCGACGATCCCGCGGGCGGCGACGAGAGAAGACCTTCGGCACGCGGGGGTGCAATTTTGAGACCCAGCAGCAGGCCAGCGCCTCCACGTTCCTCTAGAGGTCCGTCACATTCCGGTACTCGAATTTATATCATTATTGTTACTTTTATTTATTATACATTTTTTCCATTTGCCTCGTTATTTTAAAGAAAGTAGAGTATTTCGAGAGTATGCAGTTTAATTTTTAGATCAAAATAATGAAAAATCAGGGAGTTTCGATTTTTTTCACTAATATCTTTAATAAAACTAACGGGGGTGATAAAATAGAGAGAAACGTAGAAATTTCGAACACTTTACTCTCATTCATCATTATACTCGATGAAAATGTAATTCATCGCTATAAATTTATCGTTCGAATAACTGACTGGTGACTCGTCATCCTTACAATATAATCTTTTTCTTTCTTTCTCATATTTTCGAATACGCTAGCCGATTGAATATTAATGAGATTTTTTTCCTTCTTCTTTTTATTGCAGCGCCGATTTTACCACCGCCGTCGTCTCGCGGTTCGATAACTCGTCCGGTTCCCGCTAAAGCCAAGGTCTTCTCGATTCTCGATCGTGCCCGAGTCGCTATGGATCAGAGCTACGGGTGGATAATTTTATAATTTCAAAGGATTCTCATTTGTGCAGAATTTTTTTTTCTTTTCAACTGATTTTTTTCTGCAATCTGTAAAAAAAAAAATTTTCTCTTACCGAAGGTACGAGGATTCGACCCCACCGCCGAGCACCAGAGGCTCCCATCACGATTACGACTATCATGGTTCGTCGACCGCGAGCAGTCGTTATGGCGATCGTCATTATTCAACGTCGGCCACGTTAGTAATTTTTTCATTTTTTTTTTCGTTCCACTAAATTGCTATGCACAGTTTGTGTGTTTTTTACTTGCGTAAAAACGACGAATGTTAAAATTCCCATTTTTGGTAACAGAAGATAGCCACAAAAATATTTCAAGCACTTTTACGTAATCAAAAATCATTTTTGAGATATCGATTTCTTTTATTCTCGTTGTTTCCGTCTCTCACATAATTTTATTTCAGTTTGAGATCCATTGATCAATAAGGAATTTCCTTCATTGGGAGACATACATTTAATACTGATTTCTGTAAAATTGCTCGATTTTACATATTTCCAGAATTTTTATGTGAACGATTTTATTGAATTACATTTGAATGTGAATTTTGTCCAGTGACGACGGATATCCGTCCTCGAGATACACGACTTATGACTACGACGACGACACGACGCCTCATTCGTCTCACGACTATTACGAAACTTCGGATTATCCAGGTAAGTGAATTCATTATAATTTACAATCACGTCGCTTCATCTGCATCACTGTCTTCGTACAGTCTAATATTTCGATACAAACTTTTCCATGGAATTTCCGTCCTGGAAATCGCTACTAGTCCATTGATATCGATCGGTAAAAAGAAAAAAAAACCAAACAAAAAAAATGATAATTCACGCGTACTGCAACAACTCGCGATCAATTGGTGCATGATGAATATTTAATACAGCTTTAAATTTAACGAAAAAAAAAAGAAAAAAAACGATCAAAATCGACAAACAATTGATTTGCGCGAGAAATAATCATCGACAACGTGTAATTTCCTAAAAATCGTAATATTAATCGATATTAAAGAGTACTTAATTAAAAAAAAAAGAACAAACAAACAAACAAGAAAATTAACAGCGTTAACTGGACAACATTAATTTTTTTCTTCACAATTCAACGATACCCGTAGAGTGAATGTGAAATAAATAATGAGTGCCGATTACAATGTTAAAATTTTAATAACAAATGTGCATAAATATATAAAATTTCGCAGAGGATTCATCAAGCCGTGCATGGAAATCTTACAAGACAACAACGACGTCGGGCTCGGCCTCGCGCTATCGCTCCGCTCCGTATCCCCGACCTACGAAATAAACGCACAGACGTTTTCTTTTTTTTTTTTTTTTTCATTTTTAATATTTTTTTCACATCATCTAAAAAAACGATTAACGTTAAAAATTAAAAAAAAAAACAAATATGCTAATTCTTAGCATTTTAAGTCCATGGATGTTATCAAAATCTTCCTTCCTTTTCTTCATCGATTATCTCGAATGGCTTTCGTCATTTATTCTCAACTTTGATGTCATTTGACACGAACCTTTCACCTGTTCACGCCCCCCCCCCTCCTCCCCCCTCCTCCCAAATTTCAAGATATATGTAATGACGAAATAATAATATCAATAATAATATTAATCATAATAATAATAATCCTGACCCATGTAAACCGCGCGTTATAAATCCCGTTGTCAACGGGAAAATGACTAAACGAATGTTCAAGGACACAAAGCGACAAGAGCGTGTCCCATTAAAACTCGAATCCATCATCACCGAGCATCTATTGTTTAGGATATCGTAAACCAATTCAGTGTCCCATGTGTATCCCTAGCTAAATACATACGATATCTTGTTTAATTATAAAACAAAAACGAAACAAAAAAAAAACAAAAAATCCTACTGTCGTAGGTGAATAATACAAAAGATGCAGTTTATGTGCACACATAATTTCTAATTAACGTGTTATAATCCGTCTCAAGCGACACTTTGACACATGTAATTGTAATCCATATGAAAATAAACTTGACACAACGTACATAATATGGGATCATTATTTTCAGTACGAAACAAACAAAAAAATATATCAACGAGGTAATATGCTAATCAATCAACGATCATACGCGAATGAACGAAAATAACGTTGTAAACAACAAATCGCACAAGCTTCATCCAATGAATTAAATGTGATTAACAAAATATTAAAGAAAAAACAAATGGAATCTAATATTAACAATAATAATTTAAAAAACAATCGGGAAATCGTCGTCAAAATTTAATAAAAATTAAAATTCATTTCGTAATGGAGAAAAAGTTGGACGATAAATGCAACATTTGGTCCGAGTGATTACACAAAAAAAAACGTAAATAATGTTTTTTTCTAAATCATTCGAAAGATTGAAAATAAGTGCAAAATAAATATTTTCTACAAAAAACCAAAAGTAAATCGTTGCTTACAACGTTGTTCCATTTAAAATAATGAATAAAATTTCAAAAAAAAAAAATCTACCCTCCCAGTTGCATGTTACGATAGAATTAACAAAAATATGCGTGTCTTCCTGTCAGGTCTATAGAAGAGTTCTGCAGATCGCGTTGGAACGCGCGATTGTGGCTTGAAATCTTTTTGGTCTCTCTGAATCTCGGATATCTTGACGTACCTTGATGTGAGTATAACAACGGATCCATCGCGCGAATCTTCATCAAATGTTTTCTTCATATTCCGAAAAATCTTACATTACAAAAAAAAAAACATGTATAAAAGGATTAAGGGGCGTAAACATGAGGCTGTGATTGTCGCTTCGTAATCAGTGTGCTTCTTATCATCGCTAACTGAGACGCTGACAGAGTACTTGAAACAGTTAGTGATTTTTGCAGGAGGAGAGAGAAGGAGAGCCGATTAAGCGATTCGATGTTTCGCGATGGTGCGACCGTTTAAACCCTCGTTTAACAACGAAAAAATTGCAACTGCCGATGATAACCGACATGCCGTCCGAATTTACGGATATGTATATTTTTTTTTTACATTTTTCCGATTCATCTATGAAAGATCGACCGAAGAATGTATTTTGTGCCTTATTAAAACAATTGGAGAAAAAAAAAAGAAAAAAAGGAGACAAATTGAGTGGAAAATAAATAAAGGGCTGATACAGCTGTGAAAGAACCTGACTGACCACCGCGTACAATTTTTCAGCGTGCACCGCAGTCGGTTCTTAGCCAAATGTAGATATGATTACCGACGGTCGGTAAACGAGGAATCCGTTGTCGGAAATAAAGAGTGGCGCAGTAATGAGGATGATCACCGGACGTGAAGGAAGGAATTTCAGAGGTAGGTAAAACACCGTCGAAATATTATCGCTAACAAAGTTTCGTACGTGACCGCATGTAGGTTGCTTAGAAACAATATTCTTATTTATTTATCACACACCAATATACAAAAAATGAACCGTATTAATAATAATATCAGAATATAATTAACTACGAAACAAATAGACAGAGAGAGAGAGAGAGAGAGAGAAATAAAGAAGAAATGAAGAAAGAAAAAATTGAAATATATTTGTTAAAGATAATATCTGAGTATCTTACAAGATTAGAATGATGCTTCAACTTGGAACAAAATTTGTCTACAACATTCTTCACAGTTGGCACAGAAATTCTGGTAGAAAAAGATGTTTTTCTTTTTTTTTTTTCTTTCTACGCTCGTCCTCCCATTCCCCGGCGACTCTACGTTCGATTATAAATAATTATTAATTTATCCGATCCTTAAAACGCTTAAGAGAGATTGCTCTAATTAGTCATGAGTCAAAATAAGGAATCGAGGGTTTTTTTTTTCCTAACTAACGCTATACGCTCGGCTCGTCGAAGTGTCTGTCTCCCTCTGGGTCGAGCGAGAGAGAGAGAGAGTGAGAGTGAGAGATAGATAGAGAAACGAGCTACGGATAAAAGAGAGCCAGAAGAATTTATCTTCGTCCCACCTAGTCGCAAAGTTCCGCGAGAGAACATGTTATGCGGTAATAAAATAATTACAACGACTCGGCGAGCATGGATTTTATTATTATTATTAGTAAATCTTTCCATTTTTTTCAAATGTTTTTGTTTTTTCGTTTTTTTTTTTACCGCATCTTGTTCGAGAACGCTCGCTCGTCGCGTAGCTCAATACGTCTCTGCTAATAATCGTGTTTTCTATCAAACACATGGAATGTTTTAGCATTTATCCATTTATACCGCGAGATAATGTATGATTATATCACAAGAAAGATTCAAATGCTCTGTACATATTCTCGGAACATCAAATGCTCTCAAGTTTAACTTACGGTTTTTTTAATAATAATAATAATAATAATAATATAGCATATATGTATATATATATTTATATACATATACATGTGTTTGTTTTTTTTTCATATATATTTATATATTCATTATGTATATCTAAAGTTTAGTTACAAAGTTAGATATGTCTCAGGTTCGCCTGATATTGTACTTGAAAACGATTTCAATGCGCGCCCTTCGTATAGCACGAATTTCGAATGCACATTAAACGATATCATTCAGCTTATCCCTTCGCTATTCGTCTTGTTCTTATCTCGGTTTTACGTTTCCCCGGCTTCGCGATAACGCTATTTATAATACGCATATTTTTTTTTTCCACCCCATTCGTCTCGTCCTCTCATTCCTTCACCCCCCCCCCCACCCTTCCCCAGTTTCCGTACATTTTGTTTCTCCCTTTGAGTCTCTCTCATCGACACGTGAATGGAGAGGAAAAGAACAGACTCAAAAATGTTGGCACATTTCAAGTGGCAAGTTATTATTATTATCATTGTTTTTTTTTTTCTATTGGCACGATTATCGCAAATGTCTTTGCTGTTGAACGTATGTATATGTGCGGGTGCGTGTGTATGTGAGTGTGTCTGTGTGTGGGGTTCGACCGGTAATTTCACGTTCCTTATCAATTTTTTCACGACAAATTGCGTCCGCTATTGAGAACGGGAAAAATAAAAATAAAAATTGATGAACGACCCTAGAAAGTTTTTTTTTCGAATTTCTTTCTTTTTCACCCTTCTTTATCTGGTGTTCGTGAATTTATCTTCTATTTTTCACGAGTTCCAGGATTATCGATTGGTTCTGAATGCTCTCTCGAGCGTCGTATGGTTTCTGGGCAAGATGCTCGTAAAGTTCGTTCACGATGGAACTTAAATCAATCGAAAAGCTCCGTAACATTTTTTCCTCAAATTTGCAGAACTTTTTTTTTTGTAAGAAAAAAAAATTGGTTTACAATAATCGAGAAAACATTGTGAAGTCGTCAACAACTTTCCGATTGAATAAGAAACGAAGAAGTGTTTTTTTTTTCTTCTCGAATTATAATATTATAATCGCGGAAGGGTTACGATTGACGAGAAACGAATCGTGTGTCCAGTATCGCCCGGGATAATTTTTTGTTTTCGCTTCGTTCGAATTTATACACGCGTGAATAACGCATCAACGGCGTCTCACGATTTATTTCGCTTTTATTTATATATATATATATTTTTTTTCTTGAAATTTATTTTTAAGTAATTCAATTATGATCTTTTTTTTTTTGTTCATTCTGTTTCCGTAGACCAGCCGACCTCTCAAAGTGTTCGACGAATAAAACGCATACGCGCAATACATAACACACCGTTGTTCTATTTACACAGATATAACACGTACGGTTCACGCACGTATGCGCGACCGAGTGGCGGTGGTAGTAGCGGTGGTCCGGTGTTTGTCTATGTATTTCGTATTGCGTAATTTTCGTCGTATTTTTTCTTGTTCTTGTTCTTCCCGTGTTTATCCTCTTGTTCGTATTTTTTTTTCAATATTCACACGCTCGCGTACGTACCGCGCGCGTATGGATTATCAATTGTAGGGCCACGAGTGGCTTATAGAGGTGACCACGTTCGAGGTTGGCAGGTCTTCCGGGCGTCACTTCTTCATATCGTTCATAAGCGATCCGTCCTTGTTTTTGTTCGCGTCCAAATTCGACTGTTGACTGCTTGTCACGCCGCTACCGTTTCCCGGATACATCTTCTCCAGATGGTTCAGGGACTCGCTTAGGAACTTCTGCAAATGACAAAGAAAAATGAATAAATAAATAAATGAAACGATTGTTTTTAAAATAAAAAATTTCGCATTTCCGCTGAAGTAAAATAAATTTCGGAAGATCCTTTTTTTTTGGTCAATCGACAAACAGTATAAAAGATCTATGAAACAAATATGTCTGGGATTAACTACGGAAAACAAATAGAATATTCGAAGTAGAGAGTGACGAAGTTGAAAGATGTTCCGATAGTGTTGAACGAAATAACAAAATAATAATGATATTACATTTTTTTTTTTTTTTTCGTGAAAAATTATAATTTTTATGTTATTATAATTAATTTATTATAATCAAAACTAACCAGCAAACGTTATAATTATTAAAAAAAAAAAAATAATGAGTAATCATTCTTACCTGTATAGCGGTGAGGGCTGCGACGATCGCCGGGCTTCCAAAACCGTGTGATATTAATGAGAAATTCGTTAAGTGTCTTTGTATGCTCTGATCTAGAATGTGTGGTGGTCGTGTGTTGCACAGTGGCGATCTGTCCTGGTTCAAAAGATCCATCAGCTCTTTGGTGATTTGTCTGTAACAAAAACACACAAAAAAATGTCTTAAATTGAAGTAATAATAATAACAATAATAACAGTCAACGATAAATAACGTGAAATCGTTTCACAAAAAAAATATATCATTTCTCGTTATCCGTCGCGTTTGGTACAATCGCAACGACAACACGATTGTAAAAATATTTCGCGTCGTTTGCACGTGTCGCGTGGACCCAGGATAAAAAGTGGAGTACTTTATCGGACGGATGAGAAAAAAGAAGAAGGAAAAAAAAATGTTCGCCGGCGACTGGCGCAACATGGTCGTATCGAAGGGGGGGTATAATAAACGTTGACAATACTCACTTGGTCGCATGAAGAAGTTCTTTTCTCCTGTAGGAATCCTGGGGCTCGCAGTGCTGCCGGCTCAGGTATTCGGCTACTTGCTTCGCCGGGAACTCCGTCTCGCAGACGTATCCAAAGTCTCTCGCAAGGTGAATAGCCTCGCCTGAAACAACAAAAAAACAAAAAAACGTGCTACTTTCAGGCGAATGTTCGGTCTCATGTAGGTATTATATACTTCTATATATATGTGTGTGTGTGCGTACGCGCGGAGAACCTTGTTCTCCACACGTTTTGCCTTTCCTTTCTTTCACAACCCTCGCCCGCTACACATATCTCCTCAGATCAGTCGACCCAAACAACGGATATCGAAATTATCGCCTTTTTTTCAAAGACGTTTGATAGGTTTCGATTATTCGCACAACAATCGTCTATTTTTCCATCGACGTCAATGGAAATCTATTTTTTTACTATCATGAATTTCTTCTTTCATTTCGTCTATTAATTTTTAGTTTTTGTTTAAATTGACAACAATTGTTTTTAGTACGTCGGTATAATTGTTTCGTCGGGGGTTTTTATCTATCTGAGTTAACGAAGATGGATTATTTCATTTTTGTTCTCTGACACGTATTTTTATATTTTTTTGGTTCTATTTCGAGGGATTAAAATGTTTGTGAGGGTTGGAAATTGTAAAAAAATGGAGTATTTCGTTGTCATTGTTTCGTCGCGTTGAGGACACGGAAGGGGTCTCGAATAGAATAGTTGGCGAGTCTGAGAATGTGTTCCCTGGTCTTCCGAGTGATTCTAATGAGTAGCAGAACCTATCTCGTGTGATTCCGCAGCCGCAGCAGCAGCAGCAGCAGTCGGCAGTGACACGGCTACGCAACAGAAAGGAATGGTGTCCACTGGATTTTTTTGCACGACAACTTCTCCGAGTGACACGCGTTCCCGCATTGCCGAGAAGATAATGATGACACTCGGAAATCCATTATCAGCGCATACCTCGATTAATTTATTTCGTTTTTTGTTTTGGAAATTGTACCGACTTGACGAAAAAAATGTACATATGTATGTTTTAGAGGGTGCTGAAAAAAGGCAAGTTCTTCTTAATTTCTTATGGCGACTCCTAAATTCGAAGTAGATATTGTCAGGAGACGGCTGTCAAAATTTGAGCCGAATCGGACTGTACTCAGGGGTTCCACTTTCACGAATTCGATTTTGGTTTTGATTGACAGGTACATTTTTTTTTTTGCCCCGAAGTTGAAAAATTCCGGGGATGGAGAGTAAATGCGATATATAGTATGAAAGTCACTCATAATAAAGATATTTTTTGTTTAAAAATTTTCAAAAAAGTTAACTATTTTTATTCGTCACTCTTTAATGATTTTTGTTAGAAATATGATTATTAACTTTTTTCAAAAAAATGTAAAACAAAAAATATCCCCATGTTAAGTGACCTCAATACTAAGTTTTGCACTTGTCATCAGCAGAATTTGTTTCTTCACCAAAAAAATAAATTAACAAAATATATCGACTTTTTGAGATAACTTCTAGAGAAGAAAAAATATATTTCAACTTTCGTCTTCATCGTCCTTGAAATGATTTCTCTTCTATTAACCGAGTCCCAAAATACATAGAAGACAGAAAAATTATGAATTGTCGCAAAACCGATAAGAGCTGGATTAAAAAAATAAAATGAAAAAACGGTGAATTTCTTTTTTCTTTTTCTCGTGTCTTTTGATCGCGTTATCGCAATTACGCGGGTGAAACGGAAGTCCTAAGCATTTCCACGTTTCACGAACTGTCCCTCGCAGTTAAAGATCTCGATGACTCAATTTCGTCGAGTGTCCCTTTCGTTCGGTCGTGTCGTCGCACTCGTGTGCGTGCCATTACGTTGGTCTCCGTGCCTCCGGCCCGAATGTTCCCGCTGCGCTTTCTCTCTTTTCCTATCTCGTTGCAGCTTGTAATTACGGTCTCGCGCTCACGACTTGCCCCCTCAGCGGCAAACATGTGCCGAACGTTCGCGATATATATATATACGACCCGCGGGGATTTTGCACCGATGAAACAAGCGTCGTCGTCGTCGCGGCCGGGCAAAACTGACTCGCCAGAGACGGACCCGATAGCCAACGACCAACCGCCCGCGGCTAATTAATTATCCAATTTCGCACTCTCGACCAGATTCACGTTTCCCTCGGTCACAACCACCTCCCTTCGTTATTATATTATTTTTTTTTTATATTTCTTTTTTTATTTCTCTATTCACTTGTTTTTTTTCGAACACGTGCGTTAGCTCAATTTTACAATCCGGAAGTCCAATCTGTATTCTCGCGTCCTTCCTTTCGTGGGAACAGCTCTTCGAACCCTTGCACATAGGCATTCAACACTCGAACATGAAATTAAATTTGAAAAAAAAAAATTTCCTATATAAGAAGTGTTTTTTTTTTCAGAACGCTTCATATCGGTCATGAAATTTTTTCGTAGCATTTTATTTTTCTCGAAAATTGCTGCATGGAAATAAGTGCTAACAGATATGACGTATGTTTCGGTAAAAAACTGTTTATTTATTTGTTCGCTTTAATTTTTTTTCTCCGTATATTTTTTTTCACACGTATATATATTTTTTCACACACGCAAAAGTTCCGCGCGAGAGACGTGAATTTAATGCGATAACCGTTGTCACGTTGACCACGGGAAGAGTGCGCAGTTGTGCGCGATCTCGAGAATTCGTTAACGAGGTCTTATATTTCGAGTGAAAAAAAAAAACAAATGTCAGTGACGCTGCAAGTTGAGCGAAAGATTCGTCGTCTTCGAGTTCGTAATTATTTGCAACTTGGCGACAAAAAAAAAAATGTCAGACCGGAAATTCGAAGCCAATTTGTTACATCTGGTAGAATTGCTTCGTTACGTTTTAATTTCGATCGTTCGGCAAATTCCTCTCGATATCAGTGACGACAATGACCAACCCATCACTGAACCTTATAAGATTGATAAATCAAAGATTCGAATGAAAATAAACAAGAATTCTATTTTAATTTTTTAATCGTGACTTTTTTAATGGTCATTAAGTATTATGTAAGTATTGCAATGAAATGCTTGAGATATTTCGTATAAAGGGCGGGAAAAAGGCGACTTTGACGAATGTGAAACCACACGAGAAAAAAATCGCCTTCCATCCGTGATATGCACACGATATATTTTTTGTCCGCAACAATAACTGGCAAATCGTTTCGCAACATAGTGATGCATCGCCGAACGATAATATCGATCGTTATTTGTGGTTGGCGATTGATTCCCCACCCCGAGGGATCCTCGAGCACGAGAGCCGGATCAAGAATTTCTTCCTCTTTCTTCCTTCCCCTTCCCCCTCGATTTGCCCGTCCCGAACGTACATAAATGCACAATGCAATCCCCAAAGATCACATACCGAGAGAGACCGCAAAATGACGTTCCATTATCCTCGATAATGCAGAGAAGTAGTCACGAGGGGTTGGGGGGGCCGAGTCGAACGAGTTTCCATGCATACCGATCAAAAACATTTTGGAAATTCTCTTCCGTGTGGCAACGGTCTTCACGTACGTGAATCCATTTCGTTTCGAAAACACATACAAACGTGCAACTACGCGCGACTCTACATCCGTGAAAATAATTGGACTTTGTCGAAGAGTCACCGATCGCCAAATGGAAAAAAAAAAATATTAAGAAAAAACAAAAAGAAAAGATAATAATAACAATAACGGGCCATGTGGGTATGCTCTCGGCGAAATCGTCGAGTTTCGTTTCCTCTTCGGGTCCTTTCTCCTCTTCGCGGATTTAACGCGGACAATGGTTCGGTCATGTAGGTAGACAAGAGTGGGCCATGTGGGCTCGGACGAGCGAAAGAGAAAGAGTATGAGACGAACGAAAGAAAAAAAATAAGAAAGAACATATAAGAACGGGGAACGTAAATCGATCATTCTCGTTATTCGTATGGAAATGAGAGGCTCTGTGTGGTTTAACTCAACATTATTCTTTCTCTCTCTCTCTCTCTTCTCCTGTACCGTTTTTACTCAGTCATTATTTTATTTCCTTTTTTTGAAAAAAAAAAAAAAAAAAACATTATTATTCTTGATTGTAGCTTATTCGGTGCTTCTAGATCCTTGAAGAAGACTAATAAATTATCAATCATCCTATTTATCTATCAGGGATACTAGATCCAGTGAAATAATCCCGATATGCAAGAAGAAAGAATAAATCGATGATAAGGGAGTGAGAGAATACCTGAAGTCCCTGGGTCAGATGGCCAAGTGATCCGACTGGACTTCGTGACTCAGGTTACCATCGTCGAAATGTTAATTCCATCGAGAATCGTGTTTATATATATATATATATTAGGGTGGCCCTTATTTTGCCTGTTTTTCAAATTATTTTAGTCCCTCCATAGGATAATATGGTTCGAAATAAATTGAAAAAAACTCATCCTTAAATTTTGAGGTCCCTATCTCAATTCTTAACCCTGCAGCCTTCCGAAGTTTGCCATTTAACCGGCAGCGTTAAGGATTGACAAAGGGACCTCAAATTTTGAGGATATTTAAAAACATCTATTTCGAACCATATTATCCTTTGGGAGCGCCAAAAAAAGCCAAAATAGGGGCCACCCGAATATGAATACGTATCATATAAATAATAGTCAACGAAAATGAGTCAGCTCCGTAAAGAGAGTTTTCTGTCAGACGCCTACGATTCGTCGATTTACCACATATAGCCCCTTTCCCTCATGGGCATGCAATTGTCCTTAGAGTAGCGGGACATGCACACAAACCCAAAGGTGCGAATATGAGAGACAAGAGGTCTCGGACTTTTCTGTGTGTGTGTGTGTGTATGCGACGCGGTCTGACTCTTTCAGAATGAAAGAGAAATTTTACACAAGACGACCATTAACACCACTCGGTTGTTTGCATGTATTTCGTGACGACGAGTTTTATTGTGTTTGCTCGGTAAGAGCCTCCACGATCTTTGATACCCGAAGCTGAATGGGCTTCGACCTCAAGCCGGAAGTAGAATGAAGATCAACGAGTCTCGACGACGGTCCGAAGCCTCGAAACATCTTGAATGAAGAATTAAATAATAACAAGAAAAAAAGTCGTTCCATTCACTTCGAGGCAGAATTTTTTTTTCGCCGATCGAATGTAAGCACATGTTTGGGTCAGCGAGTGTTTCAAGCCGAATCAATATACGAATTGCCAAAATATATCGACAACGACAGTGTATAACCATTTGATTAAATACAAAACGTTGATTGACACAAAAATTAAATTCACGATAATTAATTTGCAAAATATCGTCGAATATATAATTAAATTGCGAAATTATCATGAAGCACGTACACTCTACGTACAGCTAATTCGTCGGTACTGTGATTTCCGTCGAAATTTCTTTCTCATCCTTCTGGGTTCCATCGATCAATCCCACGCAAATTTCTCGATGGGTTTGACCCGATTATAAAACAACGAAGCTAACAGGATTTCTCGAAAATAGAAACTCGATCCAATTTTCCTTTGACCAAATTAAATCTTCGTATGGTGACGCGCGACCGATGCTTCTCGTATCGATCGATTTCACAAACGTGAAAATAACTCGTGACGCTCTCGAGGCCAATCAAATGCAATCGAAGAAAAAAAACATTCTTGAGATTATTTGTATCTCATGATGTTAAATAGGGGAGGAAAACATAAACACGTGTGAGAATACGGTTTGTGAGACGGTGCGTATTGAAAAGAAAGAGGTAGAGTGAAGAAACAGAAGGTTAGACAGGTACGTAAATACATGAGAATGAAAAGAGACGGAGAAGGCAAAGAAATAAGGAAAGACGAAGACAAGGAAGAAGAAGAAGAAGAGAGCCTTCGTTTGGTATATACCTGCTGGTTTGCGTAGGCGAGAGAAACTGGGTACTTAATCTTTCTTCTTATCTCCTACCTTCGTCTTGTCCTTATTTCCATCTCCATCCACATCGTTCTTCACACTATTTACATCTCACAATTTCTCCCCATTCACTACGAAGTCGACGACGCATCCAAAACGTTCTTGTCACGATTTAACATCCTCGACGATAAAAAAAAAAAGTTTGTATTACATCAGTGCCGCGCGGCAATCAGCCACGAATTTACGTACGAATCAAACAGTCGGAACCTTAAACTTTTTTTTTTATTTATATTTTTTTTTTCAATTTTTATTATCAATTTCTTCTCTATTTTTATTCATAGCTGTCGCGTGTATTCTCACGACTTTGGTTCCACGAAGCCGACAAAATCACACGCTCATGACGCGAAGCGTTTGCAGACATCGAGACGACGTTCCGTCCAATGAAATTCCACGCGAATATCACGTAGACCAAACGGCGTCTTGATGGCTGTGAGGTTGGTCGACGACGACGGACAATCCTACGATCGACGCGAACCTCAAGCGCATTAAAGCTCATAAAATCTGCATCGGCCTCTTGATCTCTTCGAGTTCAATAGAAAAATATTTTATCTCGATGCTTCGATCTCGTCATGTGTATATTTCCGTGAGCGTGTGTGTATATGTGTGTCCCTGTCATTGTGAATTTCGCCGACGATTCTCACCAAAAGTATTTGTAAAAAAAAAATATATCAATAATTTACCTTGATCTAGAAATAGCAAATTTTATCCTAATCTATAAATTATTCAAGTTGGTATTTGAACAAATCAACCAAATACAAACGAGTCTGATTCGATATTCGATTTGGCAGATTCACGACTGAGGCCTCTGAATAATAGTAAATTGAAAGTTCATCGTGAAAATTCCATTTTATATTGACAAAATGTAAACCGAAATTTAATCGTAAATTAAATGTCGTCCAAATAAAAATAAAATTACAATGTTTATTGGTTCATTTGTATTTAACTTTTTATTTTTAAATAGAATGATTCGTAAAAATTTGTTTGAATGATAATCGTCGGTCGAACGATAGTTGAATAAATTATGGATATTGAGAACCCACGGAAGACTTTATAAATCGCAACGAGAATTGATTGAAGCGATGCCGAAAGGTGCAGCACATCGTTTGAGATCACCGACTTCGATGATTTTCATCGGGTTCGATCTGGCGGTTGAACGTGGGCGTTTTGAGTGCCACGTGAGAGTGTACAATGTACCGTTGCGCCACTGTAAACACGCGGAGACGGTCTCGGGTTAGATCGACAAACGCGTTTCACTCGCGCGAAATATATATACTCGATCGGGCTGAATGTGAGAGACAGAGAAAGAGGGAAAAACGACGAGTAATTGCGTGGGCGTAATTGCCATTTGCCATAATATTATCGAGGAAGCGCGGCGAATGCACACTGCGCAATCCACTTGTCGAAGCACTTGTCTCCGTGGTCGACCGTGGTCGGTACGGGTCTCGTATTCCCACGAGGGATGAACACATGTTGCATCCGACGACGTCTTGTCCCGGGCGATGTAATTCTCCGCCGGCCAGCCGGTTCCGCAGGTACATCACATATTGCCCGATCACTTGTCACGTCGAATTAACGTGTTTCGAATATTGTCTTTCCTTTTTTTTGTTTTGATTTTTTTTTTTTTTTTTTGAGAGCCAGATCCGTGACAAGACGACGTGTTTTAATGACTGGATTGTCACGAGTGATGAGTTATGTGTTCGAAAAGATCATGCAAATGAAGAATGAAAAATACGAAATCTGTTTAAGATCACTGGGAACGTTGCCGATAATAAAATAGATTCTTTTGTCGCGCAATAAGTTGACGTTCATAATTTTATTACTATGATTGAAATTTGTATTGAAAGTCGTGACTTGGTTTATTCATCATTGAGTCGATGTAACTACGATTCTATTTATTGTGGATTTAAAAAGTTCATAACCCTTTTATTTATT
Source organism: Diplazon laetatorius (assembly GCA_963662125.1). NCBI lineage: Eukaryota > Metazoa > Arthropoda > Insecta > Hymenoptera > Ichneumonidae > Diplazon > Diplazon laetatorius. The sequence goes on from OY759152.1 coordinate 14,250,448, forward strand.
TTTATTTTTTCAAATTATTTTGATCCGGCTGTTTGTAAAATTAATTCGTAATTCGAAAGATGTGTGAAAAAAAATAACAAATCGATTTTCAAATTCTAATGTGACGAAAAAAATTCTCAGCTATTCAATTGAAACCTGTATTGTCGTTCTTGAAATGAATTCCCCCATGTCAAACCCCAAATCTTTGTTTTTGTATTTTTTTCCCCCCAACAAGATTGCGAAACAATTTTGGACGAATATTAATTTTAATTTGCATACAATTTTTCACCGATACAGATAAAACAAATATATCTTCGCGTGGCAATCGATGGATTGAGAAATGTCTGTAATTCAGAAGACCGGTAGAGTCTGTCGATTTTTTAACCGAGATATTCTTCACGTCATGCGATACGTATTATTCGAGATGTTGCGGATCCGGTGTGAGACGAGTATTATTGACACACGAAGGGGTGGTCCAGGTCGGAAACATGTCTCGGACGCGTTCACCGCGAGAGCACGACCGGGATTTGTAATTTAGAGTTGGAAATGCGAGACAGATATCGAAGAATGAAAAAAAAAAAAAAAAAAACTATGGAGGCTGGGAAGGGTTGGGTGCGCGGTTGTGTTTTACACCGATCCCCACGGTGAACGCTCATAAATTATAATCAACGTCCGCACCAACACCCTAACAAACTACGGACGACGGTCGTCGTTAAAACAACGAAGTTCTTGCGATTGTGGCGAGCTTGCCCAATGCCTTCTTAAGGTCTCAACAGGAATCAGTTATGCATGTATACACTCACATACGTGTAGAAAGTGGCTTCCCAGTGGACTAATGACGCTACAATTATTTCTTTTTTTCGCACGAAACGAATCATCACTCGTGGTATTAAATCATCAGCAGCCTCGCCATTTAACGCGTGTCTCCCCCTATCCCTCGGGCCCTCGCGACGTCTTGTTCGCGGATACGAAGGATGCCGGAAGGCCCTCGAGCAATCGCGTGCAATTCCTAACAAGTGTCTTCTTGATTATCCAGACCAACATCTTATAACTTCATTTACCGTTGACAACTTCATTCATCGTTGCAATCAAAATGATTAGATCGACATTTTTTCTAAGATGTTAAATTAATTATTTTTTTTATTAGGAAACAGGTTTCGCGTTGACCTGACCGGACTGACGAGACGAAAGGGTGAAAGATAGTAAAGCAATGATTGGTCGATGGATTAAAATTTGTAAATTGAGTTTATCGTCAGATAGTAATTAATTTTCGTTTTATTCATCGTTTGGATTTTGATTTTTCATTGATTTAATTTCCGGATGAGTCGATAGAATGGATCGGTCTTGGGAATGCGATGTCAGATATTAGCGTCGTGTTGATCGGCACTGATCGAAGCGACAACATCGGACGGATGGGTCGTCGAGCCATCTTACGTTCTCATGGAACGAAGATATACTTACTGGCGAAAGGATCATCAATCTCTCGGCGAGAGATCGCTTATACTAAACAGAAGTTCAATACCGACGGTCTATCGTCTTTATATTACCGAGTGAAAGATATCCCCGGGTGACGGACCGACAGACGTTGACTTTGAATTAATGTGAAAGTTCAAGTTTTTAATGACACAGTTATATTTCATTAGTAAGTAACTACACAGCTGTCGCATCGCGTTGCATAAAAAAAGGAATGGAAATAAAATGAAATAAAGTGGCGCGTTATCTCGACGTCGAATATGAAGAAAAAAAAATCATTCAAACCCATGGAAGGGTTGCTATGACGTCACGTCGTTGAGTCAGACTAGTCGATACGACAATTATATAAATTTAGCGAATTTTTGGATTTTGGAATAATTAAGATTAAAAAATAGAAAATAATCTGTAACGATTGACTTACCTTCGACGAGAGACGTTAAGAGCGTGACATTGGCAGCCTTCCTTCTTCCAGCTGGCAAATTCAGTCCAATCTTCTCGAGCTTTTCCCTCAACAATCGTCCCCCATTTTTCGACTTTGCTCTGGATATGAAAAAAGAAAACAAAAAAAACACGAATGTAAAATAAGTTACGATATGGTACAACAGTGAGAGGCGTCATTGAGAGCAACGGGTTGTAAACTTTCATTGCGACATAATAACACAATCGATGTAAGCCAGTGTGAAACTAAATGAGCATTCGGTGCAATTTCGAAATGGTAAGCTCTGCCATTAATCATTTCGTCCCGGTCGAGAATCGAAAGAGCACGAGAGTATGGAAAAAATAAAAAAAAACCTTTTAAAAAATAAAAAAAAAAAACCAAAAAAAAACAAATAAACGTTACGAGAAGGAACAACGGGGTTTCGAGAAGGTGGAACATGCGGCGGAGTGGACGAAGCAAAATCGTTCATATATGGACGTTGAAAAAAAAATTGAGAGGAAGAATTAAAAAAAAAAAAAAAAAACTATTAGCATAATCCGTAGGCGCGCGTGTCATCGGGTAAGTTGAGCAATTCTACGAGACGACTCGACGATCCGACCACGTAGACATCGGGATAACTTTGTACAACGGTTTTACGATTTTACATTACTCAACCGTAAAACGCCAAACTTATTATAATAATAATTATTATTGGGTTATTGTAATTAATTGAAAGAAACGTTGATGTCCATTTTAACCACATTCCGTGGCGTTTGTTGAGGGGTTTGTCAGTCCTTGTGAGAACTCTGGTTTGTGCAACAAATAATTATTTGGGATGCCATCGAGTATGACACTCGAGCCACGACTATTCATCATATCCGGTACAATGGTTCGGGAACAATAACCGCAGAGCTTTAGAAAATAAACTCAAACTTTCTCTGTCCATTGACATTTTCAAATTGACATTTCATTCATTCGCGTGAAAGTATTGGCCCATATTTTGAAATATTCATCCGATATTTTATTTCCCCGGGGATTTGACACACGATAATTTTGGAACGTGTCGTTTGATCACGAATTTCGTTCGAGGAAGAGGTTGGGGGGTTCATCGTGATCACAGAAATGAGAATTTTCAACGTAGATTTTGTGATGTACACGTTCGAAACTCGTGATATGACAATCGCGAAACGTTTCCCGGACGTGACGAGAACCGTGCTCCACTCATTATCGAGGCTTGTGTCTTGACGAGGCCGAACACCCTGGTCCGCCGTCTCTGTGCGAGGGTCGCGAGGAGAGCTTGCCGGGAACGCAACCCCCCTGAATCGAGCGTCTGAATCTTCGAGGTTTCGTCCGCATTATCAGAATGGCTCGGAGTCTTTGAATATCGCCTACCGGTGGCTTCGTTAGTTTCTTCGTGAAATCCTCGAACCACGGATTATTCATCTCGTTCGAGTAACGAGTCGTCATTCTACACTTAAAAACTTTAATAAATTTGTCTCAGAAATAAATGTTTTATCGAAACAAAATGAATTTCATTCGAGATATACTTATTCAGTTGTGTCAGAATAATTCTTTTTTCTTTCAGTGTCCTGGCACACAATACTTTTTTTATATTTGGCATATCGACGATAATTTATGGTTCCTGAGGATTGCAATTTGAATAATATAAAAAAATTGAAAGAAGTAGAACCAATTATTGAGAAATGTTTTTTTATATATATACCGAATTCAAGTGTTTTTGTTTATTCGTTAATAGTCGCTTCAACTCTCAAGCTCAACCCAAACGCATTTAATTTCAATGGTACGTGACTCGAAGCCTCGGGGATAGATCAGTTTTGCATTGTGATGAAAAATAACTCGCTTAAGACGGATAATAGTGGAGTAAAGTTCTCGTATCAGATAAATCCGAGAATGCACCAGTGCTCGGCACCATAATAATGTGTACTCTCTTCACGTGCGTCGGGTTGCATAGCATAATCCAACCCGAGTTATAAATCAAAGAAGCGCGGCCCTGTCGGAGTACATTCGAGGATCGTAACATCTCCAAACGCGTTACAAAAACCTGGTATATTAATTTACCGTTAGAACCACGCGGTCATACCGTTAGCGATCATAGAGAAAAATACACGAAGACGCAAGCGAGATAACATCCCGAGCGCGAACATTTGATTTTTTACATACAAAATAAAAAAGAAAAAAATCCTAAATGTTTTTGCTCACCTCACAATTTTAGCTCGTATTTCAGCTTTCTCGCCCGTACCCCCCCCCCCCCCCCCCCCCCACCAACCATCTCGGTTCGCGATACTCTCAACCCATGGGTCACGTAAAAGTGTGCCACCATCGAATTATATTACTAAACTCAGATAAAAAAATAATCGTTATCCTCTTTATTTTTCTTTCATACCTACTTGCTGTTAAACGTCTAATGTGAAAAACTATGCATCGATTATGGAAAGCTGACTGAGAATTTTACGCGATTTAGAAAAATATCTTTGCGATAAGTGTGAAATCATAATGCAATAATCCAAAGTATTTTCATAAAAATAAACAGAATGATAAGACAAAACGGTCGAATACAAAATAATAAAGAATAACTCGAAAATGGCTTTTCGTATTAATTTCCCGACGAATCATAAAATTCACACCATTTAATCCCATTAAAAAAATCGCAATAATTTCATTTTCAATTCACGACAGCTTGATGAGACGTTCAACTTGACACGGATTATCCAGTTACATAATTCGTCAATCGCGTGTCCGTTACACCATCGATTCATTCGACATCGCAAAATCGTCGTTATTGGTATAAAAGAAAACGATAAATAATCACGTTATCTTCCAATTCCCAATCCTTCGACACGTTCAGCATCTCATCATTACCTCCACAACGAGTTTCACGTGAGTTGCGAATTTTGTAATTATTCGAGCTAATGCGATGGCGAACAACCGATTCGAGATATCCGGTGGATTTGGCAACGGATTCAAAAGCGTGGCTTTGCGAATGGGGGAGGAGGAGGAGTTGGGTGGAAGGGTGTCGGGGTTAGTACGACGCGTGTGAATTTTCGTGCGTTCACGTGGGACGTTGTAATGGCATTCGGAGTTTTAACGGGATAAACCAGCCGGTATACAGCGAGATGAAGCATACCGGGAGAAATATAATCGTCTCTGGTAGTGTTTGGTGGCTGCCGGTGCACATAAACTGTTGTTGAAGCTCAAGAGAGAGCGAGAGAGAGAGAGAGGATGAGAGAGTGTGATGCAGAAGGAGGAGAGAAGACGATCGGAGAGCTCTCGAACGGGCGCTCCTCTCGTCTCAGCTGCGTGCCGCGCACATTATTATAAACACACGTGTATGAATGAGACGATCGAGACGGCGATGTTGAAAAAAAAAAAAAGAAAAAAAGAAAAAGAAAAAGAGCGAGAGAGAGAGAACGCGAATTATAGTCGTGAATGAACCGACGAGACCGCCCGTACATTTCGAACATTGAATCGCCCGACCGAATGTCATTACACACACTCATACATGTGCGAAAGAACTTTGCGAGTACTCGACGATTCCGCGCATTTGCATAAGTTGTCTATGCGAGCGTGAGTTAACACAGCCGTACGATTATTATCGGAATTTTGTGCTGTGTCGGTACAAGTGGGAAAAGGGCGGGGAAAGGGGGGATCACCACGAGAGTCACTTCGGGAAGTTCTCGAGAGCTCGTTGGAAGTCGGATTATATCGGTATTAGTTGACAAATAAATTTTCGTTTGTATTAGTCGTCGTGAGAAATAAATTATTTTAGCTGTGGTAATTAAAATTCGCCGCGACGTTTTTCACGTGGATACTCGATGGGTAAGGAGAAGGGGGGGGGCGGATTTTATTATATTCGTCGTGATTCGTTTATCAAGACGATCGCTGTTGCAGGAGAGAAAATCCGTGCCGATGCACCCCGGTCACGTTGAACTTCACCGTGGGTTATCCTTAATTAAAACGTAAATTAATTTCCCGATTAATCCATTCGATGCTATGAGCAAATCCGGATTTCAGTCGAACGTGTCGGGACATAAATATCCCTGGCTGTGTTGCCTGGTTCACTTTGAACGAAGAATTTTGAAAAAAATATTGATAAAACAATTAATGAGGGAAATTAGATCGATGGAATCTTTCGTAATCTTACCTCCGTAATACGCCACCGAGTAAACTCGCGTTCAGGCATTCGGGTGGGGATAATCGTCGCTGGACCTCGGCCACCGTGACTTTGTACTTGCTCGTGCTGCTCAACAACGACAATCTTCCCGGTACCGAACAAAAAACGTCTGAAGGTTGTGCGTTGCCCGATAACATCGATTTGTCACCCCTGTCCGACTGCTTCATATCTGCAACACGTTGTTCAAACAAAAACATATTAATAATGTGTATTTAATAATAATAATAATAATAATGATATTAACAATAAAGTTTTACGACGATTATTATTTCAAGTAATAATTTTAACTTTTGTAAACTAGTTTTCTAATACCAATGGAATATTAACACCTAATAACTCATTCGAGGCTAATTATTCTGATACAAAAACCTATCTGGGGTGAGTTAACTTCTAGCAACCCTTGGTGTGAATCGATGCAGCCCAGTATGAATGATAATTATAATAAAAAAGCGACGAGACGAAAGTAGCTCGATTCAACGACGCAATTTCGATTGCTCAGGACCACAAGGAAAATTACATTGTCCACAGACATCCGAAAAAAATAAAAATTCATTGGAACGCATTAATTATTAGCCTGTCACATGTTCGTCCACGTATGAAGTGTGTGTATGTGGTTTTCAGGACCCTCCACTTATTCATTTATTACGGTTTTCATCGACATTCCCGAAGCGATTCGATGAGACTCGAATTACTGATAACGAGCAACAAGACTTGCGCTCCTTGGGTCCTTCGAACACGCCGCACGATCGTGATTCCGCCTCCGTCGTTGCTTCTCCTTTCCCTCGCTTGATTACTGCAATTATATACCGACTATTGACGGCCGTCTTCTTCCGTGCTACACGCTAATGACTTGTACCCACGACCATCCCCCCCGTCCCCCCGCCTCCTCGCCCATTCGAATGAATCGCCATGTTTCGTTTAATCGAGATTTTTCAACCAAAATGCTACTCCGGTCCTCAATTATTTTACGTCGCAATCTTGGTTCATGTTCATCTTTTTTCTTTCCCTCCTCGGTATCCATTAAGCGAGCAATGGTAAAAGCGTGAGAAGTGTCACAAATTCTTTTGAAAACTCATTCTCAATTTTTTTTGAGATATCCGCCAATTCTCAACGACATTTAATTACAACTTATTTTCAAAATTGAAAATATTCAATATTTTCATTTAAATTCGATGAGCAAATATATGTTTCCATTATGAGCATTTCCATTTTGTTCCTTCGAATTGTTACATACTTATGTACACTTATATCCATGACAAAATTTGTTCGTGTGAAGTATGGAGGCGATAGCGAAGAAGTACTCGTTGGGCTTGTTAGGGTCTATTGATACTCGAGTACGTATCTGCGTCTCGTCGTCGTCGAGATGTGAAAATCGATTTCTCGAAGAAGTAAAATGGACAAAATTTAATTTCGAACAGAGAATTTGAAAAAAAAAGGAGAAAAGGATAATGCAGTTTGTAGTATTTATGAATTTTACTTCGAGGAATTTGACGTATGAAAATTATTACGTGCTGTACGATGGTTGTATCGATAACAACTCCCCCCCCTTCCCCTCCCGACGTCGAGGTGAGTTACACGGCAAATTGCTATGCTCTCGTTGCTCTTCGAGTCCGTGTTTCAATATGTACTCGTGGACAAGTGTGTGTGGGTGTATCTGTATGTATACGTACATGCATATATACATCGATGTAATATCTTTGGAATATTTTAAATTTGCAAGCATTTAGGATGCTAGCGTCCACAAACACAGCACGATTTATGTATATATATATACACATGTGTATGTGTATGTATATATAGCTGTATAAAGTATTTTATATAACGGGACCGAGGCCACCCTCGCGAAATATTCGTTCCTGACGTATCGATAGTTCGGCGTTGTATCGAATGAGGTTCGCGGCATCAGGATCGCCGGATGGTTCGGAGGAATGCTTAATAATAACGCGAGTGCTCGCCGGACCGCCGGTCGAAGGCACGGTCAGCCCGCACACAGCGTTATATCCCGAACAACCCAAAGCATCGGTAACACAGCACGTAGGCTCGATTTCCGGAAGCACTTTACGCGTTCGATAAGATTATATTCGTCACATTATTTTTCGAAATTCGTGCATTTTTATCAAAAATTGTTTTTCCCAAATCGATCCGAATGGTAATTTGATGGATCCAAAAAATATTCTATAAGATACATAACATTTTGTTTATTTGAGACTTAGTTTCGATTTTCTTTTGTGAAAATCGCCAATTTTGCGTTTTTTCCCCGTTTAAAATGTTTTTATTGTTTTATCAAAAAAAATTTTTTTCGAAATAAATATTGAATTGAAACGAAATAACCTATGGCAACTCTCAAAGGACGTATCGAATAATACATGAAAATTTTCCAAGTAAAAAAAATCAATTAGTGAGTCGCAGCAAGCCTTCTTGTGCTCGGGGTCGAAAGGACCCCCGTATACCAGCCAAGTTATACGCTGACAAGTGTGCCATCTAGAAATTAATCCTCCTCAGTCTCTCGCCACTTCTCTCTCTCTCTCGAATGTTCACTTTAATCGACACATCGCGACCGATAAATCTTGGTGAAAGAAAACATTTTTTTTTAAACAAGTAAATAAACTTATCACCTTATGGTAGTTTCGATAATTTAAATACCGTTTGCAATAAACCCGCGCCAAATAAACCAAAAGACCAGGACGTTAGTACGGGGGATTTCGAATGGAGTAAACGAAGATTCAATCTCTACGAGAATGGATAATAAATATCAGCATCGAGCGTGTCGGACCAAATGGGTTTCGGGGGGCGGGATGAGGGGGTAGGGGGGACGGTTGTCTCCGTGCCCGATAGCCGTGTATCACGAAGCTCAACGTAAACGACACAGAATCCGCATCAGCAGCAGCAGCAGCACCGAGCCCCAGCGAAGCAGCTGTTGAGAAGTTGAATCCAACGAAGTGAGCCTCGTAAGGTAACCGAACAACGTCCGTAACGGTGTGCAGCCGAGGCGTGGATTCGCGCGAATTATTCTCGTTCATTCAAACGCAACGTGTGAAGAAAATACGAGAATTGAGATTGCAACGTAACCGCTGGGATTAGCCAGAGTCGAAGTCATTCCATGGATCGTATCGGATTTACCGTTATTTCACAATTTCTTCACGGTCAACATTCAATTTTATCAAATTTCTTCATTTCACGGATCTACCCCCTTTCCCCCTCTCGCCCCTCCGCCGTTTCTGCACTTGCCCCGGTATTTTCACATTATTGCCATGAAATTGCTCTTAAATATAAATATTATTTTTCCCCCTTCTCCCGAATGTTCGATCCTCGGCAATCGCCAATTACCGACAATTACTGCGAAATATAATTGGGCCGAACGGGGGAACAGAATTAAATCATCAAAGTTTAATATTATTCGAGGTTCGCCGGTCGGCCGATAATCTTGGCCGTTGGATCGAGACCGATCCGTGGGAATCGATTGGATTTTAACTGTCGATTAAAAGTGCGGTTAGAGGTGTTTCATCTTGGTCGTTACTCAACCCATTCACATCTATAGACAGATACATATATATATAGATATATATATATAGTAACACACGGCTTGTACATTGTGGGGAACGAAGCGGCATCAATGCTTCTGCTGCTCGAGAGTGATGCTGCTGTAACACACTCTCGTCCCGTTTTGTAGCGTGTGAAAGTTACCTACGTGGGATCTGGCAATTAGTCATCGTGCGGAAATAATAGTCAAAAAATCGAAGAAGGAAGAAGAAGAAACGAAAAAAAAAAAAAAACATTGGGAAAAGGTTTCAACCGGGGAGACCGGGGCTAATTGGCTCGAATTCGATATCGTGTTTCTTTTAATGTTCTGTCTCTTGTGTCTTAATTCATTTTTTCACAACTTATGAATTAGTGGAAATAATGTGTTTCTTGAACTACACGATCAAAGCGATAAGATTACGCTGCAGTAATTTGTTGGTTTTTTTCCGAACCCAACATTCCTACTGACAAAGTGTACGGATGAAAAATTCGATAATGTCAGTCGTATCCGATTGGCTGTACGGACGTAGAATCGACAAGTATTGCATGACGTTGAGATAATCGAGTACCAACATTAATTTATAAAAGAGAAACGATTTTTTTTTTTTTTTGTGTTCAAGAACAACGATCGGTCCGACTTTCGAGGTTGCTCGTTTCATGTGACCCCGGGCTTCCCCCACCTTCCGGGGAGTCGTGGAGGGGGCGCAGCGAATGGGAAACCGAACGATGGGAATTCGGTCGTACGAACATTATTATTATTATTATCATTATTTTTGTTTCATTCTTCACAAGTCGTGAATGATAAATCTTGCATATTGGCTCATTGATGTATCAGCATTATTTATGAATCGATATGACGATGGATATATATGTATCTCGAAATAAGCGCAATGTATTCACCGACAGGGCATAAATAAATTGTCGAAAGCTTTACGAACTGTTTATGTATCCACGTTATCCAGGTTGAAAATAATTTCAACCAATGGTTATTGGATTATGAACGCTGGTGGTCGACGCTCGTTGCTGAGGAGATCATTGAGCCGGTACAGAACGAGCACTGCACACGTTTCGGACCGAGTTATATACCCACTCGTGACTATATAGCTGGCTTTTAATGAAATCACGAGGCAGGTGTGAATGAGAACTCCGTTGCCCGAGGGCTCACCTATTTAACGCGCTATATCACGCATTTACAGTGACTCGTGTGTCTGCGTTTTGTCTCTTCAACCAACCCGACGGATATTTCTGTATTACGTGTGCACACAAGACCTATACACACGCACACACACACGTTCACGCATCATGCCCGGAGGCCGGAAAAATGCTTCACGTAACCCCGGCCCTCGCACAATATTATCGGTTTTCCAATCATCTCGAAACATCATTAACCTACGTGAGATCGACGTTCTGCATCTTCCTTCGTTCGTCGATAAATTCGATTCAAACGAAGAAACGAGGCTAATTCGATATTAACAATCACGTCGAATTATTAATTATTTTTATAATTAAGTTTTATCGGGGTTAATAATATGAAATATGTTATTTGTTCATGACGATAATACGTAATTCAACGTACCATATATTTTCTATAATCAATAATTGACACAACTCTATGTGTAATAATACGTAAACGAGACTTATTATTTGTAAGTTATCTCATTTTAGTTAGGAGAAGTGAGTCAAATATGAATTTATTAAAAATGGTTTATGTATTTTCGTGTTAAAAATTAATCCCAAACATGAATGAGAGGGAGAGAGATAGAGAGAGATGGAGACAGTACCAAAAAAAGAAAAAAACCAAACAGTTCTCACCGGGATGATCCAATCGGTGTCATATATATATAAAAAAAAAATAATCCTCGACGAACATTGAAGCATCAACGGGGCCACGAGTTCGTACCGGAGAAATCTCATTCAGAAGAATCCCGAAGAGCTCGTGCAACATCGTCCTTCGACGGAAGCGTTAACCGCGACTTCTTTCGCCTCTTATTCGCTACACATATACGCATTCGGTCGTGTCGTAATGAGCGAGAGGATCTTGTGAATGGACGGACTCTCGAAACCGCTCGCTCGACCATCGTGAAAGGAGTAACGAGGATGAGAGAAACGATGGAGAAAACAACGAACAACAAAAAAATTAAAATCCAGAATAATAGAGAGAAGTAGCAGCACGATAGGGCTACCTATATACATATACATATTCATATACACATTCATACTTATATTTAGCACATGCACGTGGTCGTGGTCATCTGTACGGTCGAAACATAGAGAAACAAGCTAATAATGATTGCCGGTCGGTAAGATGGAGGTTGAGACAGGAGGAAAGGGTTTTACGAACGAACGACGACGTCAGGGCTCGACGTTCGGCGTGGTGTAATTTTCATTCCAACGGAAACGGCGAGCGATGAGGTGTGCCTACATGGCTATACTTCGGACAACGGGAACATGAGCCGAGAACCCGGTGAGCATCTCGCGAGATAAAAGACCGGTGTGGATGAAATGCATATACACAGGTGTGTGTTTGTGTGTGTGTATGTGTGTTATTGTACGGTTGCTTATGGGTGAGAATCAATGAAAGCTTGGCGAACGAAACTCGCGCCTTCGACCACGAACAAGCGCATCCCCCCATCAAGCTCTCTCGTTCATCTCTGCACAACGATGCTTCCTTATTCTCATCATCATCCTCATTCGTGTAATATTTACACGCGATAAGTGAATCGATTGGCCAATTTTCCAATTTCCACCTTAGATTATACTCCCCCTCCCCCTCCCCCCCCTATTCCTTGCGCAGTCCGTGACTCCGGCCGATTCATGATCCGAGGTTGGTACGGATGAGGAAGCTGCGCTCGTGGTTAGTCTTATTGACCTCATTGGTGGTAATGAACCGTGTGATTATTGGTATCCGATGGATAAATCATCTGTGATTATTTTGCAGCGGTGTGGCGGAAGGTGCGAGATGGATTGCGAAGATGCTGGCTGCGGTTTTATCGTCGTTACTTTTGCTTCTTGTTCTGCTCTCTTGGGCTATATTCTTCACACCGTCGTTGACGACGAAACGATGCTACAATTTTCTTTTCTTTTGTTTCTTCATCATTTCCTCAGGAGTTTTAGTGTGTCTGAAAATGTTGTTTCACGGATATTTTTGAATACTTGTCGAATTTTTGTGTTACCAGATTCGAAAATTAAATTGCAAAATTATTTTCCTATTCAAATTTCTGATTTTATTCACTTTGTTTCGAAAGATAAAGGGAGAAAAAAAATGACGAGTTCTAGATGAATGGACGGTATTATTGTGAAAAATATTGAAGTTGTAGCTGTGCATTAGATTCGTCTTTTGAATTATGATGATTCTTGATTATCGAAATTCAATCTTCGATTATCGTTCGGATGTTATTATTACTATTATTTTTTTTTTAAACATTATCGAACCCACGAGCGTGAGAAAAATATTCGAATGGAGTTTGCGTGTCTGTCAGTCAGGCTTGTCGCGTGTTTTATTCGGTACAGTTAGGATTGAGTAGTAAAAAAAAGCGGGTCATCGGATTTGTATTGTGTACGATGTTTCGGTTGTTGCTCAACGCTCGAAGTATCACGGACGTGTGTGTCTTTACGCATATATATGTATAAACACATATCTAGATAGATCGTTGGAATTAAATAAGCCACGAGGAATACGAAGATAGATCACGCGCGTGTAAACGAAGACGATGGAAGATCCACGTTCTCGATCGTTTCGAGAGAAAGAGAGAGAGAGAGAGAAAGAGATCCAGAACCGGTAGTCGGATGATGGGTCGTAATGGCTCGCGCGCGAGTCCCTCGATGCCTATAGTATCCTTTCTTCGTTCCTTCCGCGTCTATCTAACCCTCAAACGGTTGCGCAAGACCGGTAATCATCGGTTCGAATCATAAGAAATTTTATGTTGGGAAGAAAAAAAAAACGGAGCTCCGCGCTGGACGATGCGATGCTTCGAAAATTAATTATTATGGCCGTAGACGGGGGCCTTCCACATCCGACGCTCATCGTCCACGGTCTCTTATTTCGTTCCTCGCTGTCTGACGTCTCACAATAACCCGTAACGTCGCTACTCAACCAAATGTCAATGTCGGATTGCGTTAGAATTTTTTTTTTTTTTTTCTTTTTTCTTCTCGTAACTGTGTGAGGGCGTGGTAATAAAAATTTTTCCCTTCTCGCTCGAATGAGATTTTGCTAATGAAATATTACGTTTTACGTAGAATCGACGCAGCATCGCTATCTAAATCGATCAAGAAAAATTATCCTTTGATGTTGAGAAAATCGTAGCTAGTCAAACCTCGATCAAGTGCTGCAAATTAGAATAATGGCTCTTGAAAAAAAAGTGGTATGGATAGTAAAAATATACTTTTCAAATTTTGAGATAAATTCGCATCCCAATGGTCCATGTGACCCCGGTCAACTATTGTTTCAATGTTTTGCATGATACTTCATTTTTTGTTTGTTTTGATTTTTCTTTTTTGATTCAATATTCGAGATCGCAAATCAGAGCAACTACGAAAACGATCGAATAACTGACAAAGTAGAGCATTAATCCACACACAATCTACAAACATCGAGGCCATATTTTTCATTCGCATTATTCCATTTAATCATTTATTAAATATAATACAGTTTATATTCTTTTTTCCGGTTCAACTTTCGTGATCATAACTCATAACCGCGTCAAAATGACGATGGAATAATTGACAAAGTAAACGTTAATCGTTACAGTTTGTGCAATCATCGAGACGATATATTTTATCCGCACGTTCGCAAATCACGTGTTTAATAATCCGTTTTCGCGCGAGTGAGTAGGTGCAATTTCTTTTTTTCTTTTCTAATCTTTATATATATATTTTTTCAATCGTTGTCATCGTCCTGAGAGTAGCGATGACCACACACACACACGTACACCCATTACGCATGTAGTGTGGGTTACGAAGCCCCGAGGCGAAAACATTTGAACTCTCGTTGCAACGTCACGTATACTGTTTAGTGCCTGTATGAGAGTCGTGGCAGTTGGTCATTAATGACCGTGCAGAGAGAACTAGCCGGGCTCGATCCATTACATATATAATAACGTAGTACAGATATATATGTATGTACGTATATATATATATACGACATTTGTACTATGAGCCATTATACCGAGTAACGTTCGTGATTTATGAACGAATTATGTGATGTGATTATTACGTCGAGAATATTGATGAATTAATATTCCGCGGTCCAACAGCCCGTTGCAACTGACCGCACCAAAGACGCGATAAGACGTTTTGTGTACCTTACAGAACTCGTTCCCATTCGTTCTGCTCGCTCGCACGGGACACCTTCGTCGTGACGCGACAAAATATTACGCAGAAACGTTGTAACAAGACGTTATAAGCCGTCTTGTGGTTCGCTGAATCACGTTAATGTTTTGTACGGCGATGCGTCGGTCTCGAGTCTTTTGCTCGTCCCTCGAAGATCACTCACCCGACAAGGCCGCTATGGAGACGATCGGGATTGCGCAAAATTTCAAGAAAACTCACATCGAAAACTCATCCTCGCGTCGATCGTTGTGTGCGTACGAGTGTGGTAATAAAAATAGAAATGAAATAAATGATGAAAAGGGGTGACGCCACCAATCGTTGCACGACCGACGTTGAGATAGTAATTGATGGTCGAGTTTAAATCATTTTCGTCGACATCTGTGACATTTGTGACCTTATGGCGTGAGAGAAAAAATAAATAAATTTATTCGCGTACACTCGCAACGCGACAAATTGTGGGTATCGAGTTCTGATGATGATTATACATTTTTGTAGTCTGCCGTAGTAACAGGTGGACATTTTCCTCTTCAATTGCTTCAAAATCGAGTGTACAATATTATTCAATATTTAATATTTTTTTATTATTTATTCTTTTCTATAATGAAAATAAATGTTTGCACTATATTATTTTTAATTCTCAATACATATTGTTATAGTCGTTGAATTTCGATGCAATTCCCCATGCAGTTTCAATGAAAATCGTTGAAAATAAAAAATTACCAAAAACCGAAATTTGAAAGAAAGGGAAAAAAAATAAAAAAAGCAATAAACGACGAATGACGGTATACGCGGAAATTTTCGATCAATCCATGCCATCGAATGTCGTTTAAAAAGGGTAGTCAACTGTGACAGTTGACGCGTGAATGAAGTTGAGCCGCAGTGAGCCGCGAGAGAACGAGTGGAAACGAAGAAAGAAACAGCATATAGGCAATTTCCGCGCGATCCGAATCCTTTTCGATGACTTCAATGGGGGGGGGGGGGGGGTAGCTGTATACGCGGGGTACGTACTAGAACCGGATGTGAGGATGGGGAGTAACGCGTGCTGTTCACTCACGCACAATTTCCTCGGTAATCAACACAGCCGGAAACCAGTACCAATGACAAACCCAGCGATTGGTTCACTTATTTGACAACCTTGATTGGTCAGGCGGAACACGATTGGGGTGTGACTTTTCGAGCCCTTCTCGACGCAATAACGTTTCCCCACGATCAAGGAGGAAGGGCCTGTGCCCGTGACTTTGCCATAAAAGGACGCCCCGGGGGCAAGTTCCCATTGGTCCTCCTTAATTTCATTAGACCCTTCGATTTTAGATTCTCTCGTGTGCCACGCTCGTCCTCGAACCAAAAATGGCGGAGACATTGATTTTAACCGGGTTGCTAAATCAAAATGGTGACTCAATGAAAATACAAAAAAAATTGATTATCAAAATTAACAATGGTAGAAGCAAATTATAAGTCAATTAGAAGGAGTAGTAGTAGCACTATCACGTTTATACCATAAAAAGATTTTTACCATTTGAGATTTATCGGTTTATTTATTATTTGAAAAAAAAATGATATTTTTATTTAAGACATTTGGTTAACTCTTTTATTTGTTGACCGGTGTATTGTGTGCATGAAATCGAGCTGTCAGAGTCTCGAGTGAAACATGTGGCGCAACTCATTTCAGATACCGAAAAGTTGCCGCGTAATTGTCGTAATAAAAAGTTTATTTTGTTTGCGATGAAACAGAAAAAAAAATGGAAACAGGAGCGTGATTTGACAAAAAGTGCGAAACCAGAAGACGAGAGACGTCCGATGGTTTTGCTTGGCCGATCTTAGACCGACGAACGAGACGAGAGAGTCGTCGTTCAAGCCACTTTTCGTTATAACGGGACTTTGGTAACGTTGAATTTTGTTATCGATAATTAAAGAATTCATAATTTCACGATGACGAAATTGTTGCCACTGCAGACACGATTATCGGTCGTCGCAGTGAGCTTCCAGATTTTTTTTCTTTTTTTTTTCTTGCCGTTGCATTTGAGAAAAATGAAAATTCTTACGCCGAGACGAGTTGGCGCTCGGATCCTTCTGATCGTCTGTAAAACTGGAGCACGTCGGCTTCGCGATCGCACCCCGACGACCGAGTGGATACGAACGACAGAAGAGATAAAACATTAATTGTATAACCGGCTTCGGTGAAGCGGTATTCGCGCTACCTATACCACATTGCTCACGCGCTCGGCGACTTCTTCAAACTCCGCTACAGACTGATTCACAATTGGATAACAAAATATTTTTTTAATATAAAAAAAAAAATCATAATATCTCAATTATCAATCTTCAAAAATCCTTTTATTCGAATTAACTCGATATTCTCTTTCAAAATTAATTTTAGAAACCATTTTTTTCCCCATTCTTTCAAGCAGGGATGGAAAATCATTCAATAGATAATGTACTCAAAATAAATCAAATAACTTTTTAAACATATAACTATGTATGATTGATTATCATGCAACAATGAATATTGTCACGTTTTTGTTATAAATATGAATAATTTTTTGAATAACTCAATAGGCTCTATAATCTATGATTATTCAGTCAAAGAAGTATTTCAAATCCATTTTCATTGAATGAATGCCCATCCTTGTTATCAAACGTAAAA
Source organism: Diplazon laetatorius (assembly GCA_963662125.1). Lineage (NCBI taxonomy): Eukaryota > Metazoa > Arthropoda > Insecta > Hymenoptera > Ichneumonidae > Diplazon > Diplazon laetatorius. Next base: position 14,268,001 of record OY759152.1, read on the forward strand.
ATGAAAAAAAAAAAAATCATCGACTCTTCAGTCTCGAAGATAATATTTTTTCAAATTATTCGAACAAAAAAAAATAAAAAATAAAAAACACGTGAACCAGGAAAAAGAAGGAAAAAAAAGGACGTGAGTATCGTGACAGTATTGCAGCGAAGGAAGGCTCGAAATAAGCCATCGGTGTGCGGCCGAGAGGGTGCGCGAGAGATCGTTGGAATGAGAGAAAGTAGCGTACGCGTAACGAGGCATATAATAACCCTCAGTGACGTACGGGAACAAACAGCCATCTGTACGTAATACCCCTGCGGTGAGGACCGCCCCGAAAACTGCTACCCGCCAGGAAAATTACAATGACAATACCCTCGAAATCCGATACGCCCCGGGCAATGTACTCGCTCTCGTACTCAGCATCACTTTTTTTTTCTTCTGTTTTTTTTTTTTTTTCAATTCTTTCTTTCTCATTCACACCTTGGTAACTTGTACAATGCTTCGAAACTCACACGTCTGCGTTAAAACGCGTATACACGTCACTTCGATATAGTTGTAATTCTATAGGATTTGTACTTTTGTAATGGTTGTGTTCAAGGGCTGGAGTTCCATTAATACGTTTCTACGAGGGTTCGTTGGACGCCATTCGTCGTTCACCAAAATCTTCCTGAATTTTTTGTAAATCGTCTCATTTTTTTAATGCACTTTGATTTTTTTTTCCTTCAATTTTTTATTAACGATAACCAATAAAAAAAAACATTGCAACTCTCGATGTGCCCAATGTACGAAGTGAGTACAAACATGACGAATAAAAGAATCGAAAATAAAGAATACAAGGGTGCGTGACGATGTATTTGGGGGAAGGGAAGGGGATGGAGAATTTTGCAACCCTTCAGTGTGCTCAATTGAAAAATTTCAACCAAAGGGTGCGAAGACTCGTTAGCCGTGAAATTTGGAAGGCGTGGTGAAAAGTTAGAGACACGCGTGACGTTATTGTGTACACATGCGGCATTCCTTTTTTTTTCTTTTTTTTTTTTTTGACGATGCACACGAATCGTCTCGGAGCACAGCGGCAGTCGCTTTTTCGGGTTGTGTGGAACACGTCGAGCGTGGCTTCGTGCAACGTGCGGCGACTGCACGGCGAAAGCCCCTTCCCGTCGTTCGACGAGAGAAAGGGTGCGGCCGGGAGGTGAGAATTGAAATAGGCGGTTGATTCCTCGTCCCTGTGGCCGTTGTCGGCTAATAAGCAGGTAATCTAGCGCCCGTCGTGACTAAACGATTCAATGGCCGAACGAAAATTCAATATCGTCCACTCTTGGAATTTTAAATTACAACAAAAAATAATAATAATAATAATAATAACAAAATTTAATACTTTCAACACATCCTTCTGGAATCATTTGTTTTGTCATGCAAGTCCATTTCGTAATGTAATAATGATTTCCAAGTTTCATATTTTGATTTTAAATACATACATTTGTTGATTATCCAATTATTATATTTTTTTTCAATTTAAGATTGGAATTGGCCTTCTTTGATTAATGTTTTTTTTCTAGAGTCATGTCATCTGATGCATTTTTACGAATCGTCCACATCAGTTGCAACGATAAAAAATGTATTGAATCAATGGAAAAATATCCACGTTATGACAATTATTTTCATTTTATTTTTTCGTTCAGTAATATTTCGTGGATTAAGAGAGGAGAAAAAAAAATCGGTTTCCGATTGCCCGATACCTTGTGGCCTAATAAGCAGGTAATCCGGCACCGAGTGCGGTGAACTTTTGACACCGTTGCATACACGAACAACTCCCCTCCACCTTCGAATGAGAGAAACGTCACGAGATTGTGACGCGTACACCCCAATCGTGTTTCCCCATTTTTCGTCACGCGCGTTCTCGCGACAATGAGTCCCGGAGTCTCCTCCCCGAAACTCGACACCCATCGTCCTACGGTGCTGCTACCCACATCGGTAGGAGGCTCTCTCGAAGCATATACATTATTATCAGTATATCATTAACCCACAAAGCACGTTTGTACCGCTATATGTGTCTACGAATGACATTCGAATGTATATGGCACTAGTGTTAATTTCGGTTCTCGTGTTCGTTCGCCCGTAAAAATATCTGTCGACGAGATAAACGAATTTTTTGGATCACTTGTACTGTATATCTATAAACACGAACCTACTATTTCGTCATGATGATCAGGGGGAAAAATTCAGGCTGAAAACAATCATCACAATTCTGCCCGCAATGTTCGAAATTCATCGAACATATCGATACTAATAAATTAACAGTGTCTCAATTTAATAATAACGATTTATCAATATTAAAATGATTTATCGTTCGTCATATCGAGAGTTACGAATTTTTATTTCTCTATTCTCGTCAGAATTAATTTCCACGTGGACTTGCACTTTCCACAGTTCCCTCCCTCATCGTCGAGTTCAATTTCTAAGAAAAATGTATCACACAACTTACGATAACAACATAACAATAACAAAATATCGTTATCAATATAATCCATAATCGTTAAATCTTATCAATCCATTTTTCAATCACACGTATCTAATTGAAAATAATTCGAGCAAACAATTGCATTTTTTCACGCGCTTTTCCCAATATTCAACAACTCAAAAAAAAGAAAGAAAACAAAATCATAGACCGGATGTTAAATCAAACTGGAGTGTCACGAGTCGTGGGATGTATAAACCGACCGACATACGTATTATATATATAGATATGTATGTATGAATGATGAAGATATTATTCGGATATTCTAGCACGTTTTATGTAAACCCCATAAATCGTTTCCCATAGGAAAGACGAGAAGAGAATGGGGAGGGGGGCTATCGAGAGATAGAGCAAAACCCATGCACACTGGGTAACCCCGGAGCCCGAGAAACCACCACGACGACTGTATCCGGACGACATCCACGCGTCTCTCGTCATTATCGTATCGGCATGAAGCTGAAACTGGCAGACGTTTCTGGCAGACGTTTTGCGGCCGGGCAGTAAGTTTTGGATGGGACTGTACCCACTAGGCCGTGCCGCGCTGCCGTACGGTGCTCGACGCACGGCGGCCGCCCTTTCTCCCGAACGTTCATTTGAAAAATTCATAATAAAGAGAAAAACGTTTGTCGGAGGAAAAATTTGTGTTCTATGTGATTGCTTGATATCTCTGCAATATTTCCGTATGTCCGGAACATTCTGCATAAATGCGTTCTGGTATTTATGAAAATAAACGTAAAATAATTTCAATTCCAACGAGTAAATATCTCGTTCCAATCTTTTTTTCTTCGTATGATCCTGGTTATTCCCCGGAATTAGACTATTGCTAATCGTTTTATATATGAATAAAGAGTATTCACGAAAATTTGCAACATCCGCAGGACGGTCCTTCGATATTTCATATCAAATTAACAACAATTACGATCGCGCGCTCGAAATATCGAGCTTAATCTTTTTTTCTTCGTATGAACCTGGTTATTCCCCGGAATTAGACTATTGCTAATCATTTTATATACATATAAAGAGTATTCATGAAAATTTGCAACATCCGCAGGACGGTCCTTCGATATTTCATATCAAATTAACAACAATTACGATCGCGCGCTCGAAATATCGAGCTGAATCTTTTTTTCTTCGTATGAACCTGGTTATTCCCCGGAATTAGACTATTGCCAATCGTTTTGTATATGAATAAAGAGTATTCATGAAAATTTGCAACATCCGCAGGACGGTCCTTCGATATTTAATATCGAATTAACAACAATTACGATCGCGCGCTCGAAATATCGAGCTTAATCTTTTTTTCTTCGTATGAACCTGGTTATTCCCCGGAATTAGACTATTGCCAATCATTTTATATACATATAAAGAGTATTCATGAAAATTTGCAACATCCGCAGGACGGTCCTTCGATATTGAATATCGAATTAACAACAATTACGATCGCGCGCTCGAAATATCGAGCTTAATCTTTTTTTCTTCGTATGAACCTGGTTATTCCCCGGAATTAGACTATTGCTAATCGTTCTGTATATGGATAAAGAGTATTCATGAAAATTTGCAACATCCGCAGGACGGTCCTTCGATATTTCATATCAAGTTAACAACAATTACGATCGCGCGCTCGAAATATCGAGCTTAATCTTTTTTTCTTCGTATGAACCTGGTTATTCCCCGGAATTAGACTATTGCTAATCGTTCTGTATATGGATAAAGAGTATTCATGAAAATTTGCAACATCCGCAGGACGGTCCTTCGATATTTCATATCAAGTTAACAACAATTACGATCGCGTGCTCGAAATATCGAGCTTAATCTTTTTTTCTTCGTATGAACCTGGTTATTCCCCGGAATAAGACTATTGCTAATCGTTTTATATATGAATGAAGAGTATTCATGAAAATTTGCAACATCCGCAGGACGGTATTTCGGTATTTCATATCAAATTAACAACAATTACGATATGAAATATCGGAGGACCGTCCTGCGGATGTTGCAAATTTTCATGAATACTCTTTATATGTATAGAAAACGATTGGCAATAGTCTTATTCCGGGGAATAACCAGGATCGTACGAAGAAAAAAAGATTTAGCTCGATATTTCGAGCGCGCGATCGTAATTGTTGTTAATTTGATATGAAATATCGAAGGACCGTCCTGCGGATGTTGCAAATTTCCATGAATACTCTTTATATGTATATAAAATGATTGGCAATAGTCTAATTCCGGGGAATAACCAGGTTCATACGAAGAAAAAAAGATTAAGCTCGATATTTCGAGCGCGCGATCGTAATTGTTGTTAATTCGATATTAAATATCGAAGGACCGTCCTGCGGATGTTGCAAATTTTCATGAATACTCTTTATATGTATATAAAATGATTGGCAATAGTCTAATTCCGGGGAATAACCAGGTTCATACGAAGAAAAAAAGATTAAGCTCGATATTTCGAGCGCGCGATCGTAATTGTTGTTAATTTGATATGAAATATCGAAGGACCGTCCTGCGGATGTTGCAAATTTTCATGAATACTCTTTATATGTATATAAAATGATTGGCAATAGTCTAATTCCGGGGAATAACCAGGTTCATACGAAGAAAAAAAGATTAAGCTCGATATTTCGAGCGCGCGATCGTAATTGTTGTTAATTCGATATTAAATATCGAAGGACCGTCCTGCGGATGTTGCAAATTTTCATGAATACTCTTTATATGTATATAAAATGATTAGCAATAGTCTAATTCCGGGGAATAACCAGGTTCATACGAAGAAAAAAAGATTTAGCTCGATATTTCGAGCGCGCGATCGTAATTGTTGTTAATTTGATATGAAATATCGAAGGACCGTCCTGCGGATGTTGCAAATTTTCATGAATACTCTTTATTCATATATAAAATGATTGGCAATAGTCTAATTCCGGGGAATAACCAGGTTCATACGAAGAAAAAAAGATTAAGCTCGATATTTCGAGCGCCCGATCGTAATTGTTGTTAATTCGATATTAAATATCGAAGGACCGTCCTGCGGATGTTGCAAATTTTCATGAATACTCTTTATTCATATATAAAACGATTAGCAATAGTCTAAACCCGGGGAATAACCAGGTTCATACGAAGAAAAAAAGATTAAGCTCGATATTTCGAGCGCGCGATCGTAATTGTTGTTAATTCGATATTAAATATCGAAGGACCGTCCTGCGGATGTTGCAATTTTTCATGAATACTCTTTATATGTATATAAAATGATTGGCAATAGTCTAATTCCGGGGAATAACCAGGTTCATACGAAGAAAAAAAGATTAAGCTCGATATTTCGAGCGCGCGATCGTAATTGTTGTTAATTCGATATTAAATATCGAAGGACCGTCCTGCGGATGTTGCAAATTTTCATGAATACTCTTTATATGTATATAAAATGATTGGCAATAGTCTAATTCCGGGGAATAACCAGGTTCATACGAAGAAAAAAAGATTAAGCTCGATATTTCGAGCGCGCGATCGTAATTGTTGTTAATTCGATATTAAATATCGAAGGACCGTCCTGCGGATGTTGCAAATTTTCATGAATACTCTTTATATGTATATAAAATGATTAGCAATAGTCTTATTCCGGGGAATAACCAGGTTCATACGAAGAAAAAAAGATTTAGCTCGATATTTCGAGCGCGCGATCGTAATTGTTGTTAATTCGATATTAAATATCGAAGGACCGTCCTGCGGATGTTGCAAATTTTCATGAATACTCTTTATATGTATATAAAATGATTGGCAATAGTCTAATTCCGGGGAATAACCAGGTTCATACGAAGAAAAAAAGATTAAGCTCGATATTTCGAGCGCGCGATCGTAATTGTTGTTAATTCGATATTAAATATCGAAGGACCGTCCTGCGGATGTTGCAAATTTTCATGAATACTCTTTATATGTATATAAAATGATTGGCAATAGTCTAATTCCGGGGAATAACCAGGTTCATACGAAGAAAAAAAGATTAAGCTCGCTATTTCGAGCGCGCGATCGTAATTGTTGTTAATTCGATATTAAATATCGAAGGACCGTCCTGCGGATGTTGCAAATTTTCATGAATACTCTTTATATGTATATAAAATGATTGGCAATAGTCTAATTCCGGGGAATAACCAGGTTCATACGAAGAAAAAAAGATTAAGCTCGATATTTCGAGCGCGCGATCGTAATTGTTGTTAATTCGATATTAAATATCGAAGGACCGTCCTGCGGATGTTGCAAATTTTCATGAATACTCTTTATCCATATACAAAACGATCAGCAATAGTCTAATTCCGGGGAATAACCAGGTTCATACGAAGAAAAAAAGATTAAGCTCGATATTTCGAGCGCGCGATCGTAATTGTTGTTAATTTGATATGAAATATCGAAGGACCGTCCTGCGGATGTTGCAAATTTTCGTGAATACTCTTTATTCATATATAAAACGATTAGCAATAGTCTAATTCCGGGGAATAACCAGGATCATACGAAGAAAAAAAGATTGGAACGAGATATTTACTCGTTGGAATTGAAATTATTTTACGTTTATTTTCATAAATACTAGAACGCATTTATGCAGAATGTTTCGGACATACGGAAATATTGCAGAGATATCAAGCAATCACATAGAACACAAATTTTTCCTCCGACAAACGTTTTTCTCTTTATTATGAATTTTTCAAATGAACGTTCGGGAGAAAGGGCGGCCGCCGTGCGTCGAGCACCGTACGGCAGCGCGGCACGGCCTAGTGGGTACAGTCCCATCCAAAACTTACTGCCCGGCCGCAAAACGTCTGCCAGAAACGTCTGCCAGTTTCAGCTTCATCGTATCGGCCCGGGTGCCGCGAGCGACTCCGCGGCGCGCGCGAGCTCGAGCTTCGACACCGACTGTTCCAGCCTCTTTCACGGCGCGATTGACGCACGTTTCATGCCCACGGGCAAGCAAATATACGATCCACACACACACACACATACACACGTACAAAACTCGTACATAAATGTATGACAAGAACGGTTGCCGAACGGTTAGCGAACACACTTGCAGACTTTTGCTGCTACACGAGCAACGAAGAGCACCTTCGAATTCCACGAGACGCATATCGATCGCGATCTTGAGCTCCTCGCGCCGATCGTGCTCGGGATCGCGTGCTGCCTACATCCAAGATCGATTGCCGGGCAATTTTTTTATTTTATGTTTCCTTTTTTTTTTTTTCAACCACTTTCCTATGAAGGATAGTCTGTCTCCATTTATATATACTTTTTCCACATCTTCGGCACATACAGATGGACAATTTGATCGAGATTGCACGAAACTTTGTGGCGGAGGTCGAACGAGATCACAACGTTCGTCGTTTTGACCGAGCAATCACGAAGCGAACTATTTTAGGCTGCGATTGAATAATTTTGAAATTCGATGGCAATTTGCGAACGACTTTTTTGTACAAGCGTGGTGACATCTGGAGCTGAGAAAAAAGATTCTAAACAAGAAAGAGAACGATCGGAATATGTCACACATCGCCTTGATGATCATTTGTGAATGTTTAATCTATTTTTGGAATATATTTTTTATTTTTATAAAAGTTCTATATTTATTTTTTCAAACGATAGAAGAATTTATAGATTTTTTGTAAATAATATGAATATATCTTCACCATAAAGAATCCGGAGGACAGGAATGAGCCAACGTCAGGAATCTAGCGTCAAATACGTATTCATGAGACGAGACGAAGAATTCCGCGAAATAAAATTTCGTACATTTTTTTGTTTTTTTTTGTTTTTTTTTTTCAAATCCGAGAATAAGTGTTACGAGTATATTATGTTCATGATATTAGATACACATAAACACACCATATTGGTCGAACATCATGTCCGAGTGGTTGTGATACACGTCAGGAAGAATATTGGCTAACCCGAGATGGATATTCCGCGTCTCCCGTTACGTGTCTTTACGTTCGACGAGGCGGGGGGGACTCGGCGATACACACGGCCAAGGAGGGACCCCGGCCGGTCGGTGTACAACCGTGGGTTATAGCCATTCGGACAATTACGGTACGCGAATCTTATAGATATTCGTGAAGTAGCTTTTGCCCCGGCCTCGGCTCGCGTACGCCCGCGTGTATAACGCTTCCTGGCCTATAAAATATACGGCGGAATGAAAATTACTAGCCGCCGTTCGGTCGTACGCGATCCTCGCGGGGACGTCCCTCGCTTCTTATATCTTTCGACGTCGTCTTTTTCCCCAACAGATTATCCCAGAGTCTCTCACTCTGTTCCACGCTCGCTTCGGTTGTACGTTACATGTGTTTCGACGTGTGTTTGTCTCTTATTTGTGTGTGTGTGAGGATGATGCACTTGAGAGAAACAGAACGAGCGGAAAATAGGGTCTCGGTTCGAGAACGCATAAAACGATCTTTACCGAACCGATTTGCCGTCAATCGTAAGTCATGGATTTGTCGGTACCTAATAGTCGTTATAACCATCTTATTCCGAAGACAAACCGTCTCTCTCGTCGCTCTTCGATAAATCGTTCGTTCCTTCCACGTCCGATTTCACATTCCTCCCGATAAGGACAACCCACACACGCACACAAACACACACACTTGCGGTTAAATTGTCACTGCGTGAACAAAACTTGGTATTTGACATTTTTAACTTACTTTTTAGTAGTGGCAGGTCGTTCATGAAACCCCCGTCGTCGACGTTTGTGTTCTGCAAGAGTCAAACAGACGAAAAAGGCAGGTATTTAATTATGATTTGATTTTTTTTTAGTAGAAAAGTTCCAGACAAATAGTGTGTTTGAAATGTTGTGTAATTGCAATTTTGATTATCGTTTATCATGATTTTTTTCTTCTTCTTCTAGGATTGTGAAATTGTGAGGGTTTTGAAATTGTGAGGAATGTTATTCGTTGATCTTCGATTATTGTCGAATTTTTTGTATCGAAAAGAAAATGTTGCAAAAGTTGTATCTGAAGGATCCAAGGAACGTTGGTAAAACCGATCGAGCGTACCGAAATTAAATTCTTCGCGAAATCGGTATTTGTTTATGGAATTCATGATGCTTCGCTGAAAACCGTGATATTATCGACACATCACTGGCTTTTTACGTCTACTACGAATTTACTTTTACGTTTTATTGTTTTTTCGACTGGCCCCTCGGGGCATACGGAACACGCTGTCCGATAGCCAATTCAATCTCATATTGCATTTTTCATGAACGATACAGTATATACCCTTCACAATTTCAAAGCAATTCAATCATGTCAAACATATATCAACAATAAAAAAAAATATAAAAAAATTATTTTCGTGATGACGAAGGAAAAAAATGCAATATTTCCCACTGAATAATTGAAAAAAAAAAAAAAAAAAAAAAAATCATTCGACAATCTCCATAAACGTAATCTCGAATATGTTCTACGTGAAAAATTATTTTTCGAACGGTTGTTCGTGTCGTATGTGTGTGAAAATAATTTGGAAAAAAAATCTTTGCGATTACGTACATCGTCGCTCACCTGGGGGTCGTCAACGAGACTTGTGTGCAGTACGAGGTCGGTTTGGTCGAGACCGGGCGGTGGTAAAAGCGCGTCCGGACGTCTGACGGCTCCGTACTCGACTCCTCGGCCACCCCCGCCACCCCCACCCCCGCCGCTTCCGCGACTTCCGTCGTACGGAAACGATGCGTGCATATTCGTCTGAAAAATTCGAGAAGGAAACATTATTAGACCATTACAACGAACACAATGGGGTCACACGAATGCTTGTGACAAAAGGACATGAGAAAAAGAGGGTGAACATACGATTGATCGAGTAACCATCATTAGAAACGAATTGTGATATCAATTTTAAGACGATACGAATTTATTTCAGTTAAAAAAAATAACCCAAACTCAATCCCAAGGACTTTAAACATCGAACGATAACACAGTCGTCTAGATTCACATTTATCTCAATCCCCTCAAGCTTTTATCGGTCAAACAGTCGGAATCAGAATACGACTGACGTTCCAACAGTTGACCGAATTTTCGCCAACGATCAACTCGAAAAATTGAATAAAATTATTTTCCAAAAAATAAAAATGTTGTCTTTCTTTCGTTTTTTTTTCGTGTAATTTGCATTCGGCAGATCGTTGTCCGGATCACGTGCGGGTCGAAAATTTCGAAAAACCATTCTACGAATAATAAAAATCATACATATATATATATATAAATGCGTATCCGATAAAAGATCGCGGGCAGAGGGCCGGGTCGGTCCGTTGACCCGAGAAGCGAGATTCAATGCGCGTTTCGACGGGGTCTCGCGAGTCCGGTCGGGCGGCTCGTGGAAAGTCTCTCGAAAAGATCGCGATCTTTGTTTTGATCTTCTTCCCTCGGGGCGAAGACCCAGAAGCGTCGCGGAATCGCGCCCGCAGTCGGTATAGACGCGCCGCTTGTCTCACGTACGCCGGATTCGAGCGGGCGGTAGCCGCGGAATATAATGGAGAGAGATATCGCACACATATACAAACCCCAGAGCCTGTGCACATACGCGTACACATTGCAAGATCAAACGCGATAATATGGCGAGTGCGTGTTGGGCCCGGTGTGTGTCACGCCGCTAAACGGAAGTCCCAGGACTTGGTCGTACGTTACATATACATATATAGATATATATTTAAACCTGCGGAGATCTCTCGAAGGCACGCGCAGGCGCGTTTTATCCATCCACAGATTTCTCTCTTTCTCTCTCTTTATATGTATGTCTCTTTCTCTCTAGCCATGTCTTACGGTTAAACCTAATCTCATTTCGTTGGGTATCTTAGCTTCGGGGCTAGAGCTATTCTCTGACCGAGTTCCCGCGACTTGTCGCAAGATTATCAAAGTACTCAATCATTTTATTTCATTCCCTCTCCCCACCCCGGCCCCCGCCGCACCCGCCGTCTTTTTTGTAAACGCAAAAAATATTTTTTCAACTATTTAATTTGTTGTTGTTGTTTTTTTCATCGTTCCACGATGATGAATGAGTACCGTTGGTTCGGTCTATTCTCGCGAGAAGGATCATGAGCGAGCGTTTCTGACTCTCGTTCGTATGCCTTCTGATTATTATACACCTACGGTGATTCATGTGTCAGGTGCGTGACGAATCGTACAAGAATTTCTCCAATCCCGCTCCCCCTTTCCCTTCGCCGAGCCGATACGTTCTATAAGCTAGCTATATATATATATTTATATAGTTGTGTGTGTGTATGTGTGTGTGTGGGTATGTAGTGTGCGGTACGATTACGAACAACTGAGACGAGATCAAGTTATCCTTGCGCCAGTCGATTAGCGGTATATATCCCGGCGAAGAAGTGTCGGGGTCACTCTTCGAACAGGACTTTGATGCGCCCAACCGCAGCACGTGCGTTCCCGAAGTTCATGGCGTGCCGGGTGAAACATAAAAATTTGCGATGCCCGAGCCGCGACAACGGTTATGGGCCCGATATTATCGATGATTCAATGATAATGGCATTTTTTTTTTTTTGCAACTTATCGACAAAAAATTTTAAAACCCAAAAAAAAAAAAAAATAATGACAATCAATCGAATAAAGAGAATGTATTGAAATCGCAAAATTAGTTTTCTAACTAAATTTAACCCGGTGAGGTCACACCTCCAAATAATAACATATATGTTGTCTCCTATTTGAGATTTTTAAGTAGTCAAAACACGATGGAAAAATAAAATCACGAAATCTTACTTTATTTACAAAAAAGTTCGTGAAAAATTTAATTTCTTCCATATGGTGAAAATCTTACGCCGTTTTACTCTTGAGACATTATATTTTTAATTTAAAAAATAGAACTTTCATAGACTTTGAAAAAAGTATATTTATTTTGAAGTTTGAACTCAAGACTTTTGGTCGAATTCGAAAAATGGAAGTGGTACGTTTAAATGGACAAAATAATGTTGAATAATGGTATTTCTATTGCATAAATACCATGAAGATGACCGGGGGTCCACTGGACCCCGAGTGACCGCAACGGGTTAAGAAATAAAAAAATTTCTTCTCCAAGTTGCATTGAATTTAAAATTGAAAAATGGGTTGCAATTGAAATGCAATTGACAAGGACGTATGGGATGGGAGGATGAGCGTGCGAAATATAAATATATATATCTATATGGAGAATTGAATTACCGGTCGAAATCGAAGTGCAGATATATTCGTGTGCATTAACGTGTGGCTGCGTGGCGCGCCAGCTGCGATAGTTGCAACGAGACGTGGCTCTCCCCGGGCCTATAAGGACTTGGGTTTGTAACGAGATAGACGATGGTGGGTTGCAGATCTCGCGAGAGGTTAGGCTCGAACGAGAACTCATTCGGTCTCGATACGGAAACTTGACCCATCCCGGATTACGCGTTCCAGCGTTCGGGAATTCAACTATCGCGCCTCCGCGGGCGCGCGCGCGCGCGCGTATCGTTTAGCAAAAGCAGGCGGGACCGATGCGGCTCGTAAGCTCGGAATGAATGATCGACACGAAACCCGGTAAGCGCGACGGAAGGTGAAGAATACGAATGCCACGTACAAAACGTGTGCCAATCAATGCGCAAGTTTCAACGCGTTTAACCATAGCAGTTCCGCTTAATTAGAGTCAACCGTCGAATTGAGAAAATGCGTGTTTTTTTTGTTGTTTTTTTTTTGCCTTAACATTATTCATTCATTCGGCAATGGCTCTCTTCTGTGTCACAACGATTTCGTATTTTTCTTTGCTGGACGTGATTTACATCCACCTACAAAATCTGCACATCGGATTTCGTTGATGGAATTGTTCCAATTTTTTTTTATAACATTTTTTTGGTACGATTCGATGGATTGTTTTATTTTTTTGTACTACTTTCTTATCAAATCCGTGATATTTTTTTGTGGTTCCCACTCGAGAATTTGATGATTTGTGGTCATAATTTTTTTTTGCTACTTTCTTATCAATAATTTTCTTTTACTACTTCCTTATCAATAATTTTATTAATACTACTTTTTTATCAAATTCGTGATATGTTTCTGTGGTTCCTACTCGAGAATTTGATGATTTACGGTCATAGATAATGTAGATTTTTTTGTTTGTTAATTTTTCAAACGATGAACAGTTTGATAAGTCGTGAAAAGTTTTTGACAAAAAAGAATTTATATTTTATTTAATTCAAGCACGTCTCCAATTTATTTAGTATTTTTACAAATAGTTAATTATTTTATGCATAGTTAATAATCAAAAAATAATTATGTCAAAGCAATAACATTTAAATTGAATTATTGGGGTTAGCATAACCCCACAGTGGAGGTTTTCGTTTCGTACGTGAAATGTGGGGTCCTAGGGTCAACGCAATCGTTATTATCGTGAGACCGATCACCACGGTACGATCGTCGATGTTTCCACGCGGTACAGGGCGAACATCATCGTGTGTTGCACGGGCGATTTCGTTTCAGTCGTGTCGGGCTGTCGAAATGAATTTTCGGGGAATTCGCGGATCGGCCAGGCGCGAGCGACGAGTACATACACACCGGCGGCGTAAACGCGCCAAAGCTATGACCGAGGAACGCGGAGAGGATACGAACGCAATGGAGAAAGACCCAGTTCCCACGTGTGGCCCACGGCGATCACGATGACTCGCATGGATAACGGCGGGCACGTGAACGACGCGGCAGGAGCAAGCAGCATCAACGGCTCAAACGCATGGTACGTGACGCGCTTCGCTTTCGTCTCCCTCTCTCTCTCTCTCTCTGATGATTTTTCGCTTCGATCCTCTGCCCACTTGCTTCGTGTGGCGTACACCACACTTTCCGACGCTACGGTTTGATCAAAAACTTCTTTTTTTTTTTTTCATCACTGCGGACCGAGAGATACCGTATTGAACGAGTCGACGACTCTCGTTTCACGTCTCACACATCGATCGACTCGGTCCTCGCACGTCAACTCGTGAATTCTTCGGTTGCGTCAATGTCAATATGGTCCATCGGATTATTACCAGACACGAGATATATCATGGACGATATTTTTTTATACTGAAAAAATGTGTCAATTTTTTTTTGGTTTTTTTTATCAATTTTTTATTTCACCTTTTTATTCGAATGGGATGTCATCTTTGAATATTTTTTTTCTACTTATTATTATTTCAATTCACCATTTATTTAAATATTTTTTTTCGAGTGATGTGTCATCTTTAATTAATTTTTTTTACAATAGTTTGTACGACTCCTTTTTTTTCTTCTTCTTGATCTTGAATCAAAACTGAATATGTGAAATCGTATCAGGTGTACGTAATTGATGTTAATATGCTGAATATATGAATATATGTGTAAAGAAATGTTGCCCGTATCGCTGATTACCAGTCAGTAATTTTTTAGTATTGCTTTGTTTTTTTTAATTTGACACTCCAACATGGTTGATTGAAAATTTTCGGGTTACATCGACCGGGAAAACTCCCATTTGCTCGCACCTATGATTCGTCATATAGACGAACGTCGACCGATATGGGGGAAAGCGAGACGCGTTGCATGGTACATCGTTAATCGTATGATTCAGAGGGCGCGTCCATCGCGCGGGCTTCTCAAGAAAGTATTTCCGAGAATCGTGAGAGTCGTGGGGCTCACGCACGCGGAATCTTAATCGCATCCGAGTTGAGATTCGCGCTAGTTTCGGAACGTCCGAACGACCGAGCCGGAGCTGAAGATTGCGGGAAAACTCTACCTCGTGGGTTTTCGGGCGTGCGCACAGAACCTTTTCAGTGATCTCAGTCAGCCTATATATAAATTAGAGTGTGCTGAAAAAAGCCAAGGTTTTCGATTCTTCCGGCAACTCCGAATTTTGCGGTAGGTACTATCAGGACACATCTGTCAAAATTCGAACTCGCAATCAAAACAAACTGTAATCAACACGTAAGAATTTTTCGTTTTTTCAGGCACAATTTATTTATCCGGTAAAGAAAAAATTCTGGGGATGAAAAGTAAGTGCAACACATTGTATTAAGGTCACTTATCTAAAGTGGCGATATTTTTTTGTTTTACAACTTTAAAAAAGATAACAATTTTTGAGTTAGTTATTTTTTATTGATTTTTGTTAAAAATAAAGTGGTTAATTTTTTTTCCAATTGTATAACGAAAAATATTCCCATTATGGGTGAACTTTATACCAAGTATCGTCACTTAATTTCCATCACCGGGATTTTTCATTCACCATAAAAAAAAATTGCAACTAAAAAAAAAGTTAAATGTTAAAAAAAGCGGAACCCTCAAACATAGTCAAATTGGGCTCAAGTTTTGACAGACCTCTACTTTTAGTATCCACTTCAAATGTGAGAGTCGCCATAAGAATAAAAAAATCTTGCCTTTTTTTCAACACACCCTAATATATATATATACATACATCAAGTGAGAACGAGGACGATAGTTTAACGAGCTTTTGTCGTACGGTTGCATATCTGCTACACACCCAAAGCCACAAAGTTACGTGATGCCAAAGGGTACATCGTAATGAATATACATACATATATAGATATATCGTACAGAGTTGTAGCCGAGTGCTCGCATCGAAGGCGGGATCAGCGCGAGACATGAAAGTTTCACCTCAATCTCACTTCGTCTCGGTGATTCATATCTATATCTATACGTAAGTATAGATATATGATTTTTTATTCCCTTTTTTTTTTAATAGCAAATACTATAGATCCAGCTCGACGTCAACGACAAGTTGCCACACGTTAAAAATAGTGAAACCGCGTATCAAGAGACCGTACATACCTGTATTAGACATAATTATGGAATACTATCGTCGCTTCTTGTGCCATTGATCATTATGCCGTATACACACATTCGGTCAAAAACGCAATCGAGAACGCATTAGACAGTTATTTTAATTGTTTCACTTTTTCTCGTGACTGCGTGAACGAACAAGATATCCGTCTTTTTTATTCGCGAATAAATGTTTTTCAACTCTTCGAATATGTATGCGGGGGCACTCGTTTCCGTCGACGGTGCTGCCACGATCGGGATATGAATGATCTGAACGGTGCTTCGAATATTTTTATTTTAAGATTTATCAAACTTCATCACATTTATTTATCCAAATGATTTTGCAAGATTGTGTATTTTTACATTACGAAATAATACCCAGATTGATTATTTTTATGGTAAACTTTGGATAGGGAAATTTCTTCCAATGTAGTTGCAAGAAATTTTAAAGCCAAGTACATCTTTTTTTTTGTTTTTTATTCCTTTACAAAAAAAATGGAAAATGCTTATGAGCCATCAAACATTTTCTAAAGTTTCTTTGAAATGAATTGCAATTACTTACGTTTATGAAAAAAAACTATTCATCAACGTTTGGCAACGATGTTACAAAGGAACCAGAAATAATAATAAAATAAAATTCGTCACAGTGTGAATTCCAATTGTCTCGACTTCCTTCGCCCTACCGCCTTCGCTTCAGCCAATCATTCCACACAGCTCGATATATAAAAATGTGTCGAATTCATATGTGTAACATACAAACTACTTTATTATTAATTCGCGACACATAGTTCCAGGAACTAAACTTTCACGCGGAATTATGGAAAAAAGAGTTAGCGTTAATTAACCGGGCTACAAGCGTACTCCAGGGATGTATATATCTATATATATATAGAAATATAAATATATATATATACAAGCGGTTGTCGTCGGGCACGCGCATGCGCACGCGCGCGAGATCGAGCGTCCGCGCTATTTGACTCGCATCTCTCGGTACCTACGTCGGATCGGAAACCGCAAAATGTATACACACACACGCACACACACTTGATTCGCAACTTGGTGTGGAGTCGTGGTCAACGCGACGATGCTTTTATAAATTGATGTAACCGTCGAGAGCCGGTGGACTGTGTCTACGAGTTGCTCGCGCAAAAGCTATACGGACTAATGAGATGAAATGTGATCGCCTTTCTCTCGTTAAACGTGTATATCTCTGTGAGTTTTACACAAAATAAAATCAACTTGTGGCGAGTTTGCTGTTACCATTTTTCTTATTCTTCATTTTTACACTCGCAAACGACACTGCGCACAAACGTGGTGTGCATGTACATTCGTGTGTGTGTGTGTGTGTGTGTGTTAACGGTGAACGCGATTATTATAGTTTGTAGATGTGGACGTTGCAGGAATATCTGTGACTGGCGAGTCTCGACAAACGGGCGAGCGCTCTCTGAGGCCGAGTCAGACTGATCCCGATTTAATCGAGATAACGGATACAATTAATTCAACGTCGATCGATCTTGCGATCTCGCGTGCCACCGGGACTCGAATCGAATATGTATCGATGAGTGCACACATATTTGTGTGTATATATGTATATATCTATATATATATTGCGTTCATGTACGGACAATGTTACAGCCAAATTGACCAGGCGGTGATCTGCAATTTTTTTCATATTTTTTTTTCATAAAAAATATATGTTTGATGTACGAGTTATCGATAGGTTGGATCGTTGATGGACACAGACGTATGTGAAAACAGTCGAGACGAATTTGTCGGAATCGTTGAAAATTGATGAATAATTCTATTCGATTTTACAGAATGTACAGCGAACAGGAGATTAAATAAGTTTTCGATTCGTCGCCAAATTAGCTTGACCTGCAAACAGCTGTATATCATTATGTATGGATACATGATATCTGTACGAATGAATATTTCGGTCGTGAAGGAAGACACCGTTATGCTTGAATTTATTTTTTTATTACTTTTTTTTTAAAGTCATAATTCAGGGTCCAGAAGCCGGATGATAATTCATCGAAGTTTTTTTTCGACATGTACGACGTTGTGTAGAATGTTTTGTGACTACAGCGACATCGGGCGAGACTAATACATAATTGAATTAATCTCACATCGATATTGAATTCTCGCTAACCCGAGCAGGTTTTGGTTGAAGAATTATGCGAGTTGGTCGTTATCGCGGCGGGGCGGAAGACGCTCGGCTGGACCGAACGCTATATATATATATATATATATATATATACATATATATCAAGTGGAGAGGCGACCGGTAATTTTTCAGTATAGACGGTCCCAACGATCGATAAAAGGAATACCTGGGTCATCAGAAATCATCGAAGATGGATTTTTTTAAAATTACTATTAATGTTCCATTTCGAATTCCAACAAATAACGAAATTTCTCGAGATCCTACAATGTCGATCGAACATTGAAATGCATTTGACATTTGAACATTGAAATCAGTGCAAGTCGCGTGACCTGGGCGAATAATTCTAATGAGACCTCAAGTCGAATGCCAATCAAAATGGAAAAATAGATATTTTTAATCGAGATTGAATAGATAATCAGATTTATCAACATTATTGATTCATTAAATTGTCATCGATAATAGAAATAAAAATTGAATAAAAAAAACAAGATATTTTTAATTATTCACTCAATTTTATAACTCAATATTTAATTCGAAAATAAACATATATAGTAAATTTGATAATAACGTAGTTAAATAAACGAAATTGTCACGATGCAATCAATCCTCGGTATGATGAACGTAAACGTTCGTCGCCCATGCTGTGTTTGCAAATAACAGACGAATAACCCTTTGATCCCTTCGGTAAAATAGTTGCGACTCCGACGACACAATAGAAAAGATTTTCCGGACTCGTAATTTTCAGCAAAGAAATTGTGGCTTGGTGTGTGTGTGACACGAACGAGAGTTTCATCCCCATCCGTCGCTCGCAAAATAATTCGAAACGATTGAGCATGGGCGATGGAGTTATAACTATATAGATGCACACAGTGGAGATGGGAATGGTAGAATGTGAAAAATCAGGCAGTTGGGGATGGATGTTCTGTGGCAACTCGCACCCCACTCGACTCTTCCCATTCATCCGGCTTTTTGTAGGATAAACCTATTGGGGTCGGTCGCGAACCACTCGGCTGATTATTGGCATTGTGGTCGAGTCTCGAGCATCCCGTCGGTTCATCTACCAAACTCTCCCTTTTACAGGATTCTGCACCACCAATCTCTCTCCCTCTATCTCTCTCTCTCTTTCTCTGTGTATATTAGAGTATGTCTGTACAACTCTATACATGTTGCAAAAATTGTCCATAAAAACGATCTCGCCAATCACTAGCCGGGCGGTAATCTCCCGATATCATTCCTCCAGCATTTATATACTTTCCATTCAAAGGGCAATTCATCCGAGACTCCGTAAATATTGTAAATTAATAGAAATCGAACTAAGACACTCACGCAGTTGAATAAACCTTCGAAATAATTTTAATTTTTTTTCATAATAATTCCACACTAATGACAATATTTATTTGTATTTAAATTGTAATTGAATAATGTGTCATCCCAATGAATTAATGGAGCAAAGTATAATCGATATGAATTATTTCCAAAAGAAATAAAGGAACAAAATATTTGCTATCCAATAACATTGATAACGTTATGACTCATCTCTCAAACTCGAATCAAGAGTTGCACATAGAAGTCTTAAAAATGCAGCCATAACAATTCGGTAGAACTGGTCAATGCTTCAAAAATGATTAAAATGTTCGGACCAAAACAATTTGTAATGATAATAATATTTATTATGATATATTCAATGGAATATTGATATTATTATGCTTAACGGATATGCAAAGTCTCAATGAATGCAACAATGAAGATACATCGAATACTACCCAAGCATTAGACTTGTAATGCATTTGAAAAGATTGAGAATTTGATTATGTGTGGGTTACGAAGGCTATTTGAATTTTGAGGAATATAATATTAGCGAAGTGTCTATTGTTCGTGAAAAAAATCTGGACTGTACGTGATTCGCAGAGGTCGTGTATAAAACCAGAGGGTTAACCATCGGGGTCTCGCGAATCGCGAGCTTTCGAAAAGCGGAGGGTCTTCGTTTGGGTCGCGAGAGACCGGGGCATTGCGATTCTTGAAATATTTCGCCCTCAAAGCAAACGTCCGCGGCATCCACCTCTGTCTCGAGAGAGAATGTCGAAGCACTCGTAGGCGCAGCAGCACACACCCTTTGCCCTTGTGCCGGGCGCACGGACGGAACTTAATAAGCAAATTACTGACGAGGAGAACGTACGAACGGGGGCGCCCCCCGTACGCGGTATGAGATTCTTCGGAGAACAACGAGTTTGCGGACGAGTTTACGTGATCGGCTTCTTGAAATATTAATCCGGCAAAAATAAAAGATCTGAAACGTTCGTATCAAAATTATTGATACGATTGAAAAATAGATTTGTTGACCAGGAATAAAAAATGAACTGGCTCATAATATGTATTGCATATTTTTTAAATGTATTTCGTCAACGAAAAGTTCGTAAATCTAATATCCAAATTAAATGTATAAACATATGAAAATTGATATTTTTGTGGTAGGAAAAATGTCAATAAAATATTCATTTCGTGATTCGAAGGATGCGTTTGTGTGGGACAAAAGTTATTGTCTTGACGATAAAATGTTTCAGTTAAACTTGTCGAAGTCGATGTTGCCGACGACGAGTGGAAAGGGTGAGAGGGATGACTTTAGACGCGGTCCTCGTGGCACGTTGCGCGGTAAGAAGATTGTGCATAACTGCTCCCAGTTGTTACGTTAAACTTGGCCCCTTTCGGCAGCTACCTAACACAACTATCGGCAACTATATGAGCAAGAATTCGGTGCTCGTAGTTCGGATCGCACGACGAAATATATATATATATATACTTATATATAATATATATATATAGATATAATATAGAGATGTGGGTGCAAACTGTTGTGCAAAGACGAACGAAGAACGAGGGCGTGCGGAGTTTGCGAGAGCCACCCACACACACACACACACAGACACACACACACACACACACATCAGACTTGAGTATAACATAACCCTCCACAATCCCCTTCATCCCTTAAACGAAGTCGCGACAGATATGCGTTCATCGATCGGCCAGTCGAATATTTCGAAGATTGGTTCGACTGACTCAAAAATCAATCGCAGCAACCTTAAAAAAAATATATTATCATTATTATTATTATTGATTCGATCAGAATTTTTATTCGGTCAATAAAATATTTTGTTTATTGCAAAGAAAAAAAGGAAACAAACGGAACAGAAAAAAGTCTACAAAATGTTGTAACGGTTTGGTGCTTATTAAAAAAAAATAAAAATGTTCGTGAAAAATTGCCATTGAATAAATTATCGTTCATAATGACAATAATTCGTACCAACAGGACCATCGGGGAGGAAAAAAATTGCTGCGGAAACCGGAAACCACGAGCCAGATGTTGGAAAATCGAGAATCCAAGAGCGAACGCAACACACACACGCGCAAACACGTGTTTGACACAGTCACACGAAAATCGGTTACTAGCCGTCGGATTTTCATCTCGGGTTCGCGTCGTCTTTTCTTTCGCGTGTCGTCGAGTTACCGAAGATGAGGCGCATAAACAGCGCAAAATGTCCCCCGGAACAAGTCCCATACAGCCCGGGCATCGTTGCAACTGGGATTGACATGTTACTGTTTGTGTACCGAACCGCAGCCTCCGGAGGAGAGGAAGCCAAAAAAAATGTATATATATATACATCCGTATACCGTAAAAGCCGATAAATAGAATGAAGAGAATTGGGAGAGGGGGGGAGGGGGGGGGGGAGAATGGACCACGAGATGCTGCAAGCTGGCGGTGAGTGGGGACGACTTGCGATACGTTGTGCCTCGTTCGACCGTAGGGCCTTTGGTCAATTAGAGAGGAATTTTTTCGGGGCTCGCGCGCGCGTGGTTTAACCATCCATCGGGGGCGGGGGGAGGAGGGGGACGGGGGGGGGCGTTATTATTAACGGCGTGACGGTTTTCGCTGAACGTCTCTCAACCCTCTTTGCAAACCGTGAAAGTCGCTCCGTGATACCTCATCTTGCCCGGTTGGCGTGATCGCGGAAGAAACTCGCTACAAATACGTGAACCAACGGCTCGCGAGATATTTCACGTGCGTGTTCCAAACGGCTACAATACTCGCTCGTGAACGAATGAAAAAAAAGAAAAAAAGGAGAGGGAGAGAATTATCGTCTTTACACGCAGACGCGACACGTTCTTCTCGACCCACCGATTCTGCGTTATTTTTTTTTTTATTGTTACTTCCTTATGTAGATATATCTCGATTGTCGGAAGCATCACAAGATTAGGACGCGTCTGTATTTACTTTCTCATTTCAGCCACGATATTTTAATTTTTTTATAATAATTGTTTTTTTTTCTTTTCGAATAATGAAAATATGAAGTCAAATAATTGCGTTATGGATAATAGTTGTAGTTGCGGTGAATTCAATTTACCGTCAAATTTTTTGAATGTCATTTCACATGAAATTTGGGAATGAAAGTTGTTCATTGAAGTTTTTATTTAAATATACGTTTATCGAGGTTGAAGTTGGTTTTAAAGTGTACCATGTAAATTTAATATAAAAATGATGATTCGTGATATGGATAACGTTGCATACAAATTTACAATCGAATCAGATTGATCGAAATAATTTTATTTTTTTTCATTTTTAAGAACGTTCAATCGTCTATTGTAGACAAATATTTGTCATTTTTTTTACGATTAATAATTTCCATCTTGATCTCATAATTTGCAACACAGAGAAAAATTGTAATTTTTCAAGACAGCTAGCGATTTTTCGAACCGACCGCCCTCACCAATCGGTACGATTAATCGGTAAGCAAAGTTTTCAATTCGTTCACCGAGTGACGAATAACTTATTGGAAAAAAAATTTAATTAAAAAAAAGAACACGTTCGAAAAACAATCAGTCACTCGGGTGGTCGACGGATGGAGGGGGAGGGGGATCACCGGAAATTTGGGCAATTACTTCGGCGGTCCTTCGACCAACGGAATGCAATGTCACTTCGTCCGGTTTTCTTTCTTGCGCCTCTCATCAGATCGTGGAAATTTGCGAATTATGCGCATACCTTCCCGTCCTCCCCGTGTATCGCTATCTCACGCGTGCATGTATGTATGCGTGTGTGTGTGTGTATGCATATGCTTGTGTTTGCGTTACAGTATATTACACCCGGCACATGCGGTATAGCAAAAGGCAAGGCGATACCGGGAGGTTTAACGGTACTCAAATTCCAAGTCCCTTGAGATTCTTCGTGGGCTCGTGTGCCGCTGCGGGGCAATACGGACCCCCCCCCCCCCCCCGACCAAGATGGAAAGTTGGTCCGCGGTGAGATATTCGCCGAGCGATCATCCGATGCTTTACATCGCGCGGGATATTCGTTCGCTTTAATAACGCAGATGCGAAAATCCAAAAGCACCGGAACGTCGATCGAATTCTCGAACGATTTTTCCATCACGACATTCATTGGCTCAATGTGATAATTGGCCGTATGGGAAATGTTTATTTTAGGGTGTGTTTTGAAAATAAAAACTAAAGTTTTTCGATTGTTATGACATCTTCTACACTCGAAATTACATTTTACATTTGATTAACACGTGAGAAAATTTTGTATCATCAGTTGTAATTAATTTTTTAGGTAAATAGTAAGCTCCAGGGGTTGAAAGTGAATGCCAATAGATAGTATTAAGTTCTCTTGAAATCAGAATATTTTTTGTTTCACAATATTCAAAGAAGTTTATTTTTTAAAAAAGAAAATCATTGGAAACTTGTTGTCTTCGAACTAAAAATGCTTGATTTTTTTTATCATTCGCAGATTTTCGGGGTTATGCGATTATTACTCACCACATGAATGGATTCGGCGTCTCTCCTGAGATCGCCGCTCCTCTGTCCGGCGGTAACAGCCGCGCTCAGGTGATTGTAATGATGCTGATGTAGGGTGTCGAGCGTCTGGGTGTAGGGATTGCCGACGAGGTAATCCAGGTGCTGTGGCTGACCGAGACCGTGTTGGGGACTCGCGGGCGCGTGATGGTGAGTCGGAAAGGGCGGTGGAAAGTAAGGAGGTTGAAAGTCCGATGCCGTGGGAAGCGAGGCACCCCCGTGATGGGGCATGCCACCGCCGTTGCCATTTCCTCGGTGACCGTGGTGATGGGCGCCCGAGTAAGGCGACGAATTTCCACCGCCCAGGGACGATATGCCACCGTGACCCGTCAGACGGTCCTGCCAACAGACAATGACAAATTAACATTGGAACATTTAGTTTATCGTATCTTCGGTTGAAGAAATGAAAAATTCGTTCAATTTCATCTCTTTGAAATTTTTTTTATAGACATAGAAACGAAATAATATTTATTCCGTTGTTTCTTCAATCAAATAAATATAAAAATCGTTCAATTTTATCGGAATTAGATTTTTTTATATACATGACGGACGCGAAATAAGATTTATTTTGGGATAGAAATTTTGTAAAAATTCGAAAGTCTTATCTGGTAGATTGAAGGTCTCGAACATTTTTATTCGTGAATTTATTTTTGAAAATAATAATGATAATAATAATAACGATAACAGAAATAATAATAATTAAGTATTTATAATAGGAATAATAATTATTAATATTATTATTATTATCATTATTATTATTATTATTACTAGCTTTTGGTAAAATCGAGTCGCAAGAATAATTTATCATTTTAAAAATCCCTACTTCGTCTCTCGTCAGGACAATAATTCTTGTATCAAACTCCAATATTATAGCGCACCCGTTTTTCGACCAATTGCGCGTAATTTCAATTCCATCGATACCGCGAACGGAATCCGAAGAATTTTTCCGAAGTCCATGCGGATTACGAAGGGTTTCGAGATATCGATCGCTCGGGGTGAAAAAAAAATTCGATATACACGTTGTTGCAATTAATTATATCGTCACGACTACCGTATTGCAACGATGATATCGTTGTCTACGAAGATCCGACGGACGCCAGATGGCTCGGAACAATTCCGGCGACGTGGTCAACGTGGTCGAATGTGTCCGTCAATGTTATAGACAACCGTTGGATTGGCGTGTGACGTATGTATATGTATATAAATGTGAAATGTCCTCGCCAACGTAGTACATCGATCAGTTAAAAAGCAAAACAATTTATATGTATATGTATATCATATGGTTGTGTATTATCGGTGAGTGATATATGGAGCGTATTATGTTGGTACAACGAAACCCAATGATCGAGGTCTGTGAGTCTCGTCGAGTGATCCATCAGACATTGTCAGACGTCGGGTTGCATGCCTTCATGCAAAAGTCCAATTAACCGGTATACGTCTGTCGAATTGACTCGAGCAGTTTGACAATCGAGCTGAGATATACGGATTAAATTTATATGCGAACGTTCGGAATATATTAAATGATAACGAATTTCGTGCATATTTTATACAGAATATATTTTTTTATCCTATATTTTTTTTAATCGTCGGAGAGAGTTGTGTATCTATTTTTTTGGGGCGAGAGGTTAGGATTGTGATATGTTAATTTTTATTGAACCGCAGAGCTGTAACTGTGAGCACAAATGTCTGAGCCTGTTTATTTAATAAAAAATATATTTTTTCAACGAGCTTGTGATTTTTTCGCAATTTTCAATGTCTCTCTGATTTATCTGTCTGAAGATCAGTGTGGAAAATTTTGGGATACTCAAAATTTCGATAACGATGTCATCCATTGGGTGGTGTCCATAAGTGATTATCGATCTGACGTCTTACATTTTTTTCTTTTTTCGATATTTCGTTACGACAAATCTAAATTTGATAAGAATGTCATTAAGGATTCCTGGAACGATCGTCGTCGTCAAGTTGCTCAAACGACGCGATTATTTGACATTTACGACACTTATACTCTTTGAACTCGATGAAAAACTCGATAGTCGCTGTTTCATTCCTAATCATCGAGTTATGAGAGGCATTAATTTTCCACGTACTACGTCAAAACTTCATGACTCGTTTATTACTTTGTCGCCTGTACACGCAATGATAATAACACCCTCCGAATGACCGATAAATTCTCGATACAAAGTTACGACGATAACGAACAGATTCACGCCTATAGAAAGTTACGTAACTTCGTTTATTTTTATTTTTTTTCCATCTATCATTTTTTTTTTCAATTTATTCTTTCGTTGCACCGAACATTCGCGAAACGTTTACAAATTTACAGAAACTTTTGTTTCGAAGACAAGGCAGCATAATGTTAATTTTCATACAAATTCATTAACATATATTTTTTAGCGATTACTGCTTAAACTAATTTCTTTCAAAATTCTAATTACAATTGACGTCGTTCATAAATTTTATTATGAAGATTATTATTCTCGTAATAACAATGCTGACATTGTTTTTCGAAAATTGCGAAATAATGGCGTACACCGACTAATGCGAAACGAAAAATGGGAGATTCTTGCGAGGCGGGCCAGTCCCATGATATATAGTTATGTACATAAAAACATATATATATATATGTATATGTCGTAACGCAAATAGCCGTCGGCGATAAGCAGCGAGCGCGCAGCAGCCGGGGAGGAAAGTTGCTGGCAAAGTGATCGAGTAATATAACGTAGGTGTGTCCCGATCCGGGACAGCGATAACCCGAATCGCACGCGAACGTTTCTGATCGTCATCGGTACCGCGTATTCGCGATAACCCGTGATAAGACGGTTATTATGAACGACGAAGCGAAACAACGAAGTGGAAGACGATTCGGCTGTTACACATTTTTTTATCTCGATGGCAGAGCCCATTCATAAATCGGCCGATCTTACCGATTGCTTGCTGGAGCAGCAGCAGCAGCTACTGCTGCAGTTCAACAATCCGTTGGAAAAACCGCGAAGGCCAAATGACCGCGAAATCCAAAATGGAGCCAAAAAAAATGATAATCATTAGTTCGAGATTTTTGCGAAAATAAATATCTGCGTCACTATTGTAACGATTTTTTAATTGCTTTGGCTGCTGCAAATTATTATTGTTGCTAAAGGCTTCGGCTATGGGCGACGTTTTTGACAATTATTATTATTATTATTATTATTATTATCATTATTATCATTATAAAAAATATTTTTATAATTTTATTTTTATAAGAAAAAAGTTTTGAACATCTAATACGTTTTGAAACATTTTTTTTTGTTGTACCATTACGATTGTATTGTAAAACTTTTTTTGCAATATCAAGATTCTAATACTTATGGCGGCTATCGTCTTTCGACTCGTGATGAATAAAATATTATGGAAACCGAATGAAAACCTTTTGTAATTGTTTACTTGGGATCTGTGTTGCTAAACATTCTTGGGGTGCAACACAAATGCATACATCAGGGACGATCGTAATTCAAGTGGTTATTCAAGTGTGCCAAGATTGCGAGCTGCTGCTCGAAAAAAGATTGATGACCATCGTACATAAACCGACGTTAGCGCGATGTCGGCTTTTGGATTCCATACACAGACAAGTTCAACGTTACGCCATTGTTGTATGTGTAATGCCACGATGCGATCGCTCGTCGCATAACTCCGGGGACTTGAAAACCTTGGAAAACCTTTTGAGTCGTTACACACTTGAGCGTTACAAATCATTCTTCGGTTTGGTCTCGCGACTTTTCGTTCTTCTTACTTTTCCGTTTTCGATTTTATTTTTTCTTGCGAATAAACAGAATCCAGATTTTTTTGCAGTAAATTGGGTTCCATTGTTTAATATTGAAATTTGTATTATTCTATTCAATTTCATTCGACGATTGGGATAAAAAAAATCATTTCAATGAAACAGTAATGAAAGAATCCATGATGGAAAAGTAAATAAATTATTTTTGAATTTTTTAATTGTATTGTTTTCATATTACGTAGAATAATGTAAATGTTCAATAGCGTGAAAGTTGCAAGATAAAATGTGTCAGCTTATTATTCTTGCCAATTGAATCTCGGAACTTGGAAATGATCGAGAAAAACTAGAACACACGACGTTCATGAATGTAAGAATAATTGAATCACAGAAGAAAAACGTGTATCGTTACTTCCGTTCGAACGCGTTCATCGCTGAATTGCTTTTCGCGAGAATTAGCGACAATCGTGTTCCTAATTAGCAGCTAAAAGCTCGTCGTTCCCCGACGTCGCTCAACCGTAATTGCCCCCGGGGGAAGCAACGTTGATAACCCTAGCGATCAAACTTAGACTCCAATGATGCATTTTTTTCTGCATCATAATTGAACAATCAAGTGACAAACATAATTGAAATAATCAAGAAAAAAAATCATTAAAATCGATAAAAAAAGTATGACAAGATTTTTTTTTCTTTAAACGCAAGAACTCAAAATTATAAATTGTCTCAAAAATCGAATAAAGGGTGGTAAATGTTTTGTTATATTTTTTTTTATTCTTTTAATTTCTCATTGCAGGACTTCTATTCGAACGATCCATGGATCATGATGGCGGACTCCGATCGTCCGGATTGTTGATCCAGGAAGGCGCGAGCTTGCTACGGCATCCGTTCTCGTCGAATACCGGGGATTGAGTACCGTCCAATAAAGCGAAACCGGACACATAGCTTCTGGTTCATTCGAATTGGTAATAACGCGGTCTATGGACGTGCGCCGTCCTCGTCGACGACGTCGGACGTCGCGACCGGGGTCTTCGCTAAACCGCGCAGACGTTGAGCCCCGTGTGTCGCGAGTCTTTGACATGTTTCTCGGTCCATCCTGCGATGCCGGACGGATGAACGTCACGAGTAATGGCAAACCCAGCGGAACTGTTCACCAGCGTAACCCGTATTTTCCGTTCTCTGTGTGTTCTGCAGGCCAACCGCTTCACGAGCTTCCGTCAACTTAATCGGCAATGATAATTGTTTTCTTTATGTTCAGTCATCTATTTATTTATTTATTTATTTATTTATCGTGGGAGTTTGTTCCGAATCGAAAATTAGGTGAGAAAAAATTCAACTTTTCTTTATCGATTATATTGTTAAATTTAATGTTGTAATTATTTATTGAATGAGATAATATATATATTCGAGAATTCATGCATTCAAGCGATTTTTCAAAATGTATGAAATTTATTTTTCTCTTATGTGAGAAAAATAATAATTAATATTCGATTTATTGGTTATTGAAAAAAAAAAACTATTTCAGTGATTAATTTATGAAAATCATACATTCGATAATATGTGATAATCAAACGATTTACGAAAGTTAATAAATTAAATTGCCTTACTCATTGAAATAGGCAGAAGCAAAATTATAATTTTTATCAATTGTTTATTATTTATGATAATTTAAACGAAAATTCGAGCTTGGCTGACGATTTTTGTATTTCAAATATTTTGAATCATTTTATAGCGCGTTGTGTTCTGCGTAGTCAATTGACGGAGGGTAATCGTTATTGCTAAATTGCCCGAGCAGACGACAGAATGGATACAGGTAATTTTGCCTAGTCGCAGTTGTCGGTTCGCGACGTATGGCCGATGTACGTCGTCGATGGTGGAAAATTTGTGCGGAACGAATCAAAGCTGTCCGTGGCTTTCACCGCGATCGGGCAGAGACGGATAGCCCGAGCTATCCCGGACTACGCGCACACCCGGCACGTCAGAAGAGTCGAAGAAACGTTGCACAAGGCCCCGTATCAATCTGGATCCATTCGGTGTTGAGATTTTAATTCGCAATTTTGATTCAACAACCTGCTGCTTGCTGCATCGATGGAAAGTCGATCAACGTCTATGCTGTTCAATGTTGTTCAATGGTCAATCGATAATAAACAATCTTCGCTGATCAGCAATTTTTTTTGTTGCCAATTTGCCATTTTCGTGCAGAATTAATTTTTCCATAATTAAATTGTCTTACAAAACCAAAGAATAAAATTGGCAATTTTTCTCGTTGATTTTTTTTTCACTAATGAAACATTTTTTCTTTATTCAAAATTTTTATTTTTGAGAAATGTCTTCTCAATTTTTTTTCTCAATTCTCAATCTTTCCTTCGTTAAATTTCCAAAAGACGAGAAGAAGAATTCTCACAAAAAAATAGAAGAATAAAAAAATGATTTTGGGAAGCACAAGATCAGGGTGCAACGATTTTTTTTTTCAAGCGCAAGTGAATGTTCGAGATGAGTCGTTTTCACGACGTCTCAGGCGTACTTCAATGTGAGACCCCCCAGCGACGTTATTCACAGACAGTCCCAACCCTGGGTTCATCCTCTCGAAGAACACACTCGGAAGGACCGTGGAAGCGTTCAACGACGAGCGAGCAAATTTCTCGTACGTTTGGCGTGCATGATTTACCGCTCGGTTTGCGCACGAACGACCGAACGATGGTCCTGTCGTTCTAGTGCCACGACGTAGACACACACGCACTTATGGCCTCGGGTATGGGGCAGGCGGTGCTCGGTCACAAGGTACGTATTAACGATTATTTATTACGTTTGATTTTGCAGTCAATGATCCTGGTAATCGGTTCACTCCCCGGGATATTATTTTACTTGACGTTGTAATTTCATCCGGTTGCAGTCGTGAAAATTTACAATGCGCTACACACACACACGTATATATGTATATATATATGTGTGGATTGTCTGTACCTTCAAAACAGTGCAGTCAAATCATGTAAAACGATTATTTCATCAAGATTTATTTTACTCGCTCATCCTAAAATTTTATTGTTAAAATTATTTTTATTTTTCATTTATTTATAATATTATTATTATTATTATTATTTTTAACTTCTGGTACGACGCAGCTGTCAAAGTATGTAACTCGAAAGACGCGAATACGACTATCGAACAAATTTTAAGTGCGTTAAAAACCAGAAATAAAAATAAGGGATATATTTTGTATTTTTTTAAATAATGGAAAAAAGAAAAACAAGCTAATAATTCATCGACTAAAGATGTGTTAGAGCTATTCGCTGGGCTTGTTTCCATTTTCGAAACACACTGACTTCACGACGATCTCGGGTGAATGGTAAATAAAATATATTATGATTTAGATATCACGGCAAATGTCTGATTTTATCTCGTACACACACATTTATGTATGTGTGTATGTGTGTGTGTGTGTGTGCAGTCCTCACACGCTGGGTACTAACGTGTTCGACAGACGTGCATTTCGCATATAGCCTCTTGACTCCACGACGATAGGATCGGTGAGTCTCGATCGTACGGTAACAACTCCATGCATCGAGCAAAGTGCTAAGAGCTTTATGTCTATCGTTCCATCGTGGGGTTTATACGTCGATTCGCAAACTGCAAAACCATCGAGCACTTCGGTGCCAATTGGTTTTCTCAATCGTCGTGGTTGTCATGAAAAAATTCTAAAATCTCTAATGCAGCGGGTTTGACCGTAGATAACGATGACCGATAAGAACAAATTCCTCAGCAGTGTCACGTGTCGTTGAAAAAAACATAAATAACATAAGTATATGGGATTTGTATGTTTGGAAAAATTGATTTCTTTCAACGTGAACGTGGTGAAATATGTAATTTGAGGAAAATTTGTGTTACAACGAGATAAGATAAGGAGATAAGGGTGTTTAATGAATTGTATGAAAAATTAGAAAGCTAATGCACACTCATCGTTCGCCTAATGACGGTAATCATTCGGGTAACTATTACGCATCGTGTTTTCTCTTCGATCTGTCATATCGTTATTGAACTGAAACTACTTAAATTGCTCGACTCACTGTCGTTGTTTGGATAATCACTGTCTCGCGTCAGTCTGCATGATTTTTATGTGAATTTTTATTATTCGTATTATTTTATTACTTTTTATTCATATCAATTTCTGTATTTTTATGATTTTATGTATTTAATTGTTATTTTTTTGTAAATTTTTATGAACTATTGATTACCCAACTAAGGGATGAATCTTGATAATGACTATAGCTGATAACAAACTATTACACAATTTTTAAATCGACATAATGGCCAATCAATTTATTTTCATCGAGTCTCTGTATGCTTGACATGTCAATTTTTGATCGGTGGTATGATGTTTGTTACACTCAAATCATTACATCATCGTACACTTCGATGTTAAGTGCGGTGCCTGGATGTAAAAAAAAGAAACAAAATCCGTACAAAGTCGTAATTACGAATCAATTTAGATGGCGCCTGATAGTGGAAGTAAAAAAAACAGCAAATATGATTTGTGTATTTTGACCTCTTAGCGATCACTATCAGGACAGCCATAGCGATATGAGTTATGATATTTTTCGTTCACGGTTTCTAATACGTCGATGGATTTTTGTAAAATAAACAAAAACAAAAATCGATTTTTTTTTCACTCAAACGTATGAAAATGGAAATTATGTGATTTTTGTTGTTTTTTTCGACGATTATCGAAGGTTCGATACGAATTTTGAATAAATAGTAGAAGCTTGAAAAAATTCACCTCAACCTCCAACACAGTGGTCATGTCGACGTGGGGCGCGTAACATAGCGCGAGTTTATCGGCTTCGCTGCGCGGGGGAAACATCTCGAGGACCTCCAGTTTGCCCGATTCTCGAGGCGAGTCGGCCGAATCGGCCGCCGCCCCGTAAATTATTTCACCGTTACAACCCTCCAATTTTGATTCACCAACACCTTATTATAATTTCTTTTTGTTTCAATTTCTTTTTTTGTTTTATTTTTTTCAATTCGATTTATCAATCACTGTACACATCGCGTTTGAATCGGGCACTGTTATTCGTCGCAATTGAAATACTCGCGGAAATTATTTTTCTTCGATCATTTGCAAAAATTTGTCATCGAGGATTCACACGCGGCGATCGATCCGTATTCACGATTTATACCAAATTCGATTTCAAATTGGAGCTCACTTTGATGCTCCAATTTTTTTCTTCGTTTCTTTTTTTTTTTTTTTTTTTTAGATTTATGATTATGAATTTTTTGCGTTAGAAAAATTATTTTTTAATCCACCCGTCAGTAATGAAATTTGAAAGATAATATTCCACACGACGATCAGATTCGTGAAACTCGTGAAAGCTATTCGTCGATTATTCAAAAAAATCAATGTCAAATAAATAAATGAATATCCATTTTTTTTTCTAATTTAAATTTTTTAACGATAATTTTTTTTCACTGCAGTGATTCGATAGTTTTCAATGGACAAATATCACGATCCATAGATCCTCAAGGACCGTTAATAAATCCTTCTTGATACCTTTGTCGCTATCATTGGAAAAAAAATTTCTTTCATCAATTTTCTCGGTTTTGTACGTTTTCCGTAAAATTATATAAATTACAAAAAGAAGAAAAAAAACCACCCCCGCGTTGTGCTGGATAGAGGAATTGATTGTAACGATCGAGCTGCGATAAAACGTTTCGAATAATCGGTGGGAAAACGATTGTCGGGCAAAGGCGCGATGAACCGACGGAACGAAGGAAGCAACAGCTGATCGCGACGTAGCGATGATGCGCCGATGACTGAGGGACTCGGCCACGCCGGACAGCACGATGCGAGACGTACGAAAGTGACGGCCGAGGCAAAAGCCAAGCGCGCGCGAGGGACAAAACGCAAGCGACCGCGCGGCAGCAGGAGTAGCCCCAGCAGCGTGTTGCGCGCGCGCGCGCGCGTGCTCGAACGTGGACGAGCGGGAGGTAGTAGGTTGTACCTCGGCGCGTCCGGATACGCTCGCGCTATGAGCCGCTAGCTACTACTTGTGCCACCACCTCCGAAGGCCCCACGTCGGTCGAAGCCACGACGACGATCGACGAGAGCACGCCAGGCTCTCTCTCCCTCTCTCTCTCACACACACACACATATTCTCGCTTTCTCTCTCTCTCTCACTCTCTCTGTGCTATCCTCCCCTACCCTACTACCATCCAACGAAACGTTATTGTGCCTCCGCCAACGTCACGCCGGCCTCCTCGATGTTCCTGCCCAAAAAGGAGACTGTCAATTATTTTATTCGGATACATGAAATTTTGTTTTATGAATTTCAACTATCAAGTTTATTTATTTTTTTTTTTTTTGAATGAAAAAAATTGATGTGATTTTTTATGATTTTATAATTTCATGATTATCTTATAATTTATTTCTGTTGTTATTTGATTTTATGAGTTTTTTGATGGCAAACAAATTCTTGGATTTTGATCGGTCATGGGGTACTTTGATACTCCAAATATTTTCTGCTGGATTATTGTTTTATTCAGATATACGAAAGTTTGTTTAATTTATTTAAGCTATCAAGTCTATCACATTATTTTTTTTTTCACGACAAAATTTCGTATGATTTTTTATTTTATGATTTAATTATTTTTCAATTATTTATTTTTGTTATTATTCGATTTTATGATTTTTATGACAGCGAACAAATATTCTATAATTTTAATCGATAGATTATTACCCACCCAAAAATCGAAAACGGTCCATATAAGATTCAATTTAATCAATAGTAACAAAAAAATGCAATGTAAAATAAAAATTGTGGGGAAAGGAAAAAGACTTTGATTTCTGGATTTCGGGTACAATTTGAAAGAAAGAAAATAATGATAGTAATTAAGCAAATTGAATGAAACAGAAAGAAACGAGGCGAGAGAGAAAGAGAAAGAGAGAGGGTTGAAAGAGACGGGGGAAAAAGGGAGGAAGTAACGAAATTCTGCCGGAGGACAAACGCGCGCACGCTCGGGGCGCACCACGTGGACTCTAGGCTCCGCGCGAATCGTCCCCTCCCACCCCGGTCCCCACCACCGCGACGGCGTGATTTTATTCCACGGGGAACCCCGTGGCGAGCTACCGGCAACGTACGACCGGGCGACCGAGAGAGAGAGAGATGGAATCGTGAACGACGGACGACGGGGCGCAGCGCCGACGATGGGAGCGTTCCGTTTGGGGCCGCCCCTCGAGCAAATAGCGGATAACCCACCGGGCCTACATATGCGTTACTCCACCGGCAACGGTAGACCCTCGACGCCGACGCGACCGTCGCGTCGTGCTCACACGTCGTCCCGAACGCAATGCAACGTCACTCGGGCCTCGGCCCTCGAGGACGACCCATCCACTTCACTATCTTCGCTGCTATCATTTTTCACAAAAAAAAACAAAACGATATTCAATTGTCGAGAAGCAAAAAGAAAAAGAAGCATGCCTGACAATCGCGAGATTTTTGCTGTTAATTTTTTTTTTTTAACCAAAAAAAAGATAATTTATTATTTTAGTTTTTATCTTTAGGAATACTCGAATTTTATCACTTAAAATGTTAATAAATTAAAGAAAAAAAAAAAAAGGTTCGAATAACTATTTTTTGAAAATCGTAGCATGGGTTGAAATTTTGTGGAAGCGATATATGCATGGATATATATGCATGGAATGCGTTATCGCGAATTCATTAGTTATGTTTCACGGGCATTGAGAAAGGAGGGGGAGGGGTGTAAATCGAGACGAAAGAATCGTCAGTAGTAGAGATAGGCGTTTAGTCAGCCGCATCTAAACATCAGGGATATCGTTTTGCAGATATTTGCACTCGCAAATATATAATAACTACATATTCAATCGAAATCATAGTTATCAGCCTCGCAAGTTATTTCGATCGTACCGGGGTTAACGTAAAAATGTATTACCGAACAACGATGACTCGTAATTTATACGTGTGACCACATCGCACAAGTAATTCGACGAAGATAAATAAATTCTACAAAACAACGAAAAAAAAAATGTATAAATGACATAAATTTATAAATAAAAATGCGAAGTACAAGAAAAAATGAAAAGTCCGAAGCGTAGGCGGATACGGAGGTTTTTCTCGGTTTAATAAACGAATGAACGTGGGACAGCAGGTGGTTCTATGGCAATGCGGTGCTTTGTCACGCGCACGACTGACCCAACTATTGAGCTCGAAATATTTACCATCCGGTCAAACTGGTTCGTACGATCGGTGTGGGTGTGCGTCGAGATCGCATAATTGGTGAAAAAAAATATATGTACATGCACACACGCATATATATATATGTATATAAATATGTTCGACCCGTGTATCGTGGACGCAACG
Source organism: Diplazon laetatorius (assembly GCA_963662125.1). Classification (NCBI taxonomy): domain Eukaryota; kingdom Metazoa; phylum Arthropoda; class Insecta; order Hymenoptera; family Ichneumonidae; genus Diplazon; species Diplazon laetatorius. Next base: position 14,304,368 of record OY759152.1, read on the forward strand.
AGAACGTATGTGTGATATCGGACGGGCTCGAAACTCCGTCGACCGGTAGCGACGATTTTTCATTCGTTTTATCGATCGCAGTCCGGTTTCGCGATTCTCGGAATAACGCGGATTCGGATAAAACGATTGCCGTGCGCAGGCGCACCGGGTAAGCCGGTCTGAGATATCGTCGATAACAAATCTCGAGTCTCGATTATAACGTTGCACGGCCCGCACTCGTTCCGGACACTAAATTATACGCGTTTCTCACAAACCGAGTCTAGTCGTACAATGCAGGAAGCTAATTTTATAATTCAATTGCTTGCTCGTGATTTTTTTTTTTTTTTCATTTTCTTTTCGTTCGGCCCTTAAGTTATGGAAATTCAATTTCATGCAAATTTATTAGTGACTTTTCGTTGGATCGAAGGCGTTTTTTTTCTTATTAATGATTCTCAAAAGGCACCGGTGAAAAAGTGTACTGAGAAATAATCAAGAATTGTGATACATGCAGTCATTTTTTTATCACGAAACGATTACTAAGATTATCAATTTTTCACTTCTTGAGAATATCATTATTATTATCATTATTATTATTCTTCTTGGAACTTGAGCGATTACGACCGAATTTTCATTTGCTACATTCTTGAGACTTGTATATTCTCTTATTTCGAGTTGGAGAGTCCTACATTACCGATTTTCTTGAATAGCAAATATTTTTTCTTTCATTCCTTAACAAATAATAATTTACATTGATTTAACTTTGTTTCACCAATTCATAAGTAATTAACAGAGGAATTATAATCAAAAATATATATGTGTATATATAATTTTTAATAAAAACTGAATCATGAACATATTTTTTACTATTATGATTTGATGCATAAATAGCGTCGGAGAGAGCGAAAACGTAATAGATCGTACGAGAGACCGGTGTCTCGGTGCGAGAGCCCGGGGGCGGAAGGGTCCGAAAGAAAATCGGTAACTCCGTGGGACAGGCCAGAAAAGCGTGTGACGATCGGTTGGTTCCCGGGGTGTGTGTTGCGATCTCGTCGAGAGAGTCGATCGGATAGTTTCGAAGCTCAACATCGAAGCCGAGATCCATGATCCACGAGCAAAATGTGTTCGTGGAACCATAAGTCTTGTGGCACATATTACCCTGTGGGCTAAGCTCCTCGGGTGTTCGCGATAGCTTCGCCAAAGGAGTCACAGGCAAAAGCGAGCGCGCTGGTCTGCCATCATCCTGTCATCCTACGCGATCGGCTCGACGTCTATCCCCGGCCCAACGGACTTTACTAGGCCAATTGGAAACTCGTTCGTTCGTCACTGAGTTATCTCGACCGAACCACACACGCGGGCTAAGCAGTCGCGAATAAATCCGTTCCGAAGAAATTGAATGGTCGATGAAAAAAAAAATGATAATTTGGTTTATTAATCGGCCGATGGATTCTTCGGCGTTTGCGAATTTCGTCGCACCGGATCGTCATAGCGATCACCGCAACTTTCGATAATCGGAGCATGCGCACTCGAAAGCGCACCTTCAGGCGGATTTGGATTGTCGGTGATCGGCAGTGAATCAGGTTTAACGCGGAAGAAGTTTCACTGCTGACCGATTATACGAGCGTTCGTCTATTTGCTTCACCCTCTAGGCTATATATATGTGTGTGTGTGTGTGTTGTGCGATAGCGTTGGATGTATTTGCGACGGGGTTCGGCACGAGATGCTACGTCAAACGATCGACGTAGGTACTACGACGATATCTCCCTGCTTTATATCTGCGTCTTGATGTGGCCTATTCGACCCGATCGGATCTGCTATTAATCAAACGCTCGACTTTCCGTATAAAACTTTTCCACGGAGACCCCGCAGACGATCGATGTTTATAATGACGAATGCGAAACTCACCAACGGGGTAACGTCAATCGAACAATTTGCATTTATTTTCAAAACGTTTTTCGAACGATGTTATTGCGCTCTCGGCTTCGGGCGTTCTCTACCGTGTAACGCGCGGTGTGGTTGATCGACGAGAAATCGTCACGATAACCAAAGACACGACAATTTTTTTTTCTCACGAACGATTGGCGATCGTAGGTGGAAATAATAATGCTATATACATATTTGTAGATGGTAAATCGGTCGAAAAACGTGAAATCATTTACTTATTCAATTATTTTACAAAAATTAGTGCAAATATTTATATATAAAATAATTTTTTTATTTTTCGACAAACGTTATTATTTCGAATTTTATTTTTGGGATAACTGATTGTGATTTTGATTCACAGTTTTAAGAGATTCGTGATTGATCAAATAAATTGTAATCGTTTTGAAAATAATAAAATAGATAAATTTCATTTTTATCTTGGCACATGTCATTTATTCAACAGTGCTTTTAACGCATGGAGCTGTAGGCGATCTCTTCGTATTTGTTGCGACACATCGATAAAATTTGCGACCGGTAGGCATGAAAAAAAATATATATGTGTATGTGTATATACATATATTGGAAAGACACGTGTCAGCCTCGAGGAGCTCGAAATATCGTAGCTGGGTCGCGATTTCATTCTGTCAGTCCGAATAAAAACCGAAGACGAATGTTCCGTGTGCCGTCGGTACAATGCGTAGATACCGTAAGATTCGGAGCCCACTCTGTGTGTCCCAACAACGTGTCACCGTAAAACGAGGACGATGGAAAAACACTGTCAGACTTATATAGGGCGAAGTCACGAATGATTAGAAAGTTTTTTTTCTCCCCCTCTGCATATGTCGTATGTGTGTATGTGTGTGTGTGTTTGATCGCCCGACTGATCCATCCGATCGTCCACGACTCGAATTTCCTATTAGAAAATTAATAATCGCGACGTCAAAGTCGTCTGAATAATACGTGAAATCTGGACGGACCCAGCTCGGTAGTCACATTCCACACGCGATTATTACATTAAAATTTCGCCGAATCTGTGCCATTTATGAGCCCCCCAATTCTGAGAGAAATTAAATTTTTGTTTGTTTGTATTTTTTTGGTTTTCGATGTCAATGACTCTTCGATTGAACGTTCATCTTAAAAGGCACCAATGCAGGTGTGATTAAATATGCAACGTGTGTGAGTACGTGCAAGTAACGATTTTATCGAAACATTGATCGTCTTCGTGAGATATAGCAAAATACACTCACACTTTTCGTTGTTGTTAAAGAATATTCGTGTGGGTTTTTGTGTACATGTACGTCCATGGCGAGAGTCGTCTTTTTTTCGAGTCGCAGCTTCTCAAACGAGATAACCATCTCCTCTCTTTCTCGGTGCTCCATTTATATTAATTATCAATTTTATTTTTCTCAGACGAGTCTTTCTCATTAGAATCTCTAATAACGAGGTCGACGACGATCGGCATCACCGATAACAATCTCGTGCTCCCATAGCATATGAATTTTTATTTTCATAACCTGTTTTGCGGACACTTACACACACACACATATACTGACATCGAAGCGAGTGAAAAAATTAATCACAAATAAAAAGATACAAAATCGTAAACGTAAATAAAAATAATTACACAATTAATATTGAACTCATCGAATGCATAATCGCAATTGAACGAAGAAAAAATAACTTGTTTTGTAAGATGATTACGATCTTCGTATCGTCTTCGAAAAATTATTTTTTTTCGTTGATGAACACGTTGCGAACGTGGGTTCGTTTTTTATTGATTTTTTATGCCGATAATTTCTTGCTTTATTCAGCGCGAGACATATTATTAGAGTGCTTCGTTTTGAACCAACATGAGATTTGGAAGTTGTACCTACATTAAAACAAACTCAAGTTACAGAAGTTTTTCGATCGACACTTTTGGAAGCAAGATAATAATCTACAAGAGTTTTCAGATTTCAAAGTTGCATCGTTCAAAACGATTGAATTGTATTTTCTCTCGAGTAAGATTATTTCATACATTAAAAAATAGCAAAACTTCCCTAGGAGTGTCAAACCATTAAAAATGAGCATTAAGAGCCGAAATTTATTGAAAATTCCTTTTTGACCATTTCGACTCTTGGAAGTGGCAACTTTACACTCGTCCGAAATGGCCCACTTTCCGTCCTAGATACACAATGTACTATTTTTAATGTGTACAACCAAATTCGATACAAGCAAGGAAAACAATTGTTGGTTTCAAACAAAAAGCACTAATATACATATATATATATGCATGAAAAAATATGATCGTCACGGTGGGAAACATTACACAGTGTGAGGAACAAATGTGCAACGGCGAGAATTCGAAAGATGGCGAATATGATTTTCATGTTTCTCACGGGGGTTATAAAAGCTTGGAAAGTCGCAAAAACGTACACGAAACACAGTGCGTGGAGGATGAGAAGGAGAGAAGCGTGTATAAGCGCGACGATGTCGTCGCGTGTTATGTACCTGGTGCGTGTATCTGAGAACAGGGTGTTCCCTCACCCAGCTACGAGCTGTGGGACTGCGCGATAAATATTCGCACGCGACTTTACTACCGGCTTATCGTACGCGTCGCATCTCGCGTAAAACAAACGTCCGCAAAAAAAGAAAAAGAAAAAAAAGACGGGGGCGAAGGATTCCGATAGGACGAAGCGAAACCGCGCGACAGCCCGTGCGGCAATCGCGTTCGAATGAGACCAATGAGCGCGCGGTCCGGGACGCGCACGCGCGTTCGCTGAACCAATGCGAAAGGGGGCAGCACCGATGGTACGCGATTTATCGCCGCAACTGGCGCGTGCCAGTCTCACGAATCCGCTTGCATAATCAGCCATGCGGGAAATATATATGTATGTATGTATGTTGCTGATATTATCACGATTAATCTGGACGAGTTTCCACCGACGGTTTCTACTATGAATTTGAGAATTGTCGTTTGGTCGGTAATGTCGGTTTCTTCATCGCGTTTTGATTTGGAGATAAGCTTTTAAAATATCGATAAAAACTTGCCAAAATAATTATTTGCACTCTAGAAACATTGAACACTTGCTTTTATGTTTGTTTCATTGTTAATTAACATAATTTTGAATGAAATAAAATTATTTCTATTATTATTTTGATTGAAGAATGATCAACAGAAATTCGCAAAATATTTACAAAATTATAATTTGCATGAATTACTAAAAAAATATATGAATGATAATCAAACGAAGGATTGAAAATATTTTTTCGTGGTCAACCGATTCGTCATAGCCAACTCTGCGAAAAGATTGTTGAAAATAGAAGAAAAACGTATGGAAAAAAATATCGAAAATTGCATCCTCCACTTATAATGGTATTAGCAATCACGCGTCGTGAGTGAGGCGCGAGAGATCGAGTCTCGGATACACTTCGCACACGCTCGGGGGGGTAACTTAATAAATTCACGCTCGAGACAGTCACGGCGATCGTGTTCTCGAGAAATCGAGCGTGAGATCCCGGCGCGTGTGAGGCGCGTAACCCACACAGCCGCGTGAAATTATCGTCATCGGAAAGACGCGACTCGCGAGAGGCGCTGACAACGTTTCGACGACACGAACCAAGGCGAAACCAAGCGGATTGTCGCAGCGGGTGACGCGGTTGGTACAAATTCGCGTGTTAACGAATTAAGTAGCCGAGTGATTTTTCAGCGTTGCAATTATGTTTTTCTTTTTCGCACGACGAGCATCAACGTCGTTAAGGGATGCCTGGATCGGTATCACTTCCGGCTATCGTTGTATTTTTTTTTTTTTTTTTCATTTGTTAATTCGCTTATTTTTTTACTTCTCGGTGGTTCCGAGTAAAAGAGAGGAAGAAGACTACGAGAGAATGGGAAGATGATCAGTGAGAAAGCAAGAGAAAGAGAGAGAGACAGAAAAAGGGTGAGAGTGCGTGAAAGTCGAAGAGAGAAAAGTGTGGATGATGATTCTCAGTGGGTTGATGCCCGGCTGAAGAAGAAGACGATGAGGAAGATGAAGAAAAAGAAGTTGAAGAATAAGAAGACGAGGGACGATCGAAAGAGCGAGAGAGAGAGAGAGAGAGAGAGCGAGAGAGGAGTCGTTAAACGACATTCCAAGCGCGTGGTCCCATGAGCAGCGCCACACTCAACGGTAACCAGCAACGCACAACGCCCTTATTTCCAACTTCTTCACCTGTGAATGTTATAGACCGTCGAACGCCCGTAACATCGACTTGACCGCGCCTTATAACACTCGATAGTGGCCACGGTTAAGCAGGGCGAGGGGGGGGGGGGGTCCCCGCGGTATAAAAAGGTGTACGATAGTACAGAAAGGGACGTTACAGATGCTTCAGACAAGAATGCGGGCATCAATCCCCTCACGCGTTTTTTATCTCACTCCTTCCTTCTTTTCTAAACGAATTCAATATCCTTTCTCGACGTTAATGCAATTAATTAGACGATTAAAATTATTATTGAATCATCGGAATCGCTGATTGAACATTGTCATTTTTTTTGGGAAATGCTAAATTTCCTGGATCTTTGGTTGATAAGTCGTAGGATTTATTGATTAACGAGCTCGATGACGAATGAAGAATTGGAGGAATCTGGCTCACTGGATGTAGAACGATAATGATATTGTGAGCACGAATGAAAACGAATAGCGATGCACCGTTAATTTTTCAGATTCCGTCTTATGTGCCTGTGTGAGTGTCTGTATGTGTGTGTATGGGTCTCTTCTTTGAGAGAAACGGGCGGAAGATCGGACGATGTGCTCCTCCAGCCATCCATAATTTTTTTGTCGGAGTTTATTTTATTTTATTTTTTTTTATTTTTTAACCCTGGCTTGTCAACCGACACGAGCACATGGCCAGTCGCGCCCGAGCTCGGCCGCATCAACGGAGACGAGGGTTCGAGCTAACGGGACTTGCCTTGAAGACGAGTCTGTGATGCACGCGTGTATTGATATATATATGAACGGCTTGTGCGTGCACACGCACTCCCAGGTATTACATGGTTGATAGCCTCAGCATCGGCACGTGAGAGAGAAAGCTAATTTTTTTTTTCATCCCCAACTTCATCCCTTGATAATGATTTTTTGTATCTATCAAAAAAATTCAACCAACGAAGTTGTCTCATAATTGCCGGTCAGACATAACAAAGCATAATTTATATATTTTTCTCATGAAATTTGTTTTCAATGTCAAAATATAGAAAATTTGTCACATAATCATGATTTTAGTCATTGGGCTAGCGATAATTTTCTCAACGTTTCACGTGATTGCACTTTGTAGCTGTGGGAGATGTTTTCGAATTAACGGTTATTCGTTGGGAGTCTGTGAATTTACGCAGGAAGGTTATGGTTTTCGTAGACGCGAGGGCCAACGACCGTCCCCGAAGATTTCCTGTAAAATAAGTTGTCATAAATTTTGTCGTCGTCTTGGTTGGTACGAGCCTCGCCGTAGGGATTCGACACGAGAATTATCAATTTAATGTCTAGAATCAACAGACTTTATGCGCATATAATAACCATCGGGGATTAATTAAATCCATTGACCCACGCACTCGGTGAGTGTCGGAACTGTTCTTTTACCGCGCTAATCGTCGCAGCATCTACTCAAACGTTCAGAATGCACTCGTGCCAAAAAAACATACAAACATGACAAAAGTTTCATTATTCAATGTTGGCTAAATTTTTTTTTCAAAATTCGTATTATGAAAAAAATAACTGAACTTTTTTATTTATTTTATTTTTCTATCTGTTATCCCGATTGGATGAGTTAGTTCGAAATATACTATCGACAGTGAAACAGGTTGATCATTACGAGAACATAATTTGGCTCGAGGCGGTCCAGGAAATTCTTGAATGACTAACTGGGAAATGAACGCTAAGCGCAAAGGACTTGCGGAAGTCCGTTCGATGCGGATTAATGTACAACGTGTTGTTGTACGCGTTCGAAACCCTCGAGCCCTTTCTTTTTTTTCTTTTTGCGGTTAACGATAACAAGCACGTTTTTAACGGCCAACAACACATTCGACGCCCGAGATAATGGACGCGGATTATTCGTTGCACGTGTCGACGGTGATTTCAACGACGGACGAGAACTATTTCCACGGGAAATCGATCATTTTCCTCGGTATGGGGCCCGGATCTTAATGGAGATGAGCCACGTGTGCTCATCTCTTTCACGAAGTACAACGCTGTACGATTTAAAACCGATTTCGATCGTATCTATATGTATATCTATATACGTATATGGGTTTATACATTTTTTTTGTGATATTCTATAATTTGCGTTAATAGAATTTAATTTGAATACTTTTTAAAATTTTTTTTTTACCAATTTAGAAATTTAGGATGATTTCGATTTTGCGAATGAATATATATTACTAATAAAGTTGGATATACATGTATATTATGTACTTTCTAGGAGATCGCACTGCTTTGCTTACACGGTGACGATCGGGTTCGGTCGGTTCGCCGTAGCGAGCTTGCTCGGTAATTGATCGGCATCGCCGCAATTGCGTGCTGGCAAACGAGCCGACACACCGCGGTGGCGGTCGACCGGTCGATCGGCCGGTTGCTACTACGGCTTTTGCAAGTAAAATATATATATATATATACACACCGTGTGGATCTCGCGTCGCGGTCGCGGTTCGTTCTCCACGATTGCAGACTTTGGTACACAAATCCATAATCGGCAGTGCGTAATTAGCCTCCACCGCGAGCTTGCGAATCGTCGAGTTTTGCACGCTATCGGTCACGAATCTCTCGCTTCTTGCCTTATTAAAGAATGTGAAACAAAAAAAAACGAAAAAATTGTAAAATATTTTGATTGTCAATTTTGTATCTTACCGAGAACGTGCCCGAGAGTTTATGATCGATTGACTAGCGAATATTTCTGATTGACAAATATTCATTCGCGTGACAAATTTTACTCGTAGAAAGAGAGATTTTCATCGAGTGCGTTTTGCACGCGATGAATAATGTTTCTGTGGGACGCCGCTAGGTGGCTAGCGGCTCGAGTGTTTCTCGCGGGCGGTACGTCGCGCCCTATAGTATATAAAACCGCGAAATCGTTGTTTCACTCGTGATTCATTTTTTTCACCACGATTTTTATTATTTCGGATAATTCGTTGCAGCGAATGATGAAAAGTTGCGATTTTTATGTGTAATTGCATCGTGCAGAATAATAATTGTGTATCGGTTAAATTTTGAAATTGTTTCACGTACGATCGAACAACAATGGGGAAAAACTCGGTCGGACATAATAGTGACAAAAAATTCGACGTAGAAACAAAACGTGGAACAGAATCTGAAAATCAATGCTGATAAAATCAAATCGATGGAGCGGTCGGAAGAAGCGAAAGAGGAAGAATACGGAGTAGAAATGGAGAGCAACGGTGAGCCGAGTCAACGGCGAGGGATTTAACAATCAGAAACGTTTTCTCTCTGACTGCGAGGAAGCGGGTGGTCCGAAGATGCGCCATTCTTCGTACGACGAAGACCGCGTGCGCGCGAGCGGCAGCAAGTTCTTCAGGTTCCTCAAATTATAGCATTGGACTGAGATGTGCGGTGACTATACGCATGGGCCGGTAGATACGTCTCGGAGCGAGGAAGGAAAGACGTCCGTTCGCCCGGACGAAGAGGTTAAAACGAATCCGGACAACGACTGACGAGTACCCACCAAATTTTTTTTTCGTTTTCTCAACGTCCGACATATTTACAGCGAGCGAAACGAAAATAAAACGAAACGAAAAAACAATTGTAACGGTGAGCACAAAGTTTGAACGCACAAATGGCGAACGTTTTACGAATTACGAGAGCGTAAATTCAACTCGACGTGGAATATTATAAATTTGCTGGGATGTCGAGACCAGTCGGAGAGCAAACATTTTCGCCCGACAGAACTTTGGGTCTTTTTCGTTTTGTTCTTTCGAAAATAATTATTCTAATAATTTCCGAGAGACGCACTACTTTCATAATGAACATCGTAAACGACTTGGCCAACGATACGAGTACCGTGATAGTCGTACGAATAAATAGAGAAATTCTGTGAATTGACATTAGAACTATGGGATATGATTCAAAAATATATTTTTATCGTGAAAAGACGCGCAAACGAAATGTTCGAGAGTTTTATCGGACTTTGGTGAATGGATGGCAGTGGCTCGATAAGAATCGGTTGAATACGACGGCAACACGGAACCAGCCCGAGCAGAGGCCACTCGTGTGTTATTCCACATCGCCGATGCGACGTTTACGAGACTATCGCCGATTAAAATAACAATCGATCCTTCGCCCTGATTAGGAATCGCATTTCACAAAGGATTTATAGGCACGAGTTGCATCGATAAGGATGTGCCGTGAATACAACCGAATGCATTCACCGCCAATGACTTTACCGTCCTGTGAATTCTTCATTCGTGAACAAATGCGGGCAATACGGGTCAACCGGGATAACAAAGGTCAGCTGAGTCTCCTGCATATAATTTGATCTCATAAAAAACGTCCATTACTAAAATTTATTCACACATAAAATATTTGTAGAAGTCAATAAATAAACAATGTTGATTTTAGTTGTGTTATTTTATGTTTCGAAAAGAAATATTAATTTATAATCTTCAAAAGCTAACCTCAATTTTTTTTTTACATTTTAGCCCGAATAAAAGTGTTTATTTTTTTAACAATACCATATCGTAATAATTTCAAGTCGAGTGGTATGAGCGCGCCTTACGACTCATGATGAACCTTCACCGCTTCGCCCGAGCCACAAAGCCTCCGTCTTTACAGTTCCAATCATACGATATTGTTTCCACTCGACCGCACATTCACATATTTCACCGTAGGCCGCAACTATTATAATAGACAATTATTATTATCATCTCGTTGTGAATCGTACGGATAATTCCTCGACTACGTTATACACACTAATCAACCGTAAAACGAGTCATTCATTTGGGTGTAACAGCCACGATGGGAGTGAGGATGCACGTTCGGCAACGTGCATCGGCCTCGACGGGTTAACGGATAAGCTTCGAAATTGCACGGGGGGGAAGGGAACGATTCGTGAAAGCCGGCTCGTTAATCGAAATCGTTAGAAAGTTATTCTCGACGATATAAATCAAAGAGTACTACGGAGTCAGATGAGTTACAGCGGCGCAGGGTTATCACAGCACGGACTCGTCCGTCCTTAAGGTGTGCACCACGTAACTTTTTTTTTTTTTGACTCGACAGAAGCGACACATATTTTTAAAAAAATCCAAAATCGTCAAGATCCGTTAACCGATTTTCCATTGAAAATTTACAAAATAAAAAAAATTAGGAATTTGAAAAAAAAGAGAAAGGAAAAAAAATCCATGTGGCAAGTCAACGAATATGGCAAAACATATGATGAACAATTTCAAACAATATCAATCGAGCTCGCCACTAATCGTCGCAAAAAAAAAAAAGATAAAAAATTCAACAAAAATTTTGAATCACTCTGTAACATCTTCGTGCAACGATGGATAAGCGTTTTGACTGCGGTGTCAAGCCTGTCGCGATAGTCGGCGATACATCGGCGGTAATCAGCTACCGGCCGCGTATACACGAGCCGCGGCCACGCGATATAACGTAAAATAAAGATGAAGAGACACACAGGGAAGCCGGGTAATAGCCGAGGTAATAATATCGTTGCCGCGAAGAAATTGCTGGTTCGCACAGAGCTTAGGACTTTGGTCGTTGGATCGGTGCGTCGAGTCTCGCCGTGCGAGAGCTGTAGTGACCCACGGCGATTGCTATTCATAGGCGCGCGGTTATGTATACACGCGAATCTCGTGAACGTGTGTGTGTGTGTGTGTGTGTGTGCGTGCGGTTTCGTTCGATGGTAGCGCGGGAAAATGTGCAGAACGTAGGTGAATGACGTTATCCGTCGCTTTTGATATCGTCCACGTATCCTAACAAGAGTGGACAGAGAGAGAGAGAGATAAAAAAAAAAAGAAAAGATAAAGAGAGGATATGTTGTATGAAACGTTTGAGGACGGGTGACAAACGATAATTTCTGAAAGCGCCATCAGAACCGATCTATCGATCAATCCGTTTTGTCTCTGCTGATCGACAGAGGTTACATTTATGTGTATATATAAATATATGTGTTTGTCTGTGTTTATTTATACGGCATGAGATACAGGAGGTACCTGTTTGAATTAGTAACGGGGTCTCCACGCCCAGCATCCAACGGAGCGGTACCACCGGGTACATATAAATATATCTTATGTCTTGGATAATCTGCAATACGGGTTACTACTATTACCGTCGTTTCTATAGACCGTGAGCCTGCGGTGTGTATAATCGAATATATCGTACAGGACGTCGGTGGGACGCGAGGCGCCCGCGCGATGGACCTCGCGGGGAAAAGGCCCCGAGGATTGTTCGTATATATATGTATATATGTATATGTTGTATGGATGTATGCGCGGGGACGGTGCGACGATGCTGAACGCGGTCTGGACCAACGAATGATCGGTTATCGAGGTTTATATGTATGTATGTATATATGTGTGTGTGTGTGTGTGTGTGTGTGTGTGTGTGTATACGCAGTTCGAGTTTATCCAGGGCCTCATGAATAAATATACATGTGCCGGACGAAGAGATACTTGTTGTATGGACTCGTTGTCGTTTATAGTGCAAGCGTAACAGCAGAGCCGACGGGTATAGGCCGAAGTATAAGAATCGGTTGGGCAGGTGCCTATGGCCGACTGTGTTAATGCATAAATTTATGTGCATTATATTTGTCATGGTTATGTGCACGTGTTGGTGTAAGCACAATGTGCCAATGCTTGAACCGGGCTTGTATGGCATCTTGAGAAACGAAATATCAATACCGAGTTACGGAGATTATTTTTTTGTCGTTCGGGGGATTTTTTTTTTCGACTGGTTGATGGTTGTTGCAACGAAGATGAAGAATTTGGGCTGTGTCCAGCTTAAAAGTATTTTATTTTATGTTTGAGCCGTGGCTGGTTATTTTATAATTTATCTTTATCAACGAATCTGTGATTTTTCAATTTAAGATTGTGATTTTTTTTTAATTTGGATCGATAAAGATATTTCGGAAAATGTAATTTTGAAGATACATTTTTTTTTATATCTTCGAAAATTCGATGATTCTTATGCTTGTCCGTTGAACGGAATGAATTCAGTTTTGTTGATTCGGAAGTGAATAAATATCGTGTGACGATGACGATAATAATGAGCATCGAAGTTGTCGATCGTCGATCGATGACTCGGCTATAAAACCCGGACAGTTTGTTTGTTTGTTTGTTTTTTTTTTTTTTTTCCAATTAGCGAGTGAAATCAATTGTGCTTCGCGTTGCTTGACGTATTAGCTATTAGAAAGCCCTCGTGGTAAGAATCAGAAACGGCGAAATGGCCGGGTCGCAGACGGTCACCGTCTTCGTATTCTTCGAGGGTCATTAGTGTTCCGTTAATTGCAGTCGCGCGCATCGGGTCATTTACGAGGACGTTGGGAAATGTGAAAATTCTTTCGTGCAATAGTGCGACGACTCACGGTGCATCATCGTTGACACGCCTGTATGCGTTCGGAACTCACGAAATTTTTCGTTTTCATTATTTCTTCATCTTCGTCAAAAAAAAAAAAAAAAAAAAAAAATCGGCTTTCTCGATAGCTTCGAAAATAATATTTCTACAATTTTTTTCTGATTTAATTCGGAGAATGCCAATTTTTATTTGTGAAGAGAAATTGTATTGTCAATGATTAGATAATTTTATCAATGATTGATTTTCGATCGTATTTGATTATCGCGGATCAACCGAGCTTATCAAACCTACGAAACGTTTCTCAAACGGCGACGATGGAATAATAACGTCACCGACGGAAAGTTACAAATGTGAGACGACGAGGGATGGTCGGGTGTCGTGAGAGGTCTCGCAAGGTTTTTGCGCTCGAGCAATTATTATCGGCATAGGCGTCGTGATTCGAGAGGTACATAACCATCGTCGTCGTAGCGACCACCGCGACACGCGTAATTACATAGTTATAATCGCATTTATACGTGTTTAACAACTATGGGGGGCGGAGGGGGGGGAGGGGTGAAGCGCTTGAACAAAAAGACGAAAGAATATAAAGAAGAGTGTAATATGGCAACGAGTCATTGGGCAATTAAATTATATCTTCGTCCGTGTGGCTATACTCAAATGTCAAAGGTCTTTCACATGAAAATTCTTCCTCACTCCGCCAGTCTCGCATTAGTCTCATTCACCAACGACCAACTTACTCCATTGTCATAAACCTATCTTTTATTTTCATTTTTTTTTCAATTCTGTTTTTCCAATTCTGATTGTGTTCTATAATTCATTCCATATTAAGTGATTGTTTCTTTGATATAAAAATTTACGAATACGTCAAATTGATTACAATTAATATTTTCATCGAATTTTCCATCAAAATTTATTGCAATATAATTAATAAAGAAAAAATCGGATTAAAAAAAATGGTTGAATCAAACATTAATTCAAATTTCATGGGATAGTTCTATAAAAAGGGAAAGAATTCTCGTCACTATCAAACTTGTTTACTCATAAAATAATATCAAAATGGACGACGAGGTGACTTTCCTAAAAAAAAAAAAATTAAAAATAAATAAATAAAACTTCCACTAAAACGTTGATCAGTAGCTTCATTCGAATATGTTCGTCACTAAAATGAAAATCGAAGGTTTGGTTCGCACCCGTGAGAACTTCGAGAACTACGAAACGTTGGAAAAAAAAAAGAACGTGGTCGTTGATATAATGGTCCGGAGTCTCCGGCGCTTACGTTTCTTTACTTTCGACAACTCATGGTACCCCACACCGCACATATCCACAACGTTCCCCTTTCATTTTTCCATCGTTTATCAGCGACAGCTTTTGAAATATAATTAGTGGGTATTAAATCGGTTCGGGTTCTCGTCTTGGGGTCTAACTTGTTGCGGTAAAACGTAGCATACAGAACTTAGTGTACACTCGTATACACACACATATATATATATCTTCGCATATACATAAATACATGTATATATATGCATATATATATAAATAAATAAATATGCTGGAGCAAGAGGCGACGTGAGAATTCGACGTGGCCGTAGCAAAGGGCAAATGATACATAATAAAATGGCAAGGAACACGGCAGTAAGCACTAGGCATCAGGCAAAAGGGGGTATAACTTTCCTCAACCAAGTATATGTATACACGCGGCGGCCTCGCAAAATGTTCGCGCGAGCGAGCGAGCGAGCGAGCAAGCGATCTGCGGCAACGCGCGCGCTCGCGCGCGTGGTAAAAAACTTTTATGGCACTCTAACCCGCACGTTTATATTAGCGTGTGCAGCACCAACAGCAGCGGCAATGGTGTGTCTCTCGCATACTTCCTCGATTCGCCCGGGAGAGAGAAGGCCCGGCCAATCCTCGTGCAAATATACGTCCGCAAGTTGTGCACAAACTCCCGGTCCGGCACACCGCGGGTAAAAGTAATTATTATGCACGACGAGGGCGAGGAAAACTGGAAAAAAAAATTTTTTTTTCGTGAACCACGGAAAAATGCTTTCTCGCTACCGAGAGTTTCGTCAAGCTTTGCGGTTGCCGAGCTGAGTTTTTACACATTCTCGTGCGCATTGTAAACCGTGATACACATATATATCTATAGATGTATTTTGTTAACTTTTCGTTACTTCGTCGTGTAAAAAAGTTTCAACTTTTGCGATCATGACGAGTGAAAAAAGAAACAAAAAAAACGAATTACGACGAAAATCAATGATTTATGAAAAATAAATCGATCAAATAATGATATTCAATCGTGTTTCTCGATAATTTTTGTTTTCTTCGAATTGGCAAAAAAAAATAAAAATATTTGACAACATTGAAATTATAATAATTGAAACATTGATAACAGCATGGACTTGTTTGCAAAACGAGAAAGAGTGAACGACAGTGATGAATTTTTATTTGCCGATACGACGAGAGCAGGAAGAGATCTCAACGCCCGTCGACGGTGTCAGCGCGAAAGAAAAAATTGAAAAAAAAAAAAAAACAACGAAAAAAACAAATCTACGGAAAGGAACGAATTCGCAAAGACGTCTTAAGAGAAGAGTAAACAGGGAGTGCGATAACGTACGTAATAGCGATGTATGCGAGTTATTAGCCGGAGGCTGGCGAGCTGCCGTTAAACGACGTCGAGACTCGCGAGACGCTAGAGAGAAGTTGTCGCTCGTGCGCGCGCGAGCGCGAGCGCGCCCGCGAGTAAAGAGATTTTTCCTGAAACCCGTTTCGTGACCTCGCGAGTTGACGCGCGAGTTGTCCAAGCGGTTAAAGAGTTGCTCGGATGTTTCATAGACAGATACGCGTTGGTTGGCTCGCGCGTGGTTCCCCCCCCCCCCCCTCCGTGGCCAGGCATCGCGATCATCGACGTCTTTGTTTTCATCACCAAAGACTCATCAATCGGCAATTCACGACGTTCCTCGACCCGCCCCGACGTTTTCAGCCGCCAGAATTCGCACGCTCACGATAAAACAAATATCCTGGGGCATCGACAAATCCACGGAGGAAGAGAGGAAGAAAGACAACGAAAAAAAAATAAAGCTGAAGAGCTATAAACACGCCGGATGGACTGAGAACCCGATGCGCCCGAAGCTAGAACGAGATCCGCAGTCAGACCTTCGAGCATTGGTTGCCGTCAACGGAATGAGTCAAACTCGACCGCGACAAACCCTCGGGGTGACTGGGGAACCCTCTAAGCCTCGTGGTTGTCTCGCTAGTCGCGCGCAAGGATCACTAGCTGGATGAGTAAATGATACAGTGCCGGTAGATGAAGAACCGAGGAAGCTAGAGCGACGGGAAGTGTCGAACGTATGATAAATTCCTGGATTATCCTGCTATAGTGCCTTCGGGCAAAGTGTGCCTCCCCGCTAGCTAGCTCGCTTACTCGCTCGCTCGCAGCAGCGGCGACAATCCGGGGGAATCTTCCTCGTTCGACGTGTGGCGGCGAACGAGCTGCGAAGAAAGCGAATGCCACACGTATATATGAAACTGGTTTCCGGAATTTTAATCAATATAACATTTGGCTGAGCCGAAGAACACACACACACACACACACACGCGTAAGCGTTTCACAGACGCGTCGTCTGACTTGGTTCGTCGGTCAACGAGTCTGAACTTTTGTATTTTTAGAAATTCATTGAGTACCGTCGGTGACAAACGGTCTGTTGAATACACATACTTATGCATATTCATTCGCCTAAGTCCCATCGAGATAAGTGGCCAACGTAATTAATCCTCGTGAACAATTTTTCTCCATGATTATCTCGTTTTGTCATCCGACAATGGCTTCCAAACGCGATTGTTTGTTTGAAAAATGAAGAATCGAGTTGTGATGATTAAATAAAAATGGCGGGATACAGCCATTAAGAGTGACTTACATCGTCGACGTCATTGTGGAGAGCATCGTCACCGCTTTCCTCGAGTACAAATCCAACGTCATTGTTGTTGCTGGACAATGATGGAAGTTTTCGTGGACTCAGTTCGTCGCCATCGGTGTTGTCTCTCTTTCTCTTGTTGCCATCGCGTATCTGATTATTATGATGATTGTGTTGTCCCTGATTGTGTTGTTGCTGCTGATGGTGATGATGATGATGGTGGTGGTGATGATGGTGATCGTTGAGGGTGGAATCGTGATCCTCGAGCATATCCGTGACCATGAGTTCGGACTCGACACTCGTAGGCGACGCAACATCGTCCAGAGGTGACATCGTTGATCTGTCGACCTCACTGTTGTCCAAAATCGACATAGTCGCAACCAATTCCACGTGTAAATTATTTTAATCGTTATTTATTGCGATATCCAACTTAACCCGCAATTATTGTTTCTTTGAAACTTCAAAATCCACATTATTTTCCCGACTCTCGTCAAACTCGTTGACATAACTGTTTTACCGATCGACCCAAGATCCTTCGATCGGATTCTTCGCAGTGACTCGTGTGGAGTATCTCATCCGATGATCGTTCGGATGAAGACCTTTGAATGCACGATTAAGCGGAGAGACGCACAGTCCTCAAAGGCGAGTCCTTCGTGCAAAAAGACCTTTCGACCGAGAGCGCCGCCGTCGGCAATCGACAAAGTCAATTGTCCCGGTGAACATCCATCTCCATAAACATCAACCGAACAGCATCTGCATCGTGGTTAGTCGCTCGTCGACCTTGAACGAACCACGCGGTGATCGTCGTTCGTACAGTGGCAGATCTATCTCGCCTGCGGCCACGACGAGGATTCATTTACGTTGGGGGGACAAGCCGGTGACCCCTTCTACCCATAAGCGACACCTGTTCACGTCCCCAGGTCGATGACGTGTCCCGGTAACCAGCCGGTGGTATGCGGTATACGTCCTCGAATTACGTACAACCTCGAACCAACGTTCGTACACGAATCTTCCAGCGCGTGAAGAACCCCCCCCTAGGCCCTACACAAACGAGGCCCCTTTACCGTAAAATCGTTTTCCACACTCTGTATAATACCCTTGATCGTTATCTCACGCACAGTCACCGCAACTTCCCTCTATCAAAATTCTATTCACTGAATTTTCCCAACTAATTTCCACTTCGAGTCTCATTTGTCCGACACCGCGAATCGTCGTCGCGGTAGCGAAGCCACCCCGAGGGGCCCGGCTCCCGAGAACACTTCCGGTACCGCACGGCAGCCTCCGGCTTCGGTCACGTGGTGGCTCGGCTCCCACGTGGTTACACCGCGTAGGCGAATCCCGGCGGAGAGGGAAATAAACGTGTCTTTTGGAAAAGTCGCGAACGGAGAAACAGTAACCAACGTGAGGCCCGGAGAGGAAGGGGGGGAAGGGGTTACAGCCGCTTGCGTTATTTCAGAACCGTCACGAGAGGTTTATAACGCGTATAACACAAAACTGGGTAGGATATGATATCCGTGTTGGGGTTCGGTGAAAGAACCTCACGGGCGCCGGGTTTGTGCACCACACCGCGTTGGCGCGCGCGCCTCTCGAGAATGGCCTAGAGGCAGAAAAGAGGAAAGAAGCCGAGGAGTGACGGCGAGCGGTGGTGGCGGAGGCGCCTTCGGGCAGGAGGGGGCAACACCGTGGAACAACCGTGCGTGGAGAGAAGCGAGAGCAAGTGTTGGATGTATAGCCAGAAGCCGAAGCCATCCAGGCTCCGGGCTGACCGTGCTTACCACCACCACTACCATCACCAGCAACGTCGCCGTCACAACCACCACCACGACCGTCGGTCGTTCGCGTTGCCGGTGAAAAGGTATCGCCACCACCTCACCAACGAACGATTGGTGAACCCACCTCCGCCTTCGCCGGGCGACCATCACCATCGCTCCATTGCTATCGGTTTCGAACACCACCTCGGAACGTATCACCAATACAAACGTAATCGCAGTCGGTGTGACGATAACCCGAGTGACGCGTCATCGTTGGACCTCGACTGGTCCGTGATGCTCGGGCCCAATACCAAGTTTCACGCTGTCACACACACACACGACGAATGCGAGACGTGTCTTTGTGAACGGAGACGCACACGGATGAGACAACTTTTATGCTCGCAAGGATATATATATATATGTATAGAGATACGTGTTTTATCGGGCAGCCTCCTGCTTCGGTAACGCTACTGTCGCCAACACCAATGACCATCGGTTCTTGTCCAGACGACTCGGCATCACTAACACCTGCTATAGTATCCCCTCCTCTTCTCCACTTTGCAATCTTTCTCGTAACTCGCTGTCTTATTCCGTCTCTTTTTATTTGAAAACCTCGTTGGATAATTCTCTTGCGTAGTATTTCACTCGGTTATACCAAAGTCCATCCTTCTGGCCGATACGATTTTACTCTATTCATCGGGACGATGGTCATTTTTTTTCGTCTCTATTCATTTCGAATTCTTGGCAAGAGGTTCGTCTATCGTCTTATTTCAATGGTCCAGTGTGGCATCTTCAGCTGTGCCAGCGAGCGAGGCATGGACGTTGCAAATGGTTGTAAGGCTATATCTTTTCATGGTTATGCTTGTTTCCTCTCATTGTGCGTATCGCCCGTGAGACACGCAATTCTCTGGCCAGTGTGCATTTTCAATCTCTCTCTTTCTCTCTCTCTCGCTATTATCTAACCGATGATTCGTTTATTCCATGACACTCGCGCTCACTCTCACGGACAATCATCAACCGAGTTTCTCACACCGAGGCTTCGTGTGCGAGATGTGCAGATTTTTATGTTTCATTCTCGTTTTCACAATCGGACTCAGCGGGATTCGAACGGCCCTCTTGACTATCGATAGTCGCTGTTCGTGGAATCAACGCGTTCAACGTGGCTCGGCTGTGATGATGCTTCCTAGCGCATGCTGTAGCATCACGCGTGTACCACCAAGCCGTCTTTACCTCGTTTCCTTTCGACACGCGTTCCATCGCCAAGTACGGAATATCGGGTAGCCGTCCACCATAGCCTTTCACAGATTACCGTACGATCCGTTACCGTGATCTTCACGCGTTTTATCCGCACCGGGGGTCCGAAGTCATTGCATCATTTATTCGAGAATCATCGACGATTTCATCTATTACGATGTGACTTCGGCACAATATTTCGAGTAAATTATCGGTCGATCGTTGATGGGTTTTGTGAACGGGGGTTTTGGTGTCGTCTCATGGCCTTGGGCATTTTGTTGAGGTTTATTTAATTTTTATGAAATTCCAGTTTTATAGAATTCAACGTATTTTAAGATTATCCAATATTGCTGATGCAGAATGTTGGCTATCGTACGTCGATAAAAGCGATGACCGTACCGTTGGTCAATAATCATGACAGCTTCGGAAAATAAATATTGTTCATTGACACCTATTCGATTCCAGACTGACGAAAATAAATGTTTTCATTTTTAATTTACTTATGATTCTCAAAATTTTATTCAAAATTGAAACAATGAAATATTTTGTTTATTCAATCAATATTCAATATAAATATTTCAATCGCGTATCGAATTGTAAAAATAAACGATAAGTTTGAAGTGACAACATTTATTTTTGACAGCTAGCTAGAAATTGTTTTTTTCCTTTTTTGATCAATGATTACATAGTTATTTCAGTGCAGCTCGCAGATATAGCTATCGGATATCAGACGATATCGTGATCACTGAGATTCCGCGAATCTCGGTATCTTGCAAATTGATTTTAACCAAAAGAAACACGACCGGAAATCAAAGATCTGAAAACGTTCGCCACCGGGGACGATACTCGTATATACATACACATATGAACGCATATGCTCGACAAGAAATTCACGTTGCAGAGACGAGCATTGCGGTCGTTGCGGCAACGCGCGCTGCTGACAGTCCTCGCAGATCGCTTCGGCATCGTCGTGTCACCGTCGTATCGCATCTATATATACGCAAGCTGTATCTCGCGAAATTGGCTTGTCACGATGCGGACATTCCTCATGCGTTGACCCACATTTATCGGCATCGGGCAACAACGCAACGAAATGCACACGCTGCCCGCCACCGGACAACCGACTTTATCGAGTAATTCTCGAACGATCCGCCGCTTGTTAACAAAGAATGTCGAACGCATTATCAAGTAATTCACTTGGATCAATGTTCATATATAACGAATGGTCCGTACGTAATATTCCAGTTTTTCGAAAAAAATATTTATCATCGATAGAAAAGTAATCATAACCACAATCGTTCGCTTTGTCGATTTCAATACGGAAAAGCAGATAAAAATAAATAAACAAATAAAATGAAAAAAAAAAAAAAAATACAAAACAAAACAAAATAATTGATTTGATTCTGTCAAATTGTCTTTGAAATTTGACAGAAAATGTCATTTGAAATTTGAAGAGGAAAAAAAAAGAATTTACTTGCCGAATGAATATATTTTTTTCCACGAGATTCATGGCGGTGAAGGAGACGTATTCATACGCTTCTGACATTACGGTCAAGCTGTACTATGTCCGATATTAATAAGCCGTTCTAACGTATAAATTGATCTCCCTCGGTAGTCAACGTAAACCGGTGCGCCGGTGGTGGACCTTGGGCCCCGGAGGCTTTCACCAGAGGCTGTCCTGTGCGTTCTGGACCCTGCGGCATACCAAGACAGATCGCCTTCTTTTTGCTCCTCTTTTTATCCTCTCTCCACTCTCCCGCCCTCCCCTTCCTCCCCTCGACGACCCCTTCGCCCATCCTCGTCTTCATTCTGCCTACCCTTCTTCCAACTTTTACGCACACCTGTCCTTTCCACGGCGAATCTCTCGGTTATTATGCTTCTTCGATTATATTGACTCACGAACTGAAAAGTGATTCTTTTTTTCGCAAGGTTTTTTTTCTTTCAATTTCAACATTTACTTTGAAACCTCTTTGCGTTTTTAAAATCACGAAAATTTATCGTTATCAGACATTTTCTCGATATCGCTCGTGTTTTTTTTTTTTTTTTTTTTTTTTTTATGTATGAGAGCCGCCGAATTTCGCAATTCACAATCAGTGCCATGAATACATGAACCGGGCGAGAAAAGAACGCTTTTGACGAGGCTCCCGGGAGAAATCTTTGAGCATATTTTCACGTCTATTGGAAGGGCGATGTGAGGGTCTCTGCCGGATGCAGATAGCACGAGGCTGTCGTTCTCGTATGTGGAGTCGCGCGCCACACACGTCTGGGGCTGTGGGGGAGGGAGGAGGAACGCCGCGTCACAATGTTCCTGATGGGTAAGGGCATCCTGAAGCATCGTGAGCAAACTCTCTCTTTCTCCACACGTCTGATAGCCCGTACAATGGGTGACGGGACTCCTGTAAAATATTGCCACGAAAATGGCCATCGGATGAACGCTATACATCCGGCAACGAGAATCCGCAACTTCTTCGGATCTCGCTTTTCCATTCATCCGACTTCTTATTATTGCATGGAAAATGTTGAGAACGACGGGGAAGATGCTGGATGGGGAACGAAAAAACAGTTTTGCGATGTGTGTCGATAATAAGAATATTTCACGACGGACGAATCTGTTTCGTGTATTTGCTTTAGTGATGGGTCTATAGTTACTTTTGTTTTCATGAAAGTGCGTCCAATTTGAGGATGTGTGACACATACAATTCCATAATTTCTTTGTGAATGCTGAAGTCAATCGATCTGCATTTCTTTGTGGATATTTATCAATCTGTATTCTACAAACTTGTTTTATTTATTTTTTTTTTTCTATAACTTTTGAACGAGTAAGTTAACTGTTTTGACATTTTGCAATTTTTTTCTGAATGATCAAAGCTACTAGCTGTTAGAATTTCAGATTTTTTTAAATATTTTTGACACACGTGATCCATCCTTAATTATTTACCGGCTAGAAGAGTGTAACACTAGTTCAGACGGCGCCGCTAGATGGCTAGCGGCTTGAACCTTTCTCGCTAGCGATACTCCAGATCCAACTGTATATAAGACTTCTCTACGGATTACCGCAAATTGTCTCAATTACTCATGGAATCATTCAAACTGTCTACATCTAATATTCATAAGCAACGATGTTTACAAACGAATCATTATAAGCCTCACCATCGTAGAAAATACATCTATAGTATATCATAACATATCAAACGATGTAATATGTAGCGTACTAATTCTCTCGTTTTTCGGTTCGCTCGATGTATTCCGCAGAACCTTTACCGTATAAAATGGTTGACCACAGTATTGTTTGGTCTATATACGCCTCACTGTGTCACCGCTATTGCCACAACGATAGCATCGATAGTGCAACACAGCAAGTGCACAAAGCACGCGCGATCGACCGTCTTAAGTGGCACGAGATTCAGCGAAAAACCCATTCGCAATAACGTACGGCCATTAGCATTTCGTTTATCAGGCTTGCTCGCACACAACCAATGATAAAACCGGGAAGGCGTGGCTTGGTTAGCTCGCATTTTCTTATTATTTCAATCACGTAGCAGTCAACGAGGCGATTAGAGGAGCGGGCGAACACAGCTCGAGCTCGAACGCGCTCGCGGTTTAGCTCGGACATGCGATATTTTCGCTCGACGTCTGACCACGTCGCTGAGGTGCACATGCGGACAGTCGATTCGATACTTCGTACTCGGTAGCAACGGTAGCAACCCGCAAGTACGCGTTGAAGCGGCTGATTAATTCGTTTGCCTCGTTACTTTTATATATATATCGTTTGAAATGCGACGACAAGTTCTTTCGTGCACGCCTACCACCACCAACACCGTCGCCGTCGCACTTCTTTATCGTACTATCTGGGATTAGATTCAGCCGGATGGACTCTCTGCAATATCGCTCGGAACGATAGTTGGGAAGATTTCTAGACTTTGCTGTAAATAGCTGAGCTCTGAATCTGCTCGGTCGTCGAGTTATGATCAGGATTGTGTGCACTTTGAGGAAGTCTTCGAGCTGCGTGACTATTCTCTTTCTCTCTGTCTCTCTGTATTTTTATTATTTTTATCTCTCTCTGCAGTTTATTCATTTCTGTGGATAATAAATTTTAATGACTCATCGTGACAACGATCTCATATGCTTCTGCAGAAGTTTTTTAAATTAAAAAACAGAAAAAAATATTCCTTCTCCAGCTGGATGCGCTGATTGCAGTACGATTCTCTTGCGGAACCGACGAAACGACCTGTTTGCGGACGTTTTCTTTTTGTTGCTTCGCGAACCTACCGAATACGGATCAGGACACGAACAAAGGATTTTTGGGTAACGAGGACATGTCGTGCGACCAGTTGAACGACCCATTGCCCGAGCGATAAATCAATGACCGAGACCGGGAAGCACGTATGCTCGTGAAGAAAAAAAAATAATGAAAAAAATAAAAAGAATAAATAAAAATAAACCTAATTGGAGCGAGCGTCGTACACGATGGACTCCAATTTACGCGATATTCTAAGAATCGAAAATTATGAACGCTTCGTGCGATTTATAAAAAATAACGGATGCATAATCGACGAAGGCTGCGATCGAACAGTCACACGTTACAGATGTTCGATCATAAGCTATAACGATCGTTGATGAATTATCGAAATTGTTTTTTTCGTCTATTTTTTTTTTCGTCATCGTCAATACAAACGAGAAGTCAAAGTCGAGATATCGAAAAATTTAGTCAGTCATTCCCAATCGTGCACTATGAGTTTCTACGAGGACGTTTTTTTTCTTATTTATTTTTTTTTCAAACGTTAATCTCGTGAATGTGATCGGAACCTCTCGATTCTCAACGATACGATCAACGAAAATAAGGCGCCTAGTCGTCATCGTGATAAAAGCGAATTGACTATACCGTGCCAACGTTGCTCGAGCCAAGCCACAGCTCGGAAAAAAGGAAAGAAGAAAAAAAAACAAGAAAAATAAAAATCAAGACAATCCCAAGTCGTGAAATACCAAGCAAAATAATGAATGGATCTGTGAGTCGTAGTAAGGATCGTCGATTCGAATAAAAAACCCATAAACAGATGTAACACTTAGATAATCATTTATCCAACTCATTTTCATTACCCCCTTCCCCCCCACGCTTCGGTCAACCCATCCTCCTCAACGTGATACACATTCGTTGCGATTCAATTCGTTAACGACACAGCGTATAACCACATGGCGCGTCGCGGGGGTAAAGAGATTATCACGTGTTACATAAGGAAGTAAGAAGCAACGGGTCCTGAGGAATTCACTGGATGAATCCACTCTCTCGCGGGTTGGGGATGAGTCTGTTGATTGGCGAACGACTTCCCGGAAATCTCGGCTCGTCGTTCACCCTCTTCCCCTTCCCCTCCTCTTACCCCTGCGGCGGGGAACGGTGAGGATACCCGAAGTGCCTTTTTCGCACACTCCGCGGTCATGTTCCACGGTTGGTCGTCGTCGTCGTTCACGTGGTGATCGCGCCCGCGGAGCGAGACGCACGGTCGACGCAACTTTTCAGCCGATGCAGTCCGGCCGCGGCTATGCGTCCGGGAATTTATCGTTGCGGACACGTTTACGCCAAGAGCCGGTGGCTGATACAGCCAAAGGCTCCGTTTGCTGCTTCTGCTTTTGCTGCTGGTTGATGTTCAAAGATCTCGTTTCAACGAACGTACGAAAGACGAAGCGAACGCCAAGGATATATTCATGACGAAGTCTCGGACTGTCGGGACTCCTGCCTACCGTTCCGCGTCCTTTCTCCATACCCCGTCCTTTTTCTTCATTCTCGTTTTCGCAACCGAGACTCCGTGTATCTAGGGTGGGTAATAAATTAAGCACCGTTGCTCATGCGCCAGGCCTTCTCCCGGTTGGACACTCGCAGCTGTAATCCTTCGGCTCGCCATTTTTTTTCTAACGTTTCCAGTGAAGAAAAAAATAATCAAAGCGATGTTGAAAAAAAATGCATCATTGTCGATGTGTTTTTTTTTCTTTTGTGGAGATATTTCGTGGTTGTGATGTTTTTTCGATCGTTTCCGAAGCTGAGGGGGATCTTGGAGAACGGGGAAAGCGTGTTGCAGCAGATGAAGCGGTGGTGTCCCCCCCCCTCTCTCTCTCTCGTTCTACCTCTGTGTTGCACACAGACAAGCATACACACACGTTTAACCCCCAAGATTCCGTTGTGCTCACACTCGTTTGGTCCGCCGCCGTGTGGCAGCGCAGGCCTCTGGGTCCGCTTCATCAGGTCAACGCCCCAGTGACCACGGCCGGGCTCTCAACGCGCACCTTGTTCGTTCCTCTTCCTTACATTTCTTTCTTTATTTCTCTACTCCACGTCGAACCCCGCGATCTATACCACATACCTCATCTCCCCCCCCCCCGTTCCGACTCTCCACCTCTTTCTCATCATCATCGTTCACGTATTTCGTTCACATGTGCGCTAACCCATTCTTGTTTCATCGTCGAATCCACGCACACGCGCGATTATCGAGCTTACATTCGAGTCGATGACGATGCCACACTGACGGATGTCCGTCAATTCGTATCCCTCAATTTTGGCTTGGTTCGCTCACGAAACCAGAACCCCAAATTGGTTTTCATCAGATTTTTCGAACTCTCCGGCTTGTATCTATATATATATATGTGTGTGTGTGTGTGTGGTTATATATATATTCACGGTCATGACGGGACGAACGAGGGTCAGTCGAATCACGATCGATAAAATAATAATAATGTATTAATCGAAAACATGGAATTTTAATTTAAACTCAAAAAAGGAGAATTATATTTTCTCGACCGAGACGCAACGAGACTTGTCTCGTTGATCTAGGCCACGTGTATCCGGTCTACATTGAAAACGCTTGTTACCAGTGGACAACCGAGCAACATCAGCCACCGATTATCAGTCTATAATTAGCGTTGTTGCGAGAACGACAACGACGACGAGAGTTAAAATCGTTTTCAAAACGTTTTACACATACACAGACGCATACACAAGATCGCGTCGCCATCGCGTGCAACGATTGTTCGTCATTATGATTTTACATATATAATAAGGATTTCTCGTGTTCTTATAGGTTTCAGTCATCGAGGATTTCACTCGCGCAGATCGTGACATTGGCCATGAAAAATCTCACCACACGTATTTGTATGGTTTAATAGGGGGGAAGCAAGTTGCTCGAGAATTTTATATACATATATATATAGACATTCGTGACCTGATGTCGAGTTAGCGTGTCACGGACTCTCCGACAGCAATATTGTAGGCTTCATCATGCATCATTCGACGTCATCTCGTCGCCTATTGCAACTTTAACGCTATATGTAAACACGCTAGGCACGCAGATGTCGAAGGGGTCCGACTTGTTCGAGAATCCACGCTGATCACGACAACTTCGCGATCCGATCGTTTGTCAAACGTCAATGTTGTTCGACGGAAAATCACGCATCGATGTCTTTCGATGTTCACTACGTGGACTACACGGAACGTCGTCGTTTAGTTCGAACGTTTGACACGCGGACTATTTTATTTCCGCACTGCACCAGGACTGACAAAAAAAAACGCGTGCGAAAAATGTTTGAGTGAAGCGTTAATGGGATTTAAAAACGGTCATAAAATATTGTTTCGGTCGCACTGAATAAAAAAAATAAATAGAACGACAAAACGTATAGCAATAATAAATAATAATAATAATAATAATAAAATGTAAAAGACAATATTTTATTTTTCCAATAAAAAATGGAATTGTGATAATGATAATTAAAATTGAAATACCAAAAACTCGTTTCAGACTGACCACGAGCAAATATTATGGGTTTATAAATGATGACAATCAATTATAACGTTGCCGTTTTTTTTTCTTTTTCAATGCATCAATCAACAGATCGACGTAGGTCGGCAATTCTTCAACACTTTAATTATTTTGTCGAGTGTGTGTCGATCATTGTCGAGTTTTTCCATGCAGATATATGCGAGCACGTATTTTCCGCGTTCAATCGTGAGCGTTTTGCGCGACGACCGCACCAGGACCTACCTGTGGGCGATACATCGATGTCCCTGACTGGGATACGAAGCGTCTCGCACGACTTCGAGGGAGCTATTACCGATTTTGCATTTATTATCTTTTTTTCTTTTCGTTTTTCTTCTTATTTTTTTTTTGTGTTTTGCATGTACCGACGACACACAATCTTCGAAATGAGGGAGATGGTAGCCGTCGGGACGAGTGAGCTCCCTTCGACGCTGACGACAATCGCTCCGTACAAACGTGCCTTCGAGGTCGGACGTCCGACCGCGGTATAATCTCTTGATTTACCCTTTAACTTCGTCTTCGTCTCGTCCGTGTTCTTCGTTCGCACGTAGATGACCGGAATTTATACCCCGGAACATTACCGGCTGGCAGCGAAATCGTATTTCCCGGCGGGATCCACGGACAAACACCGGGCACGATAATTACGCATGCGCGTGTGCTTTTGTATACCGAGAGTGCAATTCACCATTGGGCCCCGTGCATTTCGTTCACTCGCACACGTAATCGTCCGACTCGTCGCTCGAATTACGAACGTCTTTTAATTTCGTCGCAGTTACGGAACGTTATGCTTCTTGGCCTTGCACTTACATTTGGCGCACTTGGGTAAGCATTGGAGAATACGCGTTGCGCAATCTTACCGGAGAATACGCGACTCAGAGAACGATATTATCTTGGCGTATTAGAGTTTGATGGACCTTGCCATTTGAACCCGATACGCACGTGTCGACCTTGAGGATTCATTTATTTATTCAGTTATTTTTTGTTTGTTTATTTAATCATTTATTTATTTATTCATTTCTTCATTTATTTATTTATCTATTTATTTATTTTACAGCTACAAGAATCGGAGAAAGTATTTTTACAAGCTGGGAGAAACTTGTCGTTACAATGATATAAAAGTACGGGGGAAAAAATCAATTTGCATGGAATTTGGTATTCCAAAGTTAAATCAACTTCATACGTTAGTTGGTTGTATTTTTTTTTTCATAATCGGTTGCAATGTTTAATTTTTGTTGATATGATTTTGAGATATTTTGTGTATTGAAATAATGAAATTTGTCATGAGTCGAGTGATTCAAATATTTCAATATTTTAAATAGAAAAAAAATAACCTGTTACAAGACAGCAGGATATAAAAATAGAATTCCTCGATGTCAAAATCACAAATAGCGTGAGAGAACAACCATGTGGAAATAGTTTTTTTTTATGATCACGATAGATTACTAGAGGCATGAACTATCTCGCAACATTACACCGAGTGTTTGTCACATGCTTTATAGGTATATGGGGGAAAGTGTTTTCCATATGGGGACAACGACTGTGATTAACGGGAAACGAATTACCGAGCCCGGGCAGGTCTCGCACCAGATAATGAGATCCAATCTGTTTAAGATGCCCGTGGTTTACCCGGACGATCTCCCCGAAAACCGATTTCGGTATCGTCGGTATGTTTGAGATAACTGTAATTCGATGCTAACCCCTCAATCAATCTGATTCAACGATGTTGCAACACGAATGCCCGGAAATGTCGAGAATGCGGTGCTTCACGCAGACCCGTAATCATAATTTCAAACAAACGCGAAATTAGGTATGTTGCACATTTATCGTGCATACATACATTTTCGAATATTGGAACTCTCATTAATTTCTATGCACGTAAATTTCATAATTTTGCTGTAATTATCCTTGATTCGTGTTCATACATTTCTTTATGTTTTTAAATTGATAAATAAATTAATAATTGATGAATTGTCAATGTATCAATTCATTTGGCGGTTAAAGATCCACGTAGATTCCACACAGAACATTCCTTCTCCCACCACGTCACCATACTAAATATTACATTTTAATAGTATTCGATTGTCGTAAAACATTGAAAAATTGTCAATATATCAATTCATTTTGCTATTTAAGATCCACGTAGATTCCACATGGAACATTAATTCCCCCAACACTCGGCTATTAAACATTACATTTAAATATTATTCGTTACGATGAATCACGTTGATTCGCAAGTTACGTTCGTGTTTCATTCTTTCGTATCTCATTGCGTTTGAATGGTGGAATCTACGATGTAGCTTCGACCGAGGGTATTCTCGCATCGTCGATGTGAAAACGTCGGAAGAGTGCACCTGCTCTCCCGTTTCTTCTGAATTCGAGTCCCGAGCCCATGGCGTATCAGCCGCACATGCGAAGAGACCTCACGCTCACGACGGTTACACATGAGCGTCCGGAATGGTGCACCGACACACTGGTGCAACCGCGTGCTGCGCGCACGATTATTTTTCAACTATTCTATTCGTTGCCCCGGGTGCTCGAATCACCCTGGCAAACACACACACACATCGGAGTTTTATACGATGGTCCACGGATAAACGTTTTGATAAATACACAGCCACCTATCACGCGTAAATATTTCTTATATTCACGCCGTTGGGTTCGGACTATCGGCCGAGCATCGGCTTCCTCCTCGTCCGTCGTACACTAAACACACACACACACAAACGCACACAAACACTTTTGCATTCTACGATAGGTCAAGCATTATTAATCCCGCCAACTTGTACTTCATAATGTTTTGACATTGTCGATGTTAAATGATAGACGTTCACTTTTCGAGACGTAAATTCTCGAGTTATGGTCTAACATGTGTTTCGACGATATAAACGTTTGTGCGAAAGGCCACGATTCGATGAATCGAAATTTGTGATACTCATCGGGATTGGCTTTTAAGGTTAATCTATAAACTTTTTGGGCACACTGTCTGGTACACCGACCGAAAAATCCTGTCGATGTTTTTTTTAATTTCACGTAGAAAGCATCCGAAAAATATGGAACAATTGTGGAATACTTCTTAGGGATTGTTTTTCATGGTCCAATTTCCATAGTTCCAGTTTTTTTAGAAATCTATTGAACATTTATTTTGCTGTACACCTGAAATTCTCGTTTGTTCCCAAAAAGTTATGATAAAAACTTTTGAATTATTAGTTTGGAATTTTATAAGCGTTGGATTATTAAGATTTTAATATTATTGCAACGATATTGAAATATCGACAACGCACGAATCATCAAGCTCTCACAAAAATCTTCACCGCCTACTTACAGTTATTATTCACATCGAGCTACGGTTCCTTCATCTCGAGAAAAATGTCGAATAACAGTAATAGCATTCGATCATAATGAAAAAAAAAATCGTTTGAATCAGCTATATCGTCCGAGAGTGTGTTGTTTAATTAAGTGCGAGTAAAAAAGATACGAGCTACGAACAACTTGTTAATTCATCGAGGAATCCGAGAGGAGGAACGGGGCAGGGATCAAAATTCGATACAATACAACTCCTGCTGCGTTAATGTCGAGTAAATTAGAGTCGCAGCGGTAGCTCTCGTCACTGTTCTCAATATAATTCACATTCGCTCGTGTTCGCGGTCTTCGTTTAATCAAGACATCGAAATTTTACTCGCCAACGATCCTCACAACTTCGTTATTTTTTTTCTTCGATTAGAGATTGGAAAATTCTGAGACTCTTCAATACAACGTCCTCAGGATTGTCACACTATCGGTTTTAACGATAATTTGTTGAAAAATGTAGGAATAATTTTCAATAAATTTTTTTATTCTAGTCTCAAAATTATTTGCAAGGTTCTAAAATACCCAACCCAAAAATGTCTTCGAGCTCATATGTAACTCTCAGACCGCTCAAATAGGTACATATATACATATATATATTTTTTATATATAATGTATTCATACAAATGTATATGTACTTCTATGTATAAAATAAAATACAGTGTATGATTTATGATTAATGCATGAGCGATATATATATATATGTGTATATATTTTATTTTTTTTCGATCAGGGCACGGGGTGAGGCCAGCTGATAGAGAGGACCGTGTCCAACTCGAGACTTTCTATCGTTCTTCGAAGCAGAGCTACGTGGGCCGTTGTGGGCCCTCACTTTTATCGGTGCACGAGTTTCTGTTTGATTACACGTGGAGCGATGGTTTCGCGAATCGATGATCGATCGGGGAACGACGTGTGCATAATGGGAATCGCCAGGATGCCCGAGCTTCTTCACATTCGAGTTTCCTTGTCTTCGATTCGCGTCTCCGTCTTCCGCCTCGCGAAACGCAAAGAAGATTGGCAAAGTCCGAGAGAGTATACCCGAGACAGAGTGAGTCAGAGATAGAGAAAGAAAGAGAGAGAGAGAGTACTCGGAACGAGCTGCGAATCGCGCGAGGTAACCCGAGAGTAACTCCTCCGCGAGATTACATTCGAAGATAGACCACCTTAGCGCGCCTATGTGTTCAGTGACGAGGCAAGAATCGTCTCTCGGACTTGAAGAATATGAAAATCAACGTACGTACTTCGTGTTGCGTGTAGCGGAAGACGCGAAACATGTTTATGAGCGAAAATAATAAAATATATGTGCGCGATGAAAATCCGTATCCACGACCCTTCGGGCTATCGGGGGGATTTTCGTACGAAGCAATTGCGTCGTATCGCGTAGATTCATTTTGTTAGATATCGGAATATTAAAATCCATGTTTTATACATTCTTATCTATTGTTTTTTTTTCTTGTTATTTTTGTTGTTGTATTTCTCTCATACTTCATCTTATGATAAATCGATCATCGTCGTGCTTCATTTGGTTGAAGATGGGCATTGTTGATTATTCGTACGGAAGATTCGTGCGCGAGTGTAGATGACACGATAACGAATTGAAAATATGCTGTCACCTTGGTCAAAGTTGTACACGTTGATGAGATACGATGAGCTTTCGCGGTATTGAAAAGTCGATATTCACGTTTGGCACGCGAAACGGAACTTCTTTGAAGCACTTTCATTCAGACATGAGAAAAAAATGTGACTGCATTTTTTAAGACACGAAAGAGACAATTCGGAGCGTCGAATAAAAAAAAAAATAAACAGGAGCGTAACAACTATTTTGTAAAATAAAAAAATTGAAACATTTACGATGGATTTATGTTTGCATTGGAAATATTTTATGCATTTGTGGTAAGACGCACGAATGCAACGGAGAATAATCCGAGAGAAGAACCTTTTGACTCGTTTCGCAATATCGCAATCGGCGTGCTAGTCTCGCGAGTCGTTTAGGAGCACGCGCTGTCGATAAATCTCGAATCATCAATCCGGATGGATTAATTACCGATGGATGAAGCCACGGGGTCCAAATGGGTGTGCGCGATAGCGTCGAGGCGGCACGTACGCGCCGATGGATCATCAACGAATCATCGGCACATCTTCTGCCATTAAACGGGAAAATCAACACTCGTTTATTGCGACTCTCGATGATTCGTTCGCGCTTCAATATCCCGACAACTTGGTTCGCAATGTGCATCATCGTCGGTCGCGGCGTGAATAATTTTCATACCAGAATGTGTGTTGTTGGTCGAGAAACTGGTAATAGCTCGTAACTTCGTTCATTGATGAGAGGAAAATAAGACATTATTTGTTTTTATGAATTCTAGTAGAATACAACGGATCAGAAGTAGCTTTTTTTTACGGAAAATTTTTTTTGACATCGATGCCGTGTTCTTCGTGAGACTGGACAGCCTTGAAGAGGCTGCTTCAAGAATGTAGCCTACGTCTAATGAATGCGACATCTACGAGTTGTAAACGCAGTTCCTTTGACCCTTTAGGAATAAAAAAAGAATCTATTTCCCGATAAAAACATTTAGTGGTTCATCGTTAAAAACATTTGTGAGATCGTTAAAAAAGTTTTTGAACTTGGAACAAACATTTCTCTCTTTGTTCAAACAAAAGAAGCGTCGAGTCATTTTATTGAGCCTATAAAATCACCAACAGTATGAGAATCTTTGCTTCGAGCTACGGGAAACATTATTTAATTTTTTCTACGAATTTCACAGAATTGACAATGAATGATCCTACAGAATTTTCATATTTATTCATCACTGTTTACGTTGTTTTTTTTAAATTTATTTATTTACTTATTCAAGACTTAATCATTTTTATTTCGATGTTATTTCACTTGACTCATGAATTATTAAGAAATGAATACATCATTTTGATAATAATTTTAAAATTTTCTCACATTTCAAATTTATTATTCTTTCTGAAAGTAAACTAAATTTAAAAAAAGCTACCTAGACAACAGGTCTTTGAGTCCAGTGCCTCCAATTCGACGATTAAACTTTGTAAAATAATTGACAACTAAACGAGATCCGCGTTCGTCGATTCTCGATTCTCTGGCGAGCCGATTTGTCCGAAGATAATTGCCAAAGCCGATGAGTCGGCGTTATGGATTAAAGAGAAAACACATAGCGGGTATGTATTTGAACCGTGCGGTAACACAGTCGAACCAAATCTCGACGAATCTACAACACGCGGGGGTTATACCGACTTCTCACATCTCCATATTAGGTTGGTGGCCGCTGTTCGATATATTTGCTCCTGTTATTTTTTTCCCAACAGTCCGATCACACACATACACACACACATAGAGTCCACCTTCTCCACTGCGAAATAATCTTTCGGCCGGCCGTTACGCTTTTGTTTAAGGGGCCAAACACGCGCCTCGCCTCGGGTTTTCGTATCTTCCGCCTCTCCGTTACTTGTCTTCTTGCCGCGATCACTCGTAATTACTCGGCAGGATTTAATCAAAGCGCTTCGGGCTGATTAAAAATTCCTTTAACTTCTCGGTCTCGAGCCCTTCTTTGCCGGCCCGTAGCTATCATCGATAACGTCAAAGATATTATCGCGTTATAACGGTAGAACCAATATCATTCGCGCAGCCTATATACAAATGCACATATATACATCAGGGTGGCTCAAAAAAAAAAAAAACAGTTTCGCGGCCCTCATTGATTTGAAAACATCTTGCATCCGTAGAATCCGGCGAAAAAATGAGCACAATGGGACCATTTTTAGGGGTGACCCCGATTTTTCAAAGTTCCTACGTTTAAATTTAATTAACATCGTGCAATAATTTGTTTGACGAATCAACGTGAGTCGTGAATCATCATTTGAGTAAAAAAAAATTATCATCCACAAAATTATCAAAATAAGTAATATTTATCTGTGAAAAAATGTTGTTTATATTCTACTCTTATATTATGATTCAACTTTCGTGACTTAGAATCACCCTAATCTCAAGAAATCACTTGTTTAATTCATCTTGTCAAAGCTCATTCAAATGGCACGATTCACGTTCATTGGATAGAAAAATTATTTTTCCATGTTATTCAAACACTGAAAAATCGGGGCCCTCCTTAAAAAATCGTTCGATCGGGCTCATCTTTCTGCAGGATTCTACGGATGCGAAATAATTTGAATGAGGGCCGCGAGAATCAAAGACATTTTTTTTTCGAGCAACGTTAATAGATATAATACGACAACTACCCGTGCTATAACGGACAATAATGAAAATATAATAAACGCACGTGTTAGTTGAAAATAAATAAGAAAAAATTGGCATTAGCCATATAACCGTCGTGTAAGCCGCTCGAGGGCCTAATCTGACCGTAAATCTCAAAACCCGCGTTCGCGTAAATTTCGTACGTCCCACATAACCCCGTGTGTCTATGTGTGTGTGTGTGTGTGTGTTTTAATACCGTTGGCACGTTGCAATTGCCATTTCTCGGTGAGCTTGCACTTCGCGCGAGTTATAAATTACTCGTTGCTCAGAATTGTTTGAGCTCGGCAGCTTGTGTGGCGATTTTCCAACCGATTATTACGAACTGCGTTGCCGTATCGTGCGTGTGGTTATTGCGGTGTGGTATTAAGTGTTGAAGAAGACGTAAAACCGTAATACGAATGAATATTTTTCATTCGTTATGCATGGGATGGGATCGAGAAGACACGATTGAATGAAAAAGGAGGGGCGGAGAATCAATTTTATGTGCAAAAAATGAACGAAGCAAGAAATTTCTCTAGTGCGTGTCATGTTGCGAGGCTGTAGTGTTGGTAGTGACATGGGAATAGCGCAGAACTTCGATGAGGGGGCAAGAAGGCTTGGAAAACTGCTCGGATGGTTATACGAGATGCTTCGTCAGGGAGCACTCGTGCGATTCCGTCCTTACCGACTTCTCCCCGGTTCGGAGAAGATCTCATCTCCACGTGAGCAGCCGCGGATGCTGCAGGACTCTACACAGCCTCGCTTGCCAACGGTCAGACTATTACCGCGCGCGATTCGTTCGACCTGGCATCGATATTGTCGCATGTCGAAGGCAAGAACGTAATTGAGCACGGAGTTGATTGGAAAAAAATATCTGCATGAATATCCTACCCGCCAGACGTTTTTTGTGGAGGATAAACATGATTCAATCGATTTTTTTTCTATTCTTATGTATGCTAGAAATTTTTAATAATATTCTAGTTTGAAGATAAATGGAGAATTTTTTTTTGGTGTAAATTCGATTGTTGAAAAATTGCGTGTCGTCCTTGAGACAAACGTTTTTAGATGGAATAAATCGAGGAAGGATGAGAAATCGTCTAACGGTAACGCGAACGAATTATACATTGTGAAATGTTGTAAAATAAAGCGTTAGATTTTCGTCAAGGTTCACGTTCGGATTGTTCGGTTGGGCGTCACACAACGGGCAGACCCGTAATTTATGATCATTAACCGAAAAACTTACACGCACCTTGTGTCTCTCACGAATGAACGATTATGGAAGCATTTTTTATTTTTTTTTCATTGGTTACCGTGGCTAAGGTGCGTTGTTCAAAAAGGGTTCGAAGCGCAACGTGTTTTGTTTTTTTTCTCTTTTACGCCACTTATGGGATCCTAGACGAAGGAGGGACAACCAAAAAAAAAGGGGGACCTGCGTCAAACGTCGTGCTAGAGGATGAAATAGGTGGACAGGCAGACGACCTAATAACCTGAAGAAGAAAAAAATGTGGACCACAAACACGTGTGTAGTGTCGAGAAAAAATGTGAGCCACAAACATGTGTCTAGTGTCGTGATTACTCGACAGAAATTTGGTGCCTTCGCTTATGGGTTCGAAAAATGCGTGGGCTTTGCTTTAAATAAGAGGGGGGAGAAAAAGGTGAGAGTATAGCCTTAGTTATTCTCAAGTAGTCAGGGCAATGATCAGACTATTCTTTAAATAGCCACATCAAACCAATATGGCGGCGGTATTCTTAAAAATGTATTTCGCATTAATTATCTTGATTTTTTTTTATTTAATCTGACAATCTAATATGGTTGCTATGCATTTGATCATCACTTTCGTTATTTTTTCTCCTGTGGCTGCTACCAACGAAACTAAAAAAAAGGCTCCGTCCAAATATTCGTGCTTTCATTCGACTGAATCAAAGAATGTGATTAGATTCGATGGCGATCTGATTGCAAAATACAATTGAACGAAAAAAAAATAAATTAATAAATTTCCGAACTTCGTGACAGAACCGTCGCACGGGAGACGACTCGTGCGTTGATTGCGTGAAGTTTGCTCGCACACGTGCGAGCGCGAATTGATTTAACGAAGAACGTTAAACGAAGCATCAAACTTGATACAATTAATGGCCTCACCGACACGCTGTCGAGGATCCGTGCTTCTCTTTCTCGCTCATCTTCCACGTCTTTTTCTCTCTATCTTTCGAGGTCGTTTTTTTTCACCATCTCGCTCGCTCGCGCGCGCGCGAGTCGTCGGGGACTCGATGATTTACTGCTCGAGCTCCGCCTTCCGGTGCGTAGAACGGAGAAAAAGGAATCGAAGAGCCCAGAGTGCTCCGAAGAATTGGGCGTGCTTTTCTTCCGTACAGGGAACATCACTGTAACGAGCACATATCGACGACGACAGTGCTCGAATGACAGTGAACGAAAAAGCCAAATGTGGTGCGAGTCTAAAAATCGATTTTTCAACATTTTTCAAATATATTCACGCGAAGATTTGGAATTTGTAACGAGATAACACGAACACTTTTGTATGTGGTGATGTTCAGAAACGTCATCAAATGATTATCTTCGTTTTTTTTTAGTTGATGACTATTCTTCCACTTGAACGATCCTAGCTTGCAATTTTTGTACCGCGATGGAAATCCACACGAGCTGGTAAAGTGTCTAGGTCTTACAAGAAAAGAAAAAAGAAAAGCAAACACCCCGAACATGATAAAAGTATTGAAAACAATAATAACAATAATAACTATAAAAATATTAAAACAATGCCTAAGCTCTTCCACCGAAAAATCCAACGTGAATAAATATACGATTGTGAACAACATCGACAGATCGATCGGCAATAAAACCACTGATGACCGAAAATGACCGATGTCCATCGTATTCTCCGTAGCGACGTTTAACATTCGTTTTATTCAGTCCGAACGATGAAAATCATGGGCGCATAGCCGTAAGATCGACGAAGATAGTTTAAACGGAAAATCGGTTGGTTCGTCCGGTTATTCCTGGCACGAGATCGCTTCGGTTTATCCCGAGCTCGGGTATAGCCGAGCGAAGAAAAACGAATGAGAGAACACGAGAAAAGTGGACGCGACTCCTCGGCACTCGTTCTTGCTCTTATTTTAATTTTTTTATTATTTGTTTTTTTTTTTCGTCGATCATCGAGTTGAGAACCCCGAGGTGGCTCGTGCTCGATGATGACCTATGACCGTGAGGCGAGGCCATAGCTATGGGCACGCGAGGAGGGCCCGGAGAAATCTTTGCCTCTCGCTCGGCCGCGCTCTCCCCGAAGAGGCCTCGAGGCACGCGCAAGCTCCTCTCTCTCCTCGCTCCCTCGCCCGCTCCGCGGCGAGCCGATTCCTCGCGATTGGCTGAATGTCGTGCCCGACCGTGCTGTTTGCGAGAGCGCATAAGCATCTCTCCTCGCGGCCGCGGACCACTCGCGGGTACTCGTCTAAGTAGC
Source organism: Diplazon laetatorius (assembly GCA_963662125.1). Taxonomy (NCBI): domain Eukaryota; kingdom Metazoa; phylum Arthropoda; class Insecta; order Hymenoptera; family Ichneumonidae; genus Diplazon; species Diplazon laetatorius. Next base: position 14,343,559 of record OY759152.1, read on the forward strand.
GGGGAGTGGACTTTTGCTTATTCCCAGCTCCTTCGGTTCGTGTTATGGCCATTTGCGGAGCTCGCTCTATTAGTCCGGAGCAGTGTGCTCTACGACGACTAGACTGGAAAATGGCCGGGAATAATGACCCGACAATATGGAATACCTGATAACACTTTTTTTGGTTTTTTACATTGCATCCGGTTGAAACATTTTTTATGATTTTTTTTTTTGGAAATAAAATTGCGAAAAAATTTGACGTTATTTTAGGGGTAGTTTGATAGCTATTTGAGAGCTTGGGAGATGGTAGAGAGTGGTATATCCCTGTGGGTGGTGAGTCGTTTTAATATGAAAAAAAATTTCCGGTTTCTTTTGGAAACAACGAAATTAGAAAAATTACATCTTTCTATTCAATAACAAAACTTGAAAAAAAAAAACGAATTGTCATTATCTTTATCAACTGTGAATAACGTTATATCATTACAGACTCGACACAAAAACGTCAGAATGATTTTTGTGTCCATGGGTGCCAGAACAGACCACGACACGAGTGGAAAAATTCGCTTAACCTTCCAGAGACAGGAAGTAGATTAAAAACGACTCGAAACTTCAAGAATTCACCCCAATTCGAAGCCTGTCCATTGTACTCGATGACAGAACAATGTATATGCAGATGTATATGCAGACAAACGTGACTATGTTTAGGAACAAAAAAAAGGAAAAAAATGGTTGAAGATATATGAGTTAATTTCAACGTGTCCACACGCGAACAGTGGCCACGCCTCGGTCGCGTTACTTCTCCCCCCTCTACCCTTCCCTACTCCACGTAGCTGTCTGGACCTCTTCCTCGCCGATTGCGTTGCCGTTGTTCGTGACTCTTTTTTCGTATTCGTCGGGGAAGCTCGCGGGCGAGGGTGAGGACCACCACCTGCCAGAAAACGAGAGGACGGTCGGCAGAGTCGAATGCGTCGAAGGGACGCTGCCGCTTGGATCGTGGATGCAGTGGCGGCAGATGAGGCGATGGAAGGAACGTGGAAGAAAGAGAAGATGAAGACGACGAAGAATTTGTGTGGTGTGCGAGGGGGGGGGGCGAAGGGGGGGGGGGGGGGGGGGAGAACGAGCCAACTGGCTCGACTGGTCAGCACGTTCTTCGCGGTCTCTCCCGATCGGACCTTGCCGACGACGTCGGTCATAAATTCTGACGGGTCTTGCGGATAAGGTATATAGATATATAGATATATACATATATAGATATATGCATGTATATATAGCGTGTTTCATGCTACATCTGTGTACGCCATGGCGCCAGGACACTCTCGCGCACCACAACCGACATTTAGCGATTGCAATGTACCGCGAAAAGATGCGAAACGCACACGAGCTAGGAACGACGCAAAGCGATTTTACCTCGCGAACCAATCCGTTATCGCACGTGTGTGTCATGGCGATATATAGACTCGGGATGGAGCACGAGGAGGGAGAGAGAGAGAGAGAAACAGAGACGCAGGTTATACACGGATCTTTCATTCTTTCCGTAGCCTTGAGCAGCGAGCGCGTGCGCTTGCACAATTATTTATAAAAAAAAAAAAATGCACAATAAAACGAACCTACTCGTTTGTTCGCCGTTGTAATTGAGTTAAGTAATGGAGATAAGCCTGTGGGTGCCCCGAACGGGTAATTTGAAAACTTCAATGACAGCCTCCGGGGAATACTTTTCCAACAACAGCATTGTATATATAAATCTCGAGCGATCGGATTTTTTCTTTTCAAAGATATATTTTTTTTTCTTTTCAATTTGTCGATGAAAATTTTTTGAAATATCATAAGGCGATGAAAAATTTAATAAACGGGAGTGAAGTAAATTTGAAAACAAAAAGGCATGTTGCATAAATAAGAATGAATCCTACAATGACGATATATTTATATATGGTTATTGTTTTTTTTTTTAAGCCTCAATTTTTACGATTCAATGTTTTCCGTGGTTAGCGACGGAAATGCGTTTGACTCGCAAGTTCAAGCATACGAGCCGATACGTGTTGACTATCTCGGTCAAGATCTTCAGAACCGAAAAGTTTATAAACCATAAACTGACCGAACGAAGCGCGCCTGCCCGATGTTACCTTCTGGCGAAGTTTCGTGGGGGCGGTGTGTGAAGGGCGTATCCGACTAATTATAATTATAGCATAGCGGCATTAGTAGCGTTAATTGCTACGTGAGTCTGGTCAAATACCCTTGATCCGCGAGTGTAGCAACGCCAACGAGTCCTCCGGGCCCTCAAACCCTCTTCCGGAGAACCATCCGAGCAGCACATGGGTTCGCTCTTTCACTTCTATAACTCACGCATCTATATACATATATATGAACGTGCATATATCGCGACTGCACCCTCTGTGCAATGTGCATAGCTCCGCGAGCCATTTTACTACGTTCACGTCTTCGCCGTAAGCTCCATTTTACGCCGCGTCGTATATTCACCAGCCAGATGAGTCACCGACCACTCATGAGCATTGATCTGATTGCTTTTTTTTTCCAATTAAATATTTTTTTTTTTCACTCAATTTATTCATGAACGTTTCACCTCGGGCTAAAACTCGTCAGCACGAGTCCACACGACAGGACATTGAAGTCACGTGAATTTCGTCACTTTGAAATCCATCACGATACGAATCTATTTTTATCTCTCTTCGAAAATTTCGTCATCGTGATAATCAATGGCGAAACAAAAAGATAATTGTGATGAAGAAAAATTCAATCGTCCGTAATTATTTCGACGCTTAAAATTCATCAGAATGAAGAAAGTTATCGAACGACGATCTGGTTTAGGATGAAACTTGATTTTTTCATCGACGGTTGCGATAAATCGGTCGCGCCTTAATTCTCGGTATGGGACGACATGTGTATATATGTATGTATATACTTATATCCGTGCATCGCACGGCCCCGAGATCACAGACTTGTTCTAGGTAGTCCACCCACTGATAGATGATTATAGCGGGAAGGCAACAGGTACCACATACAACATCGAAAAAAAAAAAAAAAATAACAAAAAAAAAAATTGCAACCAACTGATAATAGTAGTAATTACAAACGTTGTGTCACTCTCCTCACACAAGTATACAATATAGTACAATATATATTCGTCCGCGTCCGTTCGTTCGTTCGTTTTTTTTGTCTCTCTCTCTCTCTCTCTCTCACTCTCGGGACGAACAAAAGTCTACTGTAACACGCCTCACGGCGATAAACCTCGTGTGCCGGTGGTACCGGCAAACCACGGTTTGAACGGTATTTATCACCGGTGACTTAGGAGCTCTCTCTCTCTCGCTCTTGGGTTCAACCTTTTCCTCTCTTTCCGCACCCGTTGCTCCTTACAACTTTAGCCCGTGGGCTACGGGAGCGGGCGGTTTCGCCTAATGCACTAATAACACGGTGGCCGGTGAACGATAATTAATAACGCGCGCCTCAAGGCCCTCGAATCGGTTCAACAGCGCACCAACATATATATGTATATATATTTATATATATAAATATATATATATGTACGAGATAAAAATTAACAACGACGACGACGACAACGTTCAACAGTCGGTGGGTGGACGTGGATTAAATTGTTGGATATCTTGATTTTGGTTTTTCAACAAACTTTCTGTTGTTTGCATTTTTTGTTTGTTTGTTTGTCTGTTTTTTTTTCCACAGTTTCGTGAATGATTTTTCTCATTAGACGCCTGGTGGTGACGAACGTAACTATCGTAAGATTCGGTTGAAATTGGGCGATCAATTGAACATTTTTATTTGTAAGCGCGAAAATCATGTATTTCGAATGCAATCACGGTGGCAACTGAATAAGGGATGAGTTTTTTTTTTTTTGTTTTTTTTCGAGATGATACGTTTGAGTGGATGCTGTGAGGTCTATGGATAACATTAGCCAGTAGATAACAACAACTCGGCGGTAATTTCAATATTCTCATTTTTTTCCCTTCTTTTTTCTTTTTTTCCATAGCTTCTCAAATTTGTTCCTTCTTTTTAAACTCTCGAGTTTGGCTTTCATTCTCTCGCTTCCCTTCGTTTTCCCGCGGGAGACCGTCCGCATCCGCGCTTCTTCCTTTTTTCTTTTTTCTTTCGTATTTTTTTTTTTTTTGCCTCTCGCTTTTTATTCGTCTTCTTCCGCAAGAAAAATGGAGTGTCTTGAGGTCTCAACACAAATAAGATAATCTCCATTATAAACCGTGAGGCAAGCGAGAGTAAACGCGGCGAGAGGAGTTATTTACTTGGCCGGAACCGTGGGCCGGGGGTGGAAAGAAGCTCTTCGCCGCTCTCACCCCTCTCCCTCCCCCGCCGCGCCACCGCCCCCGTTCGAGCGAGGGAAAAGGAACAAAGTATAGGAAGAACAACGAGGAAGAAGACGGGGGGGCCGTTGGGTGGTAGAACGAGATGAAAACAAGGGAGCGAAAGTTATACGAATTTCGTACGTAACTGAACAAACTTTGATGTCACGATGAGTCAACTTTGACGTCTGCTGACGACCAATTTTACAGATAACAGTAACAACCGTGAACGATTCGATTCAATTAATTAGAGTTATTTTCTTTCTCTCGTTGTTGCCGAACGAGAACGTGATTTTCTTTTTTGGATTGGAGATTTTTTTGTTGGATCGACAACATTTTCCGTTGGAGGAAGAAGAAGAATGTGTTTCGTTGAATATTTTGTGGTGATTGCGCAAACACTCACCCAGGAAGCGGCGCAGTCGCTGTTCCCGAGAGTCTGAAATGCCGGTACGCATCGAAACGTCATCGCGGTATTGGCACTTTCGGAATTCGGATCGGTTTGTAATTGCGATGAAATTCGACGAGCTTCGCGTTCACAACTTACCTAGAACAAAACAAAACACTTAGTTAGCGAAATACGACTTTAAATTAAACTCATAGATAATTAAAACTATTCGAACAAACGAAGTTGTGCAAAAGTATTTGACATTATCGTAGAATATAAAACGTCATTGTTATCAATCGATTATTTATTGATCGATTCACTTGTCTTCTGCTTCTTCGCGTCTGTCACAAATTTGAAATAAATCCTCGTTGCAACGTCCTAATGCAAACGTTCAGCCCCTCAGTTGTCCCAGACAATGTCCGACATCCATGGATTGGCACAAGTTGCAGAATTAATTTCTCGATGGAAAAAATGAGGCTCGCAGTCTTTTCTTATCCTTTGAAAAAAAATAAATAAATGAATAAAATAATGAAAACGAACTTGGAACTAAATCACACATTTTCACAAATCACAAATTTTACGTTATTTGGATGTGGAAGAAGAAAAAAGAATGTTTGAAATCGATGTCTCAATCTACATGCAACAAATATTCGATTTATGTTTCAAAATATCAGTAGCTTGAGTATCAACTACTTAATTATTAATTTTGTGATTTCATTCATTTTGTCAATAAATAAAAATTCGTTCATCCGATAAAGTATGATTTACTGCTGCGACAGCAGTACATACTCCTTCAAACCATCATCGTCATGTTTCGAAGGGTAAGCCGACTAATTTGTATTGCAGAATTTACGCAGCTCGTACTCGTAATGAGTCCATAACAAAGCTGTAATGGATCATTAAGTGCGGTCTTGGCGAAATGAAGATAGTGCGCGCTTCGTGGGCAATCCGGACTACCAACACACACAGACACACACACACACACACACACACACACACACACACACACACACACACACACACATATATACACTTGTACATATATGTTCGATGTTCCGGACAGTTCACGAGGGTCTAACAATTCAAGTTGTTATCTCCGGTATGAACAATGTAGAAGCTCTTCATCAAATCTACATGACATTCGATATCCACCTTGATAATATCGACCGATAACGAGAAATAGTCGACGAATCAGCTACAAATTCAACGACGTACCAAGAGTTCTCCTCCTCATCCGCCACACGACTTCCTGCATGTCTCAGAATTTCTCGGCCAAAAATTGGGCCGAGACTCGGACCAACTCGTTGTCTCGGAATTTCAAAAATCCCCAACGAGATTATGCAAGGCACGACTATGGGGAAGTCTCAAAGTGATTATTAGCCCGCGCCATTAGAGCCTCACGCACACTTCGGCAACCTCCGGTGCCCCAGCACCGGTGACTGAAAAAATAATTCGTCTTTTTTTTCCCTTTTCTTGGACGAAATAAAAGGAGTCGAAAGGGTTCGAAAAAAAAAGTTGACACAACTTCTGGCGAAGTGATTTAGCCGTGAGGTTGTTCGAAGTCGTATAGATGGAATGATAGAGAAGACGAAGGAGAGCGCTACGGGAATCTGATAATATACGTACGCACGTATTCATGTTAGATGCATATATATCTATGTTATAGGTGTATAATATCTGGTGCGAATGAGCGCCACGGCAGCAAAGAACACATTAAACAGAGACGGATGACGTATTCGCATTCATTGGAAATAGATATGCATCTGTAAGTACAAGGTGATTCAAAAAAAGTATCAACATTGTCTCGCAAAATCCGCATTGCGTCGAGTAAAACCACTAATTTCCTATTTCTTAAAAAAAAACATCAAATGATAAAACTAAAAAAAAAAAATAAAACATAGTTAAACCCATGAATGCTTAAACAAAAGCAAGATCAAATAATTTTCCAATATTCCTTCCCTATAGTCGTTGTTATTCAATCGAAAAATAGAAGCATGCAATTCATCCACCAGAGTTGCAAAAATTAAGCAAACAAAAACAATAAGAAAATACTAAAATCCTCAAATATCCGATACCACCCACTAAAACAAATCTTTCATAATTTTGTATCATCCTGTATTTAGATATACACGATAAATAACGTATACGATCATGATGCACGTATATCCATATACATATATACACGATGTGTATACGACGAAGAGCGAGAGGAACGCGATGGTGCCACAGAAATGAATAATGGATTCGAACGCGCAGCCATGCCAGAGCACCAAGTTGAATATTCATAATGTGCGTGTAGCTATACACACACACACACGTGCATCTATATATCTATACATATCGAGCCCAGCAAAACGCACGCACACACACACACACACACACACACACACACATATATAGACTATATTTCGGTCTCTCGTTTCCCTGTGCCCTTCGTCAACGTATCCCCGTCGTCTTCCATCCTCTTCCATCTCACCCGCGGTTCGTACGTATACGTTATATCGCATAAACACACGTACGTGGGAGTGTACGCAGCCACGCGGACCTCTACGCCGAGAGGTGAGTTCCTGTGGCTTCGCTTCGGCTGCTGTTGCTGTTCCACTGCTGCTGCTGCTGCTGCTGCTGCTGCTGCTGCTGCGGGGTGTAGAGAGCAAACGCCCGAGAGAGCCGACATTGCCGTGTTGCACACCGGAGCATAGCCAAGAGGGAAGAAGAGAGGCGAGTCGAGCTACCTGCTTGAATATGGAGCGGACCGAAGCTCGCTCGCTCGCGCGCGCGCGCCCCCGTACCGCGGTCTCTCGCGTTAACCGCTCCAATGGGTCCCGAATACGTATTTTCATCCAACTTGCGAAATTGGACCTCCAGATTGAAACTCTCGGCTTCTACGCTACGCTCTCTCGATGCTCCAACCACGTTTCTGGATACGTACTCGCAATTCCCGTCTGACTATACAGTTCGGTATCTACTTGAACGGTTCGGATCTGCGAGCCTCTCTGTCACTCTCTCTCTCTGCCACTCGCTCGGACTCTCATTTCTCTTTTTAAGCTTGTGTAGCTGTTGCACAATAACGAGGGATGTCACAGGTTGAAGTTTTGCGGAAATAACGAAGTTTCGTCGCGGTTTTGCTGGGTTGGGCTTGGGCGTTGATTTTTTACTTCATGGGTCTGGGATAATGTTGGATGTGTAATTATTAAAGTATGACAGTGAGACGGATTGATATTTTGTTCGAGAAAATTATGCGTTTCCATGTGCAATAGCATGGTTTTGAAATAAAAAAAGTTTTTGATAGAGTGTTGAGATATATAATTTTGATTCGATGTAGGGTTTTGGTAGGTTGATGTGTATGAGATGTTGATCTGCTTACTTTGAAAATTCGTTCGATGGATGAATGATAATTCTACGATCGTAATGTCGACTGCTGACCACTCGTCAGTCCTTTTCTATAACCGATTATTCCGATTATGAAAGATATGATATTACAAAAATAAAAGTCAATTTTTGTGACGCGAGTAATTATTGTATTTTTAGTTATCACAGCTTTCACGATAAATATGCAAAGAATCAGCAAATATTAATAGTTCCCGAATAAAAAAAATGATATACAAGATTTATAAGGGACTGGACAAATATAGTCTATATATAATATATATACAGACTACCACATTTAGATTATCTACAAACTAAACATAATTTTTTTTTTACCTGGATTAAAATTCTAATGACAAACAATATCTCCGGTCAAAAGTTGTGAAAGAATTCTTACGACGTTGAAAATCAATTTCTATTTTTTTTCAAGCAAACACAAACGAGCCCCGTTATTCGCAAATTGTGCAGCGTCGGATGAATCGAAACTCGCGTTGTGATCACTCGACTATACATCGGCGAAGCATCGAAATCGAGCTTCGCGTTTTTTTTTTAACGCTACTTGAATGTACGAGCGCCGCTCCAATTTTGCACGCATCCCTTGGCCCTCGAGACACAAGAGGAATTAACGATTCCTCGTATTCCGAATACCAACACCGATTTTTCGTACTTTGTCCGTAGTTTTTTTTTTTTTTTTTCGTTTTTTGCTTTTTGTTTTGTGTTATTCTTTTTTTTTACGACCGTGCATCATCCTCCCGCGCGCGACTATATACGACTGTTAACGACGTGCCATTAAATCGAGTTAACGAGGATGGGAACGGGCTGTATATAGCCCTGTGCTCATCTCTCTGTTCTCTATTCTTGCCGCTCGGCGATATATTCACTCGAGAATTCGCGTTTGCACGAACTCTACCGCTATCGTCATCGTGTATGTGTGTATGTGTGTGTGTTTTGGTGTGGATGTATGTGCGTTTCGTTTCGACATCGATAGACCCGCGAGCGCAGTCACCCGTTACTGCCCCACGTCTGTCTAATCGCGCCAATAATCCGGTCACAATTATCGCTCATCGATTTTCACCGTACCTACCATGAATTATTGAAAATCGTTCTACATTTATAATCAGTTTCGCGAAACCCTTTTTTTCACGCAAACTTTTTTATTCTTTCTCTTTTTAGTTGCAATTTATTTTTTCTTTGAATGAAACATTCCAAGGATGAAAAGTAAGTGCAACAAATTGTATTAAGATCAATCAAAACATTGGAAATATTTTTTGTTTTATAATTTGGAAGAAAATATAACAACTTTCCTTTCAATTAGGATGATCGCGAATTCGCGAAAAAAAAAAATTATAATCAGATTATAATCATACATTCAAGTCTGACCCTTGCCGTTTGAAAGTGAAGGAAAATTCGAAAAGTAAGCAAAATTCAATGAAGGTGTTTGCTAAGTTATACACGTGTTTAGTTGAGATCAATTGAAGATGTGAGATTGATCAGTTTCCAGTGGCAAACTGTATCACAATATTCGGATTCCATCGTCGTTTGCTTTTAATTGTTCAGAATGATTTGTGTAAAGTCACCGGACGTGATCTGGCCTCCTGGACTCGCGTCGTCGAAGCAGCACATGCGCGATGCTGTACCTCGCGCATTAGAGGCGTATCCGGACTTCTCACCTGCTTATTACGGTCTGCCTTATCGATCCCCATTGCAAAACAATCTTGCTCGTGACCAATATTCAATACATCCATAAACCAATCGTACCTCGTAATTTCGCAACAGATAAAAAATGGAAAAAAAAGAAAAGAAAGAATAATCACAACAAATATTTGTGAAACAACAAATCAAAATTAAATAACGTAAATAAGGCGGCGGGGAAAAAAATTGAGAATACGAATCTCGAGAGGGAGTATGAAATTGGAAGCGAAGGAAAAAAAAAACAAAAGCATCGACGAATGATCCGATTGTAGAATCGTATGAGAGAATCGCAACTCAACAGGCGCAACATTCCTCGATCGAATTTCTACAATTACCGAATAATTTTGTTGCCGATGTTGTCCGGACATTGTGAAAATGAGGGTGGAAGGGGGCATGTGTGGTGCACGCGGCGGTAAAGATTTCGAACCTGAAATTAAGTTGATTAGAGGCTACCGTTCGGTATAACTATGGCTACTACTGGAATTTAACCAGTTATTATATGGATACTCGCTCTGCTACCGACCGAGAAACGCGAGGTAAGAGGGTGGCCGATGCTGTTGCTGCTGCTGATGCTGCTCCTCGTTCCCCCCGCTGTGCGAAATACCACCTCAACGCATCGCGAAGGAACGTGATGCCCACGATATAGGGTTCTCAACCTCGTCTTCGCGAATATTCATCAAATTTATTTCAATTCGTGTCAATTTGTTCAGGAACAAGAGAAAATGATAATAATATCGTCGGTAAGGTAGGAAATCATTCCAATTTTTATGAAATCGAAATCTGGTGATTCAATTTTGAGTTAAGGAATTTTCATTGGGTCTTGGTGAAAACACTATATGGTTGATGTTATTCGGATCTTGTTTTCTTCGGTTGCAATTAAATTCACATCTATGAGATTCTTCCTCGAAATCTCTGCTTTATTATCTTTTCGTGGTTATATTTCGTACGATGAATCTCTTTGTGACTATCCGGCACACAACCAAGTCGGGACGAATGAAACAATATATATAAGAAACCGAAGAACAAGGCTCGATCGCGTGGAATTTATTTTTTCGAACCCAGAAAAGGGACTATAAACTATTTCCGTGCGCCGAGCTCTACGAACGTCCTAGCGTGGATATACGACGATCGAATTAAAATTCGAGCAAGCGAGAATCACGATTCCACGTGGATAATAACCGCAGAATTATGGGAATTACCCTCGAATAACCCCATCATTAAAATTCTCCTTTGATTAATTTGTCCGGCTGTTGTTTAACCGCACGAAATTTGCCACATCGTTTCTCCGTCTGAACAACGTATTTTCATCTCTCTCTCTCTCTCTCTCTCGATCTATCTCTCCCCGATCCATTCTGCCATCCAACCCCGGGTTCGAACCCGGGACTCGAGAATTGCTCGACCATAAGCCAACCGAGCGCGCGCGCACGGTGATAAATCGTTTAACTCAATGGCTAATATTCTAACGCAAATTTCATTCTCGCGCCACGCAAGCTTTGCACACGCGAGACGAAAAATCGCGTGAGTTGCGAACAAACTAAACAACAACAAAAAAAAGAATAAATAATAATAATGATAATGAAGAAGTAATATAATCGTGTTGAGGCACTCGAAACTCGACGACGGTCTCATTATCAATTAACCCGGTCGGGAACAAATCGACAGCTTCAAACTATTAAGAACAAGGGATAGAATTTTTTTTTTTTTGTAACATGGTGTGTCTTATTGAACGTTATGTGATAGATCTTCTCGTCCGAGTTTCGAAACGAAATGTACTTCGTGACACTAGAGGCAAGACGAAAGAAAGAGAGATCCATTTTGGGTCATCGATCGTATTTCAATGTTTCTTGTCTGGCAGAAGACGTTTCGGGAGCGAGACCGTGACTCTCCGGGCTGCAACGATGCCATTGGGAAAAATAAGAAAAAAATGAGAAAATAAAAAAAAAAATTGAAAATTGCTATATCTCGTTTAATAATACTTTCGTTGGAGGCATTCGAGCATCACGAAGGACGAAGGACGCAGGACCTCGTCACTTATACTCTCGTTCAAAGGTTAACCAGGGTCTCGGAGGTACTATACGCACTGTCTCAGCGTATATATATATATATTTATATATACGTATATAGATAGAGCAGTTGTTGGGTCGCTCGCCACGACGAGCCAAGATAGCCTTATACACTCTCGTCGAACGCGGCTAGTTAGCGTGAAGATTGGCTCTGGTACGCGGGACGAAACCGGGCCCACGCCCGTTATTGGGATCACCCAAACACCGCGGAGGCAGTAAAATAGCGGCAGCGGCTAAGCCGACGGTTATTTATTGCTCGACGGTGGCACACAGGTGAGAGAAACGTGGAACGTTCATGTAGTTTTTCGAACGATGCTCGAAATCCACTCGAGTATTCGTTTCATCGAACGCAACTCGTATATTTCGAAAATAAAATTTTCAAATAGATACAATTGTCATCGAAATTGAAAAAATATGATAAACACACTTTTTCATTCGACCAAAAAGGAAAATAAATTCATGGATTTTTTAAAATTATCCATGTGTCAAAAATTTCGTGAAGTCACATTCTTTTACGATAACTTTACGATAACTTTGCATATCCCGAGGTAATGTTAAAGTATGGTGACTGCTACATTTGAAGTAGATATTATCAGAAAGAATCTGTCAAAATTTGAGCAGTATTGGACTATATTTAGAGTTTCTGCTTTCACGAATTCGATTTTGCATTTGATTAACACGCCAACTTTTTTCTTCAGCTGGAATTCATTTTTCCGTCCAATGAAACATTCCAAGGACGGAAAGTAACTGCAAAACATAGTATTAAGATTATGCAAAATAGGAATATTTTTTGTTCTACATTTTGGAAAAAAAGTTAACAATTTTTCTTTGAACAAAAATCATTGAAAACTGACGGAAAAAAATGGTTAACTTTTTTTTATTGCAAAACAAAAAATATCCCATTTTAAGTGACTTCAGTACTATGTAATGCACTTACTTTCCATCCCCAGAATTTTTTATTCGCCCTAAAAATAAATTGCGAATGGGAAAAAAAAATCATTACCTTTTAATCAAAGGCGAAGTCGGATTCGTAAAATCGGAACCTCTAAATACTTTCCGATCCGGCTCAAATTTTGCCAGCTCTCTCCTGACAGTATCTACTTCGAACTTCGAAGGCGCCATAAGAATCGAAACCCGTCTCTTTTCCCAACCCACCCACATACACACGCAAGTGTAAGGACTGAGTGTCAGGGTTGATAATTCATGAGAAGCAAGGCACACACATACACCCATAGAATTGATTGAAACGTCAGCATCGCACGAGTTATGTGCCCGGTCTGTACAATGTAAAATTCCGCTGTATCTACGGGCTACAATGTATGGGTGCGCGCGCATGTGTCTTTTTTTTTACAGATACAGCACGACGTTCCCGTGTTGATACGATTGTGTATCGTGGCCTACGCACATGCGATCTGTAACTGCGGCCACACGAAGGAAGCAACACAAACGTGAAGCTACATGATTACACGTACCAACGTTATAGCAAACGTTCTTGATTGCCGTACATGAGCCACTTTGCCATACAGCAACAGTCCACACTAACCTCCCACAGTTGCACGGGCACCACGTTGTAACTATGAATATACCACAGCGATACACGCACGGATTACACATCCCCGTGCAAACTGTGCGGCCTACGTGCGGCTACCACATCCGCCCTTCGACTCACACACACACACACACACACACAAACACACTAACACACATGAATGTTACATACGCACCGCATAAGGCCACGCTACTACATCGTATTTCAGTGTACGTGACACACTCGTGAGGCCATTGGCGCTTATATGAGAGGTTCACCGAAGCGCGAGGTAATTGGCCATCGTAAAGCATCGCGAAGGTGCCAACAAGCGCAACAATAATACCCCCCCGACAACGTAACCCATGGTCCTTTCCGAGCTTAACGTGTGAAAAATTGTTGCAGGATGGAAAACGAATAAAATCGCAATTGGTAACAAAGGAGTAAAACAACAGCGACTACAATAAAAATAAAAACAAAAAAAAACAGAAAAAAATGACTTATGAGTGAAGAGCGACGATTAAAGAACCGTCATGTGGGGAGGGTTATTGCGATGGTCGTCGGACACGAACGTAGCAATGGCCGATCTTGTCGTGGGCAATGACGTTTTCTTTTCTTTCCACGCCTCGCGCGTTCTCAAACGGCGTCGAGATGCCGCTGCGCATTCTTCTTCGGGTTCTTTCTCGATGGTCCCGGGCTTCTATATAGGACGGGATAATTGCGCGTTCGGGGACTGCGCATGATGGTCAATTCTGCGTCGTATAATGTACCATCGGAGATGGTTGAAAGAGATTTTCGACGACCGTTTCGGAGCCGAGGCGAACGACGGGAATGTCGACGGTGTGGCAGTAGTCGAACCGCGTATGCGGTCAGACAATGGGAGTTTCTTATAAACTGGCGACTAACAGGTGAGGCTTATCATCTCACATTTGAGTAGCGTCGCTTTTAAATGCTATTTTGTTTTTTGGTTTGACATAATTCAATTACTGACGATTGAATTGAAAACTCGTGTTTGTCATTTATATTCGAAAACTTGATGTGACGAATGATTGAAAATAATCACTCGACAGTCACTTCCGACTGCAATGGAATGAAAAATTATTGAAACATGATTTCGATTTTCAGGACAAGTTTCTAATTGAATTATTCGAATAATTCGTTTTATTCATCTTTATCCTTCTCACACCTCCCACAAAATATACTCTTCATTGACAAATCTGCATTGTCCGTTCGCAAATGAAAACGCTGAAAAATTACTATCCCTTACGAATCTATAGGTTACAATAATAAGAAGAGTAACAAGATTACGAGCTAAGCGCCATCTTCAAAGGGTACTTCGTTTGTTTTATGCTTCCCTTATGTACACGAACAACAACGTGTAACCGACCATTACCATACTACTTTTTTTGCATTCTTTTCCGGTAATAAAAAAAAATAATAATAGCGCGAAATGTGTATGTGGAAAAAGGCGCGAGAGGTTGAGTGTGGTGTAAGAAAAGTTTTTACGTATGGGCAACACACGCGTTAAGGAGGCTGCGAAAAGTGTACCTTTTACCGATGATACATTTGAGACACATTTTATCGCAGCTACGCGGTCCGTTTGAGCGTAGATAGCGCACTTGAACTTATATACATACATATGTGTATATGTATGTGTGTGTGTAACTTATTTGTGCGCCACTGTACCGCACGGACGAACGTTCAATCGCTGCCGTTGCCCTGGACCCCGACGAGCAACGCAAAACGAATGATTCCATTGTGCCAAGATTTTACGAGTTAAACTCCTTAAGGCCTGTCATTACGGGGCGTCTGTGGTTTTGCCGCACGCGTCGAACGACCGACGAAACAACAACCACCGTGCAACTCTCGCGTTCTTCGGTCGGTGGTACACGCGCCAAAAGAATATCACAGTGATTTACCGCCTCAATATTGTTAATTTATAATCCATAACCGCTAACGTATCTATTTCACTCGGAAATTCCACGTGTTGGGCCACCGACATGTGTGAAATACCGAAGAACAACCAATTTCTGACCGACTCCTCACGAGGTTTCATTCCTTCTTGCTTCTCGATTAATTATCCGTCACGAATTTAGCCAGTGTGCGTCTTATTTAGTCGTTTAGTTCTGAAGATTTTATATTTTCATAATACTTGATTTAAACAATATTCAACACAACATATAACAGTTAAATTAAAATTAGAAATCAACAAAGACCAATAAAATAAAGTTATATTTCTATCAAGGCGTAAAATAACAATCAGAATCATTCACTGAGAGTATAAAATCTCTCGAATATTCAGGATTGCTTATGTATACTTGTTTGCTTTTTTTTTTAATTTTCAATGATAGATAAATTTCAATTCGGTACAAAAATGTCGCAGGACAAATTCGACTACGATGCGTCACATGTGATTCGAATGATCGTTGTTTAGCTTACAGGTGATAACGTGTAACGCGATTCGCCACGAGCAGCCTTTGTAACTTTCCCACCTGATTCTGTTGGCACTGAAACTAATCGCGGGCAAGCAGTCAGATTGGCACGATTATAAACGCAAGCGTGATCGCGTGGGACGCGTGGATAAATGGTCGAAGGTAAATATTTTAGGTACGCTTCCGACTATCCAGCTAAGCGTGACGAGGAGGTGATTCGAGGCCAGACTGGGTTCGGACGGGGGGAAGGGGAGAGCCGGAGAGTGGGGTGAACGCGTGTCGATTAAAGCTCCGGAATTTCGTGACTCGTTCTTCCTGATGAGTCTTTCGGACCCTATCCGGATTTTACGAAATTTCCGCAATCTCCAACGCGCCTTCCCTCGAACGACCGAACTTTCGTAAAAAAAATGTTCTTAATAATAATTTTTATCGTTCGAGATACTTTCGGGGTCGACTTTAATTCAGAGGGTTACCCTCGCAAAAAGTTTTTTTTTTCTTTGCACAAACGTTCGATGATAAATCGTGAGAGAGATTTTAATCTCGAAATCGTTGAGTCTGAATTTTTGTAATTATTTTCATCACTGTTACAGCTGAATTCCTTATTATTCTGAATAAAAAAGTGAAATAAAAAAAAAATTAAGGTTTACCATTTGGTGCATCCTGGCGGTGTTATAGTAGTCTAGGTTCGGCATTTGGTCTTCTCTGCTCGACAGTCACGGACAATTTTTATGTGTAATACAAGAAAGAAACACACTAACGATTCACACAGCCGAAGATGAATTTTCTGATGCGACCACCGGCGGATCACCGGCGCGAGTACATTGTGAAATTTGTTCGAGTTTTTTCTTTTTAGAATACACGTTTTATTATCAATCTGGCAGACGTGCGAATTAATTCAACGTCACTTCGGGTCCTCGACAAGTCTGACCAACTAAACTGTCGTCCGTCCGACACCTGTCAAACTTTTTCTTCACTCCGTTGAACTTTCGAGAACTCTCATATAGTCTCTCTCTCTCTCTTTCTCTACCTCTCTTTATACCTTGAAGATTCAACGATTCTCCGCACAATACACAATCCCGAACGATTTTTCTCTCAGGCTAATAGAAGGACCTATGAAAAAGGTCTTTCGATCAAAACACAGCCAACGACACAGACCATAATGCTAATTCTTCCGAAAGCTCGATAAACCGACGGTCACACAAATGAATAAACGACGCGAAAAGAAACCAACGAAAAAAAAAACCAAACAATAAAGAAAAAGGGTTACCGAACCCCACGGGAACAATATTTGATGCACTGCGCACAACGTCTCCGTAGACGGAATGGCTTGAATTTTTTTTTTTTCGTTTTTTTTTCTACAAATGTTTGCGATATATCGCTCAACCGATGTGGATTCGATCGTGTTATATTGTTATCCCGATATCAAGCGCGGCGATTCCCGATCGTATACGGGCTATTGTGTACAAAGCTCGTGCGTTCAGCCTCAAACCGTCTTACAGAAGGACTCGAGGGTTACTGCGCCCGCGGGGCCTTAGCTACCAGAAAGACGGGACCGACGGGTCTCCGGGGGAGAAGTCGTGGGCGTGGCCCCGCTAAGGTCCCCGTAGCCTCGTGCTCCTCTCACGATTGGACGAACCGGGAGCACCGGGACCCAATGGGCCCCACAACCACCAGCGGATAACCGGGCCCGACGTAACGCCTGCGCCACCGGATTGGACGAGGCGTAGGCGCGGACAATCCAGTACACGCTCGCGGATCAACCGAGATAAGCTCCCGTGCGATTGGGATTTGGTTTCGTGAATTGCATCAGCGATATTCCCTCCCCCGCCTCCTATGTAACGTCCACGGTCAATTTTTTTAAGGATACGCCTGGATTCACGAGGAATATTCTTCGGTGAAGGATTTGAAAGATGCTGAGAATTCACTCACGTCAAAATTTTTGCGGCTAATACTTTTTGTAAAATGTAAAATAGTTTTTTTTTTTATTTCGTTGAAAATCAATAATCAGATGATAATTATTCGGTTATCAAGTGATATTGATATTTCGTTGAAATTTCATTGTCATGATATTTGGGATTTACAATGATTTCTATGGTTGGAATTTTTGGGAAATGCTGCAGGCTATCACCGGTTTCCAGTATCAGGTAATTCGAGCCAGTTCAACTGGTTATCAGTTCGTTGTGAAAAGCGAAAAAAAATATATATTTAGTCTGCGTAAGTGACTATTATCCGGTATGCACTGTATTATCCGGTTCGGCTCCATAATTAAACGTAAGAATGTAACGCAATCAGAGTCTTGAATGACACGCTCGTTTTAAAATCATTAGGGAGCGAATCATTAGCTAACTTAT
This sequence comes from Diplazon laetatorius, assembly GCA_963662125.1. NCBI lineage: Eukaryota > Metazoa > Arthropoda > Insecta > Hymenoptera > Ichneumonidae > Diplazon > Diplazon laetatorius. The sequence continues at coordinate 14,361,674 of OY759152.1, forward strand.
TTCAATATGATATTTTTTTAATAACGTTCTCATGGTCCTGCATTATTGTCATCGTTACCAAATCCACGACGTAGCTTCCAACCAATTTTCGGTTAAATCCGACGCAAAGATCTTACACGGTTTCTTACATTTTTTTTGGTTAGTTGTATTTTTGAAACGTCAATCACAATTACAGAGGATCGAGAATCGTTCGCGTTTATCGTGAGAATTTATTGATAAACCTTCACTCTCGAAATACTCGCAGCCCAAAGCGACAATTATATCGATCTCCTTGGCAAAAGCTTTTTTTTTCTTTTCTGGATCCCAATGAGTGAGTATTTATCGACGCGTTGGCGTGGAATCTTTAACGATGAGAACGTTCTTGTTCTCGATATATTTTTCGTTTTTTTTTCTCGCAACGACTGTCCTCGTTAGAAACGCCTTGCTACGACACTCGATGCCGACTTCTTTTTTTTTTCTTTAATCACAGGTCGACTCTTGCCGCGTCGTCATCGAAGCACGTCGAAGTTCGTTGGGTTTCGCCGTCTTCGACGTTCTCTCTGCTTCGTTGGCCGCCGGAGGATATTACGGCGAAACAACTTATATTCCGTGAAAACGGAACCGCAAAAAATACCACGATTCTCTGTTGTTCTTCGGCGCGACCCACATATTCCACGCTCGGACACCATAACGAAGAGACCGCCGTAATAAGCCGATAAACGATTTTCAACACCCGACATCGTCGAAAAAATGTTGCGGCAACTCATTATATCGGAATAACCCGGAACCACAACAAACCCGTAACTGTTCGACGGAAAAATGTGTCAATATTACGAAATAACGCCGCGAGCGACGAAAATTCCGATTATTACCGAAAAACCTGAAATAGTATCTCGGAATATTTAAAAATCAAAACAAACAAAACATCATCGACAACAAAACATACAGTTTTGAGTATTTTAGAACCGTTTTTTTTTTTCATGATATAATATTTAAATGATTTCCAATGATAAAACATGTCTAATTAATTAAACAGATCGTGTAATTATATTTTTTTCAAATCCTTTGTTTCCAAATACTCAAAATATTCTCTCGATTATTCAAAAATCCAAATAAACACATCATCATCGAACAATGACGTTCATTATCACATGAAATTTGGAATATTTCAAATGATAAACAAATGCCTAATAAATTCGACAAATAGTGTATATCAATTTAAAAGAATATGCAATCTCAAATTATTCTTCATAATCCATGAGCAAACATCGTAAAGACGAACAACTCGTATTTTCATAATTTCACATCGAAAATCACAAAATCTTCAATAAATTCTCGATACTTCGTTTCCGAGTGAAGAATCGATGTTGGCCTCACTAAAATGGGTGGTGCCAATGGTTTCGAGCATTACAAGAGTGGTCCCGCGTTTCCATTGCCGGTAAAACCACCCTTGTACACAGACGCGGGAAGGGTCGTTCGAGGGTTGACTCGCAATTGGCTGGGCAACCCCTCGAGAACCCAGCGAAATTCCCACGAGAACAACGGGCGAGGCAGGCAACATTCTGGCCACTCCTATGTGCCCCATACACTTTGCACATCGACCTTTTTCCACTACGCAGACGGCCATCGCTCGACTTTCATCATCCTCGCCTTTAATAAAAATTAATACCAACACACGGCAAACATTCAGGACGCAATAAGAACCAAAAGAAAAACAAGAAAAAAAAACATGTAACAATACAGCATACGTTTATCCAGTTACTCCATCGAGTTTACATACTGACCCCATTTCTCGACAGTGACACGTAAATTCACCAACCCAACCTCTTGCCTCCGACATATCCTCCAAGCTTCGCCAGTCAGTCATCGTCTCTCTCGCTAATGACTCGATCATCGTGCCGGCTATATATATATATATATCGAAAGGGTGCGCGAAATATCAACCACGAACTACGCGCGCTCGTACTCGATATTTATTTCTTTATTTTTTCAATACACATGAATGAGAAAGAAAACAAATATTAATTGAAAAAAAAAAACTAGTGATTTTGTTGAAATTTGATTTTGTTAAAATGTGATTTTGTTAAAATTTGATTTTGTTAAAACTTGATTTTGTTGAAATTTGATTTTGTTAAGATTTGATTTTGTTCAAATTTGATTTCGTTAAAATTTGATTTTGTTAAAATGTGATTGCGTTAAAGTTTGATTTTGTTAAAATTTGATTTCCTTAAAATTCAATTTTGTTAAAATTGACATTGTCAAATTTTTGAATCAACGACGCCAAAATTATCATCAGTGCCATCGTCGATCTCAGCCCGAACGTGTACCACAGTGACGACGATAAACGAGAATATTGCAGCAGGTACCCACGTGTGGCTGTCACACATCACACGGGGGGCCACGAACGTGTCGGTTCTTCTCCGTACTTCCGTGTGCGGTATAAATTGCAAGCCCAGGCACATCGTCCCCACAATTCCAGTGCACGAGAGAAAAGTATTTACGAATTTTATTCCGACATATCGTTTTGCATAGAAAGGACCGTTCTGTTGCCGGAGCATTTCAGCTGCTGTTGCCGATGCTGCTGCTGCTGCCACTGCTGCAATTCCCGTACTGACGTATTCATGCCATACAGTACACGCATTATAATACCTGCTACTTCGTCATTACCCGAGGGCGCGGGCGCAGCGATGCATTACGCGGGCGAATTGCGAAGCGAACGAAGAGAGCGAGAGAGAAAGCGAGCCCTTCGCGCGAGCGGGGAGACCTCTCCGCCGGGCTTCTCGGAGAAATTGGGATGTTAGTGGTTGTGGCGCGCGGCGTATGTGCGATGCGCATACGGGCCCGGCGCGCGGAACGCGAGGCACCCGCTCGCTCGCGCGCGCGCTTACCCGCGTCGTTTATTCATTTGTGTGTGTTATGCATGTGTACACATTTATATATGTATATATATATTTCAAGAGGGCCCCGTGAGCAAGGGCGTGAAAGGAATCCCGACGATGAAATTGCTTTACGAGGAATTTCTGAATCGGTTATACGAACCGCGGCGGTTAAGTTGGAATCGTGACGGCCCTGGGCGCACACGCGAGCTTACCAGAAAATTTGTGATTGACCCGACGAAATTGGAAGGGGGTGGGTTGGTGTGGTAGCAGTGCTTACTGCTCCGTTGCTGCCGTTGATGTCGGTGGTGGTTGTGGCTTCGTAGCTACAGTGTATTCAGATATATCGTCCTGGCCGCAAGCTGAAGCAACCACAACAGCAGCAGCACTACCACTAACAGAGGCAAAGGGCGGACTTTTTAACGAGACGACACACGCGGGGGCCAACACTATGTTTCTACGTTCCCCGCTATTCCATCTCTACGGCTTCTCTCTTACCAAACTTTATCCTCACCAACCGCCATCTTTCTTATTCATTCTTTTGCCGCAATTCCGTATGCAAAGTTTCTCTGACATACCTCCCGCACTTCACTCGCAAACGTTTTATTTTTATTTTCTCTTCTCTCTGTTTGTCTCTCTCTCTCTCTCTCTCGCTCTCTCACTGGGTCTGTCTGTCTCTTCCGGCCTTCTTTTGCATGCCCGAGAGCGATGATATATGGAAAAATAATCGTACTGTCTGCAAGGTGGATGTTACGAACATTGACGGGTGATTATATAGCAAGGTGTTTTTGTGTTTCGCAATTTTTTGTTTTTTTTTTACCCGAACAAATTCGTACAACGATCGGTCGTGGACTTTCGAATTACGCACGCCGGAAAAAAATTGAAATTCGTAATTTTGTGGGATTTCGGGGTCAATATTTCCGTGATGTATAAACGATTATCGTAGCGATGTTACCAATTGGACTAGACAGATGCTGAGAACATCTTTTGCCTGTAATTGAAAAGCTTTTCTTTTCCATTTAATTTGCTACAATCAAACTACTATGGACATATTAAAATACCTGAATTAAAATTCATTCTGCGATTTTGAAATAATCATTTCTCACGCTATTTATCATAGTCGATACGGTATGGCCACGAAGATGGGTATGTGTATCCTAGAACTATGGTTATTCGCCTGATCTGCCTGAACCGGAAATGAATACTCATTTAGCCTCGTAGCGTATACATTATGTGTTTTGAATTTGTGGTATCGCGTGTGTCTCAGGGCGTAACCTAAGGAGGTAGCTAGAAGAGGGAGGGGAAGCAATAGGTTGGCACGTAGAGGGGGGGGGTAGGAGGGTTGCTTCCGAGAGAGACAGAGAGAAAGAGAGAGAGAGAAAGCGAGAGCGATAGAGACCAAGGGCAGAGTGAGAGCGAAGCGTACGGAGAAGGTGGGTATAAGGTATCTTATTGATCTGGTAGCCCGGGGCGTGTCATCCTGGGCTGTTTGGCCGCAGGGAGGACCGCACAGCTAACCCTAAAGCAAAGGGGATCGTGCCCTGGTGGCTGCCGTTGTCGCGTTGCTGCTGCTCCTGCTGTTGGGGATGCTGGATATATCCATATATATCTATATATGACTACAGACAGAGAAAGAGGGAACGAGACAGGCTCAGAGAGAGAGAGAGAGATAGGAGAGTCTGGCGCAGGCGCGCGTGACACCCGTTTTCCGTGCCCGGAGGGGTAACTCCCAATCACCAGGAGCTAGAAACACTCGTGGCCCGAGGGGTTGTCAAGACTTTTGCGGAACGGGAGGGAATAAAAATAAAGGAGAAAGCGAATGGCAGCAGGAGGGTTGGAAATAAAGAAGGAGGTCCAGAGAGAAAGAGAGAGAGAGAGAAAGAGATGAGAGAAAGAAAAAGGGAAAAAAAGAACGAACGCGGGGGAACGGAGCGTAGACGTGAAATGTACGAGACGATATATTTGTTGAAGACATTTGTGAAAAGTCTTTTTCCCCATCTGATCTGGACTCGGTCTCGACTACCGATGCCTCTCCCGGTGTCTCGGCAATCCCGCACAGACTCCAGATTCTCCTTCTTGCCTGTTGCCTTTGTGTATATCAGATGCTTTGATAACCCAGACGACTTTGATTCTTTTTACTTGCTCGGAATATTACGTGTTCGAACGTTCGTGTGCCGCGTACGGCCCCCTCGCCCCCTTTTGCCCCTTCCCCAAACGTTTCTCAGCCGTAGAACTGCTCTCCGAGGGTTTGCGAACTTCATATTCACCCTCGGTGTACGAACGTTCCCGTTTTTGGCTCACCCCAACGAGAGAACGTTCTTCTTCGATGCTGTCGTCTTCGCTCCTTGTCTGTTGCTCTCTCTCTCGGTCTCGTTCACGATCTCGTCGATATTATTCCGCAGTCCTCGCGCGGAATTGGAAGACCCTTCGAGACGAGATTGAAGACGTCGAGAAATTCAATAGATGATGAAAAACAGTCACCTACGTACCGAGTGTTTTGGAATCTCGATGCTTTTGAAGTTTTTCGTGGTTTTTGTGAACGATTTTATATGATGGCGGGTTTTTTTAGTTATCCGGCGATAAAATTGAATTTTTTTTCAGCGGAAAATAATTGGTGTCGTTCCAAGTTTCACAATTACAAAATCTTTGAATATTTTTTTTTTTCGTAAGAAATACAGTTGTACGTTAAATGGTGATCATGCTAAAACCGCATCGATATTAATGGCTCAGATCCAATTAGCCACTATGCTTGATGAGCTTTCCAAACACTCATTAGTTTCGAAAACCAATTTGAGGTCATTAATCCTGTTGATTACAATTCCACCTTGCAATCGACTGTGAAAAGGTAAAAATTTTCCTCCACTTTCCTTGCGAGACATATGAAAGGTCATCATGTGAAAATAACAAAACCATGACCGATAAATTGTAATAACCTTAATCCGCAAAACAAAAAACGAGAAAACAGACTCTCGAACCGCAGTATAATCCTACAAGTATTAGAGCTAATACAAAAAACGCTCCAGGACAAAAACCATGCATGATCAAAAAAGGAAAACGAAAAAAAAAAAAAACAAAAAAACACAAAAACGATTGTCGATTTTCGGCGAAAAATTGGCAGCGGATAAAATGCACCCTCATCAGACTATCGAAAGAGTGCGAGGTACACACTGCCCTTCAGCGTAATACACTTTCGGTCTGTCCCGAAGAAATTTAAGAAGAAGATAATGCGCACGTGAGGAGCCAACCATATACGTGTACATTTTATATACGTATATGCGAGCCAGAAGAATGGGACAGACACGAGCAAGCCGCGAGAGTCGAAGAGGAAAGGGGTTGAGAATTTTGGAATAAAGTACCAAAAAAAAAAAAAAAAACAGACTAAGCCGGACAGACGAGGGAAGAAGGGAGAGAGATGTTGGTGCATAATCGATGATCACAGTCATAATAAATGAAGTATGCCTCGGTATGGCGGAGAGGGACCGTTGAGGTTATGGTGTAGAGAGCGAGGTTTATAGCGGATAGGCAGAGAGGAGATGGCGAGGTACCTGACGACGGCCCGGGGCATCCACGGCAGAGGATCACCCTGACTGTAATCCGAGGTGTGCATCGCGTATCGCGTATCCCATCGGAATCTCTACTCGAAGAAGCCCGTTCGTTTCTTCGCGGTGCGATGGAACAAGAACTCGGAGAGTGTGGACTTGCCCTCCTCCCTCCGTCTACCCTCCGCCCCACCCCCTCCTCCTCCTCCCTCTCCCTCTCGTGGTACGAAAGTAGCTAATCATAATAACGTGTGCTGGCAAAAGGCTTTGGATCGGGATCGGCGAGAGTGAGACGGACATACGGGGAGACGCGCGGTATGATATGAGCCCTTACAACGTGGTATATATGTAGATATTTATATATATATATATGTATACGTATATTTTGAGATATATATATATAATATATATAGAGAGACTCTCGATACGAACGTTCAAGCAACCAGGTGCGTGCAAAAGCCCGAGCCCGATTAACCGAGTTATAAATTTTCGGTCCCCTCGTCCTTCACCCCGGGCGTTCGGTTCTGTACCTATTTTACCGTGGCAAGGTGACGGTGAAAATTGTTCAAGTCTTTACCGCCGGTGTACTACACATACGTGAGCAAAATATATATAAAAGCAACGCTTGTGGCGAACGGATGAAGAACCCCGATCGAACGCCAAGAGATGTATATGCAACGCGATCGAACACATTTATCGATCGTTATTCCGCCGACTGGTTCTGTAAACGTTATCGTCGCAAACATCCGTCGGCATTTTGCGCGAATTATGAAAAATCGATGATAATGATAAAACAAAAAAAATATCGATGTAAAACATGGAAATTCGTCAAGTATGGAATAGTTTTGTTTGAGTGTGACAAAATCGGTTTATCTGACGATAGCTCGAGCGTGAAAATAATTTTTGTTATTTTTTTCAAGAACAGATCAAAGCAATGATAATCAGTACAATGTCTTGAATATACTTCGTACAAAGATTTGTATGTTCACGTATTGTTATAAAGACAGATGAAAATAATCATAGGAGGTATAATTGGTACTGCAAATTATCGTCACTAAAGCAGTGTCAAAGATGCTGGCGACCGCGACACTTCGTGTCTCTTTGGCGGACGGTCAGCTCCCCAGAGGCGGAGAGGTATTCAATAGTTGGTCGTTTGTCGAGGTATAACAACGGAGAATGACAAAAAAAAAAAAAACCAACGAGAATGTACGTCAATGTGGACGTGGCGAGACGCGAAACCTCGGGTGGGGGCCGCAAAGGGTTGACTATCGGAGCCAAAGGGGCGAGAAAGTGAGGGTGGAGGAGGGGGGCGGGCGGGGGAAGAGGGGTCGACGGAGGGTAGCACGGGCTTTCGAGTTAAAATTGATCGGAGAGGCGAGAGGATTGGCGGGACGAAAAGCCGTTGATAGTGTGTGTGAGAGAGAAAGAGCGAGAGAGGGCGAGAGAGAGAGAGAGCTTTCGGAGCCGAAGCGGAGGGTTGCCCGCTGGCGCAAGCGCCCCTCAGGCGACGTCACATCGATTCCTCCGGGAAGAGCTTACAAAATGGCTGCCGGCGGTTCCATTCCTTCGCGGCACGAAGCTCTCGCTCTCTCGACGTCCGCTCGCCCAACATCCCGACCAACCAGCCAGCCAGCCGAACCCTCGCGCTATTCGTATACACGGGAGCGTGCGAGGGAGACTGTTTCGGAGTGCCGGCTACGAGCTTCCACTCTTCCATCCGGGTGTCTTTGTCTGCGGTTGAAATACGGTAGGGCGGAGAGATCGGAGCCGTGGCAGCCGCGTTGCCGAGAGAGAGAGAGAAAGAGAGAAGTCTCCACTCGGGTTGTCGCGAGGAGCACCAAGACGACGGGCCTCCAGAGAGAGAGGCTTTCCGTGGGAGCTTGAGGGTGTGGGAAAATCGATGCACCTTAGGAGTAGAGCACAGGGGGGTCGCGCGGGAGCCATTGAGGGCGAGAGACACTCAATGTTGGGCCGCGATAGGCACCGGAGCGACGATGACGACCAGCCAAGCCGACGAGAAACCAACCCCCTTGTTACACGGTCTCGGTCGCAGCGGCGGCCTCGTTCTCTCAAGACCGTGCGCGGAAGGAATTGAATTATTCACCGGGCCACAAGGTGCAACCGTTCGGCTTCGCGATGAAACGTGAAATCCGTCGTCTTTGCTACCCCGTTTACTACTCGGGCTCCAAAAGATAAACGATCCAGCCTAACGTGATTCTTAATCGGATCCACGACAAAATAATCCATCGGATGGATTAAGTAGCGCACATTGTACAGATCTTTGTGGTCGTATTCTGTGATCGAACGACAAAATATTCCGCAGGAGAATGGTATATATTGATTTACATGTATATTCTGTCGAATGAGTTTCTTAGAGCCAAACACAACGAATTTTAGATTTTTGGAGACTTTCTTCTAAATTAAAAGAAATCGAGTTTCTGCTCTGAAGTCTACTGGAGTTGCAAGATGGATAAAAAATATTCCGTTTCTTGCAGCTTCTTCATTTACAAGTACGACGGTCTATTTGATAATCGTTGAGTAAGCGCGTTTCCATTTCTGTTTCGCTTTGTAGTTTCGGACAGACATGTATGAGCCAATGTCAGCTCTTATGCATTAGTAGATTGCAACTGCAAGACCTATACGTAAATCTTAGACTCAGCGTCTAAGCGTATAGTACTTGATATTTTGTTGTAAAGATTCATCAACGAATAGTATCTTATAGTCCCCGTGGTCACGCAGCGCCTGCGAGAAGCCCTCGGTCGACCCGCCATCTATCGGGCTAGTACCGTTTGCCGGCTCACGCTTGACGCCCGTCCCGTTACAATATGCAACACATCAAAGTTTGTGCAACCGATAAACACCGTACAAATGCCACGCAACGATTTTCATTGTGAAAATTAATACGAATATGGTAAATCAATGGGAAAAAAAGCTTGCGCATTGACTAATTCAGTTTGAGGCACTACACAGAGATAGAGTGCAGAGGGTGGAAAATAAGCGTACGTCGATGCATGCAAAACTGGACGGTCGAGAGAATGGATGAGGCGCGTCGTTTGCGGGCATTCGCTCACTGTATAAACATCCATTTGATAGGACACAGAGAGAATCCGGTTGCATATGAGTGGTATATATATATATACACATAGAACGGCAGCGAGGCCAATGCTCCACCCCATCAGTGCATTTAGCACCGATCAGTCGGGTTTCCTGTTACCGCTTCGCTATCGCGTACGTTTAACTGCGATATATGCATGAATCCAACATGTGGATGGAGTACCCATACGCGTAATACCGGGACTGTCCGATGTACTGTGTGGTCTCTGTGTCCTCATGTACCGGACACTCCAATGTTCTCTCTCTCTCTACCTCTCTCTCTTTCTCGCAAAACCGTCCCTCACCGATGAAACAACCACCGCACATCGTTGTCACGGGTTTTGCTCGGTTCTCCATTCGATGCGTCCCTCGCTGTGGCGGTGACCATGAAATGACGCTTCAATATGCATGCATGCATTCCCCGTGTACAGCCGCCCCACAATTTCCCGTATTTCACCCTAGAGCTGTTGCACAGTTTCTCTCTCCTCGGGTGTACAACCATTTTCGCTGTGTAGCTGATGCCGGGGCTATATTCGGCTCGTGATGCGTCAAAAATCAACATTTTCACACGGCTCTTTCGGAAACTCGACGACGATGTTTTCTAAATGAAATAGAAAAAGTTCTACAAAAGAAAAATAGTGTATTCCTCAAGGGTCTAACCCATCTCAATGTGCTTAATCGAATACAAACGAATATGATTCGAATAAATACCTACTTATCAATGATAGGAAGGAATAATTCTTTTCAACATAGCAGTCTGATGAATTTGATGTTTTTGTTAATGGAAGCGAGACAAGTATTGTTCCTGAACCAAACTATGCTTTCTCGTTTCATTGTGTATAAGGATATCAAAAATTGTCGAAACTCGGAAAATCTAAAATGGCTACACGAAGCCCCAGTGTCCCTGTTTGCACGGTTCGATTTGTATGTATATATATACATATGTACATCGCGCGTCGTATACATGCGCGGGAATGAATACTCGTCGGCAGAGATGGATGGCCGATGGAAAAAGAGAGGGTGAGAGAGAGAGAGAGTGGGTGGGCATTGAACAGAGGGTACAACGTGTAAGGGAGAATCGCGCGAGTCGCGACAGGACGACACGAAAATACGATATGGCGAGCGAAGAGGGACCGTGTAGCAACGTGAACAAAGGGGTTGGGAGGTTTCCGTATGAGGGGGTTTTCCGAACGGCGACATACACACACACACACACACACACACACACACATCGATCTCGATCACCTCTTTCCCCTTCGCGTTCCATCACTTTCCGTCTCACTCGCCAGTTCGGTCGCGACCAACGAGACGCGAATTGCGTTTCGTGCAATTGTGATTTTCCGTCCCGCTTCCGAACGTCCTGTGTAAACCGAGTGCACACGCTCGCACGGTTTCCGTATCGTAGCGGTGGTCACGCCGAAGCGCGACGTACCGTAGCTATACGCGGGGATTCCGGGGCCCGGCATGAGAGAACGTCCAGATGTGTGACTACATTCCATTTTGTGTCCCGCGGGCTCCTCGAAATTCCGTGGCTAACGGTTGTCCCCGCAACCTCGTGCACAGTTGTTTCGCGTCAACGTTTGTGTGTGTGCGCGGCCTATGACGACGTCCGTTGTGTTCACCTGTGAACGAAGTGCGTTTGTCCACGAGTTGACTTTGTCCACAATGATTTTGCTACGGGGTCGAATGAATATACTACGCCACTTGGCCGTACCCAATCACCGGCGGAACCGTTAATTTGCGGTTTAAGACAAAAATGAACGTCGTTCAATTGTTCGTGGGTACGAACAATAGCCGTTGATTTGCATCACTTTAGTTTGTGGCGATATATATTTCACGGGTCATTTGACTATCGGTGGAATCGATATTTTTCTTTTGTGAGGTTATAATCGATTGGTTTGTTGGGTATGGAAAATGTGGAATTTTTTCGGACGACTTGACAATGCTTCAATCATGTATTCGAGCTTTATCGATTATTTTCTCAATTTTTAATCGTGAATTATTCGTTTATGAATTTAATTTGAAATGAATAACTTCTCTGATCAACTATAGGCAGTTTTCGACTTTCATTGGGAAAATTCACAGAAATTTAATTTCAGTTATCAATACTCGTTTAATTGTTATATGTGCAACGACCCTCTCCGCCTGACCCCAAGGTTTTTGCAGGATTTCTCGGTCGGTAATAAACAATGCTGATAATTCGTACATTGATGTTGAAATTTCATAATAACTGGTATTCGCCAGGTGCGAGGTTACCAGGCTACATGGATATTGTCGATCCGAAAGCCGAATGGAGTGCAGCTTCTCGTGTAATGTATGTATGTGCGATATATATAATGCAGTATTCGTGGGCCGTCGGATCTCCACAAGTTGCTGGGGGATATCGAAAGGATTAGAACGGTGCCCCTCTTTCGCTACAACCCGGGGCTATCCTCGGGCCGGCTGCGCCATCTGTTTTCGGGTAAACATACGCGATCATCCCGGTCGAGTTCCATTCTCGTTTTTCGCCTCCGGACAAAATTCAATGTAGCTGGATGAAGCGTAAACATAGAGAGTTGGCCATGAAAAAAAAATAGAAAAAAAAATTCACGGAAAAACATCATCCGCGAAAGGACCGTTGCTGCGCTGTAACGTCCTGCCACAGGATTTCGCTCATCCATATCTCGTCGTTACAGGCTGAAAAAACGACGTTTTCCAAACTCGACGAGCTTTTTCAATCGCAATATCGTTTGGAAATTTTTTTTTTATCATACGTATTTCGCGTATGGAATTTTTTTTTTACGATAAATATCAGCGAGCAATCGTGAAACAATTATTGCACATTGGTAAAAACGATGGCAATTCGAAATATCCACGTTTGATCCCGTTGACAGTGTTTTTCATGTGCTCTTCATACTTTTTCGTTGATTATTATTGCAATCTCTGGAATATGTTGCGTGGATTTTCAGAAGTGGAAAATAATATCAGAGCTGCATTCAGCTTTCATGAAACTGACTTGATTTTTATTTTTATAAATCTACTTCCGGTGGAAATAAACGTATTCGTCATCGGTTGCTGTATTACGCAATCGCTGTGAGACTTCGTTGATGGCATTGACGACCAACTAGACGGATGAACGACTGAAACGAGTTGGAACGTCTCCGCACCTCGCGTGTCTTCTTCTCATCGCGCTTGCGGCAATCAAACGCGTGTATTAATCAAGCGTTCGCTGAGCGTAGCTAATTCGGACGAGACTGAGCAAGACCGACGAAGATAGAAGTGGCGATTCCCGAGCGATTACCGGGATAGCCACGAATCGAACGATTCCTCAAGTAGAACGGATTTTACCTCGCAACCTTTTTCTTTCCTTGTTCGGTTTTTTTAAATTTTTTTTGGCTCACTTTTTTATTTATTTCGCACCTCGGTGAAAGCCACTTCCGTCGCTGCAGGACTCTATCGAAATCGGAGCTCGGAAGATCCTCGGTAAAAGCGAGAGCGAATATATATATATGTATATAGTGGGCCGGTGTTCGCCATCATGACACGAAGGGGAAGATTGATGCGACCCTGTGTCAGCGTCATAATTGAATGAGTAGCGTCGCGCCCTGTGTCGGCGCTCTCAACGCGTTTGCGACGGTCCCCCTCCCCCCCCTTCGACCCGCCCGTGCCACGTTTCATTTTTTTCTAAACCTGCGCACGTACTTTTGTACTTTCGCCGCCGTGAGCCTCACTCGATTAATTAGCAAAAGTGTGAACAACCGGAACGAGATTTCCAACGTCGAAGAGTCAAAATATTTTATATCAAAGGTCAAAGTCGATTTTTTATTAGAAAAAAATATACAATTTCTATAAAATTTATGCGATTAACATGAAAAAATACTAAGTAACCTTATTTTGAATAATTATGTTCACAGGATTTGGTTCCATGTCAGTTTTGTCCCCTGATTTTGGTTTTTTTTTCTTTCCTTTGGTTCTTTCAAATTGAAGCGTTTATCATTTCTTTTTCTCATTCTGGTCAAATTTAATCGTGCGAGGACGCAGGCTCGAACTCGCGATAATGTTGAAACAGCGTCGCGGAAAAAAAAATTCTTTGAAATTTTCCGACCAAGTTTTTTCTTGGCACACAGAAGCTCGGGCGCGGAACTCGATGGGTTTCTTTGACGGTCGGTTCGACCCGGCTCGGGCTCACACTTCATCCCCCCGTGACCTACAATTCTTCGCCTCGCTCACTCGCAAACGCGAACCTATTTTTAGGTGAAGAGCTTCAAGAAGTTTCGAGACTGTCGCGTAGATGTATCTGGAAAAAAAGAACAATAGAGCAAGAGAGAGAGAGAGAGCGGAAAGGTTGGAGTTTGCCAACGTCGTTCGTGACCGCGTTTTGTCTATAAATTATTCTTTCCTTTCATCGGTGGATTGAGCGTCGCAATGAATGCCGTTGGACGAGAGAGAGAGAAAAAAAATGGAAAAGCGACGGCTACTGATGGACCGCAATGGAAAAAAAGACAGAGACAGAGAGAGAAAGAAAACGCTATTCGTACGTACTTTGTAGATGAGCGACGGATACATATATTCCATGGTCTCTTATCCCATTCAACACTTTTCTTTTTTTTTTTTGGTTTTCTTTTAATCTTAGCTGAGAGCCAAAAGGGCTGTGCGATCACAAGTAGAATATCATAAAAAGGTCGCGGGGTAAGTCGGTCTGTCGAGAAACGAAGAAAATTGCGGCCGGGCAACGGCGAACGGGTAGAAAGAAGAAGACAGAGAGTTTTTTTAAAGAGACACGAGAATAGAGTGTGGGAATCTCACGTACGTTCTGGATGGTATGCCCGGAATGGACGGCACGCGAGGAACTAACCACCCATTAGGGGGAGCCCTAATCTCTAATTATTTAATAAAAATACGTTTACGACGTGGCGCACCGTACGCCCATTCCGCAGGGAGAGAGAGAGAGATAGAGGCAGAGAGAAGCCGAGGCCCCCGCGGTGCGTTTTGTTTTTCGCGAATGTTTGCGGGGGTGGGGAAAGGGGCGTAGGAGCCCCGAAGGAGAAGAACGAGCGAGCGAAAGGGCCTGAAGGGTCGGAGGTCGATCCGTCGGCCCGGACGTGTATACGCAAAGCCCCGAGCCGCTCGACCCAACCAAAGGCACCGATGGCCCAAACGAATTCACGTGTATGGCCCAATCGATAGCTCGTGCCATCGTCGACACTCTCGTACCGTATATTTTCTTATCGCAATCTTACCTGACCCTCCACTCTCACCTGCGACATCGAAAACGAATGGCCTGTTGATACGATTAGGGCGAAAAAAAAAAATTTGTTAACGGCTTGACGGGGGATTAACGCGTGCAAATATCTTGTTAGGAAGATTGAACGGTCGTGAAACAAATTGTTCGGTTGAGAATTACATTACCTGCATTTTTTATATAAATTGTCTATGAAAATTTGTAACTACAAAGTATTGTCTGAATTAGAAAAAACTTGTAATTAATATAATAATCATTTCTTTATAAATTTGTGATACATATAACATTTGTAATAATGTAGCTAATCGATTATGTTCACTTATCAAACCTATTGATCAGTTTTTTTTTTTAATCTTTACGATTCTGTTTATCGTCAACTTTTATTGAAGCTATTATAACTGATGAAACTGAAAATTATTTTTTAAATGGTTAAAAAAGTAAATGATGAGTAATAAATCATTTATAAGCAGATGAATAAACTTTGTTATAATCAACAATCGTTCCATTGTATATCACGTAACTCTTCATCAGCGTGGAATAATTTGGACCAATTGAGGAATCAACAGCTACTGCGATTAGTTAAAAAAAATTTGCAAAAAAAAAAAAACAAACCTCCGTGGGAGGAACGTTGATTCGAAGCCGAACGAAAATCGCACGATATTACCGAACAATTCGGCCGCGGCAAAAACTATTTCTTCGGAAACACATTCACCGTGGAATGAGATGACTGCGAATGGAATCCAAAAACGTGAAAAATCACGTATTAAATTCGAAGACAAACCGAAAAACGAAATATCGGTTTGCGAGATGTTTCGTCGGAGAGAAGCATCGGGTGGCTAGCGATTACGCGAAATCCCTAATGGAAATTACAGTGGTTCCTAAGTGGCGTGAGGATACACTTATATACACCGTGGTATATTTCTTTCTTCTTTCCACGAGAGCCCGCGGAGATTCCGTTAGCGCTTTTTAGCCCGAGTTTGACTCCCTCGTCGCTGAACGCGGCCGCGTAGGGACCAGAAACATCACGAAGAGAGAGGAAGGGAGAGAGAGAGAGAGAAAGAGCAAGAGAAAGAGACAGAGAGAAGCAGACGCGGAGCACGAAACGTCCCCCGCGCGCGTCTCGACGTTTTCTGTGTATTGTGTGTGGGAAGAAGCGCGTTTCGGTAATCAATGGTTTTGGCAGGTAGGCGCCCTTTTCGATGTGTGCGCCCTCGTTGCCTCCATACAGATTTTTTACTTCTTTCTCTTTTTCCCCAACGAGCCACGCATAAATACAAATTCTTGTGATTCTCCAGCAGAACATTCTCCTAGTCTTCATCGATTAAACCAAGTTTTTTAATTTTTTTTTCCGAATCTCGTCTTCTTCTATTTTGATTGTTTTTTTAAATTCTCTTGGAAATATTTAGACTGTCGTGGAAGTAAGTCCCGATTCGCTGCACGGCATTTCTTGCGTTGTTTCGAATTCAGCTCATTTTCGTTGTCACCTCAAACCTTGTCAGCACTTCGTAAGTCAAGAAAATATTGAATTGGATCAAATTGAATTGTTTCGAAAAATTGGACTTTGAATCGTTATTGAATCATCGCCAAATAGAATAATGCCGAACGATAATGTAAAATGAATCGAGGCATTTCCTCTCGTTCAAATGACTATTTTCGACGTTAATGGTTAAATTGAAAAATATATTTGAAATATATTACTCCTTCGAGCAAATAGTCGAGCGACGAAATTATTTGCAACTGATCCTTCGAATAAATAGCAATATTCTTAACGACGTTCGCGAAGTATCTTTCAACGTCACTTCCTATATATTTTCGATCAATTCTATATTATTTCTGAAGATTACGAACTGCCACGATTTAGAATTTTTTTCTTCCATCTCTCGAAATCTTTCCCGATCTTATTTTTGTTTTTTTTTCTTATTTATTTTTTTTTTACATTTTTCCGGAGCGAATCTCTTTTCGAACTAAGACCGCATCGTAATCCGAAGCGCGACGGGGTTGGATCGATCGTCGGGTATGAAACGCGGAGAACGTGAACGGACGAGTGCAAACAAACGCGACAAAGCCAGCACGTCCGATATTGGAAGCACTGGTAGAATGATCGACATATATATGTACGTATGTGTGTGTGTGTATGTATAGAACGTTTGGCTATAAATGTGCGAGAGGTGTGTTGTATACGTTCGACTACGTACGGGCAAGCTACTACGGGCAAGCCGTGCTATAGTCTGTGGACCATGAACAGTGTATGTACATACCAGCACCTTCGCCTGTTTGGACAGAAGAACCACCGCCCTGGTCAGACCCGCAATTCCACTCGCATACGAGTCTCTCGTCGTGCTCCTGGTCGCCCTCCAATTCGGCAACGCGATCAACCGTATTCGAGGAAAATTTTCCTTCCTCGCCTTCGCGCACTCGAACAAACGCCACAATCATCGTCTCTGACCAATGACGTGTTTCAATCGTTACACCGAATCTTTTCGATACGAAATTTTCATTGCACACCTAAGATTGAGATTAAAAATTATTTATTCTTTCAGATTCCAATATTTTCATTATTCAAATTAAATCACACTGTTGAAAATCAAGATGAAAAAAATTCTTTCAAACTTTGCAATCACTCAAATTCTTTATTCTTTTCTTCGTCAGAGATTCCTGAAGTTTTGTTCAAACTTCATATCTCCGATTTTCATTTGTCTTTTCATTTATTTTTGTGGAGCGTTGCAAGCGAGTAAATAAATAAAATAAAAATAGCAAAGACGAAAATTCTCATGGACGTTCGTTTGATGTTTGAGTTACCGAAAAAGCATCGAACTTATGTGTGAGCGGAACGAGGGGGAGGGGGGAGGGGTTGAGGGTCGAGTACGAATGAGGGACGAAGGACGAAGGGAAACATGTTGAAGGTTTTTTCGGTCTACCCTGGTTATGTGTCGGGGCGCGAGGGAGGCGCCAGGGCGTTCTTGCGGGGTCAACTATAACCTTTTCATTAGGTAACCCCGGTGTCGGCCGCGACGAGACGAAGAATCGCACCGCGCGATTCTGCCAAAAGTTTCATCTAAGCATTGACGCAAGCATGGCGAGCAATGATTCACCCTTACCTATATACATATATCCGAGAACGAGAGGAACAACCGGGAGAGCAAGAGAGAGAGAGAAGGAGAGGGAGATCATTCGCTAAACTACAAAGTATATAATTATCAGTGTGCCCGCGGGGCGAACCTTATAATTTTCGTGGCGCCATGGAGAAACTTATGTAGGATAACGGAGCACCAACGAAACGTCGAGAAACTTGGAGACACCTGAATGATAATTATCGCCAACCTCGCCCCCGCGTTCGACCCATATCCCATTGCCACGGAACTTTTCGTTCGATACGTCAATTTTATTTTTGTCACTCAGTCGTCGAAAACACGATTTGAAGCTAAATTAAAAATAATTATTTTTTCATTGAACAAATTTATTCGCTAGAAAAATATTGTCGATGATCGAAATGTAAGTTTTTCATTGCGTTAATCTGATAATTAACTTGACACTTGTTTAATTTTATTTTTGTTCCAATTAAAAAATCATGAGATCAAGAGTACGAGAAATATATTTTTTATCCGTTCGAGTGTTATTTCGATGGATTCTTTTGTTACCCATAGAAGTAATGTGATCATCGACTTCACATTGATTTTTTATGCGGAAAATAAATTTTAAAAGTACGAGAAACGTTTTTTTTTTTTTTTTCGATTTGATGTCTCGAAGAAATTTTTTTTTTCTTTACGATAAAGGATCAGGAGAAATTGGCTTGTTCTGTTATCCTTGACGTTTCGACCTTCGCTACCTTTGACCCTCTAACGTGTGTAACGTTGCGGTTGTTACACCGGTCTAGCTTCCAGTCTAAAAAACCCCCCAGACAGCGTCTGGACACGCAAGTCCCCGCAGTTTCACGGTTCTATGTATGCCGCCTCGGGAACCCGGCCGTGTGAACTAGCGCTCAGCACCGGAACAAAATCCCTCGTAGTTATATGTTACACACGTTATGTGTGTTAGTCGTACACGGGCCTATCTTTGCTCGGGCTTTCTACGAAAATTATTGGAAACGATAATTGTGGGAAACCGTTCGACCGGCAACCAAATAACGCTAACGACCACGACCAGGATGAGAATGTTTCGTACATTGATGAACTTTGTTACATCGTTATTATTATCATTGTTATTTCTAAATTGTGAGATGAATGTGTGAATTATTATCGTTGAGACATGTGCAGAATTATTCGAATAGTCAGTTTCCAACCCGAGGTGTGTTTAATCATGATGACTCCCTTCGTGACGTAACGAAACTAAACCGCCAGATATGTTATTTGACATAATTATTGAGCATATTAAAAATTGTTGTTATTTATCTAAATAATTATTAAAAGTGTGTGATTCATTGTTACGACATGAGCAAACCTATCCGAATCCTCGGTTTCAAATCCGAGGTGTGGGTTTAATCATGATGACCCTTCCTCGTGACGTCACGAAACTAAACCCTCCAGATAGATTATTGAATATAATTGTCGAACAAATGCAAACAGTGAAAAATAAACGAAAAACAAAGGATCCACATCCCGTCTATATGTGGGCGATGCGGCGAGCGACGCAGAGGTTATGTATCTCGTGGAATGCGACAGTGCTGCCACGTAGCTAGCTAATAAGATAAAAATAATTATCGTTACGTCGTGTTACGCGTCTAAAACGTAGATTCCGTTCACTCGGTAGGCTGCAAACGGCTGACAGTGAAACCCTCCACGCCACGACGATCAACCCTCGGTTTTGTACGCAGTCGCGGAGGAAAAGACGCGAGTTTGCAATCGCACATGCGAACTTCTTGGTTTTGGGCCTCCGGCGCTTTCGCATTCCTCGCAAACGACGTTGGCACGAGAGAAGTATGGAACTTTCGTCAGAACGAAATATAAGGGAATGAAATAAACACAAATACCGCATGACGATTGTGGCTGGGGGACGATGGCGGGTGGATCGTCGGGTTGGTCTGAAGAATTATTTTCGTGGAATATTGATCGAACTGTCGTTAATCTTAAAAATGAAATAGAAGATCGAAGGAAATATCTTCATCGATAAATATTTTTTTAATTCCACAATTCATAATGAAAACAAAAATAAAATATCTACGACTTACTCGTTGATTAGTATAAAACGAAAATAAAAAATTCTCGACTGCATCAAGTTTCAACTGTTTTTTTTTTTTAAGTGAAGAAATTAATTCGAATATCGATTCGTCACTCGATTTTAGATACGACTGGAAATAAAAAAATGTATTAAAAATAAACTATTAAAGATCGAAGGCAAACGGAACGCGCACAAACGTAAATTCCAAGACGAGACAAGGGATTAATTATTTTTTTTATTTCATTAATATCGATGTAGCGAAACCACCCACGCGTCCGAACAAAAGTTGAGTTACGGTCAAACGTTTTTCGCGCACCTGATCCGCACGATAATCGTCTCTAATCTTCCACTTTGGTTCCGTTGCAAAGGCATTACACACGGTTATACGTTTTCGTACTTTGTTTTTGTTGCGCCACGGGGTTAGTCAGGACTGCGATAAATCATCTTTGGTCGGTAAATCACGAGCGCAAAAGCGCGGAAAGTTTAGGGTTAGAGAGAGAACTGTGCGGGAGAGAAGTTCGTCCTGGAATATCGCGATAAAATAAAAGCGAGGAAGAATGACGGCTCGCTCGTGGTCCGTCAATTTTTTTTCTTTCTCAATTCTTTTCTCAAATATTTTCGAACTAATAAACCTCGCGCCGTCGAAGAACCCTCGAATTACGTGAGAATTCGCGCTGCAATTAAGTAATTCTCTAAAAAAAAAATTTTCGAAATATATATAACCCGGCTCAACAATTCATCTGACAGCTACAGCACCATTATCGTAGAAACTCTGCACGTCCGTAGATCATACCGGGGTTATCCCAGTCAACAATAATAAAAGAATAAAAAAATGACCAAAACGAAAAAAACAAAATTATTTCTTTAAAAGTAATAAATCAAAATAAGATATTCGACTATTTCCAAATTTCTTTTTCTGGTGATGCAGACAAAATACGATTGAGAAGTCAATTTCCTGAAGTCGTAGCACTCGTAAATGTGTCAATAATACCATTTTCATTCGTCATTGATCCCGTAACAACGATATCATGTTCATTTTATTTTATTTTTTTGTTTTTTTCGTTTTTCCCAGATTCGACAACCACAAAGTTTGCACGAAGATCGATAATACCTTCGCCCGAAGTGGCAGCGAAGGTGCGTAAAAACGTGTAGTACCCCCCAACGATATCCGTACGGTACATCGGTAAACCCGGGCCGAGAGGGCGATCGCGGCAATTATTAATTATGCGCAAGGTGCGCATGCCACGCGAGCCGCACGAAAGACTTTTCGTCGGGGCCCGAAGGCCCGACCCCTCCCCCCCCCCCCACACGTTTCTCTCCGTCCCACACCAGCCCGTTGAGACGTTTGATATATATATGTGTATATAATATCTTACACTACATAAATGAGAGAGACGGGTGATAATATTGCACGAGAACTCGACGACGAGTGCGAGCGAGCGTACCCGGCTCGTCGGAGCTTCTACAACAGTGGTCGCTCGTTGTAAAACCACTTCTCGTCTTCCAGCCCCGGGGCCGGATCTTACCTGGTTCCACACACGTACGTGTATACACACACACACATATTCTTCATCATCCATCCCTCGCCTATGTTCCCACTTCTTATTATTCGTCTTGCCGTATGTATCTTCAGCTTCCACCGGGCGTCTTATTCGGCCTCCTTCGTGCATCGTCTCGCACCGCGGTTTCGAGTCGGCGCACTGGAGCTGCCCACGCACGCGAATTCTTTTCAGACCGACGGACAGACGGGTAACAGACGTCCGCACCATGTCTTCGGCGATGAATCCAACGGTCCAACATGTATACCGAACGTAAGTGCCCCCACCCCCGCTTCTGCCGTTTCGACCGTACCAAGCTTGCGGCAATAATGTCTCGTCCGGAAAAATTTGAGGCGAATTCTCGTGAATTGCGTTCTTAGCGCACGACGGTCCGTTAACCCACTGCGTAGAAACTTGTTTTATGAAAATGAAAAATTGAGCGTTGTGCTTTGCTATGATTAAAGAATTTTTGAATATGAGGGCAATATTTGAATACTACAAACATTACGATTTTTCTAGCATTATGTTGAATTGTTATCAATTTTATTTCATCTTTGCATTGCCACATGATTTATTATCATTTTTTTTTTAATCCAAGGGGATTATCATGCACTTAAAGGACCTTGTATCTATGCCAGATATGCAATTTATTTCAATTACGCTTTCATATGTTTTTTGATATTTGTAGGGTTTCGTACGTCTAATGGAAAAAAATGGAACCCTTATAAGTTCACTCGCTTGCCTGTCCATCTATCCTTCCAGTCGTGTGTCAGAACCGACTTTCTCAAAAACCATGTGACGCAGAAACTTGAAATTTGGCATAGTAATAGATCTTATTCATATTTGCACTCTCATATTTTGCACTAGTTAATACTTAAAAATATTCATAAAATAATTAAAGAGAAGGCATATTAGTTACTCATGTTTCTTTTTTACAAAAGGCTTGTTACGTGGAATACACATTATTTTCCATAATTTTAAATAGCATATTTAAAAAGCTATTCTAAAAAATATACGAAAGCAGAGCATTTTGCACCCCCACTTTGTATTTTCAAAAAAACTGGACCTAACATTTAAGAAAAAAAAATCAGGGAATGAAATGCCTTACTTGGAGCTTACAGGACAATTATAATGAAAGTCCCAGGTCTCATAGATTTTTGAAAGTTAATCTTTCAAACTTATCATTTTATTCGCAGTCGACTGCGATAATGCGATAAACGCCTGGCTATAGGTGGCCATGTGTGGTGCGCAGTGGGCGAGGAGAGAGAAAAATTATAGCACCCTGTGCGCGCGAGTCAAACTCGCACTTGGCCAATTATCTTTTTCATCGAAATAAATTCCCACACAGTTTATAGTCCGTCGCAAAGCTCGCAAGCAGTTCCTACCCCCGGCTGAGCTTTTCGATTCACAATTTCATTTCTCGACGAAGTGAAATTCCTCCGGACTCGTCATATCGTTTCGATCGTGTGTTTTATACAAACGAAGCGAGAGCCCGGTAGTGAAAATAACACGAGCGAATGCACAGCCGAATGTTTCGGTAGGACTATCATCATTCGTAGATTAGCATAATGACACGGCTCTTGAATTTTACATTTCTCCCGGGCAAACGGGGCAACCAACGGCCCATGGGGGGGGGGGGGGTATCAGCATCGAGTGCATAGCTCAGACTCAACGAGTCGACTGGTAGCAAACGCAACAGTAAGAAAATAATGAATAGGATAGTTTCTGGTATTCGATGATTATACGCATCTCGCAGAGACCGTGAGTAAATTATAGATTTGTGAATTTTGGTTTGCGAGGGTGAGACTAATGCGGATCCGAAAGTAAGAAAGGCCAACGGAGTTCCAGTGAGTTTCATCGCCCCCTCACCCTCCTCCTTGTGCCCTTGAGGTAACCTAAAAGTTGCGGGCGGAGTCGTGTTCCTCCGCAAATAAAAAAAAAATTAACAAAAATCACGGCCGCTTCATAAAGATCGATGTGAATCATTATACTACCGGGAACTTGAATAAAGTGGTTGCAAAATTTGCGCAATTATCATTGTCGTTCGACCGTGACAGGTTATACGATGTATTCGGATCGTTGCGCGTTGTTTCGTCGTAACACACTGGACAAGTGCATTGCCGCGAGGTTCAAACATTTGCACGTTGGATTTATGTCACTTGTTAATTATATTTTCCATAAACATCGTACGCACTTCATTCAACGTGGTTTAACGGTCCTGACTGTATGAAACGCTAGCGAACGCTCGAAACTATTCTCGCATGAATTTATGGACACTCCGGTGAGCGGAATTACGCCCGTGAGGATTATTATACGCTTTCGGTACACAAGCATTTTTTTTTCTACCGTCCACTTGTGACAAATTTTCTAAAAAATCTATTTGGTTATTTTTTTTTTGCAACTACGGAATTGAATTTTATTTGATTTATTTATGTTTGTGTGTATAAATTTGATATAAATTGATAAATTTGATAAATATTGATTTCACAGCTACGGAATTGGGTTTCAGTTGATTTCTTTCCAATTTTTTTTTTCAATTTTGTAAGTGCTTATCACGATTATTAACAATAAAATGAATATTATAATGTAATTATAATCATTTCTCTTTTAAGATGATGAGAAAGAATTTCTATTTTCGAACTTCGATGAATATCTTGTGAAAATCGTGACAATGCAAGTGGCAACGAAACAATCATGCAAAACCTTAGTCCGCTGATTTAATATGAGTGACGGCCAACTGTCGAGCGATCGGCAATTTCCACCACCGGCAATTCGATCTCGTCGCAGTAGCAAAAGAAAAAGAAAAAGAAAACACAAAAAAATTATGTAAAACAAAATTAACACGATTTTCAACCCGTGAATTGGGTCAACATTATATCCCGCGTGTGTGGGTTTGAACGGTCGGCTTTTACGAAGCGACACGAATAAAGTCGAGGACGACCGGACGAGTGAGACGAGGTTCGAGATCCCGTGAGACAGACAGCCAGAAGGACGACGAATAATAAAAATAAAAAGAAATAAAAAAATAAAAAATCGCGAGAAACTCGATGGTTTTACCGGTGAATTGCGGTCGAAAGCGGCTGTGGGCGTTGAAAAGGGTGCGCTGGATGATCTCCGCGAGCTTCTATGTGATCTCGTTCTCGAACGCGTTATTCGCATTATCAACCTTGGGCCGGAGTCGAAAATCACGGATACTCGGGTCGAAATGACAAGACGATGAGAAACCGAAAAACGTAGCACTCTATGGGGAGGAGAGAATGCAGAAATACCATGGAATTAGCGAACCAACCCGACGGAATTCGAGAAAATGAGTGTTTATGGTCTCTCTCTCTCTCTCTCTCTTTCTCTCTCTCTCTCTAGGGCTTGCGCACTCATACGTTTATACGTGGTCGCAATTATTATCGAATAAAGAGTCGTTTATACACACCGCTATCTGCCAAATGACACATGATTTTTATAACCCTCTAATTCGAGTTCACGATGCGGTTCGTGTGTGTGTGTCTCACATCTTTCAAGCTACATTTTTTAAAGAGACCACAACTCGCCCCGTGTTCCATTCTTCTACACTGTCGATGCGAAAAACATGCAAAAAAAAAAAAACGAAAAAATACACACAAATGATTTTTGATGCTCTCAAAAAGTCCTCAGGCTATGAAAGCATGAAGCAAACGACGACGACGACGATTCTCGTGATCACGGCAATGGTTATTACAGCGAATGCTTCAAGTCGTCAATGAAAGGGGTATACCGTCGTTTTTTAAAAAATATTTTTCTTTTCGCTTTCTCGTAATATTATACATTTGACTAAATTCGTAATTAATAGCTGGGAGGATCAACTATCGAGGGCGTAACTGACCTCGCTTCGTTGAAAATAATCACGTGTGGCATTATAGAAATTTGGTAAAAGGGCCGAGGAGGTGTACTGCAAAGTATAAGGTATGACTATACATATATGGTGAGTATGGTATACCGATCGTCGAGGGCTTCGCACATATTAGTCAGTCGTGGATCGAGCCTGACAGCGCAAAGACGAGGGTGGCGGATCGAACGATCCATTAGGACTGCGTCGTCGAATCACGAGACATTCGAAATTGGAAGATTACTATCACGCGCTTTCGATACATTTCGTAATCCAGTTTGAAAAAAAAAATAAAATGTATTCCACTTTTTTTTTCGTGGTTATTATCGAAGGTTCGATGGCATAAATTATTCTGGAATGGTTATATCGACGAAAATAATTATCGAACGGCGATCCGACGTCTCTGAGGAACATCGTTCAGCCAACGCGTTCGTACCCACATCGCGCCGACAGTGACTCCGACGATAGTTGAATAAATTCAGCGTGGGTGGATAATATTCACTTTTCACGCGGTAACAGTCTGACCGGTCGTCGCGGTGTCTACGAGCCCGCTCACAGAGAAAATGGAATACGCCACGAGAATAGTTATAAGCGAGATGGACGTGGCGGCAATTGCCGTCAGTCATAACTGCTGGCGTTGAGGGATGGAAAACGAGAATTTCACGATGCACGAACGTTAAAAGCCCCGCGAACGCTGGAAAAACGTTTGATTGAATTTTTTTTAAAACAATCATTTCATCAACGTTATAAATACAAAATGCTTGATGTTTTATTTCACTGTATTTATAATGAGACGATAAATTTGGATATACTCGATATCGAAGCCGCTTGTATGTGTGATCGATGGACGAAACAAAAATGGCGGATGAAACAGTTGGAAATAATTTTTGTTTTCTTTTTGTTTTTTTTAACGATGAAATGAGAACGCGAGTCTGGGTGGAATATTGACGATTGGTCGTAACTCTGTCAATTACTTTTCCCTTTTTATTCTTTTTCATTCGACTGTAACGTTAGAACTGTTGCACATCTCATAATCAGGGGAAAGACTGGAAATGAGGTAAAATCATCGGTCTGTTTTTGCGCGGGCGTGCACCGATGGAGCCTCATTGAAACGAGCACCTCAGCATCCATTTAACTACCATCCGACCTTCTTACCCAAGCCTCGAGTATTATATCTTTCACTACCGGATGTACATTACTTCGCAAGCAGCGCCAGGTATCATCGTAATCTCAATGGAAAAAAAAAATTTCAAACAAAAAAATCAGTCCATGATAATCCTCGCAGTTTCGTCCAATTAACCAATTACGATACCACGCATGAAAAATTCAACTTCTGCGAATCGATGAAAGAAAAAAAACACCATTCAATAATTTTTCCTATTCCCGGATCTTTCATAAACGTAATAAACATTTGCTAACAGCATCCGATTAGCGAAACGTTTCCTCTCCACTCTCGACTGAGTGAAAATGAAACGCGCGAGCGTGATCCGCTCGAAAGCTCCATCCGAGTAAACGGACACACTGTGGTTGTCGGCACGCGGTCACGTGTTACACAGTGAACTATGAAGAACGCGTACACAGCCGTTCAATTATTATTATTCTTTATTTTATTATTTTTTTTTTTTCAGGTTTTTCTTCATGGTTCTGTTAGTGCCCGGTGGATGTGTCTCGAGCGAGGGCAGGTAGATACGCCGCCGGGGTCCGTGCATCGCAGGACCCTGGGTCGGTTTCCCCCCCCCCACCGCTCGGCCGAGCGGGAAAAGAGCGAACTGCAGCGGGTCGCAACGGAGGGCCTCGAGCGAAGAATAAGCGAGCGATGCCGAAGAAGAAGATGAGGAAGAAGAAGAAGAGGAAGAAGCGGGTGGCAGAGTGCAGTGCGGCATGGTCGCAGAGGCGAGGCCCGACGATCGGGGGTAGAAGAGAGGGCGAAAAGAACGCGCGGCGGAGGCGCAGGGGGGGGAGGTAAGAAGAGGAGGCAGCAGCACGAGAAAGGGTGGTGTAAGAGGGGCCTGACACGCGATGCTCGCCTCGGGGAAGCAATCACGCGGCGGGCGGCGGGGGCGGTTGGACGCGCGCGAGGTACCGAACAAGAAAGAGAGAGAGAGAGAGAAAGATAAGGACGAGGAAGGAGAATGTGAAGATGAAGTGGAGGAAAAGTAGAGAAGAAGGCCCGGGTGAGTGGAAGAGGCCCTCAACGGGGCCAACTCAACCTGCCACGGGACGTAGTCAGGCCGTGACTTTCCTCTCTCTCTTTCTCTCTCTCTCACTCGCTCTTCTTTCGATCGCTCTGCGCGATTTTTTCGATTTTTAGTTTGTTTGTTTTATTTTTATTGTTTTTTTTTTTAAATCGTGCTCTCTTTATTCTCGACTCGCTCGTTGGTCCTTACACATGGTCTATCCTCTGCTCCTCATGATCGTCGTTCTCTTCGTCGTTGTCGTCGTCGTCGTCGTAGCTGCGGCTATACGCGCGCACTGCTACGGGGCACTGTGATTACGCGGCGCGGTACACACCGCCGACAAAACGAGATGGTCGGTGCACGCGGGTACAAGACGATCGACTCGCGATGCTGTACTTAGGTTATGTATGTGTGTGTGTGGGTGTGTGTGTGTGCGTGCGAGGAGCTTAACTTACTCGTATGTATATATCGTGTAGATGTGGGGTAGAGTCGCGTTCCGCTCGTGTCCGCCTCCTAATGAGCGAATTGTTCGTACGAATTTACAGGCCAAAGTGCGCAACTATCTGCATACATGCGGAAAGTATAACTACCTGCCAAACTACAGACTCGAAGAAATGGTAGGGTAGACCGGGGTAATTTTTATCACGGGGGAAAGGGTCACGCGTACCTACTACTACAATGTTATTACAGTGAAAGCTTAACAAATTTTCATTTTTATTTATCGGTATATATTAGTTGATTACAAATTAAGCTATCTTGAATTTATCAGATAACCAAATTTCCTGGCTTCTGAATTATTACTCTTATTATTATTTCTATTATTTTTTGGTTGACCAACATTCCATTTTTTTTAATTCCAATATTTTGTAGAAAATTATTTCAAAAAATGCATATTTGCACAGATCTATAATTTACCGTCAACAACAATGAAAAAAATAAAAATACATTTTTGAAACAAAGATTTAAAAAAATTATTCTCGTCGAATTTTCGATGGAAATTATGAAAAACCGTCGATCGTCAGATCGTAACGCACACGCGAACGCAGTTGCGTACGAATGTTGGTCGGGGTTGCGAGGGGCCTGGGGAGGTCGGGGGGTGGGGGGGTCGAATCGCGGCAGAAGCAGCTCGCGGGGCTAACTATGTAAATGAGAACGGAGAACGGATCGCCTCGCGGTTCAATAGACCTTCGACCCTTGGGTCCGGATAATTTGTTTACGAGCAACGCACACGCGGGACCAGAAAGTGAGACGAAAGAGAGACGCGCGGAGGGGTTGGAGAGGACGGCTATGCACTGCGCGTCGCGTTCTGTGGTCTTCGGAGTTGTTGGCCCGCGGGGCCCCGGGACCGAAGAGAAACGCGCGGCGAAGATACAGAAGAGCTTAAGTCACGGCGTTGGTGGACCGTACGGAGAGGGCCATCTCTCAGATTCATCGGGGCCTCGAGCACCTTCTTCGCCCTTCTCCCGGGTTACTTCGTCTTCTTACTCCTCTTCTTCGTTCTCGTCTTCTTCTTCACTTGGCAGCTCTCGGCCAACCCCGCCGCCCCCCCCCCCTCTCACCCTCACCTGCCCCCCACGCACCTCTCATTCCACCGTCTGTACTTATTTCATTCCTTCCATCCCTCTCCCTCTCTGTTCGTCTCTCACACACGACACAAAAAGAGAGATCGAACGCTCGTCCGCTCTATACGATTTACATACGATTACCGGGCAAAGTGAAGGCACGCACACCCACGCCACAATAGCGGGGGCAGGAGGATGAAAAAAAAAAACGGAGAAACTGTATGAACACGATAGAACGAGACTCACGGTTGTTGATCGGGCGCACAGTGATTGGCCTGTGAAACTCATTGAGCGGAAGAGGACGAAGGGATGACAACGACTGGTGCAGGCTGACGGGCCAATGACTGTATGAGCGCGGGAGGCAACAAACCGGGATGGTTTTCGGTCTACTCGGCGAGGATCGCAATTCCCCGGGGGCGGTCTCCAGTGTCGAGACGTCGATGAGCCAAGAGAGGACGGCAGTCGTCGGCGTGGGCCGCTCAGTAGGACCACCGCACCCTGAAGAAGCCCACACCCTTCGGGCGCGCGCAACCACACTCGCTACTCGTGGAAAAACAATGCCTCCACACGCGCCATTATCATACGCCACTGTGTTTGTCCTTCTTCGATGTTGTTCATCGGCGGGGGGGCATTCGCCAACGCGTTTCGAGCTTCAACGGCTTCGTTCATGCGCGAATGTTTTCGCAAGTGCTTCCGAATGGGATTGCTTTATACGGAACTGAGTCGTTGTCCGGCTATGGAACGATTTCCTTTACGTTGTTTTTTTTTTTTTGTCATCTGATTTTGGATCAACGATATACGTGCGACATAATGTCCTGACTTCTGAATTTTCAGTTGATTCAACGAATTCTGGAGTTCTTAATTTAATTCTAGGTTATGGGGTTATTTTTTCTGACGATTAATTTTTTTATTAAAAATTGTTGATACTGTTTTTTTTATTAATTTCCAATTAATTGATGGAACAAGGTATGAATTAATAAATATGAATTGATTTTGAAGAGAGATAAGTGAAAATGTGCTATCCGATAACATCGGTGATGCAGGATTTTTCTGACTCAGATCTCGAGTAGAATATAGTGTTAAGAATGTAGCAGTATTAAACGTAATATGTCGCCATCGCCAAAGCTTCTGAGGAATGAAAAAAATATATAAGTATAACGATTTGAATTTTATGATTGTTCATATTTATATTTGCACATGAATGATGGTTATGACAGGTTGAAAAATCGATTTTTTCATGATCGCAGTCGAGAGAAGTCTGAGAAATTCAAGCTAGACGATAGTTCGCGGTGTGACCACAGATGGCGAGCGCGGCAGACCGTCGCTCGCATCCGAACTATCCAACCATGAAAATCTTCATCGTTCGCTTATAATTCATCAATAATACTTCAGAAACATAATCGTCCAAATTATTTTCGCAATAATTTACTTCGATGATGAACAATTGTGCAAAATATTGCCTATCAATATTTTATCCATCAGAAAAATGATAATAAAAAATACGAAACTTCAGTGAGCTTGTTGCGTAATTCGAAAATTCGTGGACAAACGTTTGAAACGTTGAGGATCGTAAAAGTTGACCCGAGGCTTGCAGTACTCGGCGGGTTCAACGTTAACACGACCGCGACGCTTCTCACTGATGTGTCTACAGAGGCTGTCTCGGTGTTCTTAGCGGCCATGTAGCCGGCACCCGCCATCTTGTAATTAGGGGATCAAGGAGGCATCGCTTTAATGAGCCGGGGGGGCCTGTGCACTCGCGGGTTTGCCGTTCGCGAGCGAGCGAGCGCAGCAACGGCGGCCAGAAGCAGCGACGGAAATTGGGGAGTGGAGGAAGAGTTGCCGGGAGTTGGCTGAGAGGCCGGCAACGGGTACTCGACGAAGATGGGCTCGGAGAGGGGGGGGGGGAAGACGTGGAAATGGAAAAAAGAGACGAAAGACGATGAAAAAGAAAGGCCAGATAAACACGAAGAAAGAAAAGGAAAAATCTTGTGATATAAAAGCAAAGCCAACCGTCGGCTCTGTTTGGGCGGGTGGCGAGCAAAATACAAAAAAAAATAATAATAATAAGAAACGAATGCATTTGAAAAAGTTGAGAAAACAAAAAAAAGGGGAGAGATGAAGAAGAGAGAGAGAGAGATGAACGTCGCGAGTCTTGGAGCGAAGGAAGGGCATCAGCGAAATATTTCAAACTGAAGCTGCTGCTGCGGCAAATGGTAGTTGCGCGGCGTGGCCCGTAGCTTCGTGGATTCAATTGCAATAAAAAAACAGTAAGCCGGCAATCTTACCCGGAGTGGAAGACGAAGAAGGATGAAAGAAATGTTGCGGAGGAGAATGAAACAAAAAAGAAAAAAAGGAAGAAAGAAAAAGAAAAGAGGAATAAAAAAAAGGACAGCCAACGAGTGGTACGGTAGAAGGAGAAGAAGGTCTCTGTGCTTCTGATGGTCTGGTGGTGTGTGCCGCGTCGTGAGCAGTGGCTGGTATAGGTCGAGCCACCGCACGAGTTACGTATCAAGAATCCGCCACGGGCGTGGCCACGGATCAACGAGTACGCGCACCAACGGCTCGCTCCTCTTGCTTGCTCGATCCAAACGTTTTTTTTTTCTTTTCTTCCTCCTCTATATTTTTTTATTTTATTTTGGCATTTTGTTTCGTTGCTTACGGAGTTTGCTCTTTCGTTCCTTCCAATCGACTTTAGTTCGGCTTGCTAATACGGATCAAGTTGCACCTTCGCCGCAACCAGCGGAGACAAACGGAAATAAGTATATCGGTCGGCCAATTAAATATTGAAACAATTAGATTTTTCCATGGTTATGAAAATGTGTCTTTCCTTTTTTTGTTCCGCTCCACAATAAATACAGCTCGATTGGTCCGTTCAAAATGCGTTCAGTTCGCATTTCAGAAAATGAATTGAAGATTAATATAATCACGAAAATCACCCCGAACAATTTTCACTGAAAATAATTAACGATGATGGAAAATAAAATGAAATGAAAATAAAACAAAATGATACTGTGAGGTGAACGTGTATCCACAGATTCATGAGATAATGACTACTCTCCCGTGGAAACGTAATGTCAATTGATAACCACTTTTGCGGTCGATTAATTGGCCCAACATCAGACTGAACGTTGAACAATTTTATAATATAACAGCGAGCCCCCTCTCTCTATATATATTTGTGTGTGTATACACACGACTATAATTTTCGAATTTATTTCAACCACTCGAGAACCCGAACGTGACTGACTATCCCCTCGTACCTTCCGCGCGATTCGACTCTCTAACATGAAGAAAGAACTACTTCATCACACTAGTTCGACACGTAAAACAACAACGATGATTCTTCGACTGGCAACATAGTTACCCCGTTTACGCCGTTTCACCTCGTGAATCAGATACGCAGGTATACATATATATGTATATATTATATGTATCTCAAACACAATATATCACACGAGCGAGAAAGTTTTAGCGAAAGAGTGAAACATAAAGTTTCATATACATTTATATGTCTA
Source organism: Diplazon laetatorius (assembly GCA_963662125.1). Taxonomy (NCBI): domain Eukaryota; kingdom Metazoa; phylum Arthropoda; class Insecta; order Hymenoptera; family Ichneumonidae; genus Diplazon; species Diplazon laetatorius. Next base: position 14,394,187 of record OY759152.1, read on the forward strand.
TATATTTATATATTTATATGTATGTATATATAAAATATGTGTATATAGAATATGTGGTATATAGATGGTATAGAGAGACGAAGAGTCGAGCGGGCGCGCGTTTGCTGGCCCCGCGAGTTGCCCTCGGGACATGCGGGTGTATAATCTTTGGCTGGCCGCTCGAGCAGAGAGCGGAACTAAGAGTTTGGGCCCAATTACAGGGCCAGTACCACCGAACGAACGCCTCCACCTTCTTTCGCGTCCTCTTCTTCATCTTTCTCGTCTTTCTCTGCGCTATTCATCTCTCGTTCTTCATCGTTGTCTCGGGTTATACAGCGACTACGCGAGACGAAGAAGACAATATCCACAGTCCGGGGTTCATCGCGATATTTTAACGCAAACTCTCCACGCCACCACAACTTTTTGATCCTCTCTGTCTTCGTGTATTCGCGGATTTTTTTTTTTCCACCGAGCCGCCAAGGTCGCCGAGGAATTCGCAAAGAATACGGTCTACGGCGCTTGTGGGTGGACGATCAACGCCCGGGGGGGCCCTCCAACGAAAATCCTCGAGCCTCCCGATAAACACAGAGTCGGATGGTTAAACTAAGGAACGCAAAACAACGAAAATAAAATAAAAAAACAACAAAACAACGACAAGGAGAAATGAAAAAAAAAAATAAACCAACGAATAATGTACAAAGCGTTGAGTTTAACCGTTGAATCGCAATTAAAAGTCGCTTAGCTGGTTTTCTAAGTAGAAACAACGTTCGAGTACGTCTTAGCAACGAGTGTGTTGAACCGTGGAGAAAAAAAAAGGAATTTAACGATGATGTGTGTGTGTATATGTATGTATGTCTGCACTGAAAATCGAAGGAAAAATCGTAAATGCTACGATTGATGATTGTTGTGAGTTTTTTTTCGAACATCGAACGAATTAGATGGATATTTAAACGTTTTGATCAGAACTAACGCGAAACGATCGACACGAATCCTAAATCCCAGAGTTCATTCGATCGAGGGATTTTTTTCTGGTGTTCAACGAATCATTCACTTTTTTTTTTGTCTCACAAGTTTTCGCTTATGAATCGATTGATTGAATGGTCGTTCCATCGTGTTGTCATTAGGGCGAGAAGGTGGGGCCCCAAAGCCACAAGTGCCAAGTCCCTCGGGGCTAGAATGTCCGAATTGTGGCGAAGACGGTGAACAGAAGAAGAAAAAAGAAGGTCGAAGAGAGGAAGACGGAAAAGCCACACCGAGAATATATGTGAGCGTTCATTCGATGGAAATGGATATAAAATACTTTCCTAACTAAATAATCATCAACAATTACTTTCATTAGATATTAAAACCAATTTCCAGACAAATATCAATCTTAGATATTCATAATTATTGCGAGAATTATGAAACATGTAATTGTCACTATTATTTTTTTACAAAAGTGTACAAAATACATTTTTGCATCTTGAATGCATGCACCCATCCCTAAACATATATCGTTATATGTATACAGTTGTGACGATCCAAAGTATTGCCTTGAAATTAAGTTCGTGCTACTTATCCAGTCGTGCAATATTTCGTTCTTGTTTAACGATTGTACATCTCTCTTCATTTCTATATCTATCTGTCACTGGTTATTCGTCCGTGGCTTTGTCTTTATTTTTCTTTTCTCGTACGCGAGTACGTTGCAATTAATACCGTCGGTGCGATATTCGAAATACAAACCGTATGAACGAACGTGTGTACGTAACCACCGCGAGGGCGGAGAACGTGTACGCGGGAAAGAGAGATATGGAAACCTGGAACTGTGGTCACATATATATATATATATATATACATTTATGTGTATCTATATACTCATATATAGTATACATATACATATATATCGAAGCGGATAGCAGCGAGACCGGCCTCTGCCGCCGCGTTTGGTGCCCCGGGTCAAATCGATCAGCCATAGATATCCGATGTCGAACGCACAACCTGGACGCAACGCAATTTCAAAAGGTTTTCATTTATCGAGGAGAAAGAGGCGGCAGCGGCCACTCGCGGGCTCGCGCACCCCCCAACATAGATATCGAGACTTATAACCGAAGCTTGCAATCCAAAGCCGGTTAACCCACCCTTTGTTCCCATCGCTAACAATTTTTTTTTTTTTTGCATATCTGTAAACGTTATTAACGACGAATATTGTGTCATTCCAAATTCAAAAGTTTTACGAAATATCGTTTCGGACATTGACGCGTGCAAAAGAAAAAGAGTATTGTCATCGAAAAAATAAATAAAGAAAAAGTTTAGCACGTTGATAACCCTGATATCAATATGCATCTGGAAAAAAATTTCGAACTGGGAGCAACTGTTACGACTTGACTAGTTATGAATAGAATGTTCGATGGATGTGCAAACGCGTGAGAATTTAAATCAATTTCTAACGTACTGGATTGTGGAAGAAAAATAAATAACCAAGAATAACCAGATTGAATGCGGAGGGGTTTGAAAAAGATGTTGGAAAATTTTTCGCGAATGTTGCTTACGTCGTATATGCATCGAAAAAAAAAAGAGGAATATTCTTCGGTTAGCTCGTAGCTCGTTAGAGGGAAACGATATACGCCCGTTGCGTCGATTTATATACAACGGATGTCGAAGAATGAAAGATGTCGGGAAAAAAAATAAATAAACAAGATAGAAGCAAATTTAGTTGCACCGAGAAGAAGAAAAAAAAAGAAAAAAAAAAGAAAATTCATCCTTCCTCGCCCTCGGACGGCTTTACGATGTTTCGCACCCAATCGGGTTGCGATTGCTCGGACTTTGAGTCTATCGTTAATTCTCTCGCCGCCTTCTTCGCCTTCTTCGGTGTTTCTTGTTTTTTTTTATCAAACAATTATTACGTATTGTTGTTGTCTCACTCTTGGGTTACGTATCGTACATAAGCGCGAATGAGAGTGTATATAACCGCTTCATTTCGATGTTCGATCGGTTGCATCGACTGATCGATTGCACAATCGAAAAATTACGTCGCGGTACTGTGAGATGTCAATTTTCGAAAAGTTACATCCTGTTCAGTCCGTCTTCGTACTTATCGAGTCTGCATTCGAGTCAGTGCTCCATCGATAATTGATTGATGGGGTGGGGGGGGGGGGGGGGGGGGGGAACCCACCTCAGGTGTGTATGTGATATATGTGATCAGGTGTATGTATTGTGTATATATACATATACAAATAATACATACATACTATTGATAAGACAATAACGACTTCGAACGAAAATGAACCAACGGCAATTCATTAAAATACTCGACAAAAACTCCAAATCCAAAAAAAATAATATGAGGAAAAATCACCGAAAACACACACAAAGTATTGAAAGAAACGAATTTTCAGACACAAACTACCATGGAAAGGAAATAAAAAGAATCTAAATAATCTAACCGCAGATCAAGTTGGCGAAACGTAAGAAAGAGAAAAAAGAACAAAAAAACAAATACGGTCGTCCATCGCCAAAGCTGTCAAACCAAAATTATGCTACTAGCCGAAGCAACCGAAAACAATCATACACACTATTATGTACCGTTGACTTCAGTGCCCACCTGCACCTTCGTACAAATGTGAAATAACAATAAGAAGAGCGAGAAACAGAAAAATTTAGACCGATCGATAACACGTCCAGAAAATAAAAAATAAAAATAATAAATTGTTCCACACCATGCAGAACGGAATGAAAGTGAAAAATCGTGTAACATAATTTCCTCCGCGTGACACGTTTGCATTTTTTTTTGCCGCAGTTGCAATCGTCATATAAAACAATGATGCAAGTAAAAAAAAAGTGGAGAAATGAGGAGTGAAGGGATGAAGATGGACGAAAGGGGGGAATTTATTATCAATGGGTGGTCGTGTACGTTATGGCTGAGCGGCGAATCGGAGGAGAAAATCAAGAGAGAGAAAGCGAGAGAGAGATGGAAAGGATGAATCGGATGGCATAAGGACAACGAGAGCTTCGTAGAGGGGAGACGATATTGCTTCGTCTCCGTTCGCAATATGAAACGTTTCGCCGAGGCCAAAGATTTCTCGACCGGCTCATAATTAGCCAACATCTATCAGCCCGAAGCTATCAGCTCTTCGTACCCGGCTCCTCGAGACCCACCCTTTCGTCCAACCGCGAGCTGACCGGGCGACGTTATCCTCGTCGTCGTCCTCGTCGTCTTATACCCCCGCCCTCGTTGCCCTTATCTTTTGCCACTCGTTCGAGTGGATCCCACTAATCTTTTACACGGTTGTCGACGAGATTATACGACAGATGTCTGTATTATCGGTCGATCATACCAATCATCTCCATAAATTTTATCACCGACCAAATTTCGTCAAAACGCCAACTAAAAATTGACGAAAGAAATTATTATTCAAAATTTAATTATTCTTTCATTCATCAAGCTCTTGAAAAAAAAATTGACAACAATATATTTTCAACAAATTTTTTAAACAAATGCACATATCCATGAAAATATTGAATAAAGTTTCGACCAGAATAATATTCATGAAAGCTTACAACTGAGAAGTCTCTAAAAATGTCGAACCTCATCCAATCCCTTCGGTATCAGAACAATAGAAAAATATTCAAAAAAATTATAAATTCCTATTTAAATGAAAAATATATATACATTTTCCATCGACCATGCGATTATTCATAAAAACCACGATGGCGGACGATCGTCCGATGGCACGAGTGACCGAGGACAATGCTAAGGACCTCGCTCCAAAAGACCGCCAGACGTCTCATTGCCATCGATGTCGTTCCACGCTAAAGACGACCCGATATGGAATAAAGCCTTCGACCGTGCGGAGGTGGACGAGGAAACTCTCGGTATAGATGCATTATAATAAATCCCGCAATGCGCGAACGATGACGGTGCCGCGTGTGGCAACCGCCGCGTGGAATTATAACTCGGTAATTGCTCCGATAGCTTCGATGATTACCGGAGGGCTCGGTGTAACCGCGTGACGAATGGCTTCCGAGCGACTGTCATTTAATCTGGCTCTCTGGCGACGTTCCGCGTACCGCTCAAAGCGCGCAATCATAACCGCCCCCCCCCCCTCCACTACTTTTCCCCGTCTGCCAACGTGTGCGCCCTCGGTCGGCGGGATATATAACGTTGAAATAGCGCGCGAGTTGTTTGCGATGAGGTCGCGAGGAATGACGATGATTTGCGATTAGCTGGAAGCGGCCGAAGAGTCGTTTCTCGGGAGTATGAGAAACGCACGCTCATACGCGCATGTATGTGCATTTACTAGAACCTCGCGACGCATATATCGCGTCTGTACCAAGGATTAATCAAAAACCCCCTCACAATTAGATGTAACGAGTGAACGCGTTATTTTTTTCATTTTTTTTCTATGTTTTTTTCTTTTTTTGCTTTTTTTATTATTATTTTTTTTTGCTGGGTTAAGAAGCGGCCCCTGGAGGTCCGAGTTGTCACGTCACTTTCCTACCGCGCTATCAGACTCGACCGAGACTTTCTTCGGCTACTTCATATCCAGCGGGCATGCGCGTTATAAACCGTTCGCCCATGTGTCGTATATACCACAAACGTATATAGATACGTGGCAAACGGCTTTGGCTTGTACCGTAACACACCACTTTTTGTATTAGCATAATTCTGACACTTTACGAGTGACGATAAAACGACGTAAACGCGCGAGCGCATACCCCGCGGACTCTGCAACGCACTGTGCTGTGTACTGTGGTGTGTGTGTGTGTGTGTGTGTGTGTGTGTGTGTGTGGTAGCTCGGACGCGTGGATATGTGCACGAGCACATTGCTATGTGTGAGCGGTGCCGGCTAGCTCTCATATGATTAACACACATCGTCGACGCGGCGTTATAGAAAAAGAGCACTCGGCTGAAAAAGCCGTGATAATTCCTCGGTTATACGCGAAATCGCATTTCGGAACACGCGCCAAGTGTGAATTCAGTGAAAGTCATTTTGGTAGAATCAAATTTTTGTTATGGGAAATTTGCGTATCGCGAATTTATTTATTTGTCGAAATTTTTTCGAGAAAATTAATTGATTGTATTTCGACCGAAAGAATCTTTATGTGTTACAATGACGTTTGATCTTTCGTTGCAATCGGGTTAAGACACAAAAATACAATTTTTTAAATGAATTGTTTTAATTCGGTCGTAGTCGCCAAAGCTTCAAAATTAATAAAAAATAATCGGACCGAAGAAATTCGTAATAAATTTTTTAAACATGTAAGATACAATTTTGAAAAAATGTTTTAGGTATTTGATTTGAGGATATAATTGTTGAAGGAGTTTCGATGAACGTATAATTTTCGATACGATTTTTTTTGAGCGTTTGGTTTCGGAAATGTGGTCTCTGACGAATCGATCGAAAAGATTCTTATCGTGACTTACATCTCGCGGAGATGAAATAGAAGGAGCGCATCGTCTGGCAGTGCCAGAGTAGTGTGTAGTACCGGGACCGGTGTGCCACAACGGCGAGGGCGAATCTCCGAAGCGCACAGCCACCCTCCGAGCCCTCGGGGCGAGTGGGGAGAGTGTACGCCCGAGATTACGTGCAACGCCAGCCGGTTTGCGGAATTCAAGATGGAGCTCAAATATCTCATGCAACATATGTAAGCGTGTACATGCTTGCGCAGTGGAATACGAGATGAAATACATATATATATACAAATGTATATATATATATATATTTATATATGGATGATGCATGTCCATTGTATTTTATGCTGCACGAGTTTTGCAACGATTGTCAATTCGATATGTACCGATGTTCGCTCGTACGACATAACCGTCCATGTCGAGTTCTTTATTCAAATCGACGATAAGTTACACATCAGCATGACACAAACGACGAATACAATAATTTTTATAATAAAAATCGTTTTTATGAATCTCTGGACGAACTTGGAAAAATTTTATATCATTGATGTGCCTTCGAAGATTATTTCGTTCATTTTTATCGAATATGTTCAATGATAGACGTTAGGAAATTGAACACTTCGACGATTTTCTGGCATTACATTGTTTCGGGATGGTAATTTCGATATATAAGAAATAAAAAACAAAAAAAAATAATAAATTGAATGTAATAAATAAATAATTATGGTGAACGAGGTTATCTCTTTGTTCTGATTGATGTAACGGAATATTGCGGTGCTCTATAATTGAAAAATATTGGAATTTATCAATATTGTCTCGTCCCAAAAACGTTTTAGATTTTTTACAATTATTTTATTTTATTCTAATGGGGGTTTTTTTTCTCCCATGTTTTTTTTTTTTGGCAGAGTCGAATTTGGGTGATTATTGTGGCCGGGCCGGCTTACACCTGCCGATGAAGGAATTCGTGGGGTGAACGATGAAGAAGAATGAAGGTTTGAAGAACTCGAGGATGTATATCGATGCTCGAATCGCCTCGGGACGTGCCCCCCCCGAAAGATATATAGACGAAAACGAACGAGGAGAATGGGCTCGAACGCTTCGACGGAGTTTTCGCAATTTAACTACGCGATCGGACGTGGTGCCCCTCTCTTCGAGGAGGCACATGCCACATGCAGTTTATCATGATTTCACGTTTGTAAACGTTCTCTCGTGCGGCGCGACTCGTACAGCACGCGCTGCCCCAAAACGGCACACGCTTCCAGAAAATATCTCACGATTTCGTCCAGCAATATTCGCAACAACTCATCCACTCGATAAAAAATTTATACGTAAAATTTTCAGCAAAAAAAAAATAAATAATAAAAAAGTTGCAAAAATAAAAATTTTACAAATCCTTTTTTTTCTTTAAATTTCAGTGAATTGCGAAAAATAATTGTGTTCACCTGCCGATACACTTGCAAACGTCGAATTGAACTCAAAGTCCTGTCATTATCATTGCCATTGTCATTATCACTATTATCTTTATCGTCGAAATAAAAAAATTGTGCGAAGAGAGTAACAACTCTGTCGAAAAAAAAATATTATAACGACGTGTACTTTGAGTTATCTTTCCTGCGCACAGAGGGCTGCTCTTTTTTGCATCCTGTTTATTTTTTCTCTCCCGACTCGAAGCTCGAGGCAGTAGCAACGAATGAAAATTGGTGCTCGTCAATTGCACAAATTTCAGCTGGTGAAAAGAAGATGAGAAGAAAAAAAAAAGGTTCCAACCTGCAGGATAAAATCGAGTGTAACGATCTTGCGGATATTATTTCATTTCAATTTTGTAAGACGCGCACGAAGACGTTTTGTGATACCCGAACGAGAAGGAGTAATCGCGTCGTGAAGGGTGCACACGCGAAGCAACGTCACGTGCACACAACCGAAAAGCTTTTCTCGAGCGTTCGTAGTAATTGGTTGAAAGCCCTGAAAGGGCTCAGGTTATCGCTTAACTCCTTCGTCGTGTAAACGGCGCGCATGGGTCTCGACGGCTGTTTGGCTTCCGCCTCGACGAAAATTGGCGAGAGACGATTTAATTATTTAATCTTGGCTAACGCGAACGAACGAGCCTTCAGCCTTGCCGCAATAACGAGAGGCACAGGTTGCACCGCAGGTACACCGAAGTAACATCGTGAACTAACCTTCTCACCCGACCTCAGTCAACGTTCCACCAAATTTTCTAATACAAAATATAATTTATCAAAAAATTTCACCGAAACACGAATAAAATTTATTCAGTTGAAAATTTATCGAGAAAAAATAAATTTTTAAATAAAAAATTTATGTTCAGTCAAGTTGCAATGATAATTTCATTGAAAAATCAATGTCAACCTATAATATCATTCAGCCCCTGTATTAACCCCTTCACTTCGTGAATTATTCAAAAGTAGAAGTGACTGTGGATTATACATCACGATCCCCATTGCCCCGGTCTTTCTCCGCATTAAACTACAAACAAAAAAAAGAATACAACAAAAAAATGGCAACACGAGTAGCGTCCGTTATAACGAGTGACTGAAAAGTGCATCGATGCACGTGGCAACCGGGTCGAGAGGCTAACAAGTATAACGACGTGATACACGGTGAAGCTGCGCAGCAAGCCCCGAAAAAAAAAATTGGCGGTGAGCGTGAGCGTTTAATTATTTAATCTTCCGGCCGATAATCCAAACTTTTGCCGCCCTCTGTTCGATTGTCTCCCGGCTTGCCGGCCGGTTGTTGCCGACGAATAACGACGAAGGAGAAGAGAGAAGAGAGCACCCGGTGAGGACTTTCTCGTTGTCGGGGTTTTGTGCGTGGGGAGGGGGGAAGATTTTTCTCGGGCTATCGGTAACACTCGAACCGCGTGTGCTGCACTGCGGCTGCTCGGGCCCGCGAGACCTTTCGACGGTGTTCGTTTCCTTTTTACCGCTCGGCTCTCGGTCTCGCCCGGTCACGTGGCGGCGCGTGGCGCAAACTAAAAAAGAGATGGAAAAAAATGAAGCAAAAAAAATAAAAGAACACGACCCTTCGTGCGCTCGGCACGTCCGTGAACGCAAGTTCAGTTGAGAACTCTGGGGCGAAGAACGTCGGAGATTGCGAGAGACGCGAACCCCGCTGAAATTATAATTAACCATCAGTTTTGGGTTTCTCTCGCGAAGGGACTTTGATGGTCACGGCCCGTTGCTTCGTGCGGATTATCGAATTCGATGCAGCAACAACAAAAAATTGGTAACATTGATTTTTGATATTTTTATTGATTTTGTGGAATTAAAAAAAAAAAAAATTCCTCTGCAATCGTGGAATTTGTTTTGTAAAAATGTACTTCAAACAATTTAAATTATTGAAAAAAAATTGCTTTTTTTCACCTCATTCCGGAAAAAAATAGATCGGATCGACCCTGCCGTTTCAAAATTTATATATTAAATATAGTAAATACAGTTTGAAAAATCTAAAAAAAAAATATACATTATGCTTGAACCGTGAACCGTCTTCTTTGCGATAAAGATATAAAGTACATTGAAAGTAATAATAAAAAAATTATAATGACTCGTGAAAAATTTCTTTGCAAAAAAACAATTTCATAACTTTGCGAAAGAAACATGAAAATTTGCTGATTCAAAACACAAATACGAACTAAAGATTATATCATTCAATAAAAAAGAATATTGCAATAATGAAAATTTATTTTAAAATTCGGCCTGAGTCTAATCGACCTTTCTTTTCAAGAATCAGGTTAATCGAACGACTAATTGCAATTTTGTTTGAAATCAATTTTCACATCGTTCACGTAGAACGTGTGACTAAAAATGTGAAAATTTCTATCAAAATTTCGCATGAATTTTTTGGTTCCTTATTGCAATTCATGGGACAGTCATGATACAGTCGAAAATTGATCCGTTTGTTCGTAATGTACTCGAGACTCTACAGCGATACTCCAACGAGCGGCGATCTATGGGGCTTTCGTGTACACCAACAAAAGTAAAACGCCCCCGTCCCCCGGCCCCACCCTCGCCACGACCACTGACACAGTATCATGATTTTAGCCTCGCACGTGTCTACACGGCCGTCACACTCGCACTCGAGCCGTGTTTGCCTAAGCGAAGGGCCACTCGACGGTGCCCTCGCGCACACCGTTGTTTATTAGTCAGGCCCATTAATTGTTTAACGAGCGAGTGCAAACCCTCGAACGTTCCATAGCCTCCCCCCCCCCACCCCCCGACCGGAACATCGATTTCGATTATCGCGAACAAAAGTGTCGAAAGCCGGACAAAACGAAAACCGTGTCGTGTTATTACCCGTATCGATCATTCTGACGAACAACTAACCAGTCCTGCGATTAAACAAAATGAATAATCGAACCCGGCAATTTGTGAAACTTAAAAAGAGCTATAACAATCAAACACCATTACGACAATGCATTTGTTTCACGATAATTCACAAACTGTGTTTGATAACTCTAACCCGTATTTTATTGCTCTTGTTCGACGAACACTTTTATTCGTGAGAAGTAGAATGATATTATTTAATTGCTTTCAATAATTGCTCGTATGATTTTTGCTGTTGTAACAATTTGTTAAACTCACTCTGACTATACGCGCACATGATTTTGGCTGCTGCGGAAATTTCATCGCTGTGAAAAATTTAACAAAACGCGTTTTTTTTTGTTTTCGTTTTTTTTCTTCACTCCGAACCGACGTTTAATTTTATTACAGTTTTTTTTCTTTCTTTTTTATGGATATTTTTTTTATCTTCAGTGAGCGAATGAAATGGGTGCTACATTTTAGTCATTTTGTTCTTATCACCCCGCAGCTACGAGATAAACCTTTTTTCTCGTAATTTTTATCATCGTTAGCTTTTTAACAATAGCTCAAAGAGAATAATTTGAGCTCTCATGGCGACGTGCGAGTTATGATTATTTTTATTATTATTATTGTTTTTCGTGGGTTCACATATTAGTGATTTGAATCGTTTTGCGTACGTTTCTCGCCGCCCGGAGAAAAATAGCGAGTCGCCATGGACGGACTTTCGGGAGCGGAGAGAGAGGGGGGGGAGGGGAGGGTCGGAAAATTACAAATAGCCGGACGTACCAACAGGTTGATGGTCAGAGTAACGGATTTCAACTCTTGTTTGTTCTCTGACGTTGAAATTATTTCCCCGCAGTTTGATATTTGTTTCTCGCTCATGTATTTTCACATATGACAAGTTCAATGTTTATGACACGATAAAAATTAATGAAAATAATATAAAATTTGTTGAAAAAGGAAGTTTTCAACTCCACAACTTTGTGATAACAAATTTTAAATAAACCAAAAGTTTCGCCGCATGATAGGCGACAAAATAAATGTATAAAAATAGTAATTAATACAATTCGATGTTGAATAATGATAGAAAAACGTAATTATCATCATTCAACATCCAACGCTAGAGTAAAGAACATTGAAACAATAATGACAAACAAATAAGTAATTGAAAAGAAACATTTTTATACAAAATAATTTTTCATAATTTTTTTCTTTGGAAACATTTTTCTATATTTTTTTCTAATAACGTGTAAGCTATTAATACAAAGGAAAAAGAGGGACAGAAAATGAACAGATCTTGGAAGGTCCCAGACCAACGGGTTAAGCGTGATTAAAACAAAAATCGACATGGTCGACCGTGCGCCAAAACCCAAAAACACAGAAGAAAAAAAATATATTGTTAAAATGTTTCTCTCAAAATTATTGAAACTACATTTGAAGCGATCTGCATCAAACAGTGAACGAGGCCACTGGCGTAACTAAAAAGAAAAAAAAACAAAGAAAAGAAAGAAAAAAACAAACCACGAGATGCAACAGCATCGACATAACGAGTTGCAACGTCTTATTCGACGAATTATCCGTAATTAAACTCCATAACTACCGACCCGATCAAATTGGGTTATTCTTACAGCACGGACGAGGCTCGCGCCCGAGCCACAGGAGCATCCTCGTTCTAACGTTTCAATCAACCCGTCAACCGAGTCCCCCACAGCTATACCGAAAGTTTCTACCGAGCCTGCAATTACTGCGTTAATTAAATCAATGAACGGGGGCCCCGCCAGTGGCTCCGCCGTGAGCGAACGAAGCTTCGAATCTGCAGTTTGATCGCGATCGAAGCAACCCCAAAAAATGCAACGGCCCCCACGTGTCGCAAATGTGGATCTTTTGGTGAGTTCAACGCCGGTGAATAATAATAGACCGCGTTTCGAACGATTGATTCGCCGGTCGGTAACTCATTACCGACGGAGCCGACGGTTTCGTCGGATAAATGAATTTCGAAAGGGAAACGAAAACAAAATTGTATCGACTGCACATAGGCTCGGAAAAATTGAATTCAGCACGCAAATTTTTTTATCTGACAAGTGGCACGTGTCATTGGAAGATGTGCACGAGCTGCGATTGTAAGAGCAAGGGGGAGAGGGGGGGGGGGGGTGATGTCGGAATTGCGGTTCGCGCTCGGCACGCGAACACGCGGTTTCGTCTCGCGTTTAAAAACGTTGAAAAACAAAAAAAAAAACAGAAAAAGAAAAAGAAAAGAAATTCGTAGCCGCGAAAGAGCGAGCGAGACTGACGATGAGACGAAGACTCCGATCTGTTGGTTGTTACTTCCGTTTTCCGGTTAGCCGCGGGGCCCTCGCGCGCGGTGATGCCGAAGGCGGTCCCGGCCAAAAATAACCAATAAGCGGCCAATAAACGGCGCCGGGCCCCCGGTTCTTCGCCTCGCTGTGCTTGCTCACTTCGCTGCTCGGCTCATCTGTTATCTCACTCGACCACACACGTTTTTTTTTTTATCTTTCTTTTCGATTTTTTTTATTTATTTTTTTTCATGCTCGTTCGACTCTTGCTCTCTCACACGACCGCGAGTAAAAGAGCTACCGGTTAATTACAGGGCTGACCCTACGCCCCGTTAGTCGGGAACCCAGAAGCATCCGGAATCTTCGGTGTAGTGTACCTTTAATAGAACCGTCTTTTCACCGGCTTACCGGGCCAGAACCGAACATGTGAAACTCATTCGTGTCGCACGAAAAACAAAAAAGAAAAAATAAACAAAAGAAAAATTGAATAAATATTCAATCTGTGTGCGATTTAATTGCAGTCAGTGTTCTCGTATCAATGTTTTTTTTCGTTCTTTTGCAATCAGCGAATTATGTCTTATTAACGTGTCATTTTTCGTTTTGGATAAAAATGTGTCATATCGAAATGATCGATGTCCTTTTAGAGATCAAAATTCTGTGTAGATATAGCAGAGAAACAATTTTTCAATAGTTCAACGCGACTCAAAAATAATATGGATACTCGGAATTTTTAGTCGTTAAACATAACTATCTTGCATCGATTGATAATATTGTATACTCAACCGTCTTCAGTCTCACCTCAATAAAATTCACCCCATCAACTTTAAATTGTAATAAAAAAAAATTCAACCAACAAAATTATTCAAATCAATGCTGAGCATATTCCATACCTTTTTCTACAAATACCAATTTTCATAATACAAAAAATATAATTTTTTCATATGCTAAAAAAGATTGTTGAAAAAAAAACTAAAAAAAAAAACGACTTTATTCACTAAAATTGCTATAACTATTTTGCATTTTAACCTAACGTGACTTATTGTAGATTGGAAAACCTTGAGGGTGAAATTTACGAAGTGTGACTGAGAAGAGTGATCAAATATAGTGCCCAAAGTTTTGAGGTAGCGGAAAAGAATAAAAATTCTTTCAATGGTCCGACAACTTGTTATTACTTTACTCGGGTTTGCCGATAATTCCGGTAGTGCGAAATGGTTGATTACGTATAATTGGTTACCGCTGTGAGTCGAAGAGCAGCGAGGAGGATCGAGCGGTCGGGCAGGTCGAGATGCTCGGCCAAGAGGTCGAACCCCCGACTGGCTCGGTGGGTAATACTCGCCAATGGAAGGGAAGCGCGGGATTTCCGAACGGGAGGCTCTTACGGGAGTCGTGCGCTCGCCACGGGGGTCGTGGTACCCCGCAGGGCTTCAACTCCGACACCTTCTTTCCTCATCTCTCGCTCACTCTCTCACTCTCTTCGTCTCTCACGTTCTCTCATTCTTTCTCCTCTTTCTTCCGCTTGCTTTCACTCGCGCGCGCGCGCGGCTTAACCGCTCCATGACGGATGTTCATGCTGAATGACCCGGCGCCTCTTTGCCTCTTCTACATCTGTTTCTCTTCAGCCGTGTTTAGACTGCCGTTCTGTCACGCTCGCGCGACACCGGAATACGCGTTTCTAATTCGCGATGATAATGGTTTTCGATTAATCCGAACGTTGTTGATAGATTCGACGACTAGAGTGCGAAGAAAGAAATCATATTTACGATTGAGATTAGAAAAGGGAGGTGGGCAGACATACCAGTGGTTGTCGGGATTTCCGGTATCGTTCTTAATTTGGATTCTGACGTAACAAAAATTTTGCAAGACATTCCAGATGCAGAGATTGAGTTAATGAAAATTTATGCAAAGTGTTTCGATCGTGAATTGTAATGGATATTAAATATTAGAATCTATTGTGAAGCAATTATTCATATGTTTATGTACATTAGGGTGGTCATTTTATGGGACTTGAAGGACTTTTGATCAGGACACTCTTCAGAGAGGTTCTAAATGAATTACAGAATTTGTTTACAAAATTAAAAGTCATTGATTTTTGAAACCACCATATTAGTTACACCATATTGTTTTTTGTAGGATTAAAAATGTTTTTTAAAAAAGTATGCATCTTTGAAATTCGAGGCTATTGATCGATCAGTCGCAAGATTGTCCATGATTATCGGGGAACGTTTCTCCGAGCTCTGAATTTATATCTTATGCCATCTGAGGGACTCACATCGTTATAACAGTTCGGGTATTTATTCGCGATATACGACAATCCACGATAAATCATCGACCCACGAAATTTTCGGCCTAATGAGTTTTTAGTGTGTTTCAGCGGTTCCTCAGTATTTCCATTCTCCTTCCAACCACACAACTGTATGGCTTTCGAGCCCTATGAAGACTATCGTCGCATTCACCTTATTCGACCTTTATCATGTTTATCGAAAAAGGAAAAAAGTCATTCAAATCGAATACTGAATCGATTCATTTCTCACAAAAACTTTCAATTACTATTTTTCTTTTCTTTCGAATTTCCGCGAGCTCTTGATAATTCCGTCGTTAATCCATTAACATTTTATTCCCACTGATCTCATCGAAAAAAGTTTCAAGAATCAATTATACGCAGTCCCCGACGCACCCCGCAAACATCATCGTAATTAGCAAATTTATTTCCCTTAATTATCGCAAAAGGAAAAAAAAACGGAATAGCATTAATAATAAAACAAGAAAAATGAGACACACATGCCGAGTATCCGAGGCAGTAGATCAAAACTTCAGCAGACCCAAAGCGGCTTTGTCCAAAGGACGATAAAATGGCCATGTAACAATAAAATAAAGTTTGCAAAAAAAAAAAGAAGAACAATAAAAAAAAACGTAGGAAGATGTGCAGCGAGGGGTGCATCAGCCTCACATGGAAGTTGTATCCACGGTCGTGGCAGAAGCGAAAAGAGCAAAAGCAACGTTTTACTATAGTCCGAAAATAATAAATCTCAGAGGTAGCGCGGGAGAGTCGTATGCTCAACCCGGGATTATTAAAGGAGCGAGAAAGCGATCGAGTCTTTTGCTTTTGAGGATGAAGGGAGATGTGGAAGGGGGGGGGGGGGCGAGGGAGAGAATTCTCGCCGCTGTAAAGTATAGCGAAGTAGTATACTAGCTCGTTCACCATTCTCCATACGTCGTGGCCCGAGTGAACGCGAAGACAAGAGAGAAACAAAACGCATTACCGTTTCTTAATGAAGCTGAGCGGGGCCCCTCGTACCAAGACGAACGAACGAACGAACGAACGGAAAGACCGACGACCGACCACCACACGTTAGTCCCCACCGGACTAACGGACGGACGAATCGTCCGACGGTCAGAACTAATTGGAGCCACGAGATATTAGGCGAGGGCGAGGGAGATGGCCGAACCCGAAGAAACGAACAAAAAAATAAGATAAAATAATAATACAACCAAAAAGTTGAGAGGAAAAAAAACTCGAGAAATAACAAAAGATCTAGAGCCACAAAAGTGTATTCGAGAAGGGTGCAAAGGGTTGCAGCAGTTGGGCCGAAACTTTGAGGGGGGAATCTTGGATCGCGATAGATTGCAAATCAACTGGTTACAAGTTTACACATACCAACCGCCCCTGCTCGTGATGTTTGTTCACCGATATTCCCGATTTCCGACCCAACATCCAAACCCCAAACTTTCGATCTTGACGAATTCAATGTGTGGACTGTGAATTCATCACTTTCCATGGAATCCTCAAACGTGATAAGTTTTGTGTATTTGCCGACTGGCCTCGGGTTCGATGGGTTCGTTGGTCTTCGCAGAGTACCGACGAGTTATATCGATCGAAAACTTTGACCAACTTCGAAGGGAATCGTGGACGCACGATGAATAATAATTTCGAGGAATAAAAAGTGGATCAAACGAGTAATTCAGGGAAAAATGTGGTGATGTACATCCAGGTGGCGAGTTACATCGTTTTATTCTCGTACTTGGGAAACTCGGTACGAGAAACGAATTATACGACGTGTATTAAATACTCGTTAACTGTAGTTCAACTCGACGCATCAAAAACGATTGTCGTTGCACGCGATCGACGTAATTCGCCCGTGTCTCATGTGCTTCCGGACTTTTGTCCTTATTTCGTTCATCAATTTTTTTATACTATTTATTTGGAATTTACGAAAAAACTGAAATGGAGCTTTGAAAATTTTCAGCAAAGGTTGACGGCAACGTGCGTGATTTTCGACCGGAGAAAGGAAACAAGCGAGACTTGGACATGTTCGACGGGGAGAATTTGTGGAAGGGGAAACGCGACGCGATTGTTCGTGGCGATAGTGCCACAAAACCCCATTTCGCATCTTTCCCGAGCTGTGATGATGTTTTAATGCGTAGTTTTTTTTTTTTTTTTTTTTTTTATTTTTTTTTTACGTCGGACATCACGAAGCCGTGTACACGATTATAGTGATCTCGGGTTACGACTAACGCGGCGATTAGCATCTTTTTTATTATAATATGTGAAATTCGGGTCTTTTGGACGCTCGGTGGACCCCATAGCGTTGTGTATCATTATCGAATTATAATACGAAAGATTGTAATCATCTTGAACAAAAATTTCGTCTACGAGATACACGCCTACACGTTGAATTTTTGTTGTTTGTTTGTTTATTTATTTAATTTTTATATATAATTTTTTTTCATATTTTTTAGAAATATTTTTATTGTCATAATTTTGTTTCTTTTTGTGACAGATCTGCGAGCCACGGGCTTTTGGGGCTGTTGTGCCTCATTTTTGACGAAAAAACGGTGATCACCCTTGCGAAGACAAAAAAAAGTTTTACCGATGCGAAATTGTGAAAGACGCGCGGTCCATCTTGACCGGTCACGCGTTCGAACTGTTTTTCTTTTTTCTTTTTTTTTCCTTCGTGTGCAGGCAAACCCAACGACGCTTTCACTTCGCCACTTTAAAACGTATATTCCGTCAATTTTCTAGTCGAGTAAGCGCCGGTTGAAGGGTCCTTGTGGATCTGGCAAAGCGTGGACTATCCTGTTACGCGATCTCGATTCTCCGCCTCCGCCACTACACGCTCGCTCTCGGTGATCACGATTGCAGACGCCAGTCGAGTCCCGCAATCAAAATTCAAATCACACTTTTGCAAAGCTCGACATAAAATCGATAAACGGATTCTGGGGCTCGTGAATGAGTTTTCGCGAAAACGTCGGAGATAACATACGCTATGGATTGTCACCCGTTCTACGAGTCCCTACGAATCTTTGAACAAAAACTTTTCGCGTCGAATAAAACAAAATCCCAATGAGTAACAAATTAATGAATTATTGCAAAAAAATAAAATTCACAATTTCTTATATTTTTAAAATTCTTTTTAGGCCAATAATAATCTGAAACCTTAAAAATCACGCTTTAACAAATGTGTTCGACAAAAGTGTAAATTTTCAATTTTTCTTCACGTTTTATTAATCGCCAAAAAAAAATCGACTGACCAAAAAAAAAATATAAGAATCGATTTCTCAAATGATTACAAACTAGGCCGTTCAAATCAGCATTAATCATCGGTACATTCAATATTCACAACTTCGCCAAGCTCTTCAAACCACACGTTCAAAACTATAATTTGTTTTTTTCAATCTAGGTGGATGGATAGTTTTAAGAAAGAAAAAAAAACAGTAATGCTACATTTGTACCTCAGAGCAGATTGAACATTCCGTTGGAAAGACAAATCTCTGTGGTCCAGATGACCGGGAGTCATCGCTCGGCAATGTTAACACAAGACTCGAAGATAGACGAAGAGAGAGAGAGAGAAAGAGACCGAGAGACAGATAGATTAAAAACCAAAAAAAGAAAAGAAAGAAAAACAAAAAACAACGAGATCAGATATGGAGGAGCGAGCGAGACAGTCGTTCAATATAAATGGTTTTTCTATATTGCATTTCGCGTCTGCTACGCGCGTTTGAGACGCGGTTGCCCGAGCTCCGGACATGGACATGGGTTACCGGTTCATTTAAATAAGTTAAGGGTCTCTCTCGCTTAGTGGCATAGCGCGCCGGGGTCCATTACAGCTGGGCAAAACCGGCTAATTACCTGCCTGACGTGAGTTATAAACTCCCCTCTACATCCCCCCTCTCACCCCCGTTTTCTCAATGCTTTTACGCTCCATCTTTCTTTCACCCACACTTACAAAATCTCCCGACCGCGAAAGCGCGCAGGCGCAGGCGCGCGCGCGCTCTCGTTCCACGAGCCTCTGAATATCTTTAACCCGATCCGAATTTTTACAACGAAAACGGGTCCGCGCTCGTTCGTTCCGACTCCCTCGGCTCGATTATAACATACACATACACCTATACACATATACATGGAGAATCGTATTCACGAGAATAATTTTCGACGGGACCACCGGCCCCGCGACTCGGGGCTTTCATTCGCAACTTTTTGGACCTTGTAATATCCATCCTATCGCACCCCCGCTTGATTATGATCCAATTATCGTCGACGAAGGGACCCCGAGTGACTCAGAACCTCATGCACCATAATCGATTTTTAATAGTATCCTCGCACGACTCGTACGTTTTATTTTATTTTATTTTATTTTTTTTTTGTTATCCTTCAACATCAAACGGAATATGATAATTTTTATTTTTTTTAACTTTTAAACTCCAACGTTAAATACTTTTGTCAATTTTTTTCGTGGGTAGGCTTTTGGTTTTTTTTTGTCACGTGTTTTTTTTTCGTCATGTGTAAAGGTTTGCTTTGATCAAGATCATCAGAGTGCGTGGCGTGTGCTTGCGTGTAGTGTGCGGAGGACAATGCGGTGACGAGCCTTCCCCCCCCCTCCGCCCCACTCTATCCCGGCTGGGGGGACCCTTCGTCCGATCTGGGATTGAAGAGACGAAGGAGTGGCAAAGTGCTTACACACGAAGAGGTGAAGAGCCACGCGTGACGTCTGTCGTCAGGATGGAGAATGCGATTGAGAGCTGTAAATCGCTGCGAAGCGGGGAGGGGGCGAACCCTTCGGCTCTTGCCCGGTCCCAAACAGGTGCGTAGGAATTCGGCCGACAGTTGTAATTTCGTAATAAACGATGGAAAGGACAAGAGGAGGAAGGAGAGCGAAGTAGGGGGAGGCGAGAGAAATGGTCAGAGTTGTCTGCGTGGCTTTGTGTGTGTTTTTTTCTTTCTTCGGCTTGTTTTGCGCGACCCAGCGAATTAATCTAGTTTGTCATAACTGTGGGCGGGTCGGTTCAAAGGGCCGCTAATGAGAAAAAGGTCCGAACTGCTGCGGGTCTCTCGATCTTCATTCCACTTTTGTTTTGTACCTCACCAATGTTCGGTGATTTTTTGATTTGCCAAAGACGACGAGCTGCCCCTCGCATACGTCTTGGATTCGAGAAATTGAGGAACGAAAGATGAGACGTTTGGCAATTTGAACAGCGACAATTTGTCACTGCGATGAAATATTTTCGATACAGGACATGTGGCATACGTTCGATGGAAATGTATTTACTATAGATTTTCAAACAATGAACTCTAAATGATTTTTCTTTCAAAAATACATTTTTTAATGGAAAATCTATACATTTTTCCGATGTTTGTGAATAATTTAGATCGATTATTGTTCTGCAATGAATTTTCATATTTAATGAACGCTAAAAGCAGCGATTATTTTTTTTTTTAAAGTATGTCAAATACGTTACAAATTTTATTCGAAATAATATTCCAAACAAATAATAATAAGTAATTCTCATGCAATAAAATGTTATAATTGCGGGTCGGTCCACACACACACACACAAAACGCACACGATTTCTGGATGTCTTGCAACATTTCGAACATGTTGGTCTCAAAACTCCTATAACTAAAATTTTTTTGGATCGTCACATAGATTTTTCTACGCAGAAGCAAAATTGACAAAAAAAGTCCATGTTATTGTTTTATTTTTATTTTTTTATTTTTTTTCAAATTCGATGACTTGATTTCCACGTTGACGCAAAGACCTGCGTGAATGTTGTCGCATGTGTGTGTGTGTCTATAACGTGGGATACGACACGAGGAGATGAGGACCGAGCTCGAGGCGAGATGACCCGGGGGACCGGTAAGTGGTTCCCCGGATTATTCCCTTCCCAGGCGGAGGATACCAACGTGACGCGGGTAGAGAACTGGCTGAGCCACCGACCAAGGACCACACGGAACGAGGATCCGGAGACAGAACGTCGTCGTCCCTTGCATACGCCATAGTCAACGTGTACACATACCTTTTGCGACGAAGAACCCACACACACACGCACACGCACACACGGAGCAGAAGAGCAAGCGTGCGCAAGCGGAGGGAGTCTATTTCATGGTTAATTTGACTAACTCGATTTCACCGCACCACCATCGCGTCACCGCTACAACTACAAGGACCCACAGAGCAACGAGGACGAGGCCCTGCCGAGTTCGAGCCAACGAGTCCTTCCATCGTTCGGAAAACCACCGACGCCAAAGTGCCGCACATTTCCCCCCCATGCCCGATCCTCGACCCACCCCGGGCCAACGAACCGATGGCTGGGTTATAGGGCGAACGGACCCTCGAAACCCCCGAACCCTTCGTGCGACTCTAACGCACTTCGATGAACTTCGCTATGTTTTTTTACAAATCTTCACTTTTGACTTCACAATTCCAGTCTTTCGTCACAATTCAACCGGGGAATTTTCCCGGTTGAAATTGTAATTACGTTGGAATGAGTCTCGAAACAGAGAGAGGTGAGCATTTTTATGGCAGGTGTTGAAAATTGGAAATTTAGGGTTTTTTTCAAGTAAATTTCTATGAAGTATGATAAACATTCTATTATCATTTGCGTACGTAGTTTTTGACTTTTTTTACAAACTTTTTGTTGAAGCAAAGTACTTTTTAGGGTTCCATAGCCAACTGGGAACCACAGGGGTTTGGTCTATCCATCTGGATGTCACATCCCTCCCATTCTCTAATCAATGTACGAACTGAGATGAAATTTGATACAAGGACATAAATTTATGACCCAAACACAGAAATGATGATTTAGAAAAAAAATCCACTTCTTGGACCACCCCTTCCCATAGATTTGGAAGTGAACTCGACATTCTTTGTTCACTTACCCCATTGAGTGAGGTGTTTTTGAATAAATCTCCGAATATGCGACACAGAATGTTTCAGGAACTTTTGATTCTAATCATTTTAGGAACTTGAGTTTCCAAAAACTTTAGTCACGAGATATTCTCTTTCAAAGTCTCTAATTTCGAAACGATATATGCGAAAAATCGGATGAAAATCCGGAATGTAGCTTTCAATCATTACTTCGAATGAAAACCAGAACAAACATTGTAGCAAAAATAGTTTATGGGACATTTAAAAATAACTATTTTTCGAAAGCAGGCAAATTTGTCAGCGTGAAATAACTCCCGATACGTATTACAAGAAGTTTAATAAAATATTAGTAAGAATGGCTATCAGAACCCTATCGTGTGCATGTCAACACGCTCTGGGCCAACTCTGGGTTTTTCATGCAGTTTTACGGTTATCTAAAAATCGAGAACACAGCCAGCAGTACGCTTGGGTGAAATAGTTTTTTTTAATGCCTAGAATTGAGTTGAGACTGAGGACACCAAGCCCAGTACGCCTCTGTATTCCTCACCGTGCTATCTCCAGAGCCTCGAGTTCCTTTTGAACGTTGCTCGGGTCTTTGTGCGACGAGTCTGCGATGCTAACGAGAGAAAAGCACTTTCGGTGCGTGGATGATAAATATATGGCTCAAGAAGCGTACCGGCTAAGGGTGTCTTCACCGTAGAATGTGCCACTGGTACATTCTCCGTACGTCTTTGCTCGTGTTTTCCCGTATCGTCGTGAAACGTCGGTGCTTCACGTCATTTTCAAGTTACATAGTTAGAACTGTGTGCCTACGTTCGCCACTCTACCCAGTGCAGGATCTTCTGTGTCAACGTCTCGTCGTCTCGACTATTTTTTCGTGACAAAGGCGTACCTGCGTCTTCACTCGAAAAAAAATGAAAAAATGAAAAAAAAAAAAAAAAAAAAACAACCAAAAAAAAATGTAGAATATCTCTGTACGAGAAGTAAAACGAGAAGGTTGTGCAGAAAAATCTTGGAAAAGTAACGTGCAAATATTAGTTGAACACTGGACTAGTCATTATTTCTTCTTTGTGACTGAAAATGCTCGGTGCTGGTGGAGATACGAGGAATTGTGCAACGATATGTCTTTCGCAAAAGGGCAGAACAAAGGAGGGTGTCAAAGCGCACAGCTTCAAGCCTCTCCGAACGTCCATCCCTTCTTCTCTTTCGTTCACGGCGTTGGTACACCCCCTACCGCCCACATATTTTTTGTATTTTTTCATTTTTTGTATTTTTTTCCGTCTCTGCCTCTTCTTCGCACTTCCTTTCCTTTTTAGTTTTACTTTCGTCTCCCGACATTATGGAGTACAGCCGGAGCCCACGACGGATCCTGACTGATCAAGCTACCCGAAACGACTGACGGCTGCGCCGAATGAAACCGTTCCATCCCTCACTCTCTTTTACCTTTGTGTAGGTGTGTATCTGCGTTTTTTTTCGCTATCTCAGAAGATAGAGGACTTGATTGAAAGACTTGGGATTGAATATTCACTTCTTTCATCTCTTTTTCTCAACTCTCTGCGATCGAATCGAGGTAATTTTAGATGTGGCCATGGTTATTTTTTTAATCGAGTTAGAAGGAACTTTTTATTTTAATTTTATTAGTTCGTTATTATTTTCGTCATTATACGTTGATGGAGCATGAAAAATGAAAATTTTGAATACATTGATTCGGGTAGAAGGTTTTTTTTTTTTTACGTCGGTGAGATCGTGAAGCTAATTATGACGATGAGTTCATTTATGCGGTGTGTTGCCTGTAAACGCGGGGAGAATAACCCAACCGAATTTGTCTTGTGAATTATAGAAGAATGTGCCTGTCGACACTCGTCGACAAAGTGGCTCGGTGTCCAAGCGAGGGCCCCATTGTATCGAAGGGACCTCGAGTATATTCCGTTTCAATGAACTCGTCAGAGTGTGTACAGTGGAGCTACTGCTGGTGGTGGTGGTGATGATGGTGGTGCGGCTGCTTTGTCATTCGGCTTAAACAACGGGGTATCGCCCACCCTAAATAACCGTTTGGTGGACGAAACCCGTTCACGATATTCGTCATTTATTCAGAAACTCACTTTCTTTTCAAAGAACAATTCGCTGAAATTGATTTTCTTTCGTAGATTTTTTTTTTCTCATACAACAACCAAGGTCGAAAATGTTGGATCGAGATGGTTATTGATTCGTGGGTTGCAACGAGATGTGAACACGACTTTTCAAATGCACCCTTCATTGCGGCACGGCATGACGGTTATTTCAAACCAAAATGAAATTGAAACGCAATTTGTCGTCCCCCTACAATTTTCCGTCCGGTGTAACTCGGTATCCACCCATCCGTCTGAATATTTCCCTCGCAACCCATCACGCGATTACACTAATTCAGGTATCATTTATTTTTCGTTCACCCTTGCCCATCCGACGTGGCTGGTTGCTGCACCCCATCGCCCGGGTGAGATCCGCAAGATCACCGGGCAACTTTGAAGTACGTCGGGGTTTTTTGATGTAGCCACCAACTGTTCTACCCCTCCCGCCCCTCGTCTGGCTCCGCGGTACCGTTCAACATGTACCAACGTCATGCAAAACAGTGAATCACGTATCAAGGGCCCGGAATATATTGTTTTCTGCGACAATTTGCCCGACTTTCAATGTCCATGGGACAACATTGCTCACAAAGATCGAGAGATAGGAAGCGAGTCATCAAGCTGTGCATAAATTCAATTCGAATCGATGAATATTTATTCATACAAAATCTGTTATTCTAATTTTTGTTCGTTTCAGTAATTGAAATAAAATATCTATTTTTGTATTAATTCATATCGATCTTTATCTATTCACAAAAATGTTGAGTAAAATTGAAAGTTCAACGATAGCTTTTCCATGATATTCAAACGGAAAGAAAAAAATGAATTCAAAAAGAACTTCTAAACGTGTTTTTTTTTAATTGGATCGACGAATAGAAACTTTTTGTTTTCAATTTGTCACGGTTGAAGATTGATTCTTACATCGTTCGGAATATTTTTTTTTTGTTTATATAGGAAGAGAGGAAGAGAGAAAGAGAGTGAGTCGGCGAATGGCCCTTTTGGTTGTCGAAGGTTGATTCACAATTGACCCGTTTGCTCCCACGCCGCAAAAGAATTATGCACGCACGAGTCGGTGACAAGTACGCAGTTCGAGTGAGCTTGTGGCAACAAAGTATCAATTCTCGAGATCGATAGCGGGTCGACAAATCCGTGTGCATTTTTCGCAGTGGGTACCCGAACCCTTGTTATTTCAAGGGACGACACGTACCGCCGCTCGGCAATGGCCACGCGACCGGATCATGCTTTATTGGAAAATGTGCAAATAGCCGCTTTTGGTCCACCAAGAGCGATCTCATAAATATCCACAACCCACAGTTCCGAATGATCAACGAACCACTCGATTTTTCGACGTTGCGCGCCGACCCTCGTTGACTCTGCGCGCCACGTGAAAATCTTGATAAAACAAACCCTTGGCCCGTCACGTCACGAAGAAGCGAACGTAAGCGTCAAGGAAGATCCCATATTCCGTATAAACGCGTGTGGTGGATATTCAATTGGTTTGAAATTTTGAGGATAACTTCGTTTCCGGAAAACGAACGTGGTGGACCGTGAATCACAAGTTTTCGTACGTTTCCGGCTATGAATTTCTCATCCCCGGAGGGCGAACCATCGGAGGACCGGAAATGTCATAACTCTCACCTTGGACTTGATTCAACTGCCCACGATTAATATGAATATCCCTATTTTTTATATTCTTTGTTTCTTACTCTTTTTTCGGTTTTATCTAACGAGTCCACAATGCCATTATTATTATTTCTTTTATCTAGAACGTAATACGATGAATTTACGATAAAATATCAGTAAAACAATTTTTGAATGTTCATATTGGTCTATTGCAGTTTTCGTTTCTATAGAAAATAATAAATGACGAGATCTGTGCGACCGTGATTCGAAAAATCACGTCACAAGTTACTATTTCACCACAACATAGCTCTATCCCTCTATGAGGAATCAAAATGATACTAAAATTAATGATAACCAATAAAAAATCAGGACTTGCAGAAAAATTCGATAAATTTCCTAATGAACAACAACCGGTATAATGTCATCAAGCTTAGTTTTTGGTTGCAGCCTTCGCCAACGTTGCAAAGCCTCGTGAAAGTTTCGAGTAACCGGTCTGTGTAATCGAATAACGTTCGCGAAGATAGTTCACGGATATTTTTCTTCTCTTGGGGTAACGAAGTTAAGTCACGAGTCTGGGGCTAACCCGGTGAGCTGCTTCGTACGCCTCACCCGAGCTTCGATCGAAATAGGTTTAACCCCCCGGAAAACGTAGTCAGTTTAGCCAACAGTTTATCACAAGTTTGACGGCACATTTACAAACAACACCGGTGAGAGTTAAAATGTTTTGTGTCGTTGATATTGATTGAACGATTTATAACGTTAATCAGTGATGAAAATCATCGAGTAAAATACATTTTTGTGTGTCACTGAAAATAAAGAATAATCGACGAAATTGTTCGTCATGTATTACACGAGTACACTTACCTGCCAGGCGTTCGAGTCCAGTGCTAGATACGACATGTTGTCGCTGGATTCACCGGCGTAGTTGATATTCAAGCAGTTGTTAGTTGACCCCGCCGTGATGTCCGTCGTTTCTCGGAGCTTTCTCCACTCGTCAAATGTCCAACGTCGATACTATTTTCGTTTTCTCTCAATTTTTTTCCTTTCCACGATCACGTATAGACGTCACGTATATCACGTATAGAAGTGACTAATCACGTCGATTGGATAATGCACACTCACGTACCGGCTACTGATAACATTTTCAACGTCATTTTTTTTTCTCACGTGATAACAATAAAAATCCTGGAACAAAAAAATCATGGATATCAGTTACTAACACAATGATTAATTTCAACCTACAGAATGGTCTTTGATCAATTCGTCGAGGACGGAAATTTGTGTGTTTGGACAAATAATATTGCTAATTTTTTATCACAGTAGAAAAAAATAGTTGTGGGTTGAAGAATTAAAAGAAAAAAAGTTGTCCCTTTGGTTTTCCAGGTGGCAGACCGTGGATCCCGAGGGTTTCGCGTCAACGCGAATGCTCGAAAAACTTCGTTAAGCAAAGTTAAATACGACTCTCGCGGGAATTCAAGGAGTGCGAGATACAACCGCACGTCATCTAATTGCAAAAACTTTGTCCACCGACTCGCTCTGCTCGAATCAACAGCGGCGTGGTTTTTCTCCAGTTTTTTTTTTTTTATTCTTTTGCTTCTTATAATTCTATAAGAAATAATCGCGAATTTACGGAGTCACGAAAAGTTTGCAGTCACGAGAGATACGAATTTTATTGAATTTTCAATCGATACTCGCGATTCGACAATTGACTTTAACGATTTTTCAACGAACTATTGATTTGACGTACAATACTCGCAATATTGATTTATTTCATACGAATCATCGAGCATCGAGCTTCTGAACGAACCTCCGGGCAATTGAAGTGGCTGAGCCTCTGTTGAAGATTTTTTTTCACGTCTTAATTACAATGTAATTTCGAATCCAGATATTCACAGTTGATTAAGCAATAATCTCGTACATTTTATCACACATTCGAACTTATATTGGTGCATCATAAATATTTCTCTATCATGAA
The DNA here is from genome assembly GCA_963662125.1 of Diplazon laetatorius. NCBI lineage: Eukaryota > Metazoa > Arthropoda > Insecta > Hymenoptera > Ichneumonidae > Diplazon > Diplazon laetatorius. Next base: position 14,422,013 of record OY759152.1, read on the forward strand.
TAACAAAAAAAAAGGAAACGGAACGTTAAACACTTTCGAGAATTTAGCACCACAAAACTCACCCTTTTATTTCCGCACAAACGGTAGCCCCGAAGCCGACGATCAATGACACTACGAGTACATAAACGCGAGCTCCGGAAGAATCCGAAAAAACAAACCCCCACTATCCCTCAACCTTAGTCCGCTTAGCAATCGCACCTCGAAAAAATATCACTACAAGCTCAAAAACAATTCAAAAACTATCTTCACCAAAAATAACAACAACAACAACGACAACAAAAATTAGAAATTCCAAAAATTCACACCACGCTCGAGCGTCGGTAAAAGCAATTATTTCCGGATGGTTTGAATAAACAGCCCGGTGAGCGACACGTCATGCGACATCGGTAGCGAAAATTGAGTTATATCTCTATTGTCATTCACCGTGAAAGAGTCAGTCTCCCCGCCGCCCCCTCAACGTTTCCCGTCTCCCACTCTTCCCCACCTGTCTTCTCACTCTTATCTTCCCTCACAGCTACACGCTCCAAAATCACCCCAAAAAAATCTTCATTCCCGTATCTCTCGTACGCTTCGCACAATCTCAAAAAAAAAAAAATAATAAATCAATCCTTCCCCCCCAAATAAACAAAAAAATAACGAAAAAAAATAAATAAACCCCCGTATTCGCGATGACAAAGTCCCGCGGTTGCGACGCGCGTACGTGCCCCGCGCTAAAACGATACTGAACTTCGGGTCCGGGTGTTCTCGTACCTCGCGGTTCAGCCGCGTTGCGTGTAGTCGCGAATATACGCAAACGTCAAACGTCTTCTGCACCTCCACCACGGATTTCACGATAAACGTGTGCGCGTCCCTTCTCCGTCTTCGTTGCGCGCGAATCGTTATCGCGATAATTCCGCAAGCAATGACGAGACCAAAGGGTGAGAAACCCCCCAAAAAAAAACTAAACAAATTCGGAAAAAAACTCTAGTAAGCACGAGTGAGATTGAAAAAAAATCGTGAAAGCGAGCGTGTGTTATTTCCGCGTGACGACGGTATGTAAAACAAAACGGATGACGTGTTACGAGATGTGATAAGATAAGATGATAAACAGTTTCGTTGGTGTGGTTGTGTATTGCCGAGGACCGCACGTGGCGCGTCGCGACGTCGCACTGCGCTCGAGGCGAGAGGCGCCGTGGCGCCCCCGCCGCCTGGGGGGTTGGTGCTGGGGTGTACCGCCTCCAGTCGCAGCATCGGGGTATACGACTCTCTCTCTCATTCTCTCTCTCTCTCTCCTTCTCTCTCATCCACCGGGTATCCCCCGATTTTCCATCCCCCTTCGCCGAGCCTCGCTTTCCCTCCAACACACAAACGTGCGAACCCTATCGCGCCCCCTGTACGTCGCTATCGCCAGCACATCCAGACTCTCCTTGTACATGTGCATACACATACACGTACAAGCGGGATAGATACATTCCTATACGCGCACAGCATCCACTCGGAGCGTCGGCGCACTCGTTTCGTCACTCTCTCTCTCTCTCATCTCCACCCTCTCTACCCTATCTTTCTCTCCCGCTCTGTCCCTCCGCGCCGAGCAGGGCTCCCTCTCTTCGGGTAAGGTTTCCCCCTTTTCCGCCGCCCCGCTGCAACCCCCCTCCCCCCGCCCCTTCCCACCACGTCTACATACGCCGATTACGAACGTCGTACACCGCGCCACCACGTTTATACCACACCCCCGCCACCGCCTATATGTTCTTCTTCCCCACTCCTCGACTCGGGGCGAGTCGACACGACACACGGACAAACGTGAAGGTACATATACAGATATATTCCGCGTATGCATATCGCATGTATAGCGTGGTACGCTACGACGTCCCCACCCACGCGACGAGAATCCACGACTAACAGCCTCCTCGTAATATACCGACGGAATTTCGTGGTGTGTGTGTGTGTGTATGGGGGTGTGGGTGCGTGGAGCCGGTTGCATGTATGTACGTTGGTCCATGTGGAGATCAGAGTCTGCGCACCAACGATCGATTTCTCCCACTACTTCGTTCACGGCGAACGAAGAGAGACGGCGAGACACGGCCACGTGAATAGGACGAAGACGATGCCGATTAAAGATGGAAGGGCACGGAGGGACGAAGACACGGTGTGCCTCGTGGTGATGCCGATCGTCTTATTCTTCTTATTCCTCTTCGACTACTTCGAAGATTTCGTCGTTGTCTTCAACTTTGGCGGTGTACTTCGCGGTTTCGAATTCGGTTTTCGGAATTTGTTTTTTTTTTTATCGTTAATTGAGCTATCGTGTTTTGCACTTCTGTCGAAGTGGCATTATTTCTTGAAGTTTTTCGGTTATTTTTTTATTTGTTATGAAGTATCGGAAAAAATTAATTGGTCGCAGCGAAGAGCACGTTGATATTGAGGATTTTGCTTTTCAATTTGAAGTTCCGGGAGGGAATTGATGTGGCTGGCGATTATCGATTTTCAGGAACATCGTTTTGTCATCAAGATCTTTGTTTTTTGTTTTGGGCACAGTGGCTAGGGGCGTTTGAGTTAAGGGTTGTCATATATAAATCGAAAATTGAAGAACCTGCTTTGGGTTTTTAATCTTCTTTTTCCGACGTTGATCGTCAGTTTCGCGGTGATTTGACCGAGGCGCATGCGCGAACAGTCTATAATACGATTCGACGTAGAGAGCGCAGGTACTGCCGGCCGGAGGTCGCGGCCAATGATGATCGCGAATTTTCGAGCTTGCGCTTTGCAACGAACAGCTTGAAAAAGCGCTCCCTGCATTCCCATTGATTCGAATTATTTTCTTTTTTTATGAAAAGATATAAATCAATCAAATACTGTTGCGCTTTTTGCTCAGATGCTCAATTTTCGCGTCGAAATCCAAACTCGTCCACGTTTTAATGTATTTCTTTGATTATCTTTCCAACAAATCCCCTCTTTCGATATCCTCGAGTCATTTGAATTTTTTCTTCTTCTGTTCCCTCGTGTGATTCAAGAATTTCTAAACTTTCCATCAGATATGACATTGCGAACTGGATTCTTCGGCCTGTTTCTTTTTTTCGTATTTTTTTTTTTTTTTTTCAAATTCCTTGCGAAACATATCCCGGAAATGGCGTATCAGTGAGCACATCCGCTTGAGGATATATCGACGAAGCGTGGTCTACACCGTTCGAGATTCTAGCTCATGGAAATCAATAGTAACGATCGTTCCCCACAGCAGATGGCTCCAAATCCATAAACCATCGCGAAGTCAAAGTCCGAAGGAGCACGAAGAAGGATCGCGACCGGCGTTAAAGCTCTCTCGGCGCTTTTTCAACTGTTTTTTTTATCTTTCTTCTTCTTCTTTTTTCCATATTTTTTTTCTTCGCGATGCCGGAGAGCGCGTACCGCGCGCGAGCAACCGAGGTCAAGCCGTCCATCTTCTTGGTACGTTCGGATAGCCGACAACGGGCCCGAGCCGACTCGTGACTCGATCGACGTTCAACAGAGACGGAAAATTCAGTACCGCGCCTCACATTCGCTTCGTGCGCCACGTCGTCCGGGGAGGGGAGGGGGCACGATTTTTTTCCCCCTCCAATCGCAACGATCAAATACTTCAAGCTCTAAACGGAATGATAACACCTAGACTCTTGCAAAAACAAATGCAAAATTAATTATCACACGTTAATTCAATATTTGTTAGCTGAAACAATAATTTTTAAAAATTATTATTTTTACTTAGACTTATTTACCAAGACTAGACTAGTCTTGATAACTAAAAACAAAAAATTCACAGATTCTTGAAAAAAAAATAGATAATCACGAAAAATAAACAAAACAACAAAAAAATTCATAAATTTTGAGAAATGAAAAGGAATAAACGATGATGAAAAATAAGTGAAAATATTAGATATACGAATAACGAATGAGCATAATTGAGAAAATTATCAATTGTTAATCTCCGCGACGCACGCAATGGAGCAGATAATTGGTGTCTACTGGATTCTATTTAACTGTTAATGAACGAAATAAATTTCGATAGAAAACCCATATACAATAAACACTGATAACCGACGACACATTAACCGATCTAGCTGTTCTCGAAACATGATAAATCACCGTTTTACACGAGCAATCAAATCGACATTTGCCCAGAGGATAGATAATATACGTTTGATCACACTGACTGCAAAGCAATCGAATCCAATCCCGCTATACGTACAGATATCACAGAAGCACGAAAAAAGCAAAAAAAAAACAATAAAAAAATAAAACGGAACAAATAAAAAATAAGCAAATATGGACACGTGTAGCGACATGCGACTATTCATTCGTTATTACAATAATTCAACCGTGTGCGTTACGCACTGTCGCGCACAGCCCTATGCTTACGCGCCTGTATACAGATATACGAGATTCAAACGAAAATTACAACGATGTCTCCCTGCGGATGATAAATTATTAAGACGACGTAGAAAATAATATTCTCAACGTGAATCTGTGTTTTGCCCGTGGATTGCGATAAATATGTGCGATAGTCGTTGCCAGATGGATGCAATGTCAGTGGATATAGTGGAAATCGTCTAATGGGGATATTTGAAATTTAATGACAAATTGCGAGGTGTACCAGCAGCTGGGGGCATTCGGTGGAGCAATTTCCGTCCGGAGGATTCTGATCGAACTACGGATATACGTGTTTGATGCAACATATGTATATCTATATACAATGTATAAACACCATCATGCATACATGTATGTACGTCAATGTAGTCGCACGTGTGTGGATTAGCTGGACGTATGTGTGTGTGTGTATCGGTATGACGTTGAGGGCTGGTCGGGGTAAGGAAATCTCTGAGGTGAGTTGTGAACGATCGGTATCGTTGATGTGGCCCCCGCCGTGCTGTGCTCATCCACGTCCCTCGTCGTTGCCCATAACACGACGTCCAATAACTACGTAACTCGGTCGTGTGATGCAATTTACCTACCACATCATTAACCCCAAAGTTGAGCCGATGTAAGTTTGAAATTACTTGTTAAATTGCCATACACCCGTGCAACCCACTCGCCCTTACCCAACCCGTGGACCCGAACGAGGTCTATCGCTCCAGAGATGGACCCCCACCCACTCGTCCCAAAAACAACCACCGTCTAGCATCGCTGCCGCGTCTACGGTACTCGCCACTGAGAAACCGACGCATCATCCGTGTAATCTCCGCAGGTGTTTATCCATTGGTGCATGATCGTATAACCAGACGAGCTGGTTTGTAACGTTCATGTACCCACGCTTTTGCCGACCGAACCCGTTTCCACACATTCATAAATTACGACGATGGATTTATCTCGTGCACTTTGATACTATTCAAGGGGTACTGATATCATTATTCTCGGGGATTGATGAAGAATGCTCGGATTTGGATTTGATTATTTTGTAGTTGGTGAGGTTATTGCGATGGACGACCTCTTTAATTTTTGGTTTTTTACGTTTCGCCTCTCTGGTTTGGCCCTTCTTCATAATTATATTTTATTTTTCACCTTTTCTTATTATATTCAATATTTTATAATTCAGACTCTTAATCTAGATGAATCGCAGTTACTAAATTTATCTTATGATGTAATTAATTATTGTGCGTTTTGGAGTTATTGTTTTGTAAAATATATTTTATAAAATTTTTGTGGATTATCTGTAGTTTGTGTATTGTTTAGTGGTTCATTTTCTTACGTGTCGTGTATCATGGTGTTGTCAAAACAATTTAAAGATTACCAAGAACCATGTCGCATTATTACCTCGGTAAGGATAAAATTCCAATACTCACTTGACGATGACGTTTTTCTCGCGTTTTCAGCTCGTAATTGATTGATGATTGAGAGATTCATACTTTTCCGGGAATCATAGCTCTGGTGTTCTAAGGGTCCATACGTCGACTTCACACTTTTCTTCTTACTATATTCTTATAACAATCACAACAAAATATCCTCCTGATGAAAATAATCGAGATTTAGAATGTGATTTCAAAGCCATCAAAAAATACTCGCAAATGTTGCATAGCCACAATCACAACGACACATTTATACCATTAAACAAATATTTCGATCGTGTAACTTGCAGCTGAGAGTAACATCGAATTTTCAATGCGATCGATCGATCGTCAGTGTCGAATTTTCCCAGCCGCAAAAAGTGAACAAAACGTGTATCGAGGTCGATAAAAATCGTACGAGCATGAAAAGATTCTTCACTGAAAAAAAAAGAAAAAAAAAGAGAATCAATGAAGTTGTCAGGCGAACGGACACATGTGTACTCAACGATTTTATCCGTTCGTGTTGTGAGCGTAATGTTATCGTCGCAAGCGTTCCATTATTCTCACGAGCATACACACTCGAGCGAAATGTTTTGAGAACCGAATTCGCCACGCGCTTAAGTCAACAACTCCTTTTTGATCGAACGGGGGAGTGATGATAATAAAAAAAGAAACGAAATTCGGAAATTGTATAGATTTTTTTTCATTCTACGTCATTTTGATATTGCGCCCGGAGAAGAGTTTCTGAGAAAGAAAACCCGTGAAACACGAACGTACAATACCAATTTCACGGTGTAAGAATTTCGAGCGACGAATGCCACGAGCATGACCGCGTGGCACCTGACCGCCTCGAGGCTCAAAAAAGATTTTTCTTTTTTTGTATTTGAAATGATTTTTTTTTGTGGCTATTGTAAAACGCAAGCACGTTGGTTTTGAGGTCCTTGAAATCAATAGGGGATCCGTATCGATCCTTCTTTCGAGCCTTTCGTTTTGATACGCAGGTCGGTTACCTTTCACCACAAACACAAACAGAAACCCATTGATCCCACAAGACGCATCTCTCCTTCATCGCAAAGTTTGAAGAAACATGCTTCGCTCCACTTGGCAGCCCATTGACGGCGACAAATAAATCTGGATGCTGTTAAAAAGGATTTTTTCATCACGATGAATCAATGAGCATTAGGATCTTGTGTTTATGACTCTGGAAAATGATGTGGTAAAGGGCTGATCGAAGATCATTACAATTACATTATATTGATCACAATTATTCACATATCTATTATTTGAAACTTTGATTGTTAACGAAAAAATGGCAAGAATTAAATATTTTTTGAATTATTTTAAGCTCTGGAGTTGTTGGACAAATTTATGTTGCATTTGAAATTAAATGTATCGTTTTCAGAGGTGCAAGAGCCTCAAGGATCAAGTCCTTGAGGTCGAGTGCAGTAGGAACTATGATAACTTTTCATATTAGAGACAAACAATTTTGTATTCATCCAGCGAAAAAAGAATGGAGATATTGCTCCAGATAGGAGCAAGTGACTTAAAAGTGTGAAAATTCTGACACCCAGTGGCGATAATGGAATGCAAATTGACGGTGGTGCGGAGGCTCTCGATTTGCCAGTACGGCAAGAAGGTCCTGGACTCACCGGGTTCTTTCGCAATGTAATTACAGTCGCTACTTCAAATCCCATCGAGTGCTACAGCGACGGAAGGGAAAAGTTACTTTGAAGTCGGGCGAGAGAAAAAAAAATTACAAAGGGTGCAACTACCGGTGAGATATGAAAAAGAGAATGCACACCAGACAAAATTTAACATCCATGCCTACCTGAAATCCAGTATTCATCCGAGCTTCGTTCCAATTTTCGGATAAAAACAAAGAAAAGAAGAAAAAAAGACAAACATTCCAGAGTCCGCGAATCGACGATAAAACAAAAAATAACAAAAAGAAAACGGGATGAAAAAATTATTAAATAATGAAAAAATGTCACGTTATATCACAGATATTCATAGCAATATTGAAAAAGATTAGAATTATAATAACAATTAAAAACTTTGGAAACAAAATTATATCGAATAATTTTTCATTGAGACTTCAATTTTTGTTATAAAAAATAATTCACAAAAAATGTTTACCAATGGCCACGACCTTGTTTCGTGACTAAATAGTAACGTGACTGTATCCAGCAACGAAAAACAAACGTAAAAAATAAATTTCACAAGACCGGAGTGTTCAAAATTTTGCGAAAGGACGACAGGGGGCAAGAGAGCGTCATAATCGCGTTATTGCCATACAGCGCTTAATTCGTTATAGAACATTAGTTCGAAACTTATTAGTCAGGTATACGGACACCCACGGTGCGAACATGCACCGCGAAATCAGCACCGGCGCGAGCTGTCAAAGCGGAAGAAAGAAGCGAAAGAAAACAAAAATGAATGAATAAATTGAAACGAAAAAAAAAGAATTTGAAAAAAAAATTATAAAATAAAATAAAATGAAAAGAGAAAGAAAAAAAACATAAGTCGAATGTTTGGGGCGATGCAACATTGCATACGGGGCCAAATGACCAACGGAGCGCGCGCGAACGAGCGTTGGGGCCTTTTTTGCGAGAAGACGAGTCGACGCTGGCCCAGCTCGGGACCCCGACTGATTTATCTTCCGCAGAATTTACTCCGATGAAGCCATATCCGAGAGCCCTTCTCGGTCCCATACGCGGTCAGGGAGCCCGTAGCACGACCGAACGAGATTTTGCTGCCGTTGCGCCGCACGAGTGCATATAATAATACGAGAAGGAACCGAATGCGTCCCGCGTGTACGTACACGCGACACACTCACAAATTTTATAATTCGATATATATATTATGGCGTACGCGATAACCGGCACGACGACCGACCGGAGAAATCGTGTACCGAAAAAACCATTTATTACCACCCGCAGTCGATGCCGCGTTAAAAATAAATGAATTAATGGAAAATGGAAAAAAATTATCAAGTTAAAATAAACATATTTCAACCCAAGCCGAGCGACGTTCTCGAGACTCAAATGATCGAGTAATCCAGTCACGGCGGTGCGTAGAATTTTCAAAATTCGACTTCGATTTTTTTCATCCGGTTATTTGTAATTCTTCAAATTATTTTTTTTTGCGATTTTAGTTTTGAGATTCAAAATCTGCGTGGATGAAAACTTAGAATTTGATATCTATTCCGTGCCCTCGAGTAAATTGTAATTATACAAGCTACCATAAAAATCGTATCGTGCCGTTCGTGATCCAATCGCAAATGATGCCAATTCTAGTTCCATACATAGTTACATCCTTATATAGCATGTACTTACGAAAAAAAAAAATCGTCAAAATTGCATTCTAAGGACAACAAAAAAATGCTCAACCCAAAAAAACGGTGGATTTCGCATGATTTTACGGTGCGTCTTCCACCATGACACGCATCCCGAGACTTCACCATATCGTACGAGTTCGCTCGCCTTACTCATTAGTTTCTACGGCTGCAGAGCACATGACGCCTCGAGGCCGATACGTGCGTGAGTTTAATTTGTTTCGAGATTATGCGCGAACGCCCTCTGCTGGCAAATACATATATCGCGAATAACCATAAATATATATATATATGTATATATAAAACTATATATACACATGTATATAGAAAAAGTGCATGTGCGTTTATGTGTGTTTGTAAGAGAGTAGGCGTAATAGTAGAGTACGCGTATGGCAGTAAGTAACTCTCTCGCGATATTATTCGACATCAGTCCGTCTCCGTGAAGCCAAAGCGACGATCGTGCAACGATCGACGGCAACGACTTTGGAGGTTATCCGCGTGGGCGGCAAACACGCGAAGCATCATCGTGATTGCGTTGCGTTGCACGCGCATATCAACGCGAAAAAAAAAACAAAATAAACAAAAAGAACGTACAAAAAAAGGCGCATCGTGTATAAACAACACGGCAGCCGTGATACGTGAATCGTCGAGTGTAGGCGCTTCGATTTTAAGTGGACCGGCCGATCTTTCGAGCAAATATAAAAGCGTTCCCGACTTTTCGGGCCGACGCTCTATCTCTCTCTCTTTCTCGAGTTGGCTACCACGGACCTCAATTATCGAAGAATTCAAAGAGCGCGCGCGCGTGTGCGATCGACTCTCGCACGAGTTCGATAGGCGCATGCGCCGTCGGGAATCTCGTGCTGTTTGCCGGGCGGAGGCTAGAATTTTCGAAGCGAGAATAAAATATGCCGAGACTACTCTCTCTTTCTCTTTCTCTCGCACACGCACGCACGCTTTCTCTCTTGTTTATACATATACAACGTCAGTCGAAGATTATTGCCACGTTTGAGACATCACGTGAGGATTCGCATCGGCGCATATCCTCCCGCGTTTCGATCGCGTTCGTGTTAAGTAGATGTTAAGATCGTCATAAAAAAAAAAAAAAACAACGAACGAACGGGAAGGAGAAAGAATCGGAACGATGTGGAAAAAAAATTCTAACATATTTCGCACGCAGGTCAATAACATTTTGAACGAAAGAATTAAGAGAAATTCCATGAAGAAATGAAAAAAAAAAATATTCCTTCATATCTAACCTTACACAATTGTTTTAGCGGTGCTTCTTTCATGTTCCGGAGAAAAAGCCATCTACCCAACAAATGTCCAATATAGACGTATAACAAGGTATGTCACAAAAAAAATTAATCGATAATGAAAAAAAAAGCAACGACGCGATACGAAATACCTCTGGCGGCCATTTTCCCAGCCGTTCAATCCGACTCGTGATCGAACGAAAATTTTTCGAATCTCGAATTCATTCGATTATCGAACATTCATTTCCTTGCTCCGCCGATATTTTTTTCTTCGTGACTCTGGGATCCCTGCCTTACCGACACTCGCAAGCCGACGCTTCTTCTTCATAACCTGCATCGTCTTCATAACCTGCGATGACAAATTCCACGCAGCGAATAATCGACATGTAAGTAACAAAATATCTCATTAGAAATTCAACCGATAACGAATGAAAGAAAGAAATCAAAACGTGTGCCTTACCGAATTCACGTCGATCTGACAATAGCTGAACCATCTAACCAACGTCTTGACGACGCTACTTCCAACGGCCATTAGCCCACTCAGCCATTCTCCCCAACTCTGATGCCAAACGCAAATTTTTCCAAAATCTCTAATCGATCGGCTCTTCGCAGTCTTCGATGATCGCCAAACGTTTTCATACTACCACAGATATACATGACACAAGCGTACAACGAACGAGCGAATACGAGACAATTAAAACGAAGAGGCGTTCACTCTGCGGTTGTATAATCAAAGGGAGAGACAATTGCGTCGAATCGATCGTTTTGCGCGTTCGCTCACTCGTCGACCCGTCGTCACTCGTCGTCGCCAATACAAAGTTCTCCCTCCGCCGCCCCCTTCGCCCCCCCCCTCCTCGCCCCGCGCCTCTGGCGCTCGCCGCGCCGCCGAAGCATCAGTTCGCCGTGCAAAACACAGCGGCCGAGTCTCTCCGACGCATGAACCACCACAGAGCCCACGACCAATTCTCGTCCTTCAAACAATGCCAATATGTTGGTTCGTGGGTCACTGCGTTGGGGCGTAGCTTTTCTCTCTCTCTCTTACTCTGCTTCGACGTGTAGTAATAGCGCACACATGTGTGCACGTACGCATCGGGGTGGATATTGAGACGGAGAACGGGGTGAAAATAAGGGCGAACGTTTGGCCGAAAATGATATAAATACGTACGCGAATTGTACTATTCCGATGCACATACACACACACATGTGAATATTAATTACAATAATACACATATGTGTCGTCATATACATATTTGTATGAATTATAAGTATGGCTATATAACACATGAATATACTTGAACGAATATATAACCAAGTAAAAAAATCATATATAGTCTATGTATCAACTATATATGGGATTATGCATATAGAGACTATATATAGACTATATAAAGTCTATGTATAGAATATATATGCCCAATTCCATATATATGTAGTTTATATATAATTTTTTTACTTGAGTGTATATTCGTTTGAGTATAGTCATGTGCATATAGTCTATACATAGTGTATATCTGTAGACTATATGTAGTCTATGTATTCCAAGTAAAAAAAATTCTATATGAACTATATATGGGATTGGGCATATATAGTTTATATAGAATTAGACTGTATATCATTTTTTTATATAGTTTATACATATAATATATATAATATAGACTATATACAGTGTTTTTACTTGGGTATATATATATATATATATATATATTGATTTGAGTATAGGGTGAAATTTAGTGGGAATATATGTGTGGTATACGGAGGGGTGGGTCCTTCGGAACTTTTGCCCAAGGCGGGGTTTACAGCCCTCCTTGTGAATCTGGCCGTGTGCGCATACATTTTCGAGACTCTCACTGTACGATGTTCCGGGACTCGACTCTGCTTTCCATTCCATTCTCACTCGCTGTCTCTTACGCTCGTATTCCCTCTCCAGAAAACTTCAATCCACCCGGTCGAAAGGGATATCGCATTCTACGCAATAGGAAACGTATACATATATGTATAATATACATATATGTATGTGTGTGTGTGTATGTGTAGAGATACGGGAACATGTAGTTGGGATGCTCATACGTGTTGGTTGACTCTCATCCACTCGTTCCTGGAACCTGCGACTCACCGATACTCCAGGACCAACTCTGATGGCTTTTACAACGACCACTTGGTATCGCGTTGGAAATTTCAAACCCCTTGCTATACAGTCAATTTTGACTGTCGTCCGAAGCTATGGGACTTTAGCGACAAGTATGTTTGTGTCGTATGCATGAACTTGTTCGACGAAACACGTAAAGCAAATTCAGCCATGGCAGCTTGCAACCATATTCAGATAAACAATAATTATTCGGTATTAATTTGTTTGACAAGTAATTATTAATTGAACTATTAATTATTTTCGGGCGAGTTAAGAATTTTGGAAAGGCTTTGGAAAATTAAACATAAAAAAATTGTGATTCGCATTTTGGGACAGATGGGAAATTTATCATTAAATTGTGAATGACGAAGAAAAATGCGAAGATGCGATGTCTCACTGGGTTCGACGCGAAGACAAATTTTAAATGAATGGCCGGGACATTTATCTCCCGGCAAGGTTATCGAGGATATACAACGTCTCGCATGTGCAACATTTTTTCGTTGGTCGAATATGTATATATTTATATATATCTATGTATATATATAATATATATGTACATGTGGTATGGTGATCGACGCGGGGAGTCGGGGCGTAAGTTTGCCGGAACATTTCACGAATCGTCGCACGAGATCGTCGTATGCACCGTACGCACCAGCGACACGTAGAACATAAATTGAAAGTAATGGGCCTTCAGTCGTTGTAGAATATTAACTGTATATAATGGCTGCATCATATACCATATACATATATGTATGTATACGGATAACATTTTATTATCGGTTAGAAGGAAAAACGAATTAAAACTCGTCGTGCGCATGTGAAAAATTATGTGAAAAATTACGAATCCGAATTACTGTGGATCGTATGTCGATTTCGAAGCGACGTTTCATAATCATAATTTCGGGATAAGTAGATCGTTTGCATGTATACATGGTTTTATGAATTGTACTTACAATTGAAAATTTCATAAAAACTCATTTATAAACGTATAATAGTTAAGACATTCAAACTTTCAATATAATAGTTAACTTTTGTAATAATTTAATAATTCTTATTAGATATATATTTTCTATGATGCGAAAATATTGTCGTTTTGGTATGCAAAATATTATTTCGATGCCGAAAATTATTTATACATATATGTATACGTATTATTGAATTTTCGGATGCTGTGGCGCCTTTGCGTGGCTCGGAACGGCAGCCGGAACAAAAACAAGGTGGAGGCAGACTCCCCAGGAAGCGCGGCAGAACGCGGGGAGTCGAGCAGAGGACCGAGGTATCATCGAGGATTGGTAGAAGCATGCACAGCGCGCGAAGAAGGAATGAAGGAAGAAAACGCAGAGAGAAACGGAAATGTGAAAAGACGAGGGAGAAAGAGAGAGAGAATCGTTTTTTTTTTTTTGCGATCCGACGTTGCAGCGCGATAAGGTGTCTCGAGCCCCACAGGGGGTGACGAGCCACCTACTGGGAGTTAAAAACTCTAAATTACGCGCGGACACGGGTTTCACGTCTTCGTTGATTTCGCATTGCGAAAAATGAAACGGCAAATAGGGTAGAAAGTTTGTGCTCGAACGAGAAGATGTTACATTTATGACATTACAATTATGTGTATCAATTATGAGCAGTTCATGATCGCTTCTGTGATATCTCGTGCGGATTTCTAATTCAGACTCCTGAATATTCGATTCGCATGAGAGAAGTAATAATTTAAAGAAAATATCTTATCATGAGTTTTATGATTTTTTTATTTATTCACCGATTGGTCAATATTTTTTTCGAGAAATAAGTAAGTCAATGATTATAGAGGTTTTATTCGTCAAAGTACAACGAATTTTTTTTCAACCGGCCAATCCATAATAAATTTTATGATTAGTTTATTTCATCAACGATTCAACAATTGTTGGTAAAATTATAATAATAATTAAATATATATAAAAAATTGTACTTTTGATGATTTTTCATTATTGATCCAATTACCACTCTTATAATTCTTATAGAAGGATAAACCATTTAAATAACAAAAACAACAAAATTATTATTAATATTAATAATAATGATAATAATCATAACAATAATAATACGTAAGTCAGCGATTCCACAAATTTTACGTATCATCATGAATTTGTGAAATATTTCTCAATGATGAACAAATACGATGAGGCACATCGATTATCAATCACCATCATCGTTTATCATTTCCCAATGTCATTGCCTCGTCGTTCGCGACAATTCTTGCTGAATCGCAAAACCATGAGGCAAGATGTGGTCGAGAAGAAAGAGACCGTATTACGAAGAACGGTATCTTTACTCGCGGGTCAGAGAAAAGGGAGTGAGAGGGACACGTCAACGACTGTACCACGACAACTGGGCGACGCGTTCAACCTAACGCAATATCCTAACGCTGTTCAGTCATTTCCTGGTGGCCGTATAGCCGGCTATCCGGGAAGAGCCAGGCGTGGCGGTTCCCTAAAGCGCTTCCCCGGGGACAATTTTGTCAAAGGATCTTTATTCTACGCGGAACGTATATAATACACTATCGCGCCTCAGGCGAATGGGGAAATGTGATACCAAGGACTCGATCTCCCGGCTATGATCATGACTTGCTCGTGCTACTGCGATCTGGTCGCAACCGTGAATTTAGGTTGAGGACTATTGCAACGTTTGCGCGTGCAATACTCTTTTCTCCCTCTTTTTATCCATCTCTCTTTGTCTCTCTCGCTCTATGCAAACACATTTATATATATTTTATATATATATATATAAACGTACAAAGTTTCCCATTTTTTAACTCCCAGCTCGTGCGCAATCGTAAAACGAAAATTTTTACGTTACGCATATGCGGTCATCGCAGTCTCGTATGGACCACGATGAAGCAAAAACGAAGTAATAACAAAATAAATATACCACACTCTGAAACCATTTACAGAACGATCCCACTTTTGTTTACCATTTCACATCAAAAGAAAATTGTTTCTTTTTTTAGTGCAGATTTTTCATACATTTTTTTTTTGTTTTATTTTTTACACTTTGGCTGTGTTGAAACTGTTTCGCGATGAAAAAGTACGGAGCTGTGGTATTGAAAATAGTTCATTCGGTGTAAAAGCGAAGTATATAGATGTGGAAACGAGCACGAGACTATTTGGATATCTGGGATGTTTTGGCTCGGACAGGCTTTATCAATCTCCCGGAGAAATTGTGATTGATTTTTTATTTATATGTATAGATTTTTTATTTTTTTTCTATTTCCCAATGTCTAAACCGTCAGTGGGCACAGATAGAGGTCCTTTGAAGCCAATGGACAGCACCAGACATGGAGCAATAGCTTTTTTCCAGTGGGGTTTTTTTTTTTTTCGTTTGACGTTTTGCGAAATATGCTTTATGAAATAAAAAAATTATCGAAAAAAAATCTCTATCACAAGCAGAACCGGTGATTGAAAATTCACTGGTATACGATCGAAACGGGGGGACGGTCAAGGGAATAAACAATTCCAAGCGTTTTGTAAAATATTTTGTTTCCAAATTTTCTATTCATCTAGTTTTCATAACACAGACTATAACCAAGATTTTCCAAATCCAATTAATGAGATTAATTGTCATCGTCATTTTTATTCTCACATCCGCAACCATCCCAACCAACAAAATTATTCAAAATCATCAATTATTTTTCATATATTCAATAATAATGAAAAATTTCCAAAGTTTCAATAATCTATTCCACGATGAAAATATACAAACTATAAGAAACCCAATCAAACATTCATTATTTCCCATATTCAATCGTAATTCAATTTTCTCAACGCCCAATTAATCATCGAATCCGAATCATCGACAAATTGAAAAAAAAAAAAAACCGATTGAACATTCATCAACCGATCAATGCAATCGCCAATCTGCATTGACACAGAAACGAAAATAAAAAATATTTTTAAAAATAGTTGAAAACAAATTTTTTAAATATTCAAAAAATGACAAATGAGAGTAAAACCGATAGATAATTAATCCCATAACCGCACGTGGCTATTACGCAAACGACGTCACTGGCTGGCAGCCCACAATATCATGACTCTCTCTCTCTCTCACAAAGAGAGAGAGACTCTGTCTCTCTGTCTCTCTCGCAGGAGGAGGGTTAATTATACAAAGCTCATCACTTAATCTACGGGTCGTTCCCCGCGGGAATAACGAGCGCGACCGGGACGATCTCGCTCTCGTGTGTCCGCTGGTGTCCACCACGCGCAATCATACATACGCATACGGGAAGTCTATATTAACTAACTGCTCGCATTGCGCCGGAGTTTCACAATTGTTTTATCATTTCCCGGACGAATCCGGATGCCGCGGGGGGTTTCGCGAGCACGCGGGGACGATCGACGTCACTTGCGGCACGTACGAGCCCGCCCGATCATTTCCAGACTACACACACACACACACACTTGTGTCCCATTTCTCTCTCTTTCTCTCTCTCTGTGTCTTTCTCCCCAGCCCCCCCCCCCCCCCCACGCTTTCGGGTGTTCAATCGTTCCTTCTTCGTCATTCGTCTACCACTGTCTCTCTGTCTTTTTTTACAATTTTTTTTTTACGTTCTGATAATAATTACAAGACGAAGAAAAAAAAACAATGGATCCAATCACCGCGAGCCGAGCGAAACGCACGTCGTAGCCGTGCGCGTTCCTGGCGGTCGTCGCGACGTTGAACAATGAAGGGAAATACAACAATTGCGTGTAGGACCCCCCATGAAGATATGCGCGCTCCCACAGCTGGTAATTGGACGCTATGCTTCACCACCCTGTGCCGCTTCTATTGCCGGTGATGGCGGGGCGGGGGGAGGGGGGGCGGGCGAGGTGGTCTCGGTGGTCGTGGTCGTGGTCGTGCTCTGCCAACCCGACTACGAACAGCCCCCTACGTGCCAAGTACTCAAACCCCTTCGTTGACGGTGATACTTGCATCGTCAATTGTCCCCCGACTCCGGTGCTCACTCGTCTCGTGAATTTCTTTCCTATAACCTCGACGTTATGCTCTTATCAATTACGTCTGCACCGTCTCGCTCTCCCCACGTTCGTCGTCATCCACTTGGCGGATCATCTTCGTCTGCAAAATAATGGAAAGAAAATGAAAATTAACGGGTTATATAACCGATAATGGGTTGCGATTTTTTTTTAATCATCGAAAGCTGTGTAATTTTTTTTCCTCTAGATGTTCTTGTTTCAATAATATTTATGGAAATTTTGAGTTTTTATACTTCAGAATAATTAATAACGATATTGAATTCGATTGATTGGATTATCTTTATTTTTCTTGATCTTTTATTTTTTTTTAATTCTGTTTAAAATTCTTTTTTTTTTCACAACGACTCTCTCTTTCTTTTACCCTTTTTTGTATCAATTATATTTTAACAAATGTTAATCCCATACGAGATCAATAATAACGAACTTGAATATACGAAATTCAATGAAATAATTTTTATTTTATTATTTGCAAATTGGGTATATCAATTCGTAATTATTTGGTTAATAGCGAGTGACTTGTGGCAACCGTGATAAGTCATTGGGACACGAAGTTCGGTCGCGATATGTAAAAATGTGGACGTTTTATTTTCCATTCGGGGGTACACGATTGAGCCGTTCCGACATGCCGGAATAGTTTTTTATCTTACCGGTGATTCGAAACGGGCTCGAGGGACAGTCGGACTCGAGTATGCGGTGGTTGGGATAGAGAACGAGCGCGCAAAGAGCGAGAATGAAGAAACCAGCAGATGGATGAAAAATCAAACCCTCCCTGTGATTTTTTTCATTTTTTTTTTCATTTTTTTTTTCACCATCCACCTCTGCCTCAATCTCGTCCTTCTACTTCTCGAGCGAGGATATATACCCCCAAGGCGTTAGGGGGTGAAGAGCGGTGCCTACGAGAGAGAGAGAGAGAGAGTGAGAGAGAGAGAGTCCGTTTGCTTCCGATAACCATAATAAATCATAACAATGGAGCGTTAAAATAGGCGGTTTGGCTTGCCACATGGCGCTCACCGCACACTCGGACCCGACTACCCAACCTAGTTTTATATATGTGTGTTATGCGTGCGAGATACGAAAGCAGGGGTCCTAGCCAAACCACTGATAACCGTATCAACTTTCATGCGCTATGATCCTCGTGAATTGGATTTTTTTTTGTTTTTTCGTATTTCCATTTTTTTTTCAACGATCTCACGACCGGGACTCAACCCACGATCCCACAGCCTATACAACATTCGCACGGAAAACGTATAATCAATTCATTCGATACGGTCTATTATGTTTCAATTATTTATTGCATACGAGGGTCGTAAAATTTGGCATCGCTCATATAAATTTCATATTCGCAACTATTCTTATTTCCGATCAACGAGAAACGTTGTTAAAATGAATCGGCACGTTGATCTAACAATTGTAACTATATTTCAATGATAATAAAAATCGTTATTTTTTCAAACATTGATTATGAAATTAATTGTAAGTATAATCGAATACACAATATACTATTTAGGAAAAAAAAACAGAAACAAGAACAATTATTGCGAAAAAAATCGCAATTGTAAAATTTCAAACGAGAATCCGTGAAACTCGAATCCGTAAAAAGCCGTTATTTCAAAAGACCTCTCGGTCGGTCATTGCTCATTGCCGTGCTTTCACAGAGCGAGAAATACAATCGTTTTACTTTGCATTACAAACGATACGACTCGGTTTCGCGTCGCCGTTGTGAATAAAACGAGACTGGGAGAGTTTCGCGTTTCTGTATATAACCTCGCGAAAACCGCGGGCTCGAGGTTTTTCCACGGTAACGAAGGAAAACTTTGTCTCGCGAATTAACTGTAACTCTGGTCTAACAGGGAGCGTGGTCGGGATGAGTGTAATGGAAGTAAAAGAAAGCGCAATTGAAGGGGCAGGACGGGGGGGGGGCGGGGGCGGGGGGAGGGGTGGAAATAACGGAAAAACATTTTTCTTTCGCAACGTCTAAATGGTCGAAGAAAAGCGAACGAACGAACAAGCGGCTTATACTTCAAAGCTTGTTATCCAGCTTCAGTCTTCGTGCTTGTTGTCGGATGTGCTGAGAAAAGATTTGCGCTATCTTTTCTGTTTTTATTTTTTCATCTCTTTCATTATTTTTTTTTGTTTTTTTGCGTTCTGCGTTGGATAGAAAAATGGGTAACAGCAACGAGACGAGACCAGAGTGGGGAACAGATAGAATGAGCCCTAAACAAAGCGAAGGGTCGAGACGAAGAATGAAAAAAAAATAATAATAAACAATTTTAAATGGAAAACAAAACTTGTGAAAAATGTTCAAAAGAGAAAAGATAATGAAAAATAAAAATAAACCATGAACGATGATGAAAAACAAGATTCGGTGGAGCTAGATTCTTAAAGGAGGTTCGTAGTAACGTGTATGCAACGACTGCGGTATTAAAAATTCGATGTTCTAATTAGCGGAAGATAGAAAAAAAATCTTAGACCCCAGCTGAATGAATGTATATGTATATAAATATATATATATATATATATATATATATATGCATAGAACGCGACCCGAGAAAAGAAGCGAAGAGCACACTTATTCTCGCTCATCCGTGAAATTAATTCGTTGGTCGGTTGCGCGAGCTTCTATATATATATGCTTCAGTTAATTACTTCTGCGTCTTCGGTGTCTTCTCTCTCGCTCGCTCGTAGTATTTATTTGAAATAAAAAATCGAAAAAATAAAATAAAAATACCTCTTCAGATCTATCACGGTTGGTCCGTGAGTTTAGATTCGGCTGTCGACGCTCGCGCGATGATAAAAATTCGATGAAAAATCGCCGTTTCATCGAGACGAAACAAAATAATGACTTCTGGAATCGATGTGCGAGTGATGGAATATTGTGTACGATAGCTTCGCGAGCAATCAATGGTCGAAGAAAAATCGCTGTTGCACGCTCGTTAGACCCTCCAAGTTTCACGGTTAAACCTTACGAGACGATAGTTCGGTAGTGAACGTTTTCCAATTTCTTTTTTGTTTTTTTAAATCTTTTTTTTTCTCTTGGCACATGTCGAGGGAAGAACGAAAGAGATTGAGCAAACGTTTTCGTTTTGCGGCCTTGAACTTCGGCTCGTGCCGAACACACCGTGATACTTTGAAAATTCATCGATCATGCATAACGTGGGCGGCTCGGGTCTCGCACAATCAGTATTATGATGAATGCGCAAAGCGTAAACGATAATGCCGCGCGTAAACATTATTTACGCAACGAGTCCAAGCATGCCGGAGAAAAAGATTACGCGAATTTTGTTTTTTTTTTTTGAGCAATAGCGAGAGCCGAACAGTTCGAAATACGGGGAGACGAAGATAGATGCCAGCGAACTCGGGCCATTAACATGGGCGAGGAAGCTGGGTGCCAAATTCTTCCGAGCTCATCAACGCTGATGCTCGTGACCGCGAAGAACGCGTTTGAATATTCATGGGACGACCGAAAATGTTTTCGGTGACTTTTCGCGTGCAATATCCTCGCGCTTGGTGCAGGTATATGGCAACCGATTCACCGACTCGCGCATATATTATACATCCTAGGGTTTCAATTGAGGGGGATACCACGAACAAAAACTCCGGGATGGGAAAATTTAGCAAAGCTGGGGGGGGGTGGGAGAGATTTTACTTTTTATATCAAACACAAGAATTGTGGGTGGTGAGAATTTTGGTATCAGTAACAAGTAACAAATAAAAATGTAACTTGGCATGCGAATAAAACAATCTATCTATTCTTTTGTTACAACTGAAGTTATTGTTTGCCTACGAGAATAATTTATCGGTGCACGGTGAAAAAAATAACTTTTTTGCTGGCTGTAGGATCATATTTTTCGATGATGTCAATGCGCAATGACTTATTTCAATGCATCTTGTTTCTCCAAACATTTATACTAATACCAAAATGATCGGTTTCCTAATTTTATTCCACATCGAATTCGATAAACCTAAATTTATAATTTAAAGTAAATAAACCGGAATTTATAATTTAAAGCGAATAAATCTGAATTTATAATTTAAAGTAATAGTAATAAATTATCGTGATTCGAGATTTTTTTTCTCGTTATGATAACTGCAACGAAAAAAAAATAGAAAAAAACAGAAAAAAAATTGCATATTACGTGACATGTATTTCGCACCACGGTGGTCCATATTCGCACCTTTCACGTATCGGATTGCCAGCGAAGAACGATCCAACCACTGAGAGATAAAAAAAAACACGAAAAGAAAAAAGGTCCCGATCCAATTTTAATATCGTCTAGACAATTCTCCAGTCTCTCGCTTCTTACGTTCCTTCTCTTCGAAAAAATCAAGTTGCAAAAATTCAAGTTGGAAGTAGGGTGGTACGGATGAAATATTGGGACTGGGTGCGGATATACGTGACTAGATCGTCGCGTTATTGAAAACTCAAACGAAACAAATATCTACGATATATCACGATGCGAGGGAGGCCCGAGTCGAGTGACTACGTTTATTTTGTTTAACTTTTTTTTTATTTCATTTTTTTTTTGTTTTTTTCATTTTTTTTTTTAATACTCCGCACCGGGGCTAACGCAACATAACGACCATGTTAATCACTGGCACGTACGTATGTGAACGTCGGTGTGGAGAAGAAGAAGCGGACCACAGCACAGACGGAACCGACCGGGCACGGCTAATGAGCTCAGTGCAAAGCAAACAGACGCCACCGCGTCCTCTTCGCCCGTCCGAGAGCGCGTCTCTTAACAAAGCAAGAAAATAGTTGAAACAAAAAAAAAAAGACAAAATTAAAAAATAAATAAAAAAAGAATTAGCGAAACGAAACGAATAAAAGTGTTCACGTCTACGCCTCGTATTTTTTCCAAACACGATATAAAGAACGGTACGATAGAGCCAAGTCTAACGAACCCCATCGGGATATCGTTCATGAGGTTTTATCAAACTTTTGAGGAATGGTAAAATTATAAATTTTTAGTATTTCGAATTTTTATATATATTTTTTTTCATTTTTTATTTTATTAAAAGATTTCACAAAGATTGTAAAGATGATGTTGGATGTAAATTGGCCGATTTATATTTTGACTATCAATAATCTCCGCGATTTCATCTTCTACTTTAATCACTGGACGACAATTACTTTTTTTTGATTCTCAAACTTTTTAAATTGCACGTATGTGTAATTGTAAATTATGAAAAATTTTCACGATTTGTCGAAAGCTGGCGTGGGAAAAATAATATCCATTTCAATTTTTTATATGAAATTGATTTGAGAAACAATATGATTTCACAATATTTTCGATCCTATTTATTGCAAACGAACATAAAAAAAAAAAAATTCCTGCAAACTCGTCCATCGGATCATTTATATCTCAAGCACAGTAGCGACGACAGATTTTCAACAATCAGCCCCTACTTCGCTGTACGCATAATCGTCACTCACCAGCGTTACATCAAACAAATTTCCACGCGTCGGTCAAACCAAAAAAAAATGTAATCAAAACCCAAAAAAAAAAACGAAACCGAATAGATGTGGCACGTAAAATCGTTTAAAAGTCTTCCAATTCACGAGAAATGTGTGAAAGTATATTTTAAATTTGAACAATTTCAATGGGGAGTTACCCTGGGCGCGCGTTATTCGCTCGGCGAAGAGAACGTTACGGGTGTGTATAACTTTTTTTTTTTTATCAAATTTTTTTTTTCCCCCGGAACTGTTACGGTACGTTGAAAACGCATTTTTGTTTTTTATCTTATTCGTGAGGGGACGTAGAAAACCAAAAAACAGAGCCGAGCACTCAGGATGCAACTTTTCCATCGGCTCGTTCTCTCGTTCCGCCAGGGGCTAAAAATCGCGCTGGGAGTTAGGTTCTCCTCTCTACATATATTTCTCCCTCCCGTTCTCGCCCACTCCACCCTCCGCGTATATCCGCGTGCACGGCCCGAGGTCTGAGACTCGAACCATCTGTTCCGGGAGGGTGCGGAGAGGAAAGAGGGGGGGGGGGTGCACGGTGCCGTTGCTGACGCTACTACGCTACTAGATATATATCGTTCGCTCTCGCTCGTGATTTTACATTCTGTTCGCTACCGGAAGTACACGATTCCGGAATTTCGTTGAATGGGAAAAAGAATTCGTCGTCCGAACCGATTGAACAGCTTTCCGTAACGAAATCGATAAGCCGCGGAAATGGCAATATGATATTGAGAATGCTTAGAAAAAAAATTTCAATCAATTTCAATCATTTTATTTTATTATCTTTTATGTTGCATGATATTGTATTATATTTTGTAATATTCGAACATTGATTAATTTGCTGCAACAAATTGTCAAATTGTAAATCCTCATTGATGATTGGAGGCAGTAAAGATTTGTTGCATGATGAAAATCGAAAACGTAGCTCAAATATCGTATAATAATAATAAATCATCATAAACATTTTTGTATATTGATCGTACCAGAAAAGTAAGCCCTTTTACTGTTTTCCTGGCAGCTATGATAAACAAATATATAGTTTATTATTATTTTTTTCAAATTTTCCGGTTGATTTAGAAAATACATTTTATCCGTAATATCAGGGATACTTAAAAATACAGTTCGACAGAACTTTTCACCTTGTCGATTTTATATCCATTTCCCTCTACCAATCATCACTTACGTACGTCCACAGAAAATTGAACAATTGCGATAACACGAATATTCACCACTATTTCGCGCGACCCGTCTACAGTTGTCAATCCAAGCCATAACTCTGACCTATGATCTCAAATATCATTACATCTCAAATATCGACGAAAAAAAACTCGATAATCCAAAAAAGTCCCGTTTTATTCCATTATCCGTAGAATCGTTGGTATAGCCAAACGATGGCCGAATTAATTATCAAACATCCTTGCAGCTTCGTATCTCATCGTTGATAATGATAATTCGACTGTGATGGTGAGCAATGTCTGAGGCGTTGCCGGTTGAGCCGCTGTGTTGCCCCCTCGAATCCCACGAAACGTCCGAGGCACCAGTTACCGAACTTGGGCAATCATTCGGGCCACTGCACCACAAAGGGACGAATCTCTATAACCGCTTAGCGGTAGAAACTCAGACCCGGGACGAGAGAGAGAGCCCCGCCAACCGACCCCACCCCCCCCCCCCCCTCCCCCACCCACGACTGATCTCTCGCCCATGTTCTCGCCCAAGACGTTGCCATTATCTCAAATATCTTTATTAAAGACCTCAAACGACGTTTCCACAGAAATTAACCGGGGGGTTTGCGAAACCCTCCCATAACGCTCGGTTGACTTCGCATCGCCTCAGCCCAGAACCAACCGAACTCCACAACCAACGATTTCACGAATTTACAATGCGTCTGTGCGAGAAACTATGCATTACGTTATTGCGAATCGCACGATTAATTGACGCGTGGGAAATTGGCCTTTGGCACGATTATACATCCGTTTGGGTTGATCGATAACGAAATCGACCAATCTATATGTGTTTGCGATTAATTGGAGTCGATTGTAATCGACGATATTTAATTTCAATCGATTGTTTTATTGTTGTTTGAGATAACACCGTGAATTTTGTAATATTTCTGAGGCTATTAACGGTGAGGGATAAATTATTGTTTGGTCGAGTTGATATTATCGATTTAGGCCTTGCTTGGGTGGACACGTCTCTATTTTCTGTTAATGCATGTACGTCTATGTACATATATCAAAAGGAGATATGAATCTCTATATATGTATATATATGTATATATATATATATATATTTATATATATATATATTTATATAGATATGTGAATATGTATAATAGTAGATTCAGAAGCAGCAGTCACTGGGACTCTAAGCCACCCATGAAGAAAAGAGAAAGGGGTTACCCACCAGTCTCTCATGGTCGCGACGTATGAGTGCGGTAAGTGAAAAGGACGTTTCGTGAGTGATTGTGGTTGTGGCGATCCTGACGTACCATACTCTCCGTTCTCCAGAAACTTCTCGTTCTGCTTGGTCCCACAGCTACGTTCTTTCTCCGTTAACGTTAATCGCACGTGTTCACACGTATGTACACACATGCACACACACACTCGTGAGATTCATATCGCACACCGGGACACAGCAACGTCTGGATAATAACGCGTCTGAAATTTATGCTAAGTCGACGGAAACTCGTTAATCTCCAAGGTACTACGTGAAAAATGAATTTCAACTCTTTCAAAGCCGCACGTGTATCGCGTGTGGTTATAAAAGATGAATTCTTTTGTTTCGTAATTTGAAAAAAAAAAAACAATTTTGGGGACGGGGCGATGAATTATTATGATTCGATGATTAATGTAATCACTTAGGCATTCGAGTAATCCTCGTATCGATTGAATGGAATCCTTTATCACGATATTGATAACGTTGATAATTATTAATAATGATGAGAGCGAAACGAAATATGATTTTGTGCGGATTTTAGAAAAATGTTATTAATACAGCATTATCAATTTTAGTGATAATTTTATGGATAAAGATGAAATCTTTTACTCCACTGAATTACAAGAAAAAAAAAATTAAAAATGTCACTGCTACGAAGAAGCGATAAAGAAGTTACATTATGACATATTTCTCAACGTCTAAGCAAGTCAAACATAATACGCCCTATGGATCATCAATAAAACCATTAAAACGTCGAATCATAAAAATGCCGAGTGGGTATC
Organism: Diplazon laetatorius; assembly: GCA_963662125.1. Lineage (NCBI taxonomy): Eukaryota > Metazoa > Arthropoda > Insecta > Hymenoptera > Ichneumonidae > Diplazon > Diplazon laetatorius. Next base: position 14,448,172 of record OY759152.1, read on the forward strand.
GCATACGTCACGTTGAAAATTACACCTGTTCCCTGTTATTTTCGTTCGTACGGTGGTGGAAGTTGGGGCGAAAAAAATGAAAAATAATAATAATAATAATGGCGGATTAATGTCAGCATAATCCCTCGAGGCGGAAGCTGGGCGAGGACGGCGCAAGAGAGAGAGAGAGAGAGAGACAAACCGGAGAGCGCGGTAACGAAATAAGGGCGAGTCGGTGCAACGAAGCTCGGGCAAGTCCGTACACACACACACACACACACACACATATTCAATCTACACGTACGTCGATACGAATTAACTTCTCGGTGGACTCGGAACGCGTCCGAGCTTTCGTACTTCTTGGGATGCGTAATATAAATCGTGAAATTTAATGCGAGACGCAATTATATATATATATATATGTATATATATATATGAATCCGTATACATATATATATATCGGTATACATATACATCATGATAGCGGTGGTGGATCGCGGAGGGAGAGATGCCCGAGTGTACGCGACAAGATTTACGGGGGTTGTTCGAGGAATGCGCTCATTGCCACGTGATTAAAATACGTCGGTAAGCGAGCCCGAGCTAGAGGGCATTGAAAAATATTTATACACCACACGTATACGGGTACAGACTGGCAAATGCAAGTGGACCGTCTCGACGTAGCATATATGTATATATATATTTACATATAATTAAAAAAATCCGAAATAAGAAAAACATTATGCTTATGACTGGAGTACTGCACCAAAAAATTTCAAACTTCATAAGCTTTCCACTAACTATATAGTACCATAACCAAGAAGCATTTACAGATAATAAAAAATATTTTTTTCATGTCAGTCAAATTTAAATAAAAAATACGAATTTTTAATGTAGAATGACTCGAAAGGAATAATTGTTTGCGATCTACAGTGCTTCAGTTATAATTTCGAAACAATCTGAAATACGAAAAACACAATGTTATTGGACCGGTAAAGTATAAATGGTTGACGACAATGTTAAAAATCGAGATATGGACCTCAAATTTCGAGAATATACGTTTTTACTCATTTTGAACCAACTAGTTATCTGGGAGCGGCCAAATTAAGAAGCAACCAAAATAAGGACCGCCCTAATCTATACATACATATATATATATATATATATACATTAAGCTACTTTGTCATACGTGCCATTGGCGTCAAACGCCAAAGGATGTGCATAAACGAAACGGGGAATGAAAAAAAAAATAAAAATAAAAAAAATAAAAAAAATATGGCAATATACCGGGTGGACGTGAATTTCGCGGGGGTCTTGGATCCGAGCTGTTTTCGGTGAGACGCCTTGGGGGCGCGGGTGTAGTGTCCAATGCAATGCCCGCGCGCGCGCGCGGGGGGTAGTTCCGGCGGCAGCAGAACCGGCAGCTTTGACCTTTGTGCCGGAACAGCGCCACAGTGCTGCACCACTCAAAGTCCGATGCAGCGATATTATACTCTGCCAACTAACCGGTGCTCCTGTCGCACAACAAAGCCCGTAACAACGCGTATACGTTGCTCGCGAAACTCTATTTATATATGTGTTGCGGAGAGTGGGGCCATGCGGAACGTTGTCCAGGGTACACACAACGTTTCACAGTCGTATGTAGTAGATACGTGACTACGTGGTTACCTTATGGTTACCTCACGCAGCACCGGCAGCACTGGCTGCTTGACCACGTAAAAACAAAACATCGCTTCCGGCTATATCTCCGACTCGACTGTTATAATAGTTTCACTTTCGGACAACAGCGTCTCTGTTTCTATCTCTATCTCTGTCTCTCTCTGTCTCTCTTGTTTCTTGCCATTGCTCGTTTCGGTATCGCTTCAACGTTTGCGTTAATATGTGGAATTTCATTTTGTCATTATTACCATGACGTTGCTGTTTAAATGTCGTGACGATTATTCGGACTTTGACATTGGTTTTTTAATTGCAGTTGGTTTGACATGATTGTTTTTTTTCTTGTTTTGGTGATTCGTGAAGGTGGCTGATGGTAGGTTCGGGGATCGCTCACTGCGTGGCGCTAGCTGTCATCGACGCAGGTGACTACCAGCGCCGCCTAGCGGCTGGCGATAAAAAATTATCGGTTGATTCTCCAAAGTCTGAGACTTTGATTTACTCGATTAAGTTGTTGATTATTCAAAAGTAACTCGAACTTCCTTGAATAGCGACCTAGGGATATTTTCGCAATAGGGAATTTTGGAATATTGAACTTTAAAAAAAATTGTCGAATTGAGAAATTCGGGAGATTTTCGTCTGTTTTTGCCGATGTAAACGGAAATTCTGGGATGTTTGTTGATCGAATGTTTGTTTTATTAAAATATTCGATATTTGAAATAACGAAATGTTGCGGAATTCCTTAAACAAAACTCGCTTTTTTGCGAGACAAGTCGAAGGATGTTGGGTCCTCGATGGGCTAGCTGAATCTCAGAGTGGTAACCTACTATTTTATACGCAAGATCTATGGAGTCTAGGCAATAACGTTTAACGATAATTCTAGGGTTCTTGCACAGGTCGAGAAAGAAAGCCTTCGGGCATTGAGAGAACGCGCGCGCGCACGGGCGCGGGCGCGGGCGCACGGAACTACGTTCTTTTCTCCGCACGGAGGATGACTTATGTTTTGGCTTGCGGTGCATTTAAACGGAATGAGAATCTTTTCTCTTTCCGCCTTCGAGAGTTTGCGTTTGATCGTCGTTTTCGATGGTCGTAACACTTCACCAATTCGAACTAACGCTGTGACATTACACAGGACACCTTTGCACTCTTTGTTTGAACTTTATTATCACTGTAATTCTACTTTTGACTTATCACAAATTTTACACTAATACATTTTTCGTTTAGATTTTTTTCCTCGTATAAATTTATGTTTTGAATAGTAAATTCTCATCGAGCACATCATAACCTCTGAAATTCGATATAAAAAGAAAATGCACATTATTCGCAAACAAAAATGATTATATTTATTCGATTTTTATGAAAATAAATCTAATTACGTGTGTTCCATGCATAAAACCATAAGGGATTATTATATAAAACCCTTGTTTGTAAATACAAACCGAGAGGATATGTCGTTGTTCTTGCCAATTTCTAGGATGAACATTATTCTCTTCCCGTTTCATTACGAAGAGTTTCAACTACGATGTCGACAAAAATGAGAGAGCGAGAGAAAGAGATGAATCAAGGATAGACTGTGAAAGGATCTTATGGCCTCGTTCTGGCAATAAAGATAATTACTATTTAATCCTAGCGTCCTCGGACTAGAAACGGAATCAGAAGCAACGGGTACAGGGTAAAATTCGTATCAAGGACAAAGTACCTATGGAAAAGGACTATGAAATCCTTCCATGTTGCTCGCAAGCTCCGAGTTTATCAAAATCCGTTTGCGATGGTAGTTGTGGTTGTACCCTGTGCACTGTATATGTACGTTTGTATGTATACATCCGTGTACGTTTATGTGCTCGACGTATCCACTACAATGCGTAACGCACAGTGAAAATACGTGTACGAAAAGCACGGTGGCGCGCTGCACGTTCTCCTGGCGCGCAATCCTGGCCGGGGATGACAAGGCGGGGGTTAGAGGACAGGTGCTACTGACGCCTTTGATCTCTTTCGCGTTACACAGAGAAGCGAAAGCGAGCAACGCAGATTCTCCTTCTCCGCGTGCACTCTTTCTCTCTCTCTCTCTCTCTCTGTCTCTATGTCTCTCTCTTTCTCTCTCTCTCACTCTCGTGCCCTCAACGAAAAAGCGAATTATCGAAATACGTTCCCGGTCTCGGGCGGCGACTAACCCAACCTCGTTCCAACAATTTTTTTTTGTTGCCTCCGTCTGTTTTTGTCATATTTTGAAAAATAATAAAAAATGCGTATTTTCTCTCGAAAATAATCGTGTTGTAAAAGGAAGAAAGAATTGAAAAATATCGATAGGGACGTATAGTGACGATGGTTTTATGATTAGCATTATCATATTTTCATTTATCGTGGTACGAAATATGCACCAGGGGGTATAAAAGTTTCTTGTATGTACAACTTTTTTACGTTTATCAGTGCGTTTTGTTGTGCATGGAGAACAAGATGAACTATTATAATTTTTTTATGAAATCCAATGTCAGCCCTGAATAATATTTTTTTTTTTTGCATTTTGTATAAATTCATTCAAATTATTTATAAAATGACACACGTTTATTTACTTTTTTCAGTTGAAAAGTTTTGTTTTTACAGGTTTCAATGATCGCAGGTGAAAGATTATTTCATTGTCATTATTATTTCATCAATTATTTTTCAATAACGGTTATTGGGAAAAATAAATGAGTGTCATTTTAGTTTCTAACGACCTCCTTAGTATCTAAGGAGGTTAATTTTTCGTGTGAAGTGCTTCGTGTGAATTCCACCTTTATTCACGTTGGACATGATCCATTAACAGTATAATTTTTGAAAATCATTACACTAAAATACGATGATATAATAATTATGGATTCACTCTTAATCAACATCGATTGCGCTTTTCCAAAAAATATTTATCATTGCACTGCGATATGTTAATAGGCTGGTCGGGAATACAACTCTCACAGCTGAGCAGAGGGTGTTCGACGGTCGCGGGGGACATTGTGCGTGTTTCACGTGGGTAAGAGAAGTCCAGTACCCCGCACGAGGATTCCCAATGGGGTTTCGAAAAGCTGTTGACGACAAATCGAGGGTTAAAATGCCATGGGTAAATACGCATAGTTACGAGACGACGAGGGGCAGGGGCGATTTCTATCTTTCGCGGCACCGCATTCGCTCCGCCTTGTGGGATTATAGCCCTAATTTGAACTGTCTGATGCGTGCCCGTTCACCAGTGACGATATATACATATACGTTTCACATGTATACACTCTCTATATATTATACACTCGCTACGGCTTGCAATATTCGCTCTCGGAAACTCATGTGTCGGGATGATTCGGACTACGCTAGACGCGCTAGTGCGAAACGGGATCGTTTAATCGAGGGCGCGAACTACCAACTCGGAAAATAAATCGGAATCATTTTTTTGTTCTTTTTCTTTGAACATTACATTCAATTCGTACTTAATCGGTATTCGGAAAACTAACGAAATCTTTTTTACTGTCAAACATTCAATAATCAGGATTAAAATCGTGTTCACCCGATTTAATATTTGTGGGAATTTTTTTGTCATTATTATTTATGTACAAAATTTCATGGCTCAAAAAAAAAGTTGTGAATTTTGGGGATTTGTTGGACCTCGCTTGACCGGACATCGTTTAATCGCGGTCGCTAACTAATAATTTGTAAAACAAATCTAAATCATTTTTGTTTTTATTTTTAACTAAATTTAATTCACGCTTAATCGTTATTCAAAAAATCGTATTCGACCGATTCGATATTTGTTGCAATTGTTTATTCACGGTTTTTATCAATAAAGTAATTACAAGATTTCGGGGTGTCCCAAAAATATTAAATTTTGAAGTTTTGTCGAAACTCACTTTGCGCAACGTTTTTCAAAATTCATTTTCCCAGACGCCCGAAAATACCGATCGCGAAAGATCGTGACCCGAGACCGTCAATCTTCGAGCTTCCACTCAACTAATACGTTCCGAGTAAACAGCACCCACGTATTATAATGATTGTGTAAAAAACAAAACGTAAAACAAAAAGAACAACAACAAAAAACCTGGAAAAAAAAAGATAAAATCAACGGAAAGTTTCACGGTTCGTTACACGCGCGTGTGGGATATCGTGACAACACGCGAGTTTCTCACGCGTTGACAGCCGAAATCGGCAATACAGATCTCTCATCGGCCGAAAAAAAGTGTGTTGCCACTAAATTTCCCAACAATTCCTCCTGTCTTCGTAAAATACAGTAAGCCTCGAAATCCACAAAATTTCAAATTCCCTACCGCGCAGCTCATCAAATGAAATCCAAAAAAAAAAATAAACTCGAATACAAAATACGACCTTTGACCCATGAAGGTCGAACCATCGTCAGAAGCGACTAAGCACAGCGTGAAAATGTTCTCGCGGTATTGTTCTCACAATTATCGTGATCTACGATTTTTAGGATACGCGGTCCTGGTCCCTCGACCCCTTCTCCCTCCGCCCCCTCCGCCTCCTCCCCCCCCCCCGGATTTCTGGCAAAACACGAAACGTCTCGCAGTCTCACCCGTTTTTCCATCTTCGTCTCTCTTTCGTGCGTCGAAACAACGAACTCGGTCTCGTTAATCGTCCTTTCTTTTCTCTACCTCCACGGACGGTCTTGTGCTTCTTCGGCGAACCCTTCACTTTGTGAAACCTCCGGCTTTTGCCGATTCTTCCGCGCCTTCACTCACACGAGCAACCCACACGGAAGGAAGCATCCATATCGCGGCTGACACACACACACACACACGCGCACCAACACACACGTCGAAAAATTCCCCAAAAGTAATGTGGTAGGTATACGTAGCGTTTTTTTGTTTTTTTTTTTCACGTGAGCGAGATAGGTTCGGGTGGATGGTACGAGGGCAGAAGTCGGAAAGGCAGCCCCCCGCTACGGCCGAAACTCATGCCTCCTTCGAAATCTTAGAAACTTTTAGCCGGGATGTGTATCCCCCGCACGGCCAGACCAACTATAATTATCCGACGGGATACGCGGAATACGGAACGAGGAACGCCGAGTACCTTACGTATTTACGAGGCCACAGGGGAGACCGGGGCTTGTTGAATCACCACATTGTTTCCAATGTTTCTCGGTCCAACGTTCGTTTTGTACCACATAAAGGTAATGTTATTTTTTTTTCGTTTTTAATGCAATGTTTTGTTTTTTGCAATGAATGTTGGTACGAGTTGGGAAAATTTCAATCGAATATGGGGAAAGCTTTTATTTGCCGTGATAATAAAATACATGTGCGACGATGCCGACGAGGATGAATTTTATACGCTGAGCAAGGTGGGGGGGGGGAGGTCTATTAAAAACAGTGTTATTTCAAATTTTTGTAATTAATATGATATTCATGCATTCTCGGAAGCGTTCTTCTTTTATTTAATTCTAAGGGTCGTAAGTCATAAGATATTTAACATGTATGGACTGGCAGGAGGGGTGTGGCGGAGGGAAAAAGGTATCCGTATTGAGACATGTAAATAATTATTGCCCTGGAATAGAGCAAGTTTCCTTCCCTCCATGAAATTGCAAAAACTATTTCGAAAAAAATTATATAATTCCAATTGTTCCAACTAGCCCCGGTGTCTTCGAATTTATATACAACACATGGTTGTATATAAATTATATATGGCATCGAACTGTGTGGGTTGTGTATTTGTCCATCATTTGGGTTAAGAATGCGCGGTGGCAAGAAGAATTCACGTTGGTACGTTCTGGTGGTCGAATCGAAAATTACAAATCGTTGCGAGTGAAGGATCGCGTGGAGCAGGATTTAAATTCGGTAGCTCAATATTTTTCGCGAGAAAAAAAATTAAATCCATGGGAAAGTGTTTTCGAGGCACGTCGAGAGATGTTCTAGCTGCATGACCGCACAACCGGGATGAACGAATGAAAAAAAAAAAATTTCAAACAAAAAAAAAACCCCCCGAAAGCGAAAACGAGCAGCGCGAAACGTGATTTATGGTTTTCGAAGCTAACGCGATATTTGGCGGTGAGACGAGACACGGCAAAGAAATTTCGGGAAGACTCGCGTTTATCCTTCGAGCTTTCCGTCTCGGTCCGTGCGATCTCTAATTTTGCCAGACACGGTGGGACCGTTGGTGATAGCCAATCGAGTCATATAACTATCGAGGGGGGCAACACGAGAACAGTAAAATAATGATAATAATAATAGCAATAATAATATGGATTATTTTATTATTACCATTATATTATATTATACTGGGGTTTTCAAAGGGTATACATGGGTTTTCAACTGAAGCATGTGTACCTTGATCGCCAAACTGCGTGATTTTTCATTACTGATTATGAAAAGCCATGATATCTCGAGACTGTTTTGTCGTATCGACTTTGGACGTATTGCATTCGATTTAAAATGCTCAAAAACCCATATAATAAGTACCCTGAAGCAATTGTTACTGGTATATTGCGTTTATTGATTCATGGAAAGCTAAAACACTAGATTCAACCATTACTTCCGGTAGGTCGATTTTGAAATCTTTTCTTCTTAGTGAGCACCTACTATATGACTCGAACTACTATGCAAGATGTATTATATTATATTATATTATATTATATTATATTATATTAACGAAGCGAAAACAGTTCATTGGTTTAACATTGTTTTGCATTGTGACACTCTTTTTCACTGCAAGCATCTTCGCGAAGTACAAGAAAGTACAACAGCTATGTTTTGGCAAATTTTTCATACAAAAATTGATGATTAAACGACATCCACAACGAAACGAAAAAAAAATTCCCACCATCACAATGAGATTTGGGGAGGAAAAAAAAATAAAATTCCGGACGATTTTGAAAAACCTGTTCGCCAAACGCTACAAGTTAAATTCATTTTTAAGAGTCACGGTCTATCTCATTATCCTCATTGCCGGATATTCCTTCGCGATCTTTTTCGCACAGTCGGAGCAAACGAAGCGACGATAATGTCGAATATGATCGATAAAGGATCTCGAGTTTCCGCGGTTTGTTTTGCTCGCCGTGGTTCGCTTAATTTCGCGCGCCCGAGGACAGTGATTCCGGCCGCAAAATGTTCGTGGGAGAAATACGCGGGTGAGAGACTCTTCGGTGAGAGACAAACCATTGGGATCTGGTGTTTGTTTTTTTATTTTTTTTTCTGTTTCTTCTTCTCTTTCGTCGACAAAACGGTTATAGCAAACGCAGCCGAGGCGAATAAGTACTGCCGGGTTCGGGCGCACATAGCGACGAGTCTAAACGCAACCCTTAAAATACGAAAGTTTTCGTCCGCGTTCGAAAGAATGTATAATTACGAGGCATAAAAGTAACCACCATCGCCCACTCGCTTTCTTGCTTTCTCACTTTCCCAGTCCGGGTTGCTCCCGCTGGTGCGGCTTTTACCGATGCTTCCGTTGCTCGAAGATCGACGAGAAGAAAGAATAAAAGCTTCGAAGCACTCGAGGAGGGCGGCGGTGGCGTACCGGTCGTCGCACCCGCACAAAATGCACCGGCGTTCCCATCGATCTTCTTCTTCTTCGTCTTCTTCTTCCACCCCGCCAAACTTTACCGACGCTGAAAACCAACCAACGAGACAAAAACGAAATACATAGTTTTTTTTTTTTTAGTGAAGACGATTACGCAGAGTGCAGGTTTCGGGACTGTCTGGCCGTGCGCGCGCGGCAAAAGTGGGAGCGAAATGGCCCGAGCTCCAGACGCATTACAGTTTGGACCGAAAGAAGTTTGAAACAAGTGCGGGAACTACATTCGATTTTAAACGTGTCTTTTGGTTTGCAATGAAGAAACAATTTTGCTGGGAATGGCTCGTCCCACAACATTTTTTTGCAGTTAAGCAATTTTTGCAAAAAGAGAAAAAAAAGTGTTTGTGTCCATCGAGAATATGAAATGAAAGTCAATTTGAGTTATGACGATTTTACATGGTGATAACATTTTCAATATTAATAATATTTTGATAAAGTTAATGTCATCGGTTCTTTCTTTCGGATTGTCATGACAAAATGGACAACTATTATTATTATTCTTCTTTTAACAACTGTTTATTTCCCCATTTTTTTCGATGACTAATAGAATGTTGCAAAAAAATTAATTAATTCGTTTTGTATTAAAATATTAATTTTTCGCAAAAGCGATTGTTCAACATTACGATCAACGTTTCAACAACCGACGGATCGATGATACCGTCAATCCAATCAATTCTCCCGATCCGCGACATTCTCGAAACGTTTCGTCGATAATTACAAACTCGCGGAAATTTCGAAAATTCGAATGGATTTCAATTGACATAATGTGTCCATGAATTATCGAAATTCGTGATAAACCGGAATTTCACCGATGAAATTACATCGGACGGATTTTCGTGGAATGAAAAATCATCGTTTTGCGTTGTTGATACAGCGACGCTTGAGTTCCACGCGAATTATGCCAGTCTATCGCACGTTAAACGCAACGACCCAAATTATCGTGATTCGAATTTATGCACAATAGCAAGGAAACCATTGCGTTTACGATTAATTTTGGGTTATACGGGTTGCGTACGTGTGTTTGTTACATCGAGCGCGTATACGATGGACGAGATATTGGACGATCGCTGAGCCAAGGGAAACGACCATCTCCCGATCCGCCATCTGTCATTTCGGAATTGTTAACTCGGTTAGCTCATACGCATATCAAATCATGCGAGGAAGCATCGAGGCAAGCGACCATGGAATGGCCAGCGCGCAACGTTAATGCGATTTGGATATATATATATATATATATTATATATATGTATGCATGTGTGCATTCGTGGGTACGCGTGTGTGTGGGTCGGAACGACTGTGTTACGTCTCGTCGTCGGTTTCGGTGTCGGTGTCGAGAGAGTCCTGTGGGACGAGCCATATTCCCAGCAAAATTCATCCCCCGCCTATCTTCATCCCCCGTCATATATACATATACGGTGAATGATATGCATATGTAAATATTGTGACGAACCGTCGCGAATTGCCGTGACATCGGAAACCAGCAGCGGCTATTGCATTTAGCCGGCTATGGATGAAATAGTCGGAGCAACTTTTTTTTTTTCATGTCGTAATAATGACTGAAATTATGTCTCTTCGACGTTGCTGGAGATAACGGAAAAAATTCTCACGCTTATTCATAATATTTTTCAGACTCGTGCGGGATATTTTTTTTATTCAGATTTCTGTGATTAATCTTATATTTTTTTCTTTTTAGGGTGCGATACGATTTTTTTATGGCGAAGGAATATAGGATCATCCACGATCGATATTTTTATGGTAAGTAAGAGTGTATTCAAGTTTGAAGTGGATTACATTTTTTTTATTCCATCTAAACATTTTCGGTCGTCTGTTTTTATACAATTTGGAAAAGTTTGCACATTCAAATCCCCAACGTCAAGACGTTAATTAGACTTGCTAAATTACTTACGTGAAAAATCAAATATCTCAAAAAAATCCGTCGATGGAAATAAAATAATACGAAATAAATAGTAAAATAACGAATTTTTCATTTCAGAGTTAATTTCCCCCAAGTTCGAAATAATGTGAAAAAAAACTGGGAAAATAAATTTATATTTACTTACTTATGCCGCAGAAAAGAAAGAAGGTTGTAGCCCGAAGTACCGAAAATATTATTCAAGAGATATAAGGTTAGCGTTAATGAAGAAGATCGTCGAGGCGGTCGGTTGGGGGGAGGGGGCGCAAACGAAAGGGAGTGCGTGACGAGGGATGGGGATGAGGTCGAAATGTGTCGAATCTCCCGGCCGGGCCGTCGCATTAGTTCGTACCGCGGTTGATCCCGTTAACGGGATCAGTCCTCGTGCGATAACCCACACGGTTGAAGGGTTCGTTCTTCGTTCTTATTATTGGCGACCAAGCGTTCTCATCGGTTCCTCAGGGACGTGGGATTTTCGTGGTCGACGCGAACCAAAAATTACAGCCAAGTTGTGGATCGACTGCAATATATCTATATACATATTGCTATGTATGAATATACTCCAACTACTGTGGAATTCGGTCTGTATACCCTTCTCATAAAATTGTTTGTTCATTCGCCAACTGCCGCATTTACTTTATTTTCTCATCAATATTTTCACTCAGAAACTTGCGAGTCCGATGTATTATTGTGATCGTGATTACCGTTGGCCATAATTGCCGTGGACCCAAAAACATAACCTTGGCGTGATTCAGCGACGATTAAAAAAAAAAATATATATATATATTTCGCATCTTTCTGCGCCGACAAGAAATTAATATCTATTGAAATATCAATCCATTATAAATATTTCATTGGATGTATATTTTGCGGATAACGAAACAATTTTTTTTTATGATTGAAGTTTAGGAAAATGGATTGAACAAAACTGGGACAATCAGGAATATGGTCGTTTGCACATCGTAATCGATATTTTTAATGTAAAAAAGTAATTACTTGTTCCTCATCTTCACGGAGTCATTTTTCGTCCATGTTCTTCTTTGCATTATGCATAATTGAGGTGAACGATGTTGTGTTACGATTTTTTTTTTCGCGTACATTTGTATGAAATACAAACAAAGCCGGATCATACGCACAATCAAATGAGCTTCGTTAATTTAAGAATAAGTAGAATAAGTAACATGTAACAATAATTTTGTCGTTTCGAGTGTACACGATACGACAAAATTCTGGGGGTTTTTTTTCCATTGAAAATACAAGACGCCATAGCGAAAACATGGCGCACCCTTGAATTTCTCGAGCGCCCTGTTCATCATCCCCCCAACGCGGGACTAATGATTTGCAAACATCGCCCCTCGGGACGCGGTCTCTCTTCCTCTCTCTCTCTCTCTCTGTTTTTTCCCTCTCATTCTCGTTCTTCCGCCTCATTACAAAGTTTCGCAGGGCGGCTGTTTTGCCTCAAGAGGCCAGACATCCTCAAGTCGTGGAAAAAAAGAATCCCTCATGGCCACGACGAAACTTCTTCGTGCTTTACGAAAGAATAAGAACGTAGTTTTCGTGAAACAAGAATGCTCATTTAATATCAACTGCAAACTCGAAATACCGGTCGTAATGACGTTAGTTGTACGAGACATCTGTAATTCCTCACATTATCGAAAAAAATTAAGTTTTTTTGTTGTCAATTATTTATAACAATTGCATGTTATGAATAAAAATCATTCGACAATTAATAATAATGAAAACGGTAGGTACATGAGATGAATAAGAAAAAATATAATAATAATATAAATCTTTCGTAATAATTATTTGTTTTCGTAGATATCGTTGCATATCGCGCCGAAAAATGTATCAGCTCCAGATATACAATTATCAACCAGCGATCTCTACTAACGATCCCTACCTTGCCGACGTCCGGTACGCGTTATCCGCATTAGTGACGGTGTACCGCGGAATCTACGTAGTGGCGCCCTCCGCACCCCCAAGTCACGAACTAACGTCCCCGAATCTTTTGCTTCGATAATTACGTTCTTGCGGGCCAGAAAACAAACATGGACGTGGACACGGCGAGTGACAATACTTCAATAGATGACAAAACCGAAGATTTTTGTGAAAATCCGACTCGAGATGCCTTGACAGAGGGCCTCATGAGCCTTCTCAAGCCCACCGTCGATCAGCTTGATGAGAGAATTCGTGCAACAAGGTTAGGACCTACATTTTCAATATCTTGTCCTCACAAACATAGCTCATGCAAAATTAATCTTATTTGCTTTCACATATCAAAAAAAAAATCTTCATTTTTATGCAATCGATCGGTTTGATAAAAGTTAAAAATATTTATGTATATATTCTTATTGTTCTTGTAAAAACATTCAACTTTTTTTTTTCATTGTGCTATTCGCAAGAATGACATTTGTTTCGTTGTTTGCAGAATAAGCCAGATAGAGTTGAAGCAACAGATAGAGTCGTTGACTGAGGAACTGGTAAAAATCTCAGAATACCTGCAATGTCCGTTCGAGCTTGACGGTTATGTGAAGAAATTGGTCAACGCGAAACACAGAGTTACGATAGTGAGCAATATATTGCAAACCACTCAAGAGAGACTGAACAAAGTACACGAAGCTGTGGAGAGAGACACGGCAAAGAGAAAAGCCCTTCTCGACAGCAGTTCCATGTACGGCGCTTCTCAGAGCTTGGCGAACTTGGACGTTCGAGAATCGGTGGAGGATACTTCCGAGACGCGACAGTCCGACACAGAAAAATCTGAGACGCAAGAATAATCTGTATCGCAACATTTATCGGTAGCGTAACTGTCTCTGTATCCCAAAAAAAAAAAAGAAGAAAAAACATTCCGAATTGTCGAGCCGAAGAAAACAATGGAAACCCCGATAGTGAGACTGTCGAACGTGGAAGCCGAAACGGTTTACGAACCTTCCGAGGATTCGTTTCTTCTCGTCGACGCGTTGGAGGCAGATTTCACAAAACTCAAGATAACGAAGCCTCTGATGTGTTTGGAAATTGGTAGCGGTTCCGGAATAGTTATAACAGCTTTGGCGCTCGCCGCGAGTAAATTTTGGGCTTCTTACTATCTCGCCGTCGATTTGAATCCCAACGCTTGTCGAATCACCAAACGCACGAGCGTGGAAAATTCGACTAACGTGGAAGTCGTGAGAATGGATCTTGCGACGGCGTTGAAATCGCGAAACGCGTTTGACATCGTCATATTCAATCCGCCATACGTGGTCACGGATTCGCAGGAAGTCACGAACGATCGACTCATCGCCAAGACTTGGGCAGGTGGAATTCGTGGTCGTGAAGTCATGGACAGAATATTCCCCCATATCCCCGATCTCTTAACCGATACGGGATTATTTTACTTGGTGGTGATCAGAGAAAACGATCCCCGTGAGATTTTAACTATTTTCCAGAGTTTAAACATGATTGGAGAGATTGTACACGAGAGAAAAGTTCGCGGCGAACACCTTCACGTAATGCGTTTTTCGAAGAAACTCGATTGTCATTGAAAGAAAAAAACATGGGAAAAAAAAACGTGACGAGGGGGTTTCGCGCAGGTGAACGGTTGCCGAATTTGCTTGTCGCATAATTTTCAATAATCGGCTCCATCAACGATAGGACAATACGTTATGGCCGTTTCGAATCTAAGTCATGAACATATATTATTATATATAGAAATATATATATATATAAATCTTATATACGAATAAGTACTACGTAAATACAAGCGAATAATTAACTGTTTCAAAGTGTTGTTTTGATTAATATTCAGCATATACGAAATATTTTCGCACTCATTATAGCCGTGCACGGCTGTCTTCGTTGTCGCATTTATTTTACATCATACATTTATTTGCATCGTTGAAACTTCGTTGGTTTTAAAACCAATCGCAGTATAGTTGTAAAAACGAATCTATTCTCAGCTGACACTTGTTTTGTTGGTTTTTTCTATTTTGAAACGAAATAAAAAAAAAATTGAGCAAGTCGATGTGTAAGAAAAGTCGAAGTCACTGCACTGTTACCAACCACACTCGCCAATTCAAATGGAATAAACAAATTATTGATTTATAAATTTAGCAAGCTTTTCAACTTGGCACGGAAAGAAATAATCATTCGTCCCAAATCGCCCAACAGGTTGCCTCGTGTGGTTTTGAACTTTCATTCAATTAGAAAATTAATTGAATAATTATCGACATCGAATATCTTACAAACGTGATAATTTATTCAACGGTTTTACATTACATTTACAAACGCTGGTTTCGTACATATGGCTGCAGATTAATCTGCACTCTTGTTACATTCGTTTATCAAGTAATTGAAAGAAGCAATAAATCCGTTTCTTCCGTTAGAGTAATTGATAAAAAAAATAGAGTTAGACGAATTCTATCAACGCTATAGTATTATATATTAAAAGTAGCAACGCGGTCTGAAAATAATATTTTAAAAAAACACGATAATTTCTACCTAAGCCCGAGCTCGGTGTTATCACACATTGCAGGTACGTATAATCGACAGCTTTAATAAATTATATAGATATAGCAATCGAAGACGTTGCGACACGGTCGAATCCTCTCGATGCATCATAATCAGGCCCAAAGCATTTGTAAAAAGTTATGAAAAATAAAAAAACAAATAATACGAAATATACAATCATGGTCTTGTGTTTGACATGACAATTCGAATCAGTGACCTCTGGAAAGCTCGATGATCTTGGATCTCGCGATTCTCTGAAGTTTCGTGTAAAACACGGCCGAGCTTATGGTCGTGGTCACAACAATGGCTAATAATAAAGTAAACGAGACGTAAAAACCGCTGTAACTCATGCAAACGTTTCTCGAAAGCGTGATCTCTTCCATAGCCGTTTCTTCCAATTTTTCCAACGACTGACTGGTCGCCAAACTGAGATCGTCGGGCATTACCACCCGAAAACCACGTCCCATTCGTATGGGTTCCGACAACGAACCCGAACTCGTGTTCGTCGGTGCGTAGGAAACTGCCGCGCGACGTCTTCGACCGGGTTCGATCTGTTGATCACCGTCCGGACAGGCTTCGCAATCGGTTTTGCACAATTCAACATTGCACTCGATAAAAAGATCCATTACATCCGGAAATTTGAATGCCTGGAAGAAGGCGTAAGCTATTATGGAAGCGCCGGTGTTTCCGGTTTCTTTGGTCTTCTGGAAAGCTCCGAATAATTTTGGTTTCAAAATGCAACCACGTTCGTCCGTCAATTGTACGACGTTGGTGGAACTTTCGTCACGAGCGACGCAATCTCGAACCTGCAATCGAACAGAGTAATTGAATGATTAAATTGACATTTTTTAAGAATGTAAAAAATGTATCTATATATTTTTTTGTTGTAGGAGTTGAAGAGCAATCGTACTTGAAGATCAAAGCCTGGATCGCCCTCGACGGAAACGACGAGAGTCATGGTCTCCCCGATTTTGACAAGCCCACTGGCTGCAGGAGCGAATGGTCCTTTGCCGATTTGAATATCGAGTTTGGCCGTTGCCGTGTCACCGCTGAAAGTCACAATCTCTTGATTCAACATGTCAACCGACAGACTGACCGTCAACGCTTTGTTGATGTTGCCTTCCCACAGACAACGAACGCGACGAACGGTATCCCAGACTTCTTGAATTCCCGGCTCGTTCTGTACGACAAATCCATCACACAATTGACATTAACACTCCTCGATTAACATTCCGATGCTTGATAAACGAATATCAATTGTTTTTACCTGGAGCACAAGAACGTTTTCCAAATAAGCCTGGCCAGCTTCGCCTTCGAAATCGTTGATAAATTGAGTACCGCAAGAATCCAGACTGACTGTGAACGAATATTCCTTCTGACCGGAATTTTCCGCGACGTAACGACAATCAGGAGTCATGAAGAAACCCTAGAAAAAATATTAGATTTAAACATTTAGAAGAATATAATTCTAGTTTTTTGAAGATCCTTTTGATATTGTTGAGCAGTGATATTTTACTTTCGAATAAATAACACCGTCGAAATTTCGATTGAATTCAAT
Source organism: Diplazon laetatorius (assembly GCA_963662125.1). Classification (NCBI taxonomy): domain Eukaryota; kingdom Metazoa; phylum Arthropoda; class Insecta; order Hymenoptera; family Ichneumonidae; genus Diplazon; species Diplazon laetatorius. Next base: position 14,465,289 of record OY759152.1, read on the forward strand.
GTCGATGGTCATCATGGTCTTGCTGCACTGTACTTCGATGTTGTGAATATGAGGAGGATGTTTGAGATCGTCGTCATCGGGCACAACATTGTTTGAGGTTCCTGTGTCCGCGGCACCGCTGGGTCCACCTATTTGGGCATACATCAACGAAATCATTGACAATTATACATACTTATTCATACCAAACACGAGTTAACTGTTAAGAAAATGGTGAATTTCCGGATTGATAATATAAATTGGAAATTTTGATGTACCTCCACCGGATGGTCCAGGCGAAGCCGGTGACGAAGGCCCCGTCGGGGAAGTTCCTGTAACAGGTCCAGGAGTCGCACTGCCTCCGGTTGAAGGTCCAGGTCGTGCTCCGGTCGATGGTCCAGGTCGTGCTCCGGTTGAAGGTCCAGGTCGTGCTCCGGTCGAAGGTCCAGGTCGGGCTCCGGTCGATGGTCCAGGTCGTCCACCGATCGGCGTGCCGCCTCCGGGAGTCGGAAACCCGGGAGTCGGACTCGGCGACGAATAACCGTAAGTGCCGCTGTTAACATCCGGTCCGACGGGTGAACTTCCGGGTGTCGGAAAACTCGGCGATGGCGATGGCGACGGATATCCATAAGTCGAAGTTCCACCGGGCGAAGGACTCGGCGCTGGATAACCGTAAGACGTTCCAGGCGGTTGTTGGGGTCTTCCGGTCGTCGGGGTGTATTGCGACGGTGGCAAGTAGGTCGTCGAAGAGCCGGGAGATTCGACGGACACGGAGCCGCCGGTAGAACCGGTGAAAGGTCTCGGTGGATTCGTGGGAATCGGTCGAGGATTGTAAGACGTCGAAGGACCACCGAAACCCGGTGACGATCCGTAACTCGGATCCTGCGGGCTCGGTGGTATGTAAGTTTGGGGGGTGTAGGATGGCTGCTGATAACCACCGGGATAACTCGTCACCTCGTTTATACCCGGTGATGCAGGTTGAAACGGTCTTGGCTTCTCCGGCACTCGTTGAGTGCTGTAAGGGGGCAAGTAACCGTTGCTCTCCTGCTGACGAGCTGGAAATTACATTGATTTGTGTTATTGACGTTTTCAAAGGGGGTCCTTATTTGAAAAGAAATATTTTTTTATTTCGTTTTATTCTCTAAGGCATTGAGAATATATGTGTCAAACCTCAACCTAAAATTCGCAAAATTGACCAACAATAAGTTATGATACATAAGATAGCGATAGATTTTTTTTTACTGTGACATTTGACGTTACCACGTTCTTCGTCTTCGATGTGGTAGTGTCATGTGCGTGCGGTTACAGTATGGAAGGTAGTAAAAAATAAATAGGAAAAAAATAATAACGATTAGTCGTTAGAATTATTCATATCGAAAGGGTGTCGACGTACTTTTACGAATACCCTGACGATAGATTCCTTGGATCCACTCGAGAATGTTTCGGGCCATCACGTCTGCCGGTGAATCCGTCGCTGCTCGAACATCTCTCGACTTGTTTTCTAAATTTTGTTGACAAACGTTCGTCGTTTATGATACGGCATAATGAGGAGTAAAAACGTTGTGCAAAGTTGATGAAGAATTTTATTGAATCTTCTTACCAGACCCGAGGGTTGATGAAGCGACCAGGACGACACCGGCCAGTATCACTGCGAGGTACTTCATCGTGATTTCGTCTCGGAATCTGGGGCAAAATTGGAAAAAAAAATATATGTATATGAATATTTATTGAAATGCCAAGTTTTCCAAGAGGAAGTCTTCCAATATAAAAGTCTATTGAGGAATAATTGTTTTTATCGAGACGAGAATAATTAACGAACAGAATTTAAAAAAAGATAATTTTTACTTTTTAATTTGTAATTTGTATTCCAATTTTACGTATAGTGATCGTAGGTCAGTAGTAGTATGGCAGTCTGCTATATAATGAAAATAGTTCGATAATCAATATTAAGTTCGATTGTTAATATATTCTTTGACTGTGTGGAATAATTATTTATATCTCAACTTTTATCGTACGAAAATTCCTAAACCATGAAAAATAAATATTATTCGTACATAAAAAAAAATCGCTGACAATCGTTCGAATCATTACTAAAGAAAAAAATATAATACCTATACATATTTTAAACGTCAGTGAATGACCCCAAAAGTATTTTTGCCGAAACCACCGTTTATCGTCGTCCAACAGTGATCACATTGCGCAACACCTTCTCACGACTATCAATCATCGTGATCCCCGGTGAACTTCGAACACGTGTTTTTCGAAGATCCCGGGGTTCCTCAACCACTCTTCCGCGAGTCAACGGTGTGAAAGTACAGACAGAGAAAGTGATCATTACGAAATTAATGGTTCACGATCGCTCACGTTTCTTGACGGTCCCCATACATATGAGAGTGCGATTTTATCGCACACACGGTCTGTTCATGATTTCGTGGAGAATTATTTTAGTCGAAAACAATCACAGCGTCATATAGCTATAGCACGGAAAACAAGATAAAAAAATATGTAGCCTCCGAAGAATCAGAATCTCGTGTTTGTTTTGCAACTCATGCTTTTACGAAATGACAATTTTCAACGCCCACGCCCACATGAACCAGCCAGGCTTATCATTGCTTAATCAACCCCAAAAGGCAACAAACCGCAGACTCACTCCCCCCTCCTCTTCTCCCTCGTTCTCTGTCTCCCCCAGCACCTGATGCACTAATTGGTCCTTCAGAAGAATGTCTTCTGCGGTATCTCGACTCAACCTTCGCGGGCTGTATAATTGAAATTGCATTAAACCACGTTAAACATAATTGAAAATGTGTCACCAACCCCATTACCGAGTTCAAAACCGGTTTAGTTTCCACCCAGAGTCTCATTCGACAACCATTGGGATGGAATTTTGTTTATCGGTGATTTCATCAACTGCATCGATCAAACGATCGAACCTCGTTTCAATTTATCGATGATCTTCGGATCGGTTTTTTCTTTCTTCATCTTCTTCGTTTTATTTTTTTTCATCATCGATCGATTCGTGATGGGAATTCAAAGGCAGCCTCGTCCAACGTTATTTCTAGACTCGTGCCATGTTGGAAGTCACAGAGATGTTCCATCCGACTTTCACTGGGGAGCGAAGATAAAACTTTCGTTCGTCGTCGATGGTGTCACAGCTGCATCGGTACCTGCATCGGATTCTGCGGATGCTGCTCGATGTGCCCGTGGTTGATGGGGTTTCAGCGGCTTCAGCTGATGCTGCCGATGGTACAGCGATGCTGGCCTCACATCGACCTTGGCATCCTGAGCTAGACGAGATCGGAGAGACCGTGAAGAAAGCGCTTTCCATTCTGGTTAGCCATCGACGATATTATTCAATTGAACGTCGTGCATCTTGCTTTTGAATCTACACGGGGGAGTGGAATTGCTTTGGAACATCGGGGTCACGATTTGCAAAACCATCCGGAGATTTCACGAATCAACCGTCGTCGATGTCGCTACGAATTTTCGTAATTATTTGCGTGAGACACATTGAAATATTATTTTTTGTCGTTTCGCGTTGTTATCATATCTGATGAGGAGATTATATTTATATATTTATTTGGGATTAAAGATAATCAAGTTCAATCTTGTTAAGTTATCCTTTGTCGTCGGATGCACGAACTTTGGTATAAAACATTAAATCAAATTCTTTCGATAATTGATTGATTTAAATTTTTTTTTCAAGATTGTCCTTTTAATCGAAGCATTTGACGAGCTTATTACGAATTCGTCGGTTATTCATTTTCTAACCGTGATGACAATTAAAACTTTTGTAAAAAATAGGATTGATATTCGAATGATTTATCAATATATTAAAAGATCGTTTTGAAAAAAAAAAAACTTTTTTTTCCAGAATGGTAGCCGTAGTTTACTTCACATGAAGATTTATTCCAATCGCGTCTCTGGATTTAATAAACGTGACGGATCTGAGAGAGGGCAGAGCGTTATTCGCCACGGTTAACGAGTCAATGAAAAAAATAAGCACATTTTCTTGGTGCTCGAAAAATTACTGGCTTGAAATCCCGGAATGGGACAATTTCTCCGTTGCATACCGTAACCGAGTTTACGAGTTACCCGCGATCGAACGGACTCTCATCTCGCTGAGGTACCGTTTTTCCACCACGTGTTGTGCATACTTGTGTACGTGTGTTTCTCGCGCTGATCCAACGAGCAAGCTTATTTCTGCGCTAACGCTCGCGCGCGTGCGCCGTCACTGTTTCTGCTGTGTCGCAGAGTTGCACGGATAATCGTGAGCTTCGCCGTCGAGGCGAAAGGTGAAAGTCTCTTCTTCGTCTTCTTTACGACCCGGCACATAATCCATCGGTGCACTCGTGAAAAAACACTGGACTCACTCTCATGTCGAGATCCCACAGCATCGTTTCGTCCAAAACAACGGAATTAATTGAACGAAAACGTGATCACGATGTATCGCGAATTGATCTTCTCGGAGATTTTAATTATAAATTCAAATTTGAACAAAGTTTACATTACGCTGGCATTATATTGAAGAATTTCGATGAATTATAGAAAAGATTTCTTTCATTGCGAATAAAAATCTTGTACTTACAATAAATTCATCACTCTGTCAAATTTCAAATTGTTGCAAAAAAAAAAATGTCAATATATAAATTTGCCAAATTGATATATTTTATTATAATGCCAAAGTTTTCACACGGATTTCCGTGTTGGATAGTTCACCATTGTTGCCATATCATTTCAATAGTCGAATGTTCGATGCGTTTCGTGTGCATCAGGAAACGTGGAAAAAATGTAGAGCAGAATAAAAAAATAAAAATAAAAAATCAAAATAAATAAAAGCCATAGTGGAAACAATGTTTCATTGCTTCTCGCGTCGACTATGATAATTTCGTACGAATATCCATATAATAGCGTAACATCTGGGTTACGTCGTGTTCGATCTAACGACCGAAACGACGGAGCATATCGCAAAGTGAATTAATGCGAGACTGCTAATTATCCGCCAATTAACACGTATATATAACGTCTGTTGCCGCGACGTTTGTGTGGCAAACACCGAAACTCACAGACACTCGTAACTGCATCTCTCGCCCTTCCTCGGCTCCTTTTTTTTTTTTTTTTTACGACGAGAGTCACCGAAAGTATTTCTCAACGATGGGCCGGCGTCTCGGCTACCGTCATTCACTGTGTATTCTCATCTCGACTTAATAATCGTATCTCACGTAATTATCGTGCGAATTCGTGATATTTGTTCGCGCTCGAGGGTTGTCGTTTGTGGTTTTTGTCCATCGCGATGTGGCAAGTGTACACCGTGGACTTGAGAGACCCCCTTAAGAGTCGTTGCGGTTGCATGAAACAACCGGCACAAGACCCTTCGGTTCTCGTGTCACCCTACGTTCCATTATCACGTTGCTCAATCGTAACGAAAACACGGTTTGTTCGTGGCTGCGACCGACTGGACTCAATATAACACTGTGTTTTATTATTATTTTTTTTACCATATTTTTTCATGATTTAATTTCTTAACTCGCAAAGAATGAATAATTGCTGATGACATGATTAGCCAATGGGTGACACTACGAAGCAGATTAAATATTCGGGAAATGCAAATGCCTTTTGAAGATTGTAAAAAAAATTAATTATTCTTCAAATCATTGAGGAAATTTTGATTGAAAATCTGAAATGAAGATTTGGGAAATTTCAATGACTTTCGATGCATAAAATAAATTTGAATGAATATTTGCATGAATGATAACGATCAATTTCGAATCAATTGGAAGTATTAATTTATTTATTTCAATTTAATAATTAACGAATTATTTATATTACAGTGTTATGAAAGTGACTTTGAATTGTTATTGAATCTTAGGTTTAGTTGAGAGATTGTCGAGAGTTGCGATATGGGTTGAAAAAGTCGGTTTGAAAAAAACTACGATTTGTATCTCAACGTCATAGTCGCAACGGAAGATTTCTCATCCACCGTGAATGGGTAATGAATATCCTTTGAACGTAATAATTCACTGATCTCATTACCCATGCGTCACGTGGACACACGTGAGCAATGTAACACTCTCTCGACAGCGACAAATATCAAGTAACAGAATTCTCGACGAACCATGCGAAAAATTTCTACGACTTTCGTTGCAAACGTTTTTATTTTATTTTTTCCAAGTCATAAACGAAATTGTAAGTACGGCAAGATGCATCGAGCAGTAGCTTCTGGTCGTTAAAAAAAACTATCGCGGAAGACTTAAAGATTGGGGTAACGTAATTTTCAGTTATTTTCAAAATGATTTTAAAAAATCACAAATTTAAACTATGGACTGGGACGCTTAATTTTGTTAAACGTAATTGTAATACCGATCAACGGAATTCAATTATCCGACATTTTCAATGTCGAAAAAGAAAAACATAATTTAATAACGAAAGATTGACGCTCAATGTAATTCAATTCGAATCGTTGAGTTTCATTTTACAAGATAATATTTCACTTTCCATGACTTTTTCAACACGTATGTAACGTCGCAGTTAACTTGTAAGATAAACGTTGTATTTTCTATTCAATTTTGTGAATGATAAATTAAATTCATCAAAGACTGAATAACGGGTTTCTCGTCTGTTGCGAATATTCAGGCAACGATGTTCCCGCACCGGGTGAAAACTTTTACATTCGATAGGTCTGGGTTACTGGGACATTGAATTTCCTTATAAGACCCATCGCTCGATGCGCGAATAAATTAAGTACACACACACAGAGAGAGATGCACTTGATGGCGAGAGCTGAAAGGAGCCGGGAGGCTGATCGTGCCCATCGCCATCTGCAATTTCACAACTTTGATATTTTATTGATAATCCACGTTCAACAACACCGCCAAGACGTTGCAAATATTTAAACGTATTTGTCAATGACGTTATAAGATTCTGTCGAAAGTTACAAAATCGCTCGTGGGTCATGACAAAACAGTGCCGAGGTCGTTGACGCGATTTTTTACAACGCTGAAGAACAAATTTACCGCGACCGTCAATTTTGTGGTTTTTTCTCCAAAGCCATATAATTATCCAGCTATTTATCCTGTTTTCGCTTTATTGCACTTTTCAAAGGCCATGGAATTTTTTTTTCGTTTGTGTTGAGACGTCAAATTGTGCTGATAGAGGAATGGAAAGGACCAACGAGTTAGCAGTTTTACAAGAATGCACGTTGACACCCCACTGAGGGGCCTCTGGGATCCATGAGAAAGCTTCTACTGTGTTACATTATTTATGCAACCGGTAATTAAGCCACACGCGTTTGCATAAAGTGTATGAAGAGGACCTCTCGTCAGTTGGGTACTCTTTCATCGGGAATTCACGTCTGTTTGAAAGTAACGAGAGGTTGTCTAATGTCGCAATGACAAACTGCATGAATTATGTGTATATATCTATGGATGTGCGTATGTGTGTGTGGAATAATTGGAATAATAATTTTTACATCACTTTTGATATTGCAAAATACAAAATCATAAAATTGAGACGTTAATATTTTACAAGCTAGCTTTTCACGATCCAGACGGTAAAAATGGACGACAAATATTTTTTTCGACTCATATTTCAAGCATGATATTGTCCTGGAGTAATTCAAATTTTTAATATTCAAGAATTAGTAAAACTCATATTTTTTGTCACAAATTTTAACACGTTTAGAAGTATATTTCTACATTAAAATACCTGAAAGTATCGCAGATCTAATTCCTTATTCATTTTTTTTCTTCGACTAATACGTCAATGACAAGACTTTAAATTAAATTTTCGCCATTTATCGTGATGATTTATTTTGGAACGTAATTAAAGTCACCATTCGACGACCATGCCTGTTGAAATAAATTTCCACTTTCGCAGCCGTTCAATTGCACATAAATTATGCAACCGAGAGCAACCGATGGAGAAGATCACTTGTCGCGAAAATCAAGTATCGCAATGAAGAAAATGATAAACACGTGAACACGAATTATTTCAAACACATTGGTTAATGACATTTCTGTCGCAATATAAATTAATATGATTTTGATTGATATAGTCGCTGATGATATTTCGTTTATGCTCATTGTGTGGCAACTCATCGAGATATTATGAAATGTGCATCGTAGATTATTCCGTAATGAAGATACACAACATCTCGTCGTGGTGAGAAATGATGCGTGACTGCTGGCAGTTCGTGTTCGATAATGCGCAGAGGGCCCCGGTAGCTATACCGGCTTCCACCGCGTGCCCGCTGACGTTACAGAAATTGTTGAACACCCCGGAAATAATACCGGGAATCTGAACATAATCCATCGGTAACCACACCGACACCGAGCTCGGCAAAGTAAGCGATAAATTTAATGGCAGCCACGTCGCGGTCGATTAGACTAATGAAACGCGGTTGAATCACGATTGTGCAGACGTCTCGCCACTTACATAGAAGAGTGATGGGTATCACGAATAATCGATGCGATATGCCTCGTAGAAGAGTCGTCGAGAGTTCAAGGATTCAACGAAAAAAAAAATTTAGAAAACACAAAATTACAAGGTTTTTGCAAATCTGTTCGTATTTTTTATTAATCACAAAAATTTGCGATCGTTTAAATTTTTTACGAATTCAGCGTCGATTTTTTTTCATATAGTTCAAGACGAGATAGAATTGATTTTGAAAAAATGAGGTTCTCTATTGGAGACTGCGTGCTCTAGAAAAAAAATTCAGTTGTAGGAATTGATTCTGTTGAATAATTAACTTTTTTTAAATTCGAAGTGATCGATATCACAGATAATATGACTCGTAGAAAATTCGTCGAAAGTTCAAAGATTTGACGAAAAATGAATAACAAGATTTTTTTAAATCTGTTTGTTTTTTTTATTATAAAAATTTGTAATCATTTGAATTTCTTAACGAATCCAAATGATTACGAATTAGAATTATTTTTATTAATTTCAAGACGAAATTGAATGGATTTAGAATGAAAATAGTTTTCCATTGGATTCTACGTGACTGTGTGCTCCAAAAGAAAAATCCAATTACAGGAATTTGTTTTGTTGAATACGCTCCATTTTTCATTTGAAAAATAAAAAATGTTTTCTGTATCGCGTGTATTGCGAGCTTGCATTATGTGGATCAGAGAACGATGAAAAAGCATACATGCTTCCTTTGGCTCATTGTGAGTATTAGCATTTCTACGTACCGCGTCGCGACAGATACTAGTGTATCTACATGCGTTTAAATATATTCAACGAATGTACACTCTTACGCTACCGTCAATGGCGAGGTGATGTTGTACACACGAGCCTCGTCGTTGTACCTCAATCATTGCCGACTCGAGTTTACGAGACTGTCGTCTCTTTCAGTTTGAATATGTGTACATAATCGATCTGACCAACGTTTGCTGTAAAGCTTGGAAAGTATGCACTCGACGATACAATTTGCATAACATTAGTTGCTTGCACGAGGTAAATATGTGATTTCAAAGTTGTTCGTTAAAATTGGATGATGAATAATTGACTTTCTCAAATATTATTTGTATTCCATCTGTATCAAAATTGAAAGGCTGATGAAACGATTAATCATAATTTTTTTATTGTGATTATTGTTTATATTTTTCTCAAGTTAACGAGTTTGGGACCAGTCTAAAATTTGTTCTTAAGACTTTGTGTTACTTCAATTGTTTTTTTAAACTTTTGTCGAAATTCTTATGAAAACAAATAATAATATTCAAAATTATTTAATTTAGATTATTATTATTATTATTATTATTATTATTATTATTATTATTATTATTATTATTATTATTATTATTATTATTCAGCCGGATGATTAACAGCAAAATATTATCTTATGACTCGATTAGTACTCAAGCTCTGAAAATTATCAAACCAATCAGTGAATAATTTTAATTTGCATCCGAAGACGGTTGCACTTCTTGCGAGACGGTTGATCTTTTGAGCGCAGCATCCGCAGCACGTGGCCGCTCGACGTTGCTGAATGTGCGACGAGCGAAAGTGCTGGTCGCGGGTCGCGCTTCTTACCGCGCTTTACTGCCGTGCATTAGAAATAAAATTATCCCAAACGACGTCCGCTCTACGTGATTCCAAATAGAGGAAAAAAAATCATAAAAAAAAGTAAATTCAGTTTTCCAACTTTTCCATCAACAATTTTCCGCAGCACTCTCGTAATCGTAATTCACGAATTGAACATTCATCCGGTATTCCATTTTTTCCTTGTTGCTCACTTTTCCCACGAGACAATATCGACGAACGTCGTCCGACAAAATCCACATTCGCTCATCGTTTTATCCACAACCGAATCTCTTGCATCGTAAAAAATGAAAAAAAAAAAATAGATAAAAACAATTCCCAGGCACGTCGTTGTCAAAGAAATCCGAGTGCATCGGTGTTAATACCCCATTTTCGTCAGCCCCTCCCCAACCGACCTCCCACACGTCTCTGAGCTCGACGACGTCGACAGATTTATGAAGAATCGTGGGAACCTCTCAATTCACCTGTGAATTTCTTTACTTGTGTGCAAAAACATAAAATAAAAAAAAAAATTCTCTCAACCGTTACGACATCGGAAAACAAACAATACACGTACTCTTTGCTATCAGTAATTTTTTCAACACTGGTCCGAGTGTTGAAAAAAAAACACAAACAAACAATCAAACAACCAATAATCCTCGTTTTTAACGAAACGATTTTTTTTCATCTATCTAATAATCTAATAATCACATAAATTCCACACTCAAAAAATATGCGAAGAAAAAAATTTAGTTTTCTTAAACAATTCAAACCACGAATCAATCGATCTTGTTAAAAAAAATCTTCACATTCCTCTTAAGATTTAAATAACGTCACGCTGATTAAAGATAATATATATTTATATCAATTTGAAATCTAGACTCACCCGAGCGATTATATCCTTAAGCTGTTCCTTGTCACGAAGTCTCACGGAAAATACAAGAAAAACGAAAAAGAAAAATAAAAAAAACAAAAAGAAGATAATGATAAATGGCGAGTCCTGATGCGTGGGCTTCGTTCTCGATTCTCTCGTTCCGGCTATTCGATAGTTCCCGAGATCGGGATGTTGAGGTACAACGCGAACGCGAGCGCTCTATGTGCACGGGCTTATGAGAAAGGTGAGAGTGAATACCTGGGAGCATCTTCATTCAAGCTTTATATATACGTATTGTACCCCCGCGTAGCGGTCTCTCGAACTCTCTGTAGAAAGAGCACGCGTGCCACCACCACCACCGTGGCTACCGTAATTTTGTCAGCTTAACGTCGTGTCCTCCACCTCTTTGTCATTCTTTTCGTCGTCTCCGTGGTCATCCTTGCGAACCGTCTTTTTCTGCATATATACATAACTTCATATTTTCATCTGCCTAACCAGGGACACGTGAGTTTTATTTTTTCGTTCTTAGTCTCTGATAACAAATTGCGAAATCATTTTTTTAGTATCATTATTTTCATAATTTTCTTCTCATTATCATCATGATTTTCTTATTTTATTATCATCATAATTATTATTACTACTGTCATTGTTATTGTTGTCATTAATATTATTGTTGTTATTATTATTATTATTATTATTATTATTATTATTATTATTATTATTGCTATTATTATTATCATGAAAATAATTCGACAAAACCATTTTGCAACTTCTGATACAGCCAATACGAGTCGTTGGGAAAGGAAGATCGAAGAAGAATATCGAACGTCACGTATTCTCTTATAATGACGATAATTCGAAGATTTATTCGCCGCACGATAAGCTCGTACTTGTAAATTTTTTTTTTTCAAATCCCTCGCAATTTCCATAGACGCGAAACGAGAGTCGGACTTTCTTCTCAGATGGATCGCGTGTAAGTATCATCGAATTGTTATCCGCGAGACTATCGCATCGGAGTTGCCACGTGCGAGATTTTCACAGGATTTCCGATTGGATTTTTTTGTTGCTTTTTGTTTCTTTCGACACCTACGCGTCGTGCGATTGTTTTTTTTTTGTTTCAAACGATTGAATGATAGCCGAATGGTTCGAGAGACGATGAGACCGGTGATGATATTATCAAATGCGTGGGTTAGACGGTTTGTAAGGTTGGGGCAGGGGAGGGGGGTCTGAAATTGTGTCACGGGACGATGGTTACAAATCCATGAGCATATAGACCAATCGCCACTGAAACGCGGTGGTGGGCACATCGACGTGGCATCTTCACGCGAGAACGGAAACGCTTATTATCGTGGGAATGAAAGAGAATGGCGTAATACGTGTAATATTTATATCGATGTGATCTACATCGTCCGGATCTGTTTTGTTGATCTATTTTTCCTTCGTCTGTTGTTTTTTTTTTTCGAAAGCGCGACGATCCGCTTTGCATAGATTCAAAGTAGCGAGCTCGAGTCACCGAAATTGAGAAATGAATATGGTAATCTCGGAAATGTGTTAGTAATTCAATGCTCAAGATGAATTGCTGTTCTACATAATTTTGTAAGGGGCGATGGTTTTATGGATTTTTCTTTGACTGCTCATTGTACTGTAATATACGGTTGGGACCGGTCAGTGAATGACACAACTCTGAGACTATTTCATAAAACAAATGTTGCTTTTGTTTATAATGTTAGCTTCGTCAAATCGTATATTGTTGTTTTATTATAATAATTTATCGAACAGATTGTTTTTCGTTGATTATAATGAAATAAAATTGATGATCAAATGTTATACAAAATAGTCTCGAAAAGTTTCTAGACCTTCGTTTTACAATGGACATAATGTCCACGTCAAAATTGCAATAATTATAAAAATAGTTCAATATCCAGAAATCTTACAGAGCTCGATCCATCTCAAAATAAAAGGAAAAGATCGACGCTCTCATAACAGCCAATTTGCCTCGAGCTGTGAATCAAGTTATACCACACACAACCTGTAACTCTTTCTGTCATATTAGATCACGACTTTGCGTCGGACACCTCTGACTCACCATTGCCATTCGTCCATCCAAACATCGAGCCCTCGTCACTTTTGCTTTCTAAAAAATTCATCGTCCCAAACCAGCCACGAGTCAATCTGACTCTCGCCACTCAATGACCCGAAGCACTCATAGGTCACTCACCAAAGATTCAACAACGATCACATTGATTCAAGTGTATGAACAGAAATGTGAAATTTCGTGCAAATCAGCAAAAAGCATCACATAGTGATTTATTCATCCATTTGAAATTTATATTCTGATTATCTCGATTACTATTCGTTGCTTGAGTCATCCTGTAGTTAAGTATTCAAGCCACTTTCTAAGCCACTCAAATTTGTACACCCTCGGTGAATAATTAACAAAACTTATTTCATGATTTAAGAAGTATCCTCAAAAAAAAACGTCTGTGGGATTTCGAGGTCGTCTAAAATATTCAAAGCATCACAATGAAATTTCTCATAGCTTCAGCAAGATCCTTAATACTTCGCTAAATAATTTTCTACAGGCGCGAGAAAATAATTTCGATCAAACATCCTAAGTAAAAAAATTATACATAGTCCATACATAAGCTATATATAGGACTGTGCATGTATAGTCTATATATAGATTATATATAGACTATAAATAATCTATATATAGACTATATATGATGTCTAGTCCCATATACAGTTTATATATGATTTTTTTACTCGGGCTTCCTCGATGTTGGATCTTCAGTCGTCTCCTTCAATCCCATGTCGTACATTGACTCGTTTTGCCATCGATTACTCACAATTTCATGTCTCTAAAACGTGGCCTCGAGGGCATATTGTCGGGAAGACAAGTTGCGACATCGTTGTCGATTTTAGCGTTAATAAGAATGATAAAATAACAACCGTAGCCTCGGGGTGGGCACAACCTCACAGATACGTTCATTCTCATCGCCGGATCATTTCTTCGGGTATGACGAAAGGTCACAGTTATTATCAAATTTTATTACACACGCACTCGTGCGCGGCATTCGCGTGTGCGTTTGTCGTTTTATACGACATCGTCGTGATGTGTTTTCACCGTTGTTGAAGATCTCAAACTAGCTTTCACTGGTGTACAATGAGTCTGTGGCGCGTCTTATTTGTAGCCTCCCCGGTAGGTTTTATATTTTCTTCTCTTCTTATTCCGCGTACATCCTTCGTGGAGTCGTCGTGCGCCTTGAGTCCGATCTCATCCGGACAATACACGAGGAGCGAGACCCGGCGGACCACGATGTTACCTCACTGTCAACAGCAATCATGCTGTGTTCCTCCGTTGAGCTTCGGTACTTATGGGCTCTCATCATATTCATAGCTAAATTATCGGTGTGCCAATTGGATAGCACAACTATATACCGGTAATTCCATATCAAGTCGACTGCTGCAATATTTATTCCAATTTATTTCGATTAACGAAAATTAAAAATAAATTCTCAATACACTCGAAAACTTTTATCTTCAGTTAATTTAAAATTTCTCAATTGCAAAAGAAATAAAGATGGATTGTACAAACCATGAAAAAAATGATGTCGTAAAATTGTTCGAATGATTAATATAATATAATATAATATAATACAATATAATTCGAATGATGGATGACTCGCAAAATATAACTATACAATGATAGCAAGGATATTGATCCTTGAATTAACAGTCCAGCGAAAGTTCAGCAGCTTCGCTGCAAACACATATCTCGTCAGTTGGTCCAGTGGAAAAATAATGATAATAATAATGTCGCAGTTATAACAGTTTCAGTAATCACAAAAGTGAGAGTGCAAAAAAGCACGAGGTGAAAAGCTCGGTTGCCGCTAACGATTCGAAAAGCGGAAGGAGCAGAATAACGTTGTGGTATACGTGTCTGGTTGACCGTTAGCTCGTTCGACGTTGTATTGGTTCTCTCTCGAACAAATAGTGCTCCCGAGATATTGCCATCGTCGATATATAATTTGATGGATGTAAACAACCGCACGAACAAACTAAACCATCCAAACAGCCGAGCGCAAATTGTGCTAAACCCATACGCAAACCAACTCGCTGGTTTGCCATAAATCATTTACGCAGATGAACTAGGACTGTAGACAAATATTGCGCAAACACGTAAGAGACTCGTTAACAATCGAGGTAACGACACGTCGGGCAATTGCGAGATTAAGATGTTAGGAAAGTGAGAATTTTTTTGAATTATTGTTCACTACCGGGTTAGACGTTTTTGACATGATTCTTTTTTTTGCGATGTTACAAAATTACCCAATAGCTGCTACTTCTCCACAGGCGTCTTCTGTATCCACGGATGGTAAATCATGCCGGAGATTTAAAAAAAATATCAATAAAAAATAGTAGAATAATTTTTTTTGGGAACAAAATCTAATGAGGGGAGAGTTGCCAGTTATTCAGGAACTTGGAAATGGATTTTCAGTAATTTTCTTTGAGAAAATTATTTGGTTTATTGCAATAAAACTGAGTGAATATGTTTGTTAAACACACATACCAAGGAAATTATGCTGACATGAGTCAATGAACTTTCTTTTTTCTTAACGAATTACAATTAATAAATTAGAAATTAAAAAAAAAATAACACTCGTGGCCACCGAGAAAAACATGTTGAATTAAAAGTAAGATATATGGTGATCGTTATATTTTCTCTTACGATAAATCTTAGCGTTAACCGCATAGAAACGGGAAAAAGGTAAGAAAATTACATATATAGTTTATATATAAACTATACATGCGAATAGGATAATCATATATGAACTATATATGGGAAATAAAAAATATATGTTTAGTCTATAAACTATAGATGGAATTGAGCATATATAGTCTATCTATAGATTATATATATACTATATATAATTTCTACAATCTCTGCATAGACTATATACGCCCAATCCCATGAACAATTTATATACATATATATATAGACTGTATATAATTTTTTTACTTCCCATATATAGTTTATACATAATTATCCCAATCCCACAAATAGTCTATATATAATTTTTTTACTTTGGCACGAAACAATAACGATTACCGACGTTCCATGCGGTCGGTAATGAAGATTACGTTAAAAAATGTGACGATTTTGCAGATCGATCTGTTTTACCGACCACCGACCGGATAACCGATCGAGACACAGCGTCCCAGCGACTGCGGGCAAGCACGAGAAACGATGGTAATTCATTTTCATTCGGTAAAAGTAGAAATCTGCTTTTGACCGTGACGGTGATGACCAACAGAGAGATCTAGAAACGGGAGACTCAAACGCGTGGTGAGAAGGACACCTCGCGGCGTCGCGCGTTGTACCGTAATGGCGGACGATGGTTTTTCCCCCTACCACGAAAACTTTTGATGCGATATCATCGTAGCTGGGGCACGAACGTTCGTGGGCCGAGCGTGGCAGCAGAAGCGGGGCCCGTCGAGGGGTCCCACAGTCATTATCGTACCTGCAACGACGATCGTCGACACCCGGTCGTTCGCTCCTCCAAAAATTTCGTTCGTCGACGTTTCTCGGCCGATCTCACATTTTCTTTCGCAACACACACGGCCACTCCGCGGACCAACACGTTCTCATATCCCCACCACGTCGATTTTACACACCGGTGACCTTGGTTACACCCGCGCCTCCGTTAAAAATACGAAGAGAAAGATAAAAAAACACACGCAGAAGACACATCGGCTCGGTGAACGAAAAACAACGCGAGAAAATAATCTGATTACGAAAATCATCGAGTTGGAAATAATATCGTTGGATTCGCGTACGTGTTATTTTGTTCGTGATTCGTTGAGACGTTGTCGCGAAATGAGGAAAATTTTATCGGAAAACGATGAGAACGTGACGTGATTGCGGCAACGGGTGAAGAACGAGAGAAGGAAGGTCACACTGCGGCGTGTCGACAAATTTTTCATTTGTCGAACGTGACGAGCCGGTAAAATTTTTCTCGTACCGAAAAATTCGCGATAAGTTCGGACTTGAAGGAAATTTTTAGTAGTATTTTTTTTTTTTGAAATATTTTTGTTGCTATCGAAAATAATATTGTCAAGATGTCAGTGAGAAGGACAAATTTTTGTGTGACGATGATGACGAAGATCTGGTGGCTCTTCGTCGTGCTCGGTGTTCGAGAGGTAAGTTCAACGTGACACTTGTCATTTATTCATGAACATGTGCGAGCCTGGAATTTTTTATCGACGACCCATTGACGGACTACAAAAAATAATTGATTATTATTTTTCAAAGTTCGAACGAAATAATATTATATTTTTATTTTGAATCAATTTATTTATTTTATTTTGCCAAATTCATTCAAACGTTCATTTTTTCAAATTCACTTTTTCAGTAAATATCCTAATATTTGCTCCAAACCTAAATATTAAAATTCAACTCAGTAATTTTTCAATTAATAATGATCTATTAATCAATCTCTGAAAACCTTTTGGAAACATAATTTCCCCACCATTTTTTCAAAAACTTTATTTGCCATTAATTACGTAATTTCGTTAAATGAATGGCATATAGGATGAGCCAATAATTTTTCATTGACATCAAACTTCTTATTTACACCGGAAGAATTGCAGGAAACTGTTTTACTATACCCATTGATACCGTCGCCGTTACCGTCGAATGGGCCCGAAAAAAAAATGCAATAGTTCCCACTATAGAAAATAGAGATAAAAGTATGGATCGTACATCCGTTATATCGCTCGTGAAACGGAAATGGGAAAATATATAACATTATGCAAGATAGTAACGTCGTCTTGAACGCTCCAGCGAGCCTCCTACAGCCTTCCTCCATATTGCCTACCTGTTTAGAATATCGCATGGAAATACCAGTGACGCAATGAATTACGAAGAAGAAAAAAAATTATGACTCAAATTCTCGTCAACAACCGCTAGAACTGTTTCGGTCATGCTCAAGGCATCCAGAATCATTATCATTCTCGAAGTTCTGTTATTATTGTTATTATTATTTTATTATTATTATTATTATGGTTATTATTATTGTGGAGGTCGTCGCCAGTCACTAGTTCGGTTGCAAAAATGCACCGAATTTCATTGAGATCAGTGAATTGTGCGTCTCGGTCTTTCTCGTACACGCGGAAGAGTTTCTTTCACCGGTTGAATCTTTTCCGACTCGTGGAGCAACCGTAAACGGCGTGGAAGCACAAAAACAAGCTTATTCGAGTTCTCACCGAGGTCTAATCCACATCGTTGCTACGGAACCCGCGATCTTGTATAAGAACCGTGGAAATGGAGAAAGAAAGCCGTGTATCAATTCTCGTGTGAAAAATAATTCATTCATTCATATATCATGGACCAGGGGCTATTATGGAACACGCTATATTTCCATGTCCATAAAATCGCAGAAAAAAGGTCGTCATTGAACCAAAAACGTGTCCAAAAATCCGATTGATCCACTCATCAGTCAAGGCTACATGCCATAAACCGTACTTCGCAAAACTGCAGGGTTTTGCTTTTTTCTTTTATCAACTACCCCCAGAAAAATTAATGTTCTCACGAGATTATCGTAAAATTGACTCTGGGATAGCTACTCGAAGATCAAAATTATTTATTCGTTTTTAACAATGAGCACGAAGTTGTCGCAAAGACGAGGCCATGATGAAACAAACATTAAGTCTGCATAACTTCAACGACATTTTTTCTGTCTATGAAACTTATGAGAGGCCTTTAGAAGAATGTTCAGAAGATGCTTGAATGGTTTGAAAAGTTTCTAGTTCAAATTCTGATTTTATTCGGAGCACGAAAGAAGGGAAGTGCCGGTTTTGTTCCGTAATAGCCCCGGTCGACAGTATAGATATGTATATCTATATGGGCAATTTATCACTTCTTCTGTAGGAAAGAATTCGTCAGGTCACATATATATATCATATACATATGTATATGTAGAGGATAGGCGAGAGAATATTCAGAAGAAGAACTCGAACGAAGATTTATTTTCCCGATCATGTCGACGCATATCGCTTCACTCTGCATTCTGATGAACATGATTTCCATTTCAGGTTCCCGATTGCTTCGGGATTAAACCCTCGATCTAACCCTCCTCCTTTCATCCGCCTTCGTCTATAAATACGTATCTCACTTTTGTATTTGCGTGAACCTGCAACGAAATTTGCATAGTCGCATTCATCGTTCTTCCAGCAAAACTTGTAATTGTGTCATAAATAATTGACAACTGGTTCGTGGTTGTTGTTGATTTAAAAAATTTTTTTTTTAAATTGTTTTTGTTAATCACGAGAGATGTTCGTTTATTCGTGAAAAATGTCCATGGATAATTAAAGATTTTTAAGCGAAAAGAAAATAATCGTTGGAAGAAGATTGTTTTATTAATTATACAAAATAATTAAAATAAATAATGAAGATAATTTAAATTGTGTAATAATAATTATGAGAAAAATTACCTGCGATAATGAAATTATCGTGCAAGGATAATATGATGTTTATATGACGTGAAACTCCATGAAGCTTATAAGCACACTTTTCATCGTTTTCGATGCGTTATGGTACCACTATAAACGCAGTATTAATATTAAATTTATCATACGTTCAGTGCATAAAATTCTTCATATAAACTGATCAACTGATTTTATAGAAATTTTCTCCGGCAACGAAGTACCTATACTGCATCACAAAAATAATTCATTACAGAAATCATTATCAAAATATATATTGACACCACTAATTCAATTCCGCCGTAATTTCGGTCATTCAGTAACAAATTGATTATTGTTATTTTTTTCCTGACTAATTTAGTAAATTATTATTATTTACTGATCTCAAACGAACTAATAAACTATTTATCCCTAACGTCTTTTGAAGTCATCTCAATTCAATAATTCGTCATCGTTTCAAACTAACCACGTGCTATTCCCCCTCCTGCCCCCCATCCATCATTAGACACCTGTTCGTTGTCCGTCGATCGCCCGGGCTGCAGATGCCTGCTACAATTCACACTCGTCGTAAAGTCGAGAGTTTCCTGGTCTCAACGAGACCACCAGAAAGAATTTTTTTTTTTTGAGAAACCAATTCTTTTTTTTTCCGTTTCGTCGACGGTTTTCACGTAATACAATATGCCCAATATACGATGCACAAGTGTTAAGCACAAAAGTAACATTCCCACAGATATCATTATTGAAATATACTTTATGCGGCAAGAGTGAATAATAGAAACGCCATACACGGGTATCGAGAGAAGTCTATAAATTATATGGTCTTCTTCGCGCGGTTCGTCGCTATCCGGTTTTTCTTATGCGATGCCACAGCCGGATCTGCTTCTCGAAGCGCCACAACCCGCCCCTATCCGTGCTTACTAGCTGCACAATTATGTCACTCGTCGGCTCCTTCGCTGCTGGTTATGGCGTGTTAGCACGACTCCGGTGCCACTCGGATTCACAACCAAACCACAAGACACTCGTATGTACATCCGATACATGCACAACGTTCCCAGTGACTTTCGTTAAATATCACTCGAATAAATATCAGAATTAAATGAAATATAATTATCATCGATTACAGATGCGTCTCAACAACATTTAAATCATTTTTGAAACAATTATTCACTGTCATTGCGATGTGCAGCTATCGAACATTTGATATGTTAATAGAAAAAAAACATTAAAAATATTTTTTTTTTCTTATCGGCTGTGATAATTGAAAAAAAAAATAATAATAATAATGAGAGTGGGTTGAGATGATTGATTTCGTTCATTCCGCATTCAAGGTCAAGTCGAATTTTTCCAAAATATCCAGCCACGTTTTATTTTTTGAATTGCCAGTATTGATAAATAAAAATGATAATAAACATGTAATCGAAAAGGTGGCAATTGTGGCATTTTTTTTCGACGGACATATTTTTGTTTCATTTATCTGGCATTCCCGGCTCCCACGCGATTATATCGTTCGAAATACAAGATTTTTTTTCCGAACAAGTTGCATGCACGAACGTTGATGCATGCGGAATATAATATATGTATATATGTATTGGGGTGTGTTGAAAAAAGGCAAGGTTTTTTCGATTCTCCTGGCAGTTCGTACATTCGAATTAGATACTATGAAGAGACGACTGTCAGAATTTCAGCTCTATTGGATCATATTTAAAGGTTCCGCTCTAACGAATTCGATTTTGCCTTCAAAGGCAAAATCGAATTCGTGAAAGCGGAACCTTTTAATATTGTCCGATTTGGCTCAAATTTTTACAGATGTCTCGTTATAGTATCCACTTCAAATGAAGTAACTGCCAGAAGAATCAGAAAAATTTGCCGTTTTTCAACACACCCTAATACATATATAATGTATATGTGTCTCTATCGGTGATACACTCGTTACGTGGCGCTGAATTAAATCCACGACGACGGAAACGTCCGCCCCGTGGATGGAAAACAGAAGGCTTTTGTTGCCTCGTTTCTCGCTCGGTCCTATATCGTTAGTGACACCCGGTAACAATCGTTGTGCATCGCGCGTTGTCATAGACGATCGTGTCATGTCCATTTCGAGCCGAAGATCGTGCGGTATTTTCGCGTCCTACAACCGCGACGCACAAACTTTTACATTCTCGAGATAATCACGAAAAACAACGCGACAGAGTCGTTGCGACCGGCCTACACACGTTCGCATCTACCCACGTGCATCGTTCGAAGTGTGGGCAAACGATATTTTATTAAACAACCCATATTGGTTGGTATCAACGAATCGCTCGAGGGCAGCCGCTTTTTCGTTGTGAAATATCGATACTGAAAAAAAAAAAAAACGTCCGTACGATAACTTCGGCCATGAGAACCAACGCGGTTCGAATGTGTCTCGAGACGCTAAAACGTTGTCGAGACGTATCTCGACGTGTGTTCGTCGTACCGGTTGTTCGATCGAACGCGTGAAAAACGACTTCTCGGTCGTAGATCACGGGGTAACATCGAACGCTCTTTCACCCATCAAATGTTGCGATAAGGAAGTGAAACGTAATGCACAAACACTATGTTAAATTTTTGAAAAAATTAATTCATGTAAATGTGATTTAAAAAAAAATTTTATTCGTGTAAAATTTTGTTCATCAATATATTCTTAAGTCGATGTCGTTGTATGAGAATTTTTAGATAACTGTCTAATTTATTTTAAATAATTATTTAGCATAGAAGATATAAAAAGCTAAAACTTTTTTGACATATATTATTGGTCACCTTGTATAATTCAATGTCACGAATGATTATAGCAAGAAGACAAAAATATATGTTTCATTGGCGAGTGAACCGTAAATTTGAACCGTAAGTCAACACGAACCGGATGTTTGCGTGGTATTCCCAAGTGTGAGGAAATATCGTCGTAAATAGTGAGAATCGAGACACCGTACGGTTATAACGTCGTGATGCGTTTATATTCCATGCATGTGACCGTGGCAATCGTACTATTCCGCCGCGTCTGCCGTGAAATCGTTACCGCGATTTCTTCGGTACTCTCACTACGGTTGGTTAACAGATTCTCACCCGCGGAATTTCCCAGTTACGATGAAACGAGACACTGACGGGATAATCGGACGTATAGAAAGCGCTCCGAACGTTTTAAACGTTTACAACGCGGAATTCGAAAAAATTATTTTTATCGACTATATAAAATATCTAAATACCTTTATATCGTCTGCACGTGAGGTCTTACTCCCACGTTGGTTCGAAACACCAACCCTGTGGAATTTGATGCAAACCGGGACTCGTGCGATTATTTAGCACGATAACAAATCGTTTTCGATAGCTCGAGAAATCATTTATTGTTGAAAAACTACTGAATAGTTTTTTTTCCAGCAATGATGTTTATATCTATATATAGGGGTGGTCCTTAGAAAGGGTTATTTACGAATTTTGATGTTAGCACTCTCCACATAGGTTGCAAATAATTTGGAAATAAGGTTCGCGAAGTTCCCTCAATCTATATCAATATTAACGCGTCCCTAGAGAAATTTAATTCTTTCCAATTGAATATTATATAATGTTCATCGAGTTAATTAATTATAGTTGAAATATTAACAGAAGATAACATTTTCCCAATATGCTTTCTTCACCAAAAAGATGCGTACTTTGAAAAGAAATGTTAATCCCCAAAACAAAATAGCGGAACTAATATGGAGGCATGAATATAATTTTTTGCTGATTTACTTTAAAAAAATATATATATTGAAAAATAATAACTTAATAATCAATTGAAACCGTGTGCAGCTTCGTGAGAAATTATGAAGCTTCAACAATTATAATTAATAAATAATTTCAATAACCAACAAAATTACCGTCCATCAACTCGTAAATTGGAAAAAAAATAATAATAAAATGCATAAATAAAAACATGAAATTGATGAAAATATCCCGTTGGAATTATATTGAATCAAACAGTACGTGCGAATTTCCACCTGACCAAGTGCAATTTCTCGAGAATGCACTTGGAACATGGGTCATCACGAACGATGGATTCAACGTATAAAACCAACGACGAACATCGAGTAATGAAATTAACATTTCTCCGTAATAATAATTGCCATTTCATCAGCGAGCAATTCAACGATTCGATTCCACCGACAACCGTCGGTCGGCTTCCACACTCGTCGCGCACCACGTACACACACACACATATATATATATATATATATGACTCCCGGAAGTTCGCAGTTTCATCGTGACGCGTTCAGTTGGGACGGGGAATCACGCATCGTCGTACATTTTCATCGACGAGTTTTTCTTCTCCTCTCGCGTGTCCTATCGATCGTCGCGAAACGGAAGTACCGGCGTAACCGCACGGCCCGGGTAACACATTCCGTCGTGTACCTCGTCGGATTGTTTACGTAATCCCGAGATTCGTATATCCGTCACTCGAACGTCCGATTGTCCGGATTGTAATCGGACCTGGTGCGAGCGTGCACGCGCGCGCGTGTTACGTGTCTGGCGATATTCGAAACTCGTATCTGCAAACATATAATAACAATATGAAAAATCGGGTACGTATGGAAGATTGGAATTTTCAGTGTTTCGATGGTGCAAAATTTCGAAAATGCATATTTCGACCGAGATTCCAAAAGTCCATTGATTCGAACGGGCAAACTCTCGAACGGTCGTAGGTCCAAAAAAACAAATTGAAGTGCAACGTATCGAAAGTACAATTTTACGAAGGGTCACGACTTTAACTCGTCCAATTTTCCGACTGTCAATGTTTAGACAGATCAAAATTATTATTATTATTATTATTATTATTATTTTTATTTTAAATTGCCTTTTTTCTCCTTATTGGGTACTTAAAGCATATTTTGGAGGCCTTAGCCCATTTATTATTATTATTATTATTGTTATTATTATTATTATTATTATTATTATTATATCGAGGTATAGTGGCGTAAAGATTGCCGAAGTTGGGTTTCCAAAAACTCTGTTACATTACCAGTCGGAATTTTAAAAAATTCGGAAATTTGGTCTTTACGAAAATTACAATTCGAATGAAAAAATATGTCGAAATTATGAGCCCTTCGGAACATTGAAGTTTCAAAACTTCGTGAGGCACCCGAAAAATCCGTCGTGGGATCGTAATAACAAAAAAAAAAATTTTTTTAAATAAAATAAAAGTAAATAAAAAAAACATAGTAAAGTAACGAGAAATAGCCGGTGGGCGTTGGATGATTTACGTCCGCGAGTCCATACCGCTCGAACCCCGAGCGACCTCGGTACCAAATTGCCGCAACAGCAGCAGCAGCAGCAGCAGCTCCCTCGTCGGTACAACAGATGACGAGAGACAAGCCAAAGAGTATTTGCCTCTTGTTATTTGTGTTGCGACCGATGCTCATATGCATCGCCGTTAGCCATATAGCCGTGGTCTCGGCGGATGAGACCTCCGATCCTATATGGTCCAGACGATCCCGACGACCGGACGTTCAGACGTTCGTCGTAAAAGAGACCCTCTTCCACGCGCGCGAGCCCTCCATCGTCGGAGAGAAAAATCCGAACGGGGAATATCATCGGCGTTGACTGCCCGAGAGTTCGGAGGACGAAAAAAATAAATTTAAAAAATTCGAGAGATAAGGCTGACCGGGGTCAGTTGAATCGGGTCGCATTTTCATATTTCCACTCTGGTTTTTTATTTATTATTTCTTTCTATTTTTTAAGCTTGAGATTCCATACGTTATGTTATCGTAATTTGTCGGGTTATCATTCGATCGTCCGACACCTTTGAAAGTGAGATTTTACGTACTCGGATAATGAAATCGTGAAAATGAAATTTTATGAAACGAAAATTTTTCGTCAAAAGCAGTTTCTCACAATGATTTTACGGTGCAATAATACACGCAACATTATTACGAATTATCATTTATTCGAAACTCGGAAATGAAGATTCAACATTATTCGCAATTTACCGGTGACCCAACGAACCCCGGTCACCCCCGTGGAGCCGCGGCAAAAGGTTGTAAAAGAAGGCAGATAGCGCAGCTTTACCTCTGCTGTATGGGATAAGAGCTTCGAAGATTTTATTGCGAAGCAGAACAGTCGAGCAATTTTAATGGCCTGTCCCAAAGAAAATACCCATTATTATTTCGCAATCTCTAAAGCGCGATTGTATTTAACTTTCGTTAATTTAATTATTCATATTTAAATCCAACCGATAATTTTCTGTGAGATTTTTTTGGTTTTTTTTTTTGTTCTGTTTCTTCGTCTTTGCCATTTCTGTGTGTGTGTGTGTGTGTGTGTGGGTGTGTGCACGTTTCACGAGGGTTCCAAACTGAAAACCAGTTTTGCACGATGGACACCGCGAAACTTTCGTCTTGTTGGGCTTTTTCTTGTTTCTTTGCGGTGGAAGCTCGTTTCTTCGAGTTTCGCGTCGGTGAAACCGACGACAACGACTCGATGAACGATCGTGTGCGACGACGACGACGACGACGACGTCTCGCTGGTGTGTGCCTCGTTAAACCGACTTACAACGACACCGCGCGCGCCTCCCCCGATAGCCATTTTCTCACCCGCGAGTGTTAACAAAAGGGATCTATCGCGCGTTCGAAGCGACGTGAGCGTTCCAATGCCACTTCGTTAGTCGACGAGAAAATCTACGGCAAAACCGAGAATGACGCGAAAATAAAAACAAAAATTGAACCAGTGCAAGTAGGACTCACGCTCTGAGGATTTTCTACCGTTGTATTATATCGTACATAATGATGGAATAATAATTATATTAATTATGTGACATATCATTAAACTATTGACGAATTGACAATTGTAAAAAAAATTAATTATTGACGATAATGAGTTACGTGGACAATGGACCTGATTCCCAAGGCGTCTTTTACGTAGACGCTGTATGAATGAAACCGCAGTATTAAGTCTGTCACGTAATAATAATTATACGTAGAATTATAAATTTGTGATTATCGGATTTTTTTTCTCTACTTCGTGCCAAATTTTGAGATTCTAGGTCAAAGGGAGGCAACCTTAGATTTTTTTAAGGTTCCAATGATCAATGAGTTGACGGACGGACAGAAAAGTGATCGTCCTTTTTTTTCATTCGCTGGTGTCCGAAACTCTAAATAAATTTTAAAAAATTAACAAACGCGTGTGCAAGTCATCAAACTCATTGGAACTTTTTCAAACGTAATGCATTTTAATTCGATTCTTCATTCATTGCCATGCGCAACACAAATTTTCTTTGCCAAGAATAATTTATTCAATTATTGAACCTAATCAATTTCTAATTAAATTCCAATGAAAAAACTTTATCAACCAAATTTCAATTTTCAACTCGAGAGTTTCGCACAGAAAAAAGTATTACAATTATTTCCTCGAATTATGAAATTTTTCACGTCGTCTCTTCTAATTCAATCGACAAATCTCCATCCACAAATTTCCGATTTCCCACTAAGATCCCTTCAACTCGTCGAAAAATTCGCAAAAATTCACCCTCGCAATGATTTAGCAAACGCATTAATTATATTCGCATGATACAAACGTGCGATACACCAACGATAATCTTCACAACGAACACATATAATTTCGTGAGATCATGAAAAAAAAACCGCTCTAATCCACAATCATCCCCGTGTACCGCGATATTTCATTGCACAAAGTACAAAGCGAATTGTGGGGAAGCACGAGAGGGTTCGTTAGTTCGTGCAAATTGAGCGGGACCGTTGCAAGCGGACACACTCTTTATAGATTGCACTCGGTGGTATATAGAGAAGCTATATGGGGTTCTAAGCTTCGTGTGCTCCACACAGTTTGACTGTATATGCCTCGCTGACTGCTCTTTTCTGTTCCTGTTACCGTGTGTTGTTGTTGTTGTTGTTGCTGCTGCTGCTGCTGCTGTGTGCTTCTGCTTCTGCTGCTGTTGCTGAATGTTGTAGTTCGGGCCATGGAAGCGCGCGCTTCACGGTTGTTGAACGTACAGAGAGCACGGTTTTCCAGCCTCGTGCAGGATCTAAACGATAAAACACTGCTATCCGCAACTATGGAACAGCCTTGCTATACACAACCCTCTGTTGTTGAACCAGAATCTACACACGGCTGCGGTTTTGCCGCTTCTGCACCGGGCACGAGCTTTGTGTTATATATATATGTATATATATATATGGTTGCAACGAAACGATGGCCGTGCCCTCGCTATTCGCAACTAAACTTTTAACAGCGAGTCACGAAATTCACCGATAGCGCACAGCAACGTCTGTAACGTCATCCCGACTTCTTCCTCATTTCCTGCTTCAAATATATGTGTTTATGTGTGTATATATATATACATATATACATACATGTATGTATCCTTCACCGTTTCTCTAACCTCTCGAGCGCACGATTAACGATAAATCGTTTCGTTTGAAACATTTACTAGCGTTTCTGTTCGGGTTGACAGTTTTCATTAGCTAAGAAATGTTCTTTCACTGATGCACCTCTCGGTTTATTTATGGTTTGTAATGTAAAAATGATGAACGTTTGAAACGAAATTGTATTGTAAGACGTGAAATTGAGGAAGCGAATGAAGAATGGGCAAACGTGATTTTTGGTTTCATTGTTGTTGTTGGTTTTTTTTTTCGTTTGAATGAATTTGGCACATCTCATCGATATTTTTTTTAAAACAAAATTCTGTACTGACAAAGTCAGATTTCGATAGTAACCTGCGATGAATTTTGAATAAAATTGTAAAATCGACAATTTATGGAACCTCCAACTGAATCAACAACGTATGACGGAATTTCACAATTTATTTCGTGATACTGCGTTGGATAATACAGGTGTTCCGTGTTGGCCGAACGTGTAACGAATATTTTTTTTGAATTTGGGCAGAATGCTTTGGAAATATCTGTAAACTATAACGACTTCAATCAATGTATACTCAATTTCAGTCATATATACAATAATGAGTCATTTCTTACTAACAATTTTTTCAATAATCAGATACTGAACTGGAAATTCGTTCGAATTAATAAACGTGCAAGATTGTCACTCATCCGATTTACATCCGATTAAAAAAATATATTAGTGAATATCTGTCTCACATCACAGTGCCTGTGCCTCAATCGAAACTCGACTACCACACGTAATAAGACTAACTAAGTTTTCGCTAACGAGAATTTAAAAAATTCTTGCTCAACCGACCAAAGCAATACAAACAAACAACGACAAAAAACTGCCAGTATCTACATTATGAAGTCTCACGAATTACCTCATACGTTTTCACTATTGCTCATATTTCATATCCTCAACTTTTGTTTGTTGGCGCTGCTTTGGCCGTCGAGTTATTCGGTGTTTTTGGGTTTTGACGACTGACGACCATTGTATATTTTACATTTTCTTAACCGTTCGCCCCATGGGTCTTTTTATTTTTCACGTTTCATAAGTGTGACTTTTCATAGGTGTTGTCAAAATTTCAAGGTTATGTTTCCAGTCATGAGTTTTTTAAGATTCATTCTTCAGTTATTTTGTTGTATCTTTTATGTGTCATAATGTAATAATATTTCTTTCCTTTTTCGGATAAACTAGAAACTTTTGCTGACATGCAAACGAACGTGTTACATGTTATTTTTTGTCTTTTCATCTTTTTTCCAAATCGTGCTGAAACAATGGCGTCTGCGATGCGTAATCGCGTTGCAGCCATTGCACAGATAATCATACAAATTCTCGACGACAACTAGAAACGTGCTGACATGTAACACACGTGTTACATGTTATTTTTATTTTATTTTTTCTCATTTTTTCCAAGTCGTGCTGAAACAATTGCGTCTGCGATGCGTAATCGCGTTGCAGCCATTGCACAGATAATCATACAAATTCTTGACGACAACGCCCCCCCCCTCCTTCCCTCTCCGCCCTCCGAAGACTTATGGGCGACAGAGTAACAACAATAGATCGAGGCGTAGCTACTATTTCGAATAAATGCCATATACATATAAATACACACACACACGGACGCACACACACGCACACACACGTCGAATCGGGCTCGTGTGATGATACAAAGAACGGCTCACCAAGTTATGTATAATATTACCGTCAGATGAGGAGAGCCGCGCCTCGTAACCAGCCGCAACCATCAATCATTCTTACGACGTTTTTTTTCTTCTTTTTATCTTCTTTTCTTTTCTTTTTCCATTTCGCCTCATTCTTCCTCCTCTTCATCTATTATTCCGAACGTCCGTAGAGCTCATACGGCTTCAACCCCGCGTATGGTCCCGTGGCTCGATCAACGTTATAGCAATCTCCCCGCACCTGTTCAAACACGGACCATCGTCGTAGATTAGACGTGATGCGCGTGAGCGAGAACACTTTGGCATGATAGCTCACGTGATCTTACCCTTATACGCTCAACCGGCGCATCGTTTATCGTGAAAATCTGGATCCTCGCTCTCGTACCTGACCCCCCCCCCCTTCTCCTTCAACTCGTTCGTCTTTCTCATCCACCTCAGGAACTATATAAGCGATCTCTTCTTCTCGTACTACCACATTGATGCCGATAGAGACAAGAATCTTGGCGATTCGCGTATTTTCCCGAAGACAGAGACCGCCCATCTCCCCCTGGTCCCCTACCTTGCCGCCCCTCTCACTGTAATCGCTGTAATTTAATGTAATTCACTTTCGTCTCTCGATAGAGTCGGATCTGCGGGGCGAAGGGGGGAGGGGGGGTGCACTATGCGCTCAACGTTGCAAGATGCTTTTACAGTGAAACACGTGCTCGCTCGTGATAGCGAACCACTTAGAATTCTCATACCCCGTGTTCCGTCGGTAGAGAGACCTCGTTTGTTTGACGAGAATCGAGTAACAGCAAATCCATCAACTTACATTAACAATCGTATATCTTTCACAATTTCACGGGTCAACGGGTGCGAAAACGTTTTACACGATTTCCGCGACATCGAAGTTGTATTTATCTCGCATTGAATAATAGTCATGATGATGATGGTGATCATGATGATAATAATATTGATAATAATGATAATGATAATGGTAATGATAATAGGCGAACGTCGATAGTTCGACGAGTCGAAAAATGTGGAATGAATCCATTTGATTTGCTATACATTCAATCAATAGCCACACAAATTTTACGATGACAATTTCGTTTCCGACGATTTTTCTCTGTCCGATGTAAATTTCTTCGACACACAATTGAAACTTTTTTGTTTTTTTTTTTTTTTTTTTTTTTTTTCATTTGAATAGTAAATCGTCGAGTAACGACGAAGTCGAAAGCCATGGTACACGAATGAGTCTGCACCGTGATAGTCCCGATGAATATATCGTACGTATTATTATTCAGACGGAGAATCCTCTTATCCTCTAAGCCGCGATGAATGTGCGGCGAGGGATTCTTATGGATAGATAATTGCGCGTATGTGGAATCGGTGGTTAGGGTAGAATTGGCGAAGGTGTTTGGGGTTTTGCTTTTGTTTGTTAAGTCGAGTGAGGGTTTCCACCAACTTTTTTTTAAAGATATTTTTACGAACACACATTTTTCGAAAATTATGGTAACAACCTTTTCGATAGAAAATTTAATTTCCTATCAAAGAAGCTTCATGGTTTTTATTCCAAATTTGCATATTTCATGAGATATTAAAAAAAAAAACCTGCAATGTTATCTCAAAAACTCACTTCGATCATGAACCCGGACCTTTATTTATCATTTTTCTTTTTTTTTTTACAAAAATGAAGAAATCGTTTTCTTTCATCAAAAACAAAGTTCCTATGGGGGATACTAACGATTTAATCGTTAAAGACAACCTTAATATATAAATATATACCTATATATATATGTTTCTCGGTAAAAATATGTGGTCCGGTTGCGCGTGGATAATATGGTTCAAATGTCGCTGATTCGATTGGCCGTATCGCTGCAAGTTAAAGTTACAAATGACGATTAATGGGTCGAATATACCACGCCTAACAAATCCCCCGTGTTTTGTGGGTTTACTCGATGCTGTTACAACGTATGTACGTCGAACAATGAGACAGTTTACGATTTAAGTACGTTTTCTCACGCTGTATACATATATCTATAACTATATATTCATACGTTAACCGAAGCGGTCTCCGGTGCTTTACAAACACACACGTTGCACCGATGTACGAGCTCATGGTGGAATCTCAATGCGCGCATGTTCATTTCTCTTCCGTTTTGGTCGCGGGGGTTGAATTCCGCGCGTTGTTAATCCGTCCTGGCAAATTATACCCGATGAATACGATGTCGCGTAGTTTTCCAATGATCAAAGTGACCGAAACGCCTGGCAATGCCATTTTTGTCACACTCAATTTTTCGTAAATGGGAAACTCGAGACCCGACTATTTATCACGCGTATTTGTCAATGATGAAGAAAAAATGTAATTGTGTTGCTATCGATTTTTCTCTATTTTTTGTCTTCACTTGTTAACTATAGATGGATTTCATTCGTTTGCAACGTAAGGGACTCATTTATTCTTGAGTGAGACCATTTACATTAGTTGTTCGAAATAACTCGTGGGATTGCTATAAGTATTTCACGATTTGATTTTTTTTTCACATGAACATTTCGTTTTGTTGAATTATGAAAATGTGAACCAGAATATCAGTTTCTCTGGAACACATGAAAATTTAAAGATTATTAGCAGGACCATATAGGGCAAAACGAATCTTATTTCTGACTTCCCATGATAAAGTTCCAAACAAATGCAAAAAATCTATGTATAGAAACATCAACTTATACATAATTTATTTCACATTATAAATAATTGTTAAATAGATTCAATAATTATTTCAATATGTCAAAGTTATCAAAGAAATAAATAACTGAAACCAATAGTAGGAGTAACTTTATTTATTGGTAATATGTTGCAGTATATAGTTCCCATTAGACAATTTTTATATATAAATATATATATATATATAGTACATATATACATATATATACAGGAATCTCATTCAGTATTGCCAATAGGCCATCGACCGAGATCCTCCAGCCTCAAATGAAACTGAAATTTAAAAAAAAAAGTTGAAATACAGCTATATAAATACGAAACAGAAAAAAAATATCGATTTCTCTATGGGATTAGAATATCAGTATGATGAGAACGAACGGAGAGTGAAATGAATCCAAGCGAAAGTGATGGCAAGCACGAAAGGAAAGCGTGGGCTGTCCCAGACATTGAAAGTCGACACTGGCAAACTATAGCCTCAGAAGTAGCATACATATATATGTGTATATATATACATATATATAAATCAGTCTCGTGCACCGTCGCGGGTTCGAGAAACCACACACGAGCCTTTTCGAGTGGCCGAGGGGAACACACGGCAACCACGGTGAGAGCAATAACTCCGATCGCAACCGAGCAGCACGTGGTGCAACCCGTGATTCTTTTTCTCCTACCGTATATGTATCCGACGATGACTGTGCCCTCCAACAGCCGCAGTTTGCTCGGACGTATATCCGAAAGTCTTCGGGTCTGTGTGCGTTACGTCATGGACCGGTAAGACGGCCGTCACTGGGCGAAAGCCATTGGACCTTTTTAAGGTGAGCCTGGGCGGCTCTCTCTCTCTCTCTCGGGGCTCGCCCGGCACAGCATCCCGCGAGTCCAGCGGTAAAGGATTGGCCGAACTCATACCGGGACACTCCCGAGAGACTCGTAAAATATCCCAAGAATTTTCATTGCACATAAAACTCACCGTCTCACGCGATGAAAATTAATTGTACGAGTAAAAAATCGGACAACAAGTTTTTATTATTCTACGGTCAACAACGAAAATTTCGTAAACAGCAAAAAAAAAAAAAAAACGTCATTTTGGCCGGACAAAAGGGATTGGAATTTGGTTTTACGAAGGTATATTTCACGAGCCTCAGGGCGATGTGATTACAAACCATCAGCGGCGTCTTCGACAAAGTATCGCGCTCGATCGGTAACAAAAACTGTAATTCCCGTTTTTTAAAAAATATGCGGAACATTTTTTTCAATATGATCACGAATTTTTATTCCGTGAAAAATTTAAGGACAAAGATCTCGCGTTTTCAGATTCGTTGAGAAAAAACTTTGGCAATCTCGTAGAAAAAATTGAAAAATGGATCAAACTCTTTGTTACCGACTGAGCTATGAGTAAAAAGAATTCCACAATAAAGAATTCGACATTCACAATTTTCACTCCGTGAAAAATTTTGGGACAAAGATCGTGCGTTTTCAGATTTGTTGAGAAACACTTTGGCAATCTCGTAGAAAAAAACCAAAAATGGATAAAACTTTTTGTTACCGACTGAGCTACGGGTAAAAAAATTCCACACTAAAAGATTCGACGATCGCGATAAAATTGAAGAATTCAACGAACTTCCGTGCGTCTCGATGCACGTCGGTAACAAATTTCAACGGACCGATAATATTATTGCAGTCACGTACGATGCAACGTGTGGTCCGACGGTTGAGAGAGATCTGTTACGCGTATTTCGTCGGTGACTGAAAAAATTTCGTTGATGGTTCTCCGTAGATAAGTCGTCCCAACCCGTGGCGGACACACGGTCACAACCTACGATTTACGATTGGTGCAGGGAGTCGCAGCAGCCCCCGTGAAATCCAAGCGAAGGGACCGAAGAAAGGATTTTACCGGTTGCAGCAGCGAAATGCCGAGCGCTTGATACGCGCCGAGCATTGTTTCACGCGTCTACGCACAATTTCACGTGTAAAACGCGTATTAGTACACGAACGTTATTCACCCACACCCACACACACACACACGCTTGCACACACGTGTGTGGCAACCGCACGGATGAGATCACGGTGCGATATGCGTTTAACAACAGTATAGTACCGAGAGTGAACGGTTCGCATTGCGTGCGATGAGCGCAGTCGCAGACGGAAAGAGAAAGAGAAAATATCTGCGGTTTGTGTGTACAGAGATACGCGAGACGATAACGAGCTCGGAGAAAGCGAGACGGTGCAACTATAACGTTTATTGACTGAATCCCCCGATCGAATTCCATATCCCCGGTCGGTCGTGTACATCCTGCGAATAAAATCACGTGTGTGTTTCTCCCGTCCATCGACGAGAACGCACACGCGACGATTATTCATTTCACTTTCGTTATCACGCAGACGGTTATTGCATGAAATTTTAATCATCATGATAATCAACGGAAATACATCGTATAATAGTATTTATCATTTTTTTTTATTTTTTTTTATTTCAGCTATTGTTTGGTGCTTCTTTCTTTTTTTTAAATTTATATTCGATGAAAGTAAATTGGTTATTAAAAAATGTAATGAAATATTCATCGAAATCCTCGGTTAGATCATAAATGGACGTGAAATTTTAAAAGTCTTTTATTCATAAGAAACGGAAAATTGCGTATTTGCAATTTACGATTTTATTGTAAATTCGTGATATGATGTTATTTTAACGTGCTTTGACGCAGGGCGTCCGTGTTATTGATGTAATTTTGTAAGATTATTATCCCTCTCTTGGTTTGAGAGCGAGAATTTACCGATTTACCTTTACCGATATTATTTTTTTCGGTTTTTCTATTTTTAAAATTAAATTAATTGCTAAGTTAATTCGTCAGAATTAACGAAGCAATATTCCTCTATCAATGATGTCCTTGATAAACGAAAATTAAATCGTTAAAAAATTTACGATTTTTTTTTTAATTTACGATTTTGTAAGGATTTTTGTTCGTTAAAGTATCAAATAATTTTATTCGTTTGAATTGACCGATCGGTATGTACCGATTGGACACTTTCCGAGACACTCGACACCAGAAAAGAAAAAAAAAACATCTCTAAACTGTTCCGTCCACAGGATAATGGCGGAATCCCGTGAGAACGCATTGTCTCCCAAGTTGCTTCGCTGATTGACATGACTAGGAACCAATTCCCACAGCGCTCGAAACCCGAGGAGATTCCACAGGATCGACTGATAGTTTTCCCAACCAGAGAGCGATAATTATGCGGGTGACCGCATCTGCGAACAGACAGTCATACCCACCCGCCTTTCCTTTCTCTCTATCATTTTCGTTCGTCCTCGAACCGCAGAGCATAGATTGCCCCGACTTTAAAAAAAAACAAAAAAAATAAAAAAAATAAATAAAATAAATAAAATAAATAAAATAAATAAAATAAATAAAATAAATAAAATAAATAAAATAAATAAAATAAATAAAATAAATAAAATAAATAAAATAAATAAAATAAATAAAATAAATAAAATAAATAAAATAAATAAAATAAATAAAATAAATAAAGTTGCAAATCGTCTGTCGCACTCATCCGTATGCCGTCTTTTGTCCTACGACCAGCCACTCATTGGCATTACGTATACATCCATGAACGGTAATTTGCGGAAGAAACGTGCATTGTTCTCGCGTCCGAACGCGTCTTCATGCGCGAAGATGATCCCAGAAGACCTCAACTGGGGAGCTCTCGCGACCCGCCGTATGATAAATCGACGTACACACCCCGGGCGATGTACGAAGTCGTGATGGGCCACGAGGAAGTCACGTCTCCCGATGGCACGGACACCTCATGTCCTACCCGGCTGAACCCTCACATTGAACTCTTACGTCTTATTCAACCCGTGTCTCCCAGCTAATACTGCACTTCTTCGTGCAGCCTCACTGTCTCTGTACGTACACACACACACATATCTATATGAATATATATATATATAGGTGCAACATAATTATTAGACATTACAGAATCGTGCCTGCGTACACACTGGAGGCATCGAATCAAGGAAGTCCACGTTAATGCATCACGTGTGGCACCATTCGATGAAAATCACGACTCGCTACCGTCATCGAAAAAAAAAAAAAAAAAAAAAAAATCGTCTCTTACTGTTACGCAACGTGTATAATCGATTTCTCCAGCAGAAACTCTCGATCGTTGCGGATGTAAATTTCCGACCTTCTCCCTCCTCGCGAGATCAGTGAAAAAAAAAAAAAATTGGATTCACCTGAAACAAAAAAATGTGAAAATTGTTACAAAACCGGATGCTCGAACATTGCCGAGTTGGACCGGCGAGCTATATGAACGAGTGACTACCTTGAATATTCACACACAGGGTGAAATCAGAGTCGAAAAGATTTATGCATGAGGCGCGGTAGCCTTCGGGGCATCAAACTCCGCACACTCCCCGCTCCTCTTCTCCACGGATTAAACTCCTGAACCCTTTTTTTTCCGTCTCAAATCATTTTTTATTTTATTTTTTTGCATTCTTCATTCTCATTGGCCGGTCCGCGGTGTCCCTCGTGCCGATGGTCGATGATACCGAACCCGCCCCGGTTAGTGCACGATAGCCCGGGAATCAGGGGTGAGATGGTTGAGCGATGGAAAGAGGGCCTTTGGCACGCCGGACTCTGGCTCGTTCGCAATTTCCCATTACCCCTATTATCGCTCCGAAGAACGCACAGCTTCTTAACTTCCATCGTTCTCGTGTGTATATATCACTGTGTCATTACATTCTGACAAGCGGTCGTGTGTGCTCTCTTTGCTTCGCTCAAGCACACGATCTTACCGGGCGCGCGCGCGCATGCGCAAAGACCATTGTAAATATGTGTATGCATGTATATACATATATATATATATGCGTTACGCTTTAATACGTTGGACCGTGTGTGTAATCACGCGGTTTAAGCGAGAAAAGAGTGAGATGGTCGACGTGCATGTGTCTGTGTGTGTGTGTCTGTGTATTGTAGAGCGAAAAGCATGTGCAACGAATGATGATAGGCACGAGCGCTGATGTTTATTAGAGCCATACAGAACAGGCCCTTCGGGGTTGAGTAGCCGATGTGTCTGCTCTGGCACATATAAGTGCGCGACCGCGTGTGGACCCCCGACAGGACCCACGGACAGTCCTGTCATTTCTCCGACCATCCACCGAAGAGAACTTCACCCGCCCTCCGAATTATCTCATGCTCTCGCGGCACGAGCTTTGAACCTGCTCGGATCACCCATACGACGAAGGTCGTGTGTGCGTGCGTGTGTGTGTGTGTGTGTGTGTGTGTGTGTGTGTGTGTGTGTGTGTGTGTGTGTGTGGGTTATATACTCATCGGGCAGCTTCACGTTGAAATTTCGAAAGCGAAAGGACGAGGGAAGAAAGAGGATATATACGGACGGGAATGCATTATACGTGTTGTTGACCTCGCTCACCGTCTAGCCGATGAGATATCTTCCTTGAAGACTGTTTTTGTTTTTTTTTTGGGGGGGGAGGTTTTTTCACTTTTTTATTTCCTCCGTGGTTGATCGTGCATCGACCGCGGCTTCGTGCACCTTGCACCAGTCACTTTCTCTTGGTGATAAGCCGACCGGTCTCTTTGGTTTTATCGTGTATGATTGTGTGTGTGTGTGTGTGTGTGTGTGTGTGTGTGTGTGTGTGTGCTTTGAGTGAATCTTATTATCGTCAACTTATCGCATGGTCTTTTTATGATAGTTCTTGAAGACATTTTTGGAGGATAATTCGTTCGAAATTATATTTTTTGGTCGATTGGAGTGATAATTAATGGGAATAAAATATTAGACGAAGATTTGCAGTCATAGTCATTGGTGATAATCAATGTGACATATTTTTCCAAGAATATTATGTTGACTTATTTGGACAGATTTTATATTCATTTTTTTATTTCAGTAGTATCTAATTCTTATGTCTTATCGATTGTTCGGACATTTTTGTGATTTGAATCTCGAGGGTATGTTGAAAGGGTCATTAGTCGAATTTGAAATGACAGATAGGACGAAATATTAGAATTGACTTACCAGTCATTTTTTATTTCATTTTATTTAATAGTAATTCATGGGATTCACTTTAAAAATCAACATGATTGATTTTACATCGCTCGAAAATTATATTTCGACAAACCAAAAATTCTTTTATCTGTGATTAACACGATTTATAAATATAAAATTGAAAAAAAAAAAACAAAATAAAATATTGTAAATTTATATAAAATGAGGTATTCGATTGTGAAAACGAATTCGACGAATTATTATTTCGAACAACGTTTCTGTCGCAATCGCATTCGAAGTTGTAGTCACGACGTGAAATCAATGGACAATGAGACTCTTTCGATTCGAAGCGGATGTTCATGCCGGTGAATCCCGCGGGCTTCGGACGCTTCTTTCCCGATGCGAACTCGAATATATATGTGTACATATATATATATGTGTAGGGTGAAAAACCTGTTCCATTTGCGGAACATCTCGCGCCCGAACAGCTCGTGGCTCCGGACTTTCGAAAGTTATGTCCCGGGAGACGGGCAGGAACTTACTCGCGTATGCCAGCGAACCCTAACATCCCAGACACTTGACTTTGGTACGTTGTCCAGCGAGGGCGCGCGCGCGCTCGCGAGCTCGCGATTCTGCATGCAATGCACTTGGGTCTCTAACCGTGTGCTCCGAACCGCACGCGTTCCGTTGTATTCACGAAGGTCCACGTTCGCGCGTGCACACTCACCGGTTGGATCGAAAAAATGTATGGTCACGATTCGCGAACCGAGAGAACAGCAGTTTCAGTACCTACATATATATATATACATATATGTGTGTGTGTACGTCTGTGTGCATATACATTATACATACCTCACGACGCTTCACCCTCGAACCATCATTTTTATTTATCATTCTTTCAACCGCACTCGTAACTCTTGCCCTGCCTCGAAAAAGAAAAAAAAATCAACGAAGACACACCAAAATATCATCGGTCCATTCCAGATCGTTGCGACCACTCGTTCAAACTCCCGTGGATACCAACACACAACTGCTGACGATTTTTTCAACTGATGGAAAAAACTTGCAAAATTGAGGAAATATTTTTTTTCTTGTTTTCAATAAATAAAACAATTATTTATTAATACATATTTTTTTACAATGAAATATTAAATTGTCGAAGGTTTGAAGGTATTGGAAACCAACACACAAGTGTTGACGATTTTCGTCGATATTTAATTTCGTTGTTGATTTATTATTCTGATGTGAAAAAATTGCAAAATTAATTAAATATTTCTTTCTTTGTTTTTTAATAATTCAAAGAATTATTCATCAATATATATTTTTTATAATAAGACATTGAATTATGGTGTTGTAAGATACTGGAAACAAGTATATGATTGTTGACGATTTTCATCGACGTCTTATTTCATTGTTAATTTATTTCTCGATGGAAACAAAATGGAAAATTGATTAATATTTTTTTTTCCTGATTTCAATAAATTAAGAAAAATCAACGGCAGATTTTCGTGGACGTTTAATGTCAATAATTGATATGTTTTATTACAATGTATGTCAGAGAGCTAAAATTCGATATTTTATTTAAAAACCAAAAAAATTCGATACCTCATTTCGAACGCTACGATTCGTTGAACGTGAATTTTTATAATCTCGTATGAATGCGAGGGGACATTTGACCGCACCTACACCGGTCCAGCGACTCGGCGACTGAAAATAAATTAAAAACAACAAAAAAACGAAAAAATTGCGAAACGTATCAAATGACAAGCCCGACGGCTTGTCATTCGCGAGAGTCGAATTGATAAAGTAACTAGGGCGTCTAGTCGACTGCGTATGCACCGCGGAGAAATTCCATAATCGCTTATTTTCGATGCTGAAATAAAATGCACTTTCGTTTTGTCGCCCATGCGGGTGGTCGTCCATTCTCATTCTTTTCTCCATGAAAACACAAGTGATGTCGACTCGTTTCATCGACACTTTCCATTTTTGACGTAATCGAAACTTCGGAGCGTCGCTTGTCGATAAAATTGCGAAAGCAAAAAAAAAAAAACTTGGAGAATGCCTGATCATAATCATTCCCGACGATGTACCGGCCGGTGGGAGTGCCCGGAGGGTTGGACAATTCGAGGGCATCGCTCACGCATTAAAGCTGCGCCCTTTAAAGTAAAAGCGTCGCTATTATTATTATTATTGTAATTATAATCATCATCATCAACATATAATGGTACAATAACATATTATTTCGTGTAATTATTATATGACGATGAATAATTGATTATCTTTCTGTCACGATTCATTATGATAACAATAATGATAATAATAATAATAATAATCAAAACGAAAAGACAATCGATTATTGAAAAATGCCATATTCTTAATATTTTGCATTTCCAATTAATGATCCCAAGTGTGTTAATGATAAAAATTAATAATAATAATAATAATAATAATAATAATAATCGATGATTAAAAATTCCATATTCATGATATTTTGCATCTGAAATTATTGACCTCTCGTGTGATAATGATGACGATAGAAAAACAAAAATTGAACGTCACTCGTTTCTGAATTTATCTTCCACAGTAGTTCAGTGATAATGCTCAAGTTTACCCGGACGTTGCACTTTTCTTTCCGTATTCTCTTCTCTGTGTTTTCGAGCGCGGAAACCGGAACGACGCGACGGAGTGGGAAGAGCGAGGAGGCGGGTGGGGGGGGGGGGCGAAGCGTCCAAGAGCCCGAGAATACGCTCCGCTGCGAGTAGATTTAAGCAAGCTCGTGTTCACTGCCCATTGCCACTAACTTTTATCGCCCGGTCGAGGAATTTTCACTGCTACTTCTCGACTAAATCGTTCTTCCTGCTTCACCCATCTTCATTTGCCTCGTGTCTCCTCCGCGTGGCTCGTACCTACACGACACACACACATGCACATTAGGGTGGTCCTTAATCAGGGTGTCGACGAATTTCGCCAAGTGCACTCGTCAGATAGGGTCGAAATAAATGAATTAAAATATGTGCGAAACCCCAGCACTGTAGTCCAATAAGAAGACGTCCCTGTAAGCTTGTTTTGTTTCCCATTCGAATAACAAGGGACTTTCGGACTAATTCAGTAATTATTTTTTCGAGTTGTCCCTAAGCACGCAAAAGATTCTTTATTCACATAAATCTATTGTCAATGGGTATAACTACTCGTACATTTTTTTACAAGACCTCACTTGTATAATAACGGCGAACCGATGAACGATGATAACAACTGATAAACAATTTTTAAAAAATTAAAATTTATCTGTGTTTATGTCTTGTAAAAAAATGTACGAGTAGTCATACCCATTAGCAATAGATTTGTGTGAGTGAATATTTTTTTGCATACTCAGGAACAACTCGAAAAAATAATTACCGAATTAGTCTGAAAATCTCATGTTATTCAAATGGGAAACAAAACGAGCTTACAGGCACGTCTTCTCATTAGACTACAGTGCTGGAGTTTCGCACATATCTTTATTCATTTATTTCAAACCTATCTGAAGGGTGCACTTGTCGAAATTCGTTAATACCTTCATTGAGGACCACCCTGATGCACATATATATGCACGTGCATGCATGTGAACCCGGGGATCTCTGTCATGAGTCTCGGATGATTAAGTCCCGTTGTGTCGAGGCGCAAGCGAAATAATCCACCGGGCAACGAATGCAGATATAGCGTCGTGGAGTTCTTTCGAGTCCCGACGAGCCGAGTGAAGCATTCGAGAGGTCTCTCTTTCGTGAGTTCTCATCGTCGGGACCACGGATCGGCGAACGTTTACAGGCTCGATATGTCCATTCGTGAACGTGCAAGCCAAACGTACAAGAGCCTCGCGAGAAGCTAATAACATTTTTTTCTTTATTTTTATTTTTTTTATATTTTTTTTATCTCGAAGAAACGAGAAAGAAAGAGTGGACAATTTTTTCGATCACGATCATCGATTGGGAAACACATTCATCGCGGTGTGGGAGGTTTCATCGTACGTGGGGGAGGTTCCTTCCTGTCGTCGCCATCCGAGGAAAAAAAAAATCTTCTTGATTTATTAATCCGCTCGATCGAGCGTTGATTTATCGCTCACGGATGTGATTCGTTGAAGGCCCCAGGAAAGTTTGTGTCTATATGTTTTGTGTGTGTGTGTGTGTGTGTGTGTGTGTGTGTGTGTGTTGGGAGACAACGACCACCAGAGTGGCAAATCTTGTTCCCCTCTGTTCCAAAGAACCCGCGGCAAAGCGCGAAAGCCGAAGCCCTTGTGTAGAGGGGTGTACGGTTTCTTCAGATATAGGTATTCCACAGTTGGCATTTTTTTTTCATTCAAGACACTCGATGAATCGAAAAGTCGATAGAAAAATAAAATACAGAAATATTCAAAAGATATTTGAAATTTTATGATTATTGCACTTTGATATGTGCAT
This sequence comes from Diplazon laetatorius, assembly GCA_963662125.1. Taxonomy (NCBI): domain Eukaryota; kingdom Metazoa; phylum Arthropoda; class Insecta; order Hymenoptera; family Ichneumonidae; genus Diplazon; species Diplazon laetatorius. The sequence continues at coordinate 14,507,844 of OY759152.1, forward strand.
TTATGAATTTTTTATAAAATTCATTTCAGATTCGAAATATTTTGCGTCTACGAGTATTCGGTTTCATGGGTGGAAAGTTATTCGAGCTGAATTCGGTAGAAAAACTTTTTTTTCCTTTTTTTATTTCTTCAACCAAAAAGTCCAAGTCTGCGTCGAATTTGGAGTCTGCATCATGGGACAGAAGAAGGTTTTTAGTTTATTTTCGAAACATATATATATATATATATATATATATATATATATATATATATATATATATATATATATATATATATTTCTTTATTTCCTCTTTTAGTCTCGTTCTTCAAGGCCGTCGAGGCATTTATTTTTTTTTCTGGGTCTTCTCAATGGAAAGGAATATTAAAAAAAAAAAAACGAATTTCATCAGACGATATTCAAATTATTCAGATTCGTGCTACTATTCACCATAATTTGCGTATTTCAGGATTTTTTTTCTTCTCATTCGTCTATAATTATGAGTAAAAATATTTCTCGTGATAATAATTTCTCGGTCGAAAAGTAGTCTGTATCATAGCACCATAGCAGACGGGATTCACGTTATCTATTTTTTTTTTTCAATACAAAAATATATTTATTTTCTATTCCTTTTATTCTCGTTCTTCGGGGTCTGCATCGTCTCCGTTAAAACTCGCGAGAGCTCATGCCACACAACTATCGCCACACCATATTGCTTCTCCGAGACCGCAGTCAGGAAGTTACCGAGCCGAAAGTAAGTCCAGGCGGCAGGGAACCTCCACCGTGTCTCCGAAGTGAAAAAAAAAAAAATAGAAACAAAAAAAAATAAAGATAAAGAATACAGTTGGCTGGATGGTACGAACGTGTCCATTGTTCTCGGAACTCTCGTCCTGTTGCTTCTGTTGTTGGTGCTGCTGCAGCTTCTGCTTCTCCGGCTGGACTCCGGTGGATCCCCGAGTGGCTGCGTGCCATTCTTCGAAAGTCTCGAAGAACGCGTGCTTGGCTTTTGCTTCTCATCGTTCGACTTCTGGCTATTTCCCATCGTGTCTTGGCTATTCATTGTTTCGTTCTATCGGCGAAATAACGCCACGGGGTGCCCAGACCGCGTCTGGCCGGATCCCTCATCTCATCGACACTCCCCTTCGACGCCTCCGACTCATTCATTTCGAATGTAACTAGCCGCATTTGTACAACCCTTTCGTTGCATTCCCACAAATATTTCGTCACTTTGAACAATTTTGCAATTATACGTACTCCAATTGATTCGCAAATAACTTGTACAACCAGTCGAAACTCTAATATTACGATATTAAAATGATAACCATAACAATTCCTCCAAACAGATAGATATTTATGAAAATTAAATCTTTACATTTTCAAGTGATTTATTATTTTTTTTGCAAAAAAAAATAACTGAAACAATTTCAAAGAAATTTTATAAATTAAATAATTTCTATAAACTGGTCAATCTCATAAAAAAAATTATCAAATAAGGTTACGTCGAGGTCAAAGACTCGACACAAGATTTCTTCACAATATTTCAAGGCATCCTAGATTTTTATATATCTGATAATTTATTTTTCTTATTTGTGGTCTTTATAATCACTTTTACGGTGAAAAATGTTATGAAAAATATATTTTTTTATTGAATTAGGTTGGATAATATTAATTCACTGGAATATCTCCCGATTAAATGCAATAAAACAAATAATAATGATAACGATAATAACATCAATAGAATAAATATATATTATATTAAGTCTAATAAATGTATATATGCAGTGAAGTACATACATATATATATAAATAAAAAAATATATATATATATATCTTTACCCATAATATATATATTCATATATATATATAATATAACGAAAGAGGATAAGAAGTGGGCGGGCAGCTTGAAATTGAAAGTTGGCGTGGGTTGACAGCTGCCAGAGCGCGCGAGCGCGCGCGCGCGCGTTGCGTTCTCGTCCGTGATCTCTCGCGGGACCGCTCGGGTGGTTCGCGTACGTTCGCGAACCGGTCTCCCGCGACGAGACTCGCAGTTAGGCATTAAGTGGACGTAACGGTGAAGCTTACAAGAACCCCCCCCCCCTCCCCACTCCCCGAGAATATATCCTTACGGGCTTTTCTCTTTTTCTTTCTCTATTTTCCACGTCGAAACCACGCTGCCGTTGCCGCTTCGGCTGCTGATGATGCTGCTGTCTGCGCGCGAGACTTCCAGGCGACGATTCCCCGAGTCTTACGACTAACCGCATAAGCGGCTCCCATCTCTTTTGAGTATCAATCCGCTCGATAAACCGTTCGCTCGCAAATCGCAAGCACTTTTTATCGTCAAATTATAATCATCGTTGAGTATCCTGTACACTTTCTTATCTTCGGGGAAGAAAAAGAAATTCATTAATAAAAGATAAAATAGTCGGGCCTTGAAATAATCCAAATAAAAAAAATTAAATATAAACTACATGTATAGAGAATTGAGCATATATAGTCTATATATAATATTAAAGAAATTATATACAGAACTATATATTTATATATAGTCTATTCATATAACAAGTAATAATAAAAAATATAGTGTATAGATAAACAATATCTAATTTTTTTACCGAGGAAGTTGCATTTTTTAAATCGGAGGTTTGAAAAGTTTATGTTTTCTTATCTGTGCGTTTATTCGAAGACGGTTTAGAAGCGCCAGTGCGCGGTAGCCGATACTAATTTGTCGAGTGGATACAACTCGCGAGCATCAGACACATCCCACTTCTTTGAAATTCTAATTTTATTCCGATCGACTACTCGTGTTCCCACTTCGCCAGAACCGGCTGACCGACCTTCTCCCTCCCCCCGAAACTTCCCAAGAACTTCGTTCCCTTATTCGCATGCGATAAATGCAAGGACAAAAAAAAACAACTATGGAAATGAAAATAAAACAACACGATCTGAAAAATTCTGCGACTTCTTCTGGGCGGTCTCGGTGAAAAAAAAAGAAACAGGTGGATCCACATTTTCGCAGACGCTCGAAACCAAGCCTCGAAACAAGTTCGAATCATTTTTCGGTTCCTCGTTTATCAAAAAAATGTTCTTTTACAATTCGCACGCAATAATGAACCAAAAAAAATCTTGTAATAAAAACGAAAACAGAAAAATAAAAAAAAACGTGATCCGAATCTAAATAAATTTCGAGCGGTATGTCCGGAAAAAAATTAACTCACATCGTCATCCACACTAAAAAAAATAATCCATTCGGTAGCTGAATAATCAAATTTTTTGAACAATCAGAAATCTGCGAAATACAAAATTTTACTCATACTCAATGTCTCTCTGCTCCGCTTCAGAAACACTTTCTTTCTTGCTCCCCCCCCCGCCCCCCCCTCGATCCTCCGCTTCCTCTGCGATTCCGACTCGATTATCCACTACTACCGTGGACCACTATCGCAGGTTGTAAAATACATAGTCACACGTATAGACACACACGAACACACACACACATATATATATAAACATACTCACGTGGATTACAGAGATCGAGAGGGAGTAGCCACGAACGAAGCCGGTTCGGCTTCCACCTCGAGAGGTGTGCGCATAGATCATCCGATACACGAGCCAAGTTTGTAGGTCTGGTTGACGTAATGCATAGCTCGTGTTATCCTCGCGATACCTTCTTCTCCGGCGCATAGCTCGATGTCCCCTCTGCCCACCGCCGCCCCTCCGCCCCTTCCCTCCCCCGCCCCGGCCCCTTTACTCCCGCTCTCGTTGGCTATCCAGATCGCTTTGCTCGTTTCTTCTCTTTTTATCTCGCTTTCTTCTCGCTTCGCTCCCAAAGTCTCTCGTATGTTACCGTGGCACTCATGCGTAATACACACACACACACACATACACATACTCGGGACCATTGGAAACGTCCTTCTGCGTGAAACCGGTAAGGCAACGAGAGACACTCTCGCGGTAGCGTTACAGCATTAATCGTTGACATATATCGTGAACCATCGCGTCCACGACGACAAAACGAACCAACTTTATTCCCCCAACGATAACTCTGACGAGATATAATTTTTTTTTCTTTTTTCAATCAAATGTTCGTTCCAGTTTTTCGAAAATTTTGTGAAAAATATATTTTTTTTTATTTTGTCATTAATTCGATGAATTATACAATGATTCGATGCAATAATAGAAATAAAAATGATAATAATAATAATAATATTGATGATATAAATAACTGACTAATATTTATTAGGTATAACAATATTATTATAATGATAACATAATAAATATATGGATTTTATTATTATTATTATTGGTATTATTATAATAAGGTTGTATCATTATTCATCATTATCAGTAATGCGAATGCTTCTCGGATCCTTATCGGCAAAGGGATACTCACGAAGCCTGAAAGTTGTCTCGAGATGAATTTACTTCTCACTGTGTCAGTAACGACTGGCTTCTTTCGAGGCATAAACGAAGCTCTTTGTGTACGGCTTCGCCGTCGAAAAAAATCGTTTGCATTCGAATAGAGTTCTCTCAACGGCGAGTCCATCACTCGAGTCCAGCGAGACCGCAGTGGTTCGCTTTCGCTCTTCCACAAACGACCCTTATTCTTCTCCCTCTTTCTTCCGCGTTATTCCGAAGAAGTGCTTCTCTCACGAGGGCCGATTTGTCATGCTAATAATCGTAAACGCGTACGGTGACTCACACATACACACACACACACACACACACACCCGGGTTAGCGCATTCACCGTGTAAGCGGTGGCTTTTGCTAAAGACCGTATGGCCGGTTGTCTCGCCTATCGCATATCGAGAACTGCACAATCGAGAGAAATAGAGAAATACGTGGGGGATTTTTTTTTCTGCCCGCGAAGATCGTCGGGCTTTTGCGTAGTTCACGGTGAGCCCGATATTATCGTTTCTTCGGTCCGAGAACGTAGGATTTGCAACCTCCAGAAACCCGATAGTTATATATAAACATATGTGCATATCTCACCTTGCACTATTCGCGAGCCAGTAGAAACGGTGACCACACACTGCCAAATATGTACCGTGGTTGGAGGAGAACTGCGTTCTGGTTTTATTTCTATGATGTATATATATATATTAGGGTGGTCGTTGAGAATTAAATATTTAGCGTCCATAGAAAGTGTGTTTTTGGTTTTAAAAAAAACGAGAATCTTTTTATTTTCGTAAAAAAAATTATAAAAATAGGCGCATCGTGATCAACGTTAATGTTTGAGATAAAGTTGCAGTTTTTCGCAACTATCTCATAAAAAAAAACCATCTTTGATAGAAAATCAAATTTTTTGTAAAAAAGATTCTAGCCATTTCTTCCGGAAAATGTAAAAAAGGATATTAATAAAGATTTTTCGAAAAAAACATTTTTTAAGTTTGACAAGGTCATTTAGAATTACCAGAATCACAGTGTATGATGAATTGTAAATGCAATTCAATAATTTGTGGTAGAAGGGCATTTCATCTGACAATAATAAAAAGATTGTTTTTGTTTATGTTTCTTCCTATTTTTTCCTTTGAATAATACATTTTCATTGTACTAAATTATTTATTTTTCATTTTTTTTTAAATCTTTTTATTTATGGGTCGAATATGTATTTCTAAAATAAATCTTCCGAGTCAATGACCCAGTGAGTAACGATCGTAGAATACGACGTATGAGCGGAAACACCGGTGGATTGGTGCAGGTTGCAGTTACCATTGATTCGATTGCTGCTGACCGTTGTGCTTTTGTCACAGTTACAGGTCAGCGGACAGCTATTGGACACGGATTTCCAACCGACAGTTACGGCCACATGCAAATCCGGATACATGACGATACGGGTAAATCTGAATCAGAGCTTCGTCGGTGTGGTTCACGTCAGGGATCATCGAAAATCTCCGTGCATGGTCGCGGGTAACGGATCGCAACACGCCACCCTGTCCATCAATCTTTTGGCAACGAAAAACGCGAGTGACGACTGTGGGGTTCAAGTGAATGGCGTGAGTTTTATTTCATCTTACAATGGATCAATTGAATTGTCTAGTCTATTCATAAAAAAACTCATAAGACCCAAAAATTCAACTTAATTTTTTAATAAAACTTTAATTTGGAACGATTAAAAGTTTAATCAAAATTTAGTTTGTTTTTTACATTTTCAATTCCTGTCGTCTTGAAACTATTTCCATTATAATTGCTTTCATCTTCTTATAGAAAAAATAATTATCATAAAATTGTGACAAAGTTTATTTTTATTTTTATTAATATAATACAACTTGATTTTAATTAGTTTAATTAATTTATATTATATAATATAAATTATCGAGTCCATTGATAGAACTTCATGAAATAAAAAAATCAGCTAAATTCGAGAATAAGAGTTTAATTTGAAACGAATAAAAGATTGATCAAACCTTAGTTTCGTTTTTAAATTTTTTTGAATCATTGTCGTCTCGAAACTATCTCCATTACAATTTCTTCCATCTTCTAATTAAAAAAAAATAATTTATACGAAATTGTGGCAAAGTGTATACAACCAATATAATAGAACTTAACTTCGTTCAACTTAATATCACTTAGACAGAAAATATTAATACGTGGTCGGTAACTGAAACGCACGAGGATTAAAATTATCATTAGCATTATCTTCGCGACCCAAGTTCCAATGTTGTCGTCGCCGAACGAATCCAGTCCACATCGGTCGTTAAAAAAAAAAATTACAATTCACATAACGCAACGTCGACGCAACGACGCCGTCTGACTCGCAATAATAACGTTTTAGAACACGGAGGAACGTTCCATACCTATCGTCGTGAGAATTCACAAAACCTTGGAGCTCGCGGACGACAAGTCCTACATTATAACGTGCGGCAAGGCCGGATTCAAGAATGCCAGGTAAGTGTAGAGATGGCGATAGTGCGGCGGTGAGGTGAGCCCCCGGTACAGTGAAATATTCGATCCGATATCGATCCACCTGTTGGAGGCTTGGCTCGCGCCTCAACCGTCCAAGCGTTAACGTTTTAATCGGTAAATAATGCTGCATCTTCTTTTTTCCCTCTATTTTTATTTTTTTTATTCTTCATCGAAGAAACGAGACGTCCTTGGTGTCCTTGCGACTGCTCGACGGCGATGGGGGTAGAGTAAAAGTTGCGACAAAGGGTCAGAACTACACGCTTCGCGCTGAGATCTCACGTCCAGATGGTACGTATGTCCACTTAAATTACTCGGTTTTTCAATCGGTTCGATAAAAACACACACACACGCACACACTTGCATCTCGCGTTTCAACCCCTTCGCCACTTTACGTATCAGCTTTTCGAGTGTTCGTTATTTTATGGATTTGCTGAGTCCGGACAGCTGTAGCCCTTCGAAGGGCTGGGCTCGGAAATATATATATTTATGAGACATCGACGGTTTATCGGGTCTGACCATAGCGGGATTTACTACTTTTCCGCTAGACCGTCGGTACGGACCAGCGAGCGCACTCGCGGTACATAATTCTCACATTCGCGGTTCAGCACGCGCTTCACCGCTTTGCAAACGCGAGGATGCGCATATCCGGAAATTCACCAGACGCGCAAATATAATTGATCGATAAATTGTTATCGAAGCACAGAAACACATTTCTGGATCAATTTGTTATAATATTTTTTCATTGGTTTTTTTGTATCGTGATTGCAGGAGCTTACGGGATCAGGGTCAACTCCTGCTTCGCCTTTAACAAGCAGAACAGCAGTGTTCAACTTATCGACGAGAAGGGGTGAGTTTTATTTTTATTTTTTTCTTTAGATCGATTAATCGTTGGTATGAAATTTTCTAACGTAAATTTAACGAAATTGTACCAAAGCTTATCGTAAATTCTCGATATAATTTATTTTGTCAAAATCCCAAATTGTTGATTTTTGGATTTTTCGAATTAACATGATTTTTAAGAATCATCCGAATGTTTGACCTCCCAATAAACTTCGTCGAATACTTATTGAACAGACAATTGATTCTCAATACCGGTGATTGAATAACAATCGATACAGTGACGTTTCAACAAAAAGTATACCGAAATAAATCTTCCATGCATATATCTGTCGAATTAATTGAAATTAATTGTTCGAATAAAATTTGTCCATTCCAATAATTCTCTGATTCCGAGACTTATTGTTATACATCGATGCTCACGAGTGCTGCACATTCCTTTTGCCGTTGCAATGACGCGTGAAATATTAATAGTCCGCGTATCAAAACGAATAAATAAACTTCTATATATATATATATATATATATATATATATATATATATATATATATATATATATATATATACGAAGAGCATGCATCCTCGTGCTGCGTTAACGAGTCTGCCGTGTGCAGCACACTTTTCTGAATACGTGCGTGTCAAGGCAACTTCCTACGTCGTCCCGCCTTGCATACCGAGACCCCATCCGTTTGGCCTGAAAACTCACATTCTCGATCCTCGCACCTAACGGATTTATTTGACCAGACAACGCATGCACACTCATCAGGCGCACTCACTCCAAGACCCGTATACAATCAATTGTACCCGTTTACATGTCCATCATCGCCTTGAGCCCCAAACTACCATGTGGCACCACGCGAACCCACATCCATCGACTCGAAAAATTATTTTGGTCTAATTTTTGTTGTTATTGTTGTTTCCCAATCTTGTTTCAGATGTCCCGTACAATTTATGTCAAAATTCGTGTTCGACCAGACCACCGGACTGGCCAGTGCTTCCATCTACTCCATGTTCAACTTTCCCAGTTACGATCAGGTCTATTTGCAGTGCAACGTCGGAGTCTGTAAAGGTAAGATCAAAACAAAAAACAATTGAGTGGAATATAAAAAATTATTAAACTCTGAATTCCATAACCGGAGCTTTGTCGGGTCTGATGAATATTGAATCGAATCCGGTTTGGCAATTAACGATTTTACAGATTTATCGTGCATGTTGAACTTTTATTTCGCACGTTGAGGTTACACGACATGTGATCAAAATTGAGTACAAATATGTAAACTTTATTTTTGTTGAGCTCTGTCTATATATAGGCATTTGAATGTTTTTCTTAAATAATGATTTTGCTTGGTCTGAGTGAGAGAATACTTTATCCTACCTTACCGATATTTTTGTGTTCATCGTTCCCAGATGAACATTTTTTATTATTATTTTTTTATTATGATCATGGCTTCACCAATTCATTAATAATCAACGTAGCAACCAAAATAAACGATATCCGATAAAAAATTAATCGTCAAAATAATTCCACCAGAGCCTGAGATGAAGAATTTAATTTAAATAGCATTCATGGAGAATCAAGAGACCAAAGCTCTATTCCTCCTTCGTTGGATTTCCATCTTTCGGTAATCCCGCGTTAAATAATCGCTAAATTCCAAATTGTAGAATCAAAGGTGAACCATCGAGCCCCGGTCTCCCTCATGCTTATCGCGCCGCGTCGTGATATCACCCGCGCCTGCGAAAAATCCCAACATGACACGAGGAAAGTCCATGGGGTTTCGTCTTCCCGAGTCACTTGAAAAATGTTATTTTTTCTTTTTTTCAATCGAAGCAATTATTTTTCACGCCTATCGCGGATGATAATACACGTTCTTTCACATGAACTATGCAACTATTTTCACTTGTGTTACGATGTTTTTTTTTTTCGCTTTTACGGCGATTCTCATTTTACGAATGGTACGGACGATGAATTCCATTATCATAACTTCGACGGTTTTATCGTGCGCAGGAAGTTGCGGTACTCCGGTGTGCGACGGAGACACGGACACAACGGGTATCAAGGGTGTCGGTAATTCGCAGATCGGCCAGAACGTCGCGGGGGAGGAGGAAGTGCTGTTGGCCGGTGCGAGCTTTTACGTTGTAGATCCTGGTGATCCAAGTGAGTGATATATTATAATAATTTTCGTTTATTTTATTCATTCTTATTCATTCCATTAAATTATTATTATTATTGTTAATAATAATAATAATAATAATAATATTAATAATATTGTTGTTGTTTCTATTATTTCTATTGGTGCTGTTGTTCTTATTATTATTATTATTATTATTATTAATATTATTATTACCTTTATTATATCGAAACCTAAGTAAAAAAATCATTGACCACGCCAAATGGAAATTTAATTGAAGATAAATCGATAATTTCAACTTCGATAAAACCGGACGGAAATTCCAGGATTTAGATTAATTAAAAGAAATTCTCATCAAGTGTTTGAAAAATTACCATAATAAGAATTAATTTACAGTTTATTAGCATACGAGACGTATTTGCATTCGAGTGAAAAAAGGAAGAGTTGCGCGTGTCTAGTGCTCCCCCGCTTCCCTCTCTCGAGCATCGTGTACATAAGATTCAATTTTCAACCCGCAAACTTTCTGCAAAATCACGCTTCGTGGTGGTTGCCCAGCGCGCGCGCGCGCATATACGCTGCTGTATCGCATAAATCTGAATCGCGCTAGTGCGCGAGAATTTTCTTGGCGGTACATTAGCTCGGTTGTGCGCACACACACATACACACACTCAAACACATTGGAATCGCAGTGTTATTCGCGCGTACGTACACACAAGCAGCTGTGGTACGAGCAATCGTCGAGGCATGCAATCCGTAAAGCCCCATAAGACACGGGCGCGCACGCGCTCTCGCGAATCTCAGTGCAGCGCGAAGAATTAATATTCCCGGTAACTTCCTGTCGCCGAAAGACGCATCCGGACAGAATGACGCAGTGCTTACAGGAGAAGCCCGTCGCGCTGCTTCCAAAGAGTAATACGTACATCGCGGGAGGTAACCCGAGGCCCCGCGAGAGATGCCCATCCCGAGAAATCGCACTGGATCGTAATTTACACTTGAGCACGCAATTGCGCGGAAACATGCATAATACATAGTCGAGGGCAATACGGATGTTTTTTTTATATATTTTTTTTTATTTATTTTTTTTTTAATTCTCACAAAAGTGGCTTTGAAATTTGTAGCTTTGCCGGGGAAAAAAAACATTATTCAGCCGGAAATTTGTATGTTCCGAGGAGTAGTTGGGGTACGTCGTATCATGTGTCTGCTCGAAGTTATTGCTTAGGGGTTTTATTATCTTATTATTTCGATCCATTTGGAAATTCGTTGGAAATCAAATGTTTACTATTTTTATTATTATTATTATTATCTATTTTATTCATTTTATTACAACGTGAACCAATGAATCAACGATTATACGATCGAACAATTTCTTTTTCATTCTAGCAAAATCGTAAAACCAAAACAAAAAAAATATCTTCCATTTTATTGTCCGTGTAGATTTTTAAAAACAAAAATTGATTAAAAACCAAACAATCGAAAATTCGTTAGAAATCAGACGCTTACTATTATTATCATTATTATTATTTTCAATATTAATTACATAATCAGCCGATGAATCAACGACGATGCGATCGAACAATTTTTTTTATTCCACAAAAATGGTAAAATCATCTACGTAAAATTTTCCCATGAAAAAAGAAAAATCGTCCATTTAATTGTGGGAAGTGTATCAACCCCCAACCCCTCGTCGAATCATTGAATAAAACTCACGTTCGTTTCTTCGTTCATCAACGTGGATATTCGCAAAACGCGGTAGAGACAGAGGCCCGCGACGTGTAACAATATAAAGTCGCATTCCCGGGTTCCACAATCCTCCGGAGGGGGGGGGGGGCTGGAAGAAATTGCTTGCAATTAAAAGCGAGGCGCGTAATGTACGCGCCCCCGGCGACTCGAGAGACTGTATCATCGATCTTGAGCCGCGCCGCGCGGATCTCTGGCGATGCTACCGCCGCGCGGCTAAAAGTAGCCAAGAATCTTCGGTACGGTGTAACGGTTAGTGCGCGCGAACGAGAACTCGAGACGCGCCCGGTGTCTCGCTTATTTCAACCCCTTCCCCGTCCCCCCCGTCCTCTTCCCAACCCCTTGTCCGTGCCCCTGGCAAATGGTCACCGTTGGACGCTCGGCCGTTCTTAATTGCACGGAATAATCATTACTTAATGTTGTTTAATTAACGCGCGAGAGAGTGGAGACCCCGGGAACGAACGGGCGGTGAGAGTCCGATTGGAAGTGGTCATCGGCGGATGCGATTCCGCGAGGGCACGAGGGGGCCTCGTGCACGGTAGAAAATCCGTCTGGGCACTCACGGTTACGATCTACTCGACCGGTCGGTTATTCGCAAACCGCGAGAGAGAGAGAGAGAAGACGCCGTCTACGATCCGCCGGGTTGATAAAGCATCGTTGAAGAATAAAACGAACCGGAAAAAAGAATAAAAATAGAAACCGCAAAAAAAAATGGAAAAAATAAATACGACACATACAATAAAGAAATTGTAGCGAAGCTTTACTAACCCTCGGCAACTCGATCGCACCTGCGAGATCTTTGGCCTTCCAGCTCGATCGCATTTCGAGATCCGTGTCTCTCGCTCTTTCCCTCGTTCTCCATTCTCCTTCTTTCTATGCCCTCGTGGTCGCTCTTTCTCTCTCTCTCGATCTCGCGAGGATTCCGCGGTATGCGACCCAAGAATTTCGTCGAGCATGAAAGGTGACCATTACGATCCTCACGGACTACCAGTTTTCGACGTGCCGATTCTACGATTCGTACACAGTATCCAGCATCATCGATATTTTATTGGATAAATGTTTGCGTATTACATTGCAATTTAATTGGAAATATGTGTCGACGATTGAATGCGTATGAAATTCGGTTGGAATAGTCGTCAGGACTGAATTTTAGTTCCATTCGATATTTTCTACGAAAAAAAAAAAACAAACATGTCGACTCAACGTGCATTTCTGTGAGTCGAATGGCTAATTGGAAAATAAAAAATCATGTATCAAAAGTCCGTGGTAAAACATTGTTCGATCACTCGCGTTTGCACTTCTCACGCGTTTTCTTTATCAAGGTTTCTTTGTTTTCTTTTTTTTTATGGTTTGAAAACTCTATCGACCAATGGAGCGGCGAAATATATTTTTCCAATCGTCGAACGTGACGTCGAATACACTGGAATAATTAAAGGAGCTCATTCGTATGTTAATGAGGTCCGAAGATGCATCACAATGGATCTGTCCAGTGATACGACAATCTCTCAATTTAGCTCCATGGGAATTTTCTCTGAACACCAGGCGAGACATGGAAATTTTCATATCAACGTTTCTCATGGGCTTGAGTTGTATCTCGAATAGCTTCGTCCTCATTTCGAGTTAGATAATCCCTACATTACCGATATTTCGGACCAACCGTCTGTACATCAAAATTTGATCGTCCCATCCTTTGTTCTTGACGTTTTTTCACTCAGTTAATGTACTTATTGACTGAGAAACAATTAATCGTTATGGCAAATTTTACTCTGGCTTTTTAAGTTTTTTTTTCAATAAAAAAAAAATAATTACTTTTGTTCAGCGAGTCGGTATATTTTCCGGCGGCGATAAGTGGCAAATCCGTGGCAAATCCGTGACATACATATAGGGTGATAGGTGAGATAGGTGCGATAGTCGTATATCGTGTTCCGCGAGATCGTGAAAACCCGTCGGCTCTTTCGCAAAGCCCCCGCGTGTACGAACGATTCGCTCGTCGGAAGCTTCCACGGACTGCCAAGTGGTAAAGAAGGCTCTCGCATACCGACGCATGCCCCGCGCAATTGCACCACCGGACGTGTGGGCTACGACGACGAGTCTCCGAGTACGATAGCCGAGGGGGGTTTCAATCGTTCTGGAAAACGAGAATGTTATCCACTGGCTTCTGTTTTACGTGAGCAAATTTATTCTCATATACGTCGGTACACCTTCGCACATAACAGAAATAAATATATATATATATATATATTATATCTATATACAAGTTTCATATTTGTTTTTTTACTGACAATAAGGCCCTTGGCTCATCAAACTCCAATTTCAGTGAATCAGCGTCAGGTATTCCAAGTCTTTTTCGTTGAGATTCTACATTCGAATTTTTTTTTTTCACAATTTTGTAGAAATTACAAATTCTCAAATTTGACATTACAGAATTTTATTTCTGATCTTTGGAATAATCGAACCATTGGTTTTTAAGTATTTTTGTTTAATAAATTAATATTTTGTTTAATAAATCAATAAATTATTATCGAAATGTTAAAAAAAAAGAAAAACAGTGCTTCGACTGTTACAATGTAAATATCAACGAATAAAATGTGTTGCCACTACAAAGTTTCATCGTTCTGCATGCGAATCGACGTAATTAATCGTTGTGTTGGAAAATCCATTAACTCTGGCAAACGATAAAAACTGGGTGACCAGTGCAACCGCAGTCGGGTGCATTCGGTACGAAGATATGCTTAATGCAAGAAGCACCTTTGAATAAAATATATATGTGTATAAACGTTGGTGGAAGAGAGATCGATTCGTTCTCATCGAACAACTACTTGCTGAGATTAATCAATTCTCCATCGATATTAACCGCACCGCCCTTTTCTCTGTATCGTTACTTCTGTCCCTGTGTTCGCGGTGTCTCTCTTCGTGTGCCCGTGTATTCTCTCTCGCGCGCGCGCGCGCGCAAACTGTTGCGTCTGTATTGAACGCGATAAATCGTTGGGTGTGGAGGGGGTGGGGGGGTGGGGGGCAAAGCTTGAGAAATCGTGCGTCGATTCGTCCCTCGGCAATCGTAAATCAACGTTGCTTCTTCGTTTGCTGCCGTTGGTGCGCATGTACGTATCAATGGATACTCAATGAAGAGAATGGGAATCAATGGATCATCGATAACCCTTGTTCATTGCGTATGGTCCTTTGAGCCGTTGATCCTGGACTCTTCATGATCGGACCCACGATCATCTTATTTTACATGAATACGTCGGAAATTCACGGACGTTTACTGTTTGTCAACAACAAACGAAATTATATCTATAATGAAGATGTTCGGTTTTTGTTTTTTTTTTTTCTCAAACTTGAATTTATCCGTAAAAGCGATTTTTTAATTTTAATTTTTAATTAAATTCATCAATAAATTTTATTAGCTGTTCGATGAGTGAGATTTTTTTACGGAATTGTCTCATAACAAATAGTTTATGAATAATGTATGGTGAGAATATTGAATAGTGAGGAATGAATTGGGAAAAAACAACGTGAATAATAAAATAAACGAACAAACTTATTTCTTAAACAAGAGTATTGAAAATGATTTTTAAAAAATTGTATCATTGTCAAAGTACTGAAGATAGTTTCAACGATAACGATAAATAATAAACCCTCAGCAAAAATCAAAAAATATATTAAAAATAATAAAATACGATAATAATTGTAGATGGAAGTTAAGAGAATAATCGGAGTGAAATGAGGGGAGGGGGGGGATTCTTGTTGTACTTGAATTTGATATAGCGACGAGAAAACCAGTCGCAGGGCTCTCGGTTGGCCATTATCTTTTACCCAAACTGATCGTCCAGATCGCGCGTGCGCGCGTCTCTACGGATCATTATAATATTCGTGACTCGAAGCGGCAAAGTCTGGGTCCCGGAAAAATGATCTTACCGCGGGGAATGTAAAACAAGAGGGAAAGAGAGAGAGAGAAAGAGAAAGAGGGACGATATGCGATTGATCCACTGGGCTCAGTCATGCGAGTCGCACGCGTATAATCGGATTTCGCTTGTATTGTGTGTATAGTATACGTATGTGTCTGTGTGTGGGTTTACACACTGGCCAAACGTCTTGCTTCGTTCTCAAAGTAGATACCGCCGTGCTGACGAGATGCGCGGACATTGAATTTGATCGATTCGCGAGTGGTCCGAGGAGGCCCCGGCGCGGGCATAGCGAATGTCTGTGTTTAACGCGGCGGTAGAGCCCCGCGCACGATGATTGGCCCTCGCCACACGAGAAAGAGATCTCCCGTATAGATCTTTCCCCCGAGATATATGCCACTATAATCCTTTGACCGCTCCGATTCTCCGCTCTGCGTGCACCAACGATGACACGGTGGTGCAGTAATTGGCAGCTCAAATAATACTCAACGAAAAAAAAAAAAAAAAAAAAAACTCCGTAGTCCTTTTTTTACAAATATTGCATTACTGCCTGATTATTATTTTTTTTTTCAATAAAAGGAATATTTTTTTTCACTTTTAAACAAGAATATTCACGATTTTTCAAAATCCCAAGACAAAATGCTAGCTTCGAAATGTCCCGAGGCCAATCACCGTACCATTATCCGGATCTGATTCTCCTGTTTGAAAACAGATGCGATAACACAGTGGTGCGGTGATTGGCACTCTGAAAAAACTCGATGAAAAAATTCAAATGCTCGGATCTTTTTTTTTAGTATCGAATTACCGTGTGATTTATTTTTTTAATGAAAAAAAAAATGAAAAACAAAAACTAAAAATGCAATGAGGGTGTGATTGAATCAAGGAGGAGGGACGTTGTTAGTTTGGAAAAGAATGAAAAAAAAAAAAAATGTATGATTTTTAAAGATCACGGGACGAAATGGTAACTCCGGGATAGCCCGAGGCCAATGACTGTACCATCATCCAGTTAAGTACAGCGCTGTCGGCTACGCCGGAGTAACATCGTCGTGCATAACCCCGAGGTTCTTCGGGCCAGCTTGATCGTTCATCCGTGAACGCGGATCCGTGAACCGATTATTCTTCTCTCAACCTGCAAATATACCGTACGGCGTACAAAGTGGAGTGGACTTTCATGGAACGGACATTCACATATTTCCGAACGCTCTGAATATTCGACTATTTTCAACCACTATGTTTACCGTTGCCACGAAATATTCATGTACATTGACGCAAGCGCATAGAGCACTGTGATTTGTCGAGATTTTTTTCACATGTGATGAATGCACTTTGTGAATTTTTAATTTAAAGATTTTTTAAAAAATTATTTTTATTTTACAGTATACATAATTTTATTCATTTTTGTGTGTGTGTTTTTTCGTTTGTTCGCAGGAGTACTCGAAAGCACAACCGTCGTGGACCATGAGATACATCCCAAGTGGTTATTGTGGCTGGCAGTCGCGTTGGGTATCCTGTTCCTCATAATGTTCATCATAAATATCTTTCTTTGCTCTGCAATGTCCTGCAGCTGTGCGAGAACCGAGATAATCGAGAAAGAACCGTCGATCATCGAGGACTACGATCCATACAGAAGTTGGCCGGGATCGCAATACGGGTCGAGGTTTGAATTATTTATTTGTGAAACTAACACGTCTAACTTGTTTGTCATTTTTGTGGGAAAAAAACGAAAAAAAAAAAAAATAAATAACGACGCAGTTGGGCTTTCTGTACAATTCAATTTTTCTCTTCAATCATTTATTACCATAATAATAATTTGTTTTCTTTTTTTCCAACAACGTAAAATTTTTTTTAAAGACGTTCTATATTTTTGAATATGTAAAAACAATTTATTTGTTAATTCCATCCTAAAATTACCAAACCTTCGTCGAATGTCAAATTCGGAGGCTTACTTAAATGATTATTCAATGAAAATTATAGGATTCTCATTTCTATTGAAAATAATTGATCGTATCAAATCACTCGTTCGCAATTATTACCTACCTTGGAAAAAACACAAAAAAAAAAAATCTAAATTTATCAGTACCGCAAAATGTTCATCTATCCACGGGTTATCCTACCCACAACACCGCATTTATCGTCAAATCTAAATGTGAAATCTAACATTATTAACAAATGCAATAATTGGTTTTGTGATCGCGTGGAATTCGATCTCAAGAAATGTTCTCTCAAGCCTATTTCGAGTATAAAAGAGCTTCTCTCGACGGGGTTTTCCTCGCGAGACCTTGGCAGGTGTTGCGGGGCTGATACGAGCACCTGATACCGCGTGCACGTGCCGGGTCGTGGGTCACAGCCGTTCCCGCGTTTCCATACAGCCGAGTAGGTAAATCCCGTAGCGGATCAGACAGTCGCAACGGGTGCACGGATTGATGCTATCCGTTCTTTTCGATCTCGGAATTTCATTGGAAAACCGTGAAATATAGTTTGCAATGGTCTCGGAAGTCACCTCGTTACCCAAACCCCAGATTAAGCGACAGATACCTCAGATTAATATATTCGCGTTAATTTAATCTCATTTTTGACAAAAAATAATAGATATTTCATTTTATTCAAGCACATTATCAATTCATTTATTATTTTTACGAATAATTAAAAAATAATTCACATAAAAATTATAACAATTCCAGTTGTTGCATTGTCTCAAACTATTGGGGTTAGAATAACCCCAAACATTAAAAAAAAAAAAATTGCCACGTAGTAGAAAAAAATAAAATTGCCAGTTACATTGCAACGTATATTAATACCGGGTGTAAAGTGCGTTACGTGTTGGGCAACAGTCGGTTGTAACCACGGAAATCGAGGAGGAAGTATCGAGAACGTTGGTTGGCTCTCAAGACCCGGGGAAGATACTATTGCGTGGAATAATGGGGGGGAACGGATGATCCGCGAGAACTTACAGCGTTAATTCATCGAATTGGACCCTTCTGCACAGACAGCGAGGGAATAAGTTACGAGGGAAATAAATCATTAACGCTGGGAATCGCGGCATTGCATCGTGAGCAAATCGCGATAGTCTTATCGCAGCCAGTACACATTTTTATTCCAACTCCTGGGAACTCCGTTGCGTTTGTTTATCGTCGAGTGACGTTGCGACTTGCGAATACTGCCGATGGAAGCAACCGTGGGGCTCTCCTCAGCCGCGACGATGAGCACTTTATGCTTCCTATATAAACTGAGAATTATCTCAATTATTGAATCGAGGATTCATCATCGAGCGACGTGATAATTAGCGATTCAAGAAAAATTCGCTTTTTCCCATTTTCATTTAGAAAAAAATCAAAATTTGAAATGTTTCATTTATTCGTAAAAACTATTGACGGAAAAAAATTCACTTTGTTCGCGAAAAAATTGGATACATGTTTTTTTTTAATATTTGCAGAAACAATCTCACTCGTGAATGATAAATTTCTGAATTTCATTTGCATCGATAATTCTTTTATAATTTCAAAATATCAAACGATTTAATATTTATTCAATATTATTTCTATTATCATTATTTTTATTATTATTAATGTATTTATTATTATTTTTATTAAATTCCAGGTCTATAAATATGAGTTTAAGCAGAAGATTGCGAATCTAAGTAACAAAGATGTTCGAATAATCGTAACAAGTGTAGCGAGTGAATGACGAAAAAAAAAGCAAAAAAAAAAAAAAAAAACATCGTTAAAACACACAAACACGAGACATAAGTGGTTGATGACTGGTTGGTGTTCGAAACGTTGGGTCGATGCCACCAGCCGGAGAGCCAACAGAACAGAAGACTATTATAGTTACACCCTTTCATAACAGTTTCCCATGACTGTGTATATCTTGTCCGCATACACTCCGATACACGTGTTTCAGTGTTGGTTGAGTACAACCGCGTTAGTTACTCGGCTCAATGGTTCACCGGTTGCGCGAAAGAGAAACAGACAGAGAGAGTTAAGAAAAACACGAGAGAAAGATGAGGAAAGCCGTCGTCGCGTGGTTTCCGCGTTTCCATAAATGCGCGCGGGCGCGAGCTCCGAGTACACGAAGCCCGTGTCCGGCGTGTGTTACTCTCTCGCCTGGTGCGCGCCTTTCTCGGCTTCACCCACATCAGCATCCTCCGCGTCCTATTTAGCATGAGCCGAGGCAGCATCACGGCTAAGGACGCGGAAGCCCACGGAGACGCGCGTATTAATTACATTAATTAAAGGCGGGGCTTTGCTCCCGTTGGTTTTCGTCCGAACGTATATACAACGAGAGCTCGGTCACCACTTGGTTATTGTTGGTCACCATTATCCGCACTTGTGTCCCAGCGACAAACGTTTGCCGAGAGAGCTAACGATCGCGTCGCTCGATCCGTTCTGGCCTGGACTTCGGGACGTTGCGATCTTTCGATATCGATGTATAATTCATTCCGCGGGGCAACACCCATGACCAGCGTCGTAGCTGAGACTCCGAGGTCCGAGAGTTCTCATTCTTGAATATATATGTATATATATGGAATATTTATACTAGGGTGGTCCTTGTTTTGGTTTTTTTATTTATTCTTGCGCTCCCATAGGACAATATGAGTCGAAGTAAATGTTGAAAAAGAAAAACAAAAAGCTTACAAAGCTTGACAGTTTTGGTAGTTCTTCAGTTGTAATAAAAAAATTCTGAAATATGAAAAAAAAAATGTTAAATGACTGAATGACTCGAAAGAAATAATCGTTTATAATTTACAGTATTTATCAACATTGCAGAACTTTAGTCATAATAGAAGAGAATTTCTGAGATATAGAAAAATTAATGTTATTTAAATGGCAATCTTTGGGAGGCTGGCGGCAGGGTCAAGCGTTGAGATAGGGACCTCAAATTTTGAGAATATTTTTTTTTGAATTTATTTCGAACCATCTGATTTTCTGGAAGTGCCAAAATTGGAAAGAAAAAATAACAAACAAAATAAGGACCACCCTTGATGTATACACGTTGCCCATCGCTGCACTGGACCTGGCAAACGTGCCAGCTCGAAGTTCGCCAAGCACCACATTCGACACGAGAACATAACGGTTCGACTATTTGCTGAATTATGGTTGCCACAATGTGGTAGTGGGCTACACAACCCATTGGAACTCACATTGCCTTTCGTGCATCTTCGCTTTGAAAAAAATCCAACTTCGTTCGTCTTTGTTAACGCGAGCGAATCACCGTATCTGGTATTTACATTGGACCGGTATCGGTAATTTGTTGTAGGCAGTAACGCCCGTGGAATGCGAGTTTAGGGTTCGTTTTTTTTTTGTTTTATTTGCGGTCGGTGGCCTTTGTTTTTTTAAATGGATTTTTGTTTTGTTTTGTTGATGAGTAATTTGCATCAGACCGGTATCGGTAATTTGTTGTAGACAGTGTAGACGTGGAATGTGAGTTTAGGATCTGTTTTTTGTTTTTTTTTTTTTTGCGGTCGGTGGCCTTTCTTTTTTTTAAAACGTTTTCTTTTTGTTTTTGTTGAGAAATCGATTACGTTCAGATTTTTCGTGACATTAAATAGTTAATTGTACATCATAATCGTCGCTTATGGAACATTTGACGTCGAATCCACTTGGCTGTGAATGAAACACCTAGATTTTTCAATTATCCGATTCACTCAGTCTTGCTGTAATTATTCAAAGTCAATACCATTAAATAAACAACAAAAAAAGTTTTTTCGCCCTATTTCAATTATGATTGTAGATGTTTTCAAATTAGCAAAATCGGATCATCGTAAGTAAAATAGTTATTCAAGGAATAAAGTTCCAAGTCTCGCAAATACTTTTGTTTCAATACTGACAAAAGATAAAAATTCAAAATTCGTCTTTTTAACGAAAAAAATTATTAAAAATAAAAATGGAAGCATGAAATGTCAGTTGTATTTAAATACGAAACGATGCGAAATAAGTCGACTACCAGATTTCGCTCGGTTCGACAACGATGGAATTTAGTGGTTGCGCCATGGCGCAACAAGCAGATACATTATTGAACGGACAAGCGTGTATGGTATATCGGGTAGGAACAAGATTCCGGTGAACTCGTATACGATAACGGGTTGCCGGGAATGTCGAATTCATTTATTTTCACCAACGATACAGAACGAAGGTTTCGCACTGCCGAGCCGAATAGCGCAAATCAATTTTTCCCGAGCTCAACCAACTGTCTTCCAACGAGTAACTCGCTGTTGCTTCATTTATCAAGCTGTGTGCCAACCGTTCTGTGACTATAATACGCGAGTGGAAACCCTTCACGCTACATTGAACATTCGTTTACATTGCTTCGCGTACTAACACAGCCCGAAGCTTTGTGCGATGTTTGGATTGCACGAGTAAATTAAATGACAAAGATTCTTCGATCAATGCGATTAATAAATCGTTCAACGTGCGAGACTTGTCGAACGTCAAAGCCTATCGCGATTTCACGTTGGAATTTTTTTTTTTTTTTCATTTGTCATTCGCTATTATAGCAATTTATATTTTTTGAATTTTCTAAAATTCTTCAATTTTATATTTATTAAATTGTTTTTAATGGAATTTCATTTTTTTTCGTTCGACTTTTGAACACAAACGTGAAATGGAATATAATTGATATACTGAAAAATGATAATGATAATAAAATTGAATAGTATGTTATTTCATGTTACAAAGATTGCCAGTGATAACGATTTTGTACTGAGGGAAAACACGTGCGCTTTTATCAATCTAAACCCTCCGGGATCACGCTTTATTAAAAGGTATTTTTTTATATATTTTTTTCATCTTTGTTTTATCTCGTTTTAGGTACTCGCTGAACGGTAAACCGGGTTACCCGTCCGGAGGTTCAACGATGAACTCCACGAGATCGATATCGACCAACAGCGATCATTACGCGATAGTTCACTCACGTCCGGGCAGCAGATACTCCGGACCCGGGCACAAGCATCACCATCATCACAGAGGTCCACCGTCCAACATCGGATCTCACTACTCTGGAAAGTGATGAAAATCTTCCTGACCGTTATATTATCCGCGAGGAACGGAGAAACGCGTCAAGGAATTTCATTTTGTGCCGGGTGTGTGTGTGATTTTGTTTTTCTCACTTTGCAATTGATCAATCACGCGCAAAAACTTTTTCGAAAACGCGAACGAAACTCGAGAAGCGTTTTCAGCGACGCAAAAAATGAAAAAAAAAAAAAAAAAAAAACATTAAGAATCGGGGGAATGACATTTCATGCAGTAACTATCGTTAAGTAACGTACCTACTATGCAATATTGGAAATAAAAACAAAACTATTGACTATAACAAAATATCAAAAAGAAAAAAATTGATTCGAAAAATTAGAAATTTTTGTTGAAATATTGTCTTTATCGAAAGTTTCTAATTTTTTTCGAATGAAGAAAAATGAGAGGTTGTCCAGACACCTTCGGTCGATGATAATCTTCAATTACGATAATTTCATGTGTGGTTTTATGGTTTATGTTACTTTCGGCTAGTCAAGTAATAACAACTATTCGAAAGCGGAACTCGCCAACACACACGCTGTTAATGGTTCATTCACCTACTCGCTGCCCGGCAATGTGCAACACACGGACCATATCTTATATTCTCAACTCTCTTGTCGAGAATTAACGCCACGAGCTCAACGCCCCGCGACGAAACGATATATCGTCGGACGTTATCAACATTCCCCCCTCCCCCCCCCCCCCCCCAACCCGTACGAAACCTCGCTTCGCGAATTATTTTCACGCGATTCGATACGATTGGCAAGCCCCCCTAGTGTCTCTGTAATGTCTTGTTTTACGGTTAATCCGTTTAAACATAAAAACATAAAAAGAAATAAAGATAAAAAAAATACGTTTTTACTATTATCGAGAGTCTCGATTGTATATATAAAATAATTAAGATACGTGTAATCAGCAAAAATTACTGCGAAGCTTTCTTTCTCAATTCATCATCCGTTGGCAAAAATAAAAAATAAAAATAGAATAATTGATGATATTTTTATTATTTCGTTCTTTCGATATTCAGCTAACCAGATTAGCTCATAAAATCTGCTGATTTCGACGAATTCACGAATAATACGATTGTATGTATTTTATTCAACATTCACTGTGTTTCAAATAAAATCTATTACGTTATTTTATAACAACATTAACAATGTTTTTTTTTTTCATTTTATTATCGATTATAATTAACATTGGGGTAAGTATTTCGATTTTTTCTTCATCGAACCATTTTTTTGATTTTTGGTTACTTCTTAATAAATAAAAAATTGATAGGCATTGAAAAATTCGAATATGTCGTATATTAACACTTTTTTATTCATTTGTTTTTTTTGTTGTTGTTTTTTAATCATAACATTCGTCTATTGAGTTGTGGACAATACAGATTGTATAGTATATATATATATATATGTGTATGTATGTCATATAAACCTTCGAGAAAATCAGGTACCTATCCGGTATATATATATATAGTAGTATCATAGTAGTTGTTATGTACAAGACAATGGATGTCGGCAAGTTCTAAGTGCAACATTAATCTGCGTTGTAATTGTCGTCACATATTCTACGATTTTGGATACACGGGTTTCGTCTTACATCGTTTTAATATTTGGTCAGATTGGCTAACGCTATATTGTTCTCACGGAAATAACGGGATTAAAATGTTTCGAAATTCTGATGAAGTGGGTAAAAAAAAAAGTTTATTGTGCGGAAGGATAATTTCAGTTGGACGACCAATGGATAAACGTGTTTTTCTTTCTTTTTTTATCAGTCGTTCAGCGACTCTCTAACCGTAGTTTTTTTTTTAATTTTCAATTTTGTATTTTTATTTTTATCACGATATTATTCATACTACAAACGTTACGCGGATTTCGCGGACGCACAAATATTTTAAAAGGGTACGTTCATACACCATTGACTAGTACGTTTGTTTGTTATTTTTTTCTTTTTCTTTTTCTTCTTTTTTTTTTTTTAATAATACAATGAAAGCGTAATTGTTATTTACGTATTATTCTGACTCGCATCTTCGATTGCTACTGAAACGCGAAATATTTTTGCACGACGCGTTGCCGTTATTGCGAAGACTGTTGCAACGCGTTCGAATCGAGGAAAAAATTTTACAATCCGTACAAAGACGGTTTTATGGTGGGGACCGCATGCGATTATGAATTTTTCTGGTTGGGTCTCTCGCGTTTGTCCGTACGAGATCCCTCTCAGCCATCGGAAGATTACGTAATAACGGTAATGATGATAATCATAGGTAATAATAGTAGTAATATCGAATATTCAATAGCTCGATCGCTAATCGTTATCTAACAATATAACGTTTTGATAAATTATTTTTTTTCATTTTCATTCTATAATCGTAGTAACTTTTCGTGGTGTTTATTTCAATAATTAATGGCTCTAAATTTTTCAAATAGGACATGGAAAATGCGGATCCTCGAGAAGCCATGGATTTACTGAGGCCGATACACATATATGTATGTTAGAGTGGGTCGAAAAAAAAAATATTTCTCCGATTTTCGCGGTCCTCATTCGTTTCAAAGATTTTGGGATTTGTAGAATCCTGCAGAAAGATGGTTTCGATTTTTCAAAGTTTTCACTTCAAATGACACGGTGCAATATTTTTTTTTGCTCGAATGAAAGTGAATCGTGAATTATCATTTCAGTAAAAAAAATGTATCCACAAAATCATAAAAATTAATAATATTCGTGTGTAATTAAATGTTGTTAATTCTCTCCTCTTATATTATGATTGTTAAATTTTCGTGACTTCGAGTGACCCCAATACAACGAAATCATTTGTTCTATTCATCTTGTCAAAGCTCATTTTGATCGCACGATTCACGTTTATTCGATAAAATAATTATTGCCCCACGTTATTCAAACTTTGAAGAGCCGGATTTTTGTGAATTTGCAGGATTCTACGGATGCAAGATACTTTGAAATGAATGAGGGCCGCGAAAATGGGAAAACATTATTTTTTCCGAGCCGCCCTAACATACATTCATCAAATAATTCGTCAATTTCGAATATCCGAAATCGAATTTGTTTTTTTTAGTTTATTCATTCGAATTAATTTGATGATTAACGTGATTCGAGTTCGTGCAAACACAAGTGATGAAGGGTGATATACGTTGATCGATCCGTCTGCGTTTAAATCGTTGATATCGATGAAGCCGTTCGTTCAGTTTTTTTAAAAATAATCACAAATCACAGATGCCGTTGCAAATCATCGACAATGTTATTGA
Source organism: Diplazon laetatorius (assembly GCA_963662125.1). Lineage (NCBI taxonomy): Eukaryota > Metazoa > Arthropoda > Insecta > Hymenoptera > Ichneumonidae > Diplazon > Diplazon laetatorius. The sequence goes on from OY759152.1 coordinate 14,533,593, forward strand.
GCAATTTTTAGTAGGCTTCGTACGATGTCAGACAAGGCTGGGTATTTGCTATTGTGTTTTTTTTTAGTCTTCATCTATCAAGCGTTGCTAGAATAATTACGCGAACACAAGGGCAATTCGATGGAATGATGAATCGTCAACGTATAACAACACAAACACGTCACCGTGATTGGAGTTTGACTAATTTTTTTTTTTTTTCGAAGGCCCACAGTTTCCTCAATTTCATAAATATAACGAATTCGCAAAGATAATTATTATCATTATTTTTTTCGTATTGTTTTTTTTTCTTTCTTTTCGTTTTCGCGATAACAATTTCAAAGTATATCATTCGAATCCACGGTAAATGTGGTCGTAAGAATTGTACAAACTATGCTAAGTGAAAGTTGCAAGAAAATTTTTTCAAACAATGTTGTATGATATATATATATAAGTATAAGTGTGCGTGAGTCAAATACGTTCGATCGGATTTTTTGTTAAATTCGTACTATACAACAATTTTCGATAAATACGACGTTCTTTTTTTTCTTCACCGACGAAAACATCCGAATCCTGTGTTCGACACGCGAGGATAAGTGTCTCAACGCGAATAATGTACATTTATATAAATATCGTCGTCGGAAGAAAAAAAAACGAAAAAAAAAAAAAGAAATTCGATGGAATCGTCGGAATTTGCATTCACGTTAACGCGTCTGTGTGTAAATTCGTTTGATCGAACGTTGTTTACCTGTCCGTGAGATTGTCCACCGCGCTTTTTAGAGCCCGTGGAATGCACATGGGACACAGAGTATCGGCTTTGCAAACGTTATTCAACATATTTCCCAACATTTGTGCGGTACAGGGAAGAGGTGGCTGTTGTGACATCAGCAGTTCGGCTTCCATATTGGGTATCACTTCGGTGTTGTAAATCGAAAGTGGAAAATGATGTCCACAGGTGAATACCACGGTGTCCTCATCGGCATCGAGAAAACTCGATACACGTTCGGGATCCTGATCGTCGATTTATTATGTCTCAGATTTTTCATTTATTTTTGACAAAACATTTGGTTTTTTTTTTCCAGTATCAGCGATGTAATTTTATTCAGATTGCTTACCTTGATATGAATGAAAGGCCGTGGATCGCACGCCTTCGACGACAACGTACTTATAATCCCTTCCATCATCTGTTCGGCTGTTCTATTTTCGCTCGATCCTGGATAACCCGTCAGCGGTGGACCGTAATTCTTAGCAGTCAACAACGAGAACAATTCGATGTATTCCACAGTCGGTTTGCCTTAAATACGTTTCGTGTGGAAAACAAAAAAAAAACAAAACAAAAAAATTAAAAATAATAGTAATAATAATAATGATGGTATTGTATATGACGATAAATAAATATAACCGAAAACGTTTGGTTCAGCAATGTTCGATGCATGCATTTTTCGGTGAAAATGAATGAACCAAATTGGAATTACCTTGATCAACGTGTTGCAAGAGCATGGAGCAAACTTGTAGACAAAATCTCGTCGACAACGAATTCATCATTCTCAGACTCTTGATCTCGGCACTATTCTTGTTCGCATCGACGTTCTCGCCCTCGGAACTTTGACTGAAAATCCAAAAAATAAAAAATAAAAAAATTATTCGGCCGTTAAAAACAAAAAATACGAATAGATCGTTTATGAATACTTGTGATAAAAATGATAATTTCATACCAGAACAGTAGCAAACCAAGAGGATAGAAGAGTTTGTTGATGTGCTCCAAAAGAACTTTTTCGAGCGTGAGCATTGGCCATTTGTGTTCGATCCAAAATTCCAGAGCCGTGTGCAACACTTCACGCATTATCGTGTGAGCCCCGTCGTCGATCTCGTTCAGATAAAATTTGACAACCCCAGTGGCGTCCACGATCGCGTCGTTCACCTCGTTTTCCGCGTGATTGTCTTTGTTCGTGCACAAAGCCACGTTCTGCTGCTGCTGCTGTTGACGATGCGAATTTTCATTCACACCGATGCAACGAGAATTCGATATCATTTCCTCAGAAATCACAAGACCGCTAGTTTCTCCGTTGCTCATTGTTCTGCCACGCTCGTTGCTATTCTCCTCGATCAAAATGTCTCTCATACGATCGAGATTGCGATTGAATTCGGACACATTGTTGTCCGTATCGTCGGCCTCGTTGTCAAGCGCGTCCTCCGTTATGTCCAACGATATGTCCTCGCTCTTCGTGTCCTCGCACAAGCCTTCCGAACCACCTTGACAATCGAACGTGTGCAATTCTTGCTCGAGCACTTGAAAACTGTCCAACGATCGGCTCGTTGGCATTTTAATTTTTTTCTTCGTTGCGCATTCCTCGAGAGAATCCACGAGATTTTGTACCACTTGTTTGTCGAACAGTTCTGTATTGTCCTTTACATGCTGAATTTGGGCGACGGTTTGTTCTGCGGAATCGTGATTTTCCAGAATTTTCGTTGCAGCTGCTTCGGATTCGTTGTTGGATGTCGGATCTTCGGTGGAGTTGGAAGCTTGGGTGACGGTGTTGTAACTCGATGGGTTCAAAGTCTTCAGCTGGTAAGCGAAGCTTTTGGAAAAATTTTGCTCCAGCAGAGCGAGCTTCGAGCAGGCCTGATAGTCTCCATTTTCCATGAGCTGATTTGAAAAAAATATTATTATTAATTTTTGTAAATTCATTTTTAATTATTATATTATATTGTATAAATTCATTTTTTATATTGCTAGATTATATCGTATAAATGTATTATTCACGATTATAAATTTTAAAAAGACGAAGACAATGCTTATTCGAACAAAAAATCTATTCATTTTGAAATCGTTCCGATTTGAGATAAATTTGATTTTTTTGAAATAATACATTTCTTTAAATGTAAATTAAAAATATAAATTTCGTTCATCGACTGACCTTGTCCATTATTTTGCCGTTGTCGTACAATCCGTGAAACTGTTCCAACACATAGTGAAGCGTCAATTCACCCGGCGTTTTTTCAACTACGCTCAGAGGTCTGACTCTTCCGGCCAGTGGGGTAACGTCGTAACTCTGATAAGAAATAATCGGCGTAGGAATACTTGGCACTTGGCTCGGGGTGTCGTGTGCCACGTGAGTCCCGTGAGGAAGACGAACAATTCGTTTGCTCGATTTCAAAAGTACGAGCTTCTCATCGCTCGCGGAATCTTTCGTTGGCGGACGTCCTAACTGTGCCATACTGTTACTACCCCATGCCAGAACAGTACCACCTGTAACATCAATTAATAGTAACATTGTTACTCAGTCTCAAGTCGGTCCGGATTTTATTTTATTTTTTCTGAACCATAAAGACTAATTTTTTCGTTATTGAGAAAATTATTCAATTTCGGGTAATCTTGTTATAAATATAATCAAGAAGTATTCAAACGCTGGGGTTTTATAATTTACAAACAAACGACAAAATAAAATAATAAAATAAGAGCTGAATCACTGACCCGGTTGTATTGCCACTGTAAAATCGCATCCACAACAGACTTTCACAGTTTTGATCGTTCTGTTGATTCCTCTATCGCGTCTGGCATTCGAATTGGCACTTTCCGTTGCTCCCGAATTACCGGAAGCCCCGTTATTCTTATCAACATCACCGGAATTCTCGGAAAATTCCATTCCATCGATCTTCGTGTTATTGCTTCGCGGTGGGACTTGGGCCAATACGGCTGCCGGATTGTAATCGAGAGGCGTGGGTATGACAACCTCGCGACGAGTACCGTTTCCTATTTGACCGTCCAGATTACGACCCCACGTGTAAACTGTTCCGTCTTTCGTCAATAGAGCGGAGTGATGGCAACCCGTTGATATCTGTTCCAAATTTCACGAACCATAAAAAAAACTTCAATTACAATTTTTTTTTTTTTTTCATAATCTCGAGTTCCATCGAGACCCAGTGAGACATTCAAGAATTTAGAAATAAATGTAAGGAAAATAGTTCGAAAATCACAAAAATAATTATTCATTCGAAACGCGTGAAAAAAAAAAACTGAAATTTGAAAAAAGTTTGGAATTCAACAATTTTTCGCAAAAATTCTGCAAGATTCGAGAGAATTCAATTCACATTGTTTTTTCAGTTCTGTAAAATGAAAAAATATATATATTTTCCAACGAACCTGAACAATTCGTCCATTAACCAAACTCGTGTCGACGATCACGGGTTTCATGTGTGTCTGAGCTTCCTCGAGCATTCCGATGTTCAAGTCCCTCAAACTCGGACTCTTCAACACTTTGTTGTCGGCCAATCTCTTCTGTATTCTACCGGATATTGAATTACCGGTTGGCGAATTGTCTCTGATCTGCGAGACGCTGCTGTCCGATTGAACCTGATCGCCATCGATAGACGCGTTCGCGCTCTTTTCCTGTAAATTCTGAGATTCCAATTCAGCCTCAGCGAGTTTTTCCGCCGCAGCCTGATACTCTAGTATCTTCGATTTCTTTTGCGCCTGTGTTTGCAATCGCAATACTTGAGGACTCGCGCCCCAAGTGTACAATTTGTTCGTGTTGCTCACGGCGAGCTGCGAACAAACGAACGATTGATTACAAAATAAATTACAACGAAAAAAAAGTAGTCAAGTAGCGCGTTCAGCACGCACATGATAGGGTTCCGTAGTCATTCTGTAGTAGCCAATAAAAGAATACAAAATAAAAAAAGAATAACACAAAGAATTGTACAATGTGTGAAGATTGAGCATTGTGGTATATCACTTGGAAACAACAATGAAACTCTCTAAAGAAACGATATATAGGTGTAAGTGTAAGAAGTGAAAAAGAGTTGTTTTCATATTTTTCGTAAAACTATTTTTGCTACGGTGTTCGTTATAATTCTAATTATATTGTACTAATTAAAAGCTGCATTCTGACATTTTTTCCGATTTCTCGAATTGACAGTGTAGAAATTAGAGGAGGGGGAGGGTTCGATGACGACTTTGCAAGCGAATATCTCGTGACTGAAGGGTTGAAACGAAAAGGTTTCGGAACGTTTTAAATTGCATTTGAGGAGACCTATCAAAAGACACCCCACTCGATGGGGTGAGCAAACAAAAATGTCGAGTTCACTTTTTAATCTGTGGGAGAGGGGTCATTTTTTTTTTATAATGTGATCATTTTTGTTTTTGGGTCATCGATCTACGTTTGTGTACCAAATATTATCTCAATCGGTGCATAAATGAGAGAATGGGAAGAGTGTGACATGCAGACAGACGGACTGACCCCAACGATAAGGATTCGCAGACTTCTACGGAACCCTACAAATTCTCTGACTTCTGAGTTATTCGCAACGACGATTCTTACATTATGAAAGTATCCAGTTGCAATGTGCGTTATTTTTTCGGTAAGCAGCGAAACTTTGACGGGTAACGAAGATTTGAAGCCACTGCCAGTCCCCAGCTGACCAAAAATGTTGCATCCAAACACATAAACGTAGCCATCGGCGGACAGGGTCAATGTGTGCGCGTGTCCGGCGGATATGTGCCGCATAACGATGCCGAGAACGGACGTTACGAGGGTGGGAATATTTTTTTCATCCGTATCACCGTGACCGAGTTGTCCGTGCACGCCCCAACCCCAAGTGAACAATCGGCCGTCTATGGTAAGGGCTACCGAATGATATTGTCCGGCAACCGCGTCCACGATTATTTCCTGTGCGAGTGACGTCACGAGCTCGGGATTCGGACACTGCAATATCCGTCCCAAACCCAACTGTCCGAATTGACTGGCACCCCAAGCGTATACACCGTTATTCGTTACCGCCAGTGTGTGCGAACGACCGCAGGATACGCTCAGCACTTCCATCTCCATGCTGCGAAACAGACATATGGCGTACGGCGATCCGTATCTGGATATCGATGGTCCTGTGCCTGTTTCGGATAACAAATTTCCAATTGGTATCGAAGATTTTTTACTTCCTCATAGAGAAAGCGTTTTTTTTTTTTTTTTGTTTTTTTTTTTTTCAAAAATTTCACCAAAGGAACGGTCCACAAAGTTTTTATCGATATTTTGATGTCAATGTGTTCAAAATGTCTTCAAACGTCCAGAAATTACATTTGCAGAAAATTCACGTTCAATTTTAAGAAGACATTAAATATTTATAGACCCACTGATCGATATAAAAATTTCCGAATCGTGAGTAGCGAACGAAGATTCCTCTATAAGGAAGCCAGATATTTGAACAACGAAAATGCTGTCTCATACGAGTACTCTGTTCACTACGTAAGATTTGGAAGAAGAAAAGTTTAAATTTTTAGGTTTTTTTTAGGTCGAAGTTACGAACAGAAAGGTCTCTCACCTAAACAACCTTGCGTCGCGTTTCCCCACGTGTAGACGTTACCGTTCCTTATCAGAGCAACGTGGGCGTAACCTGCGCTCAACAATCTACGCTTGAAGTCTGCGGTCGTGGTAGTTTCGTTGCATCGCTGTGGAACAATAATTTGTGATGATCGAACGAGTATCTCTTTCTTTGCGGTTTGATGATTAGTATAGTCGTAATTTTAGCGTAGGTCGAGTACGAGGGGTCATTCAGTTTTCAAGTAAAATAATATGAATAGAATTCTTAAAATATATTTTTTGAGCCCTGTCGTTTTTTTAAATTTTCAACGCTTTTTTTTACGGCAAGTCACAAGTGACCCATGTTAACGGTCCAAGAGTCAAATAAAAACGAAGAACTTACTTTTTCAACTCCTGGCAATTGGGTTCGTCGCATCAGGGTGAAATTGTGCCCAACGATTGATATTTTTTTGTGTACGAGGGTCGAGAGAATGAGGAGAAAGGTTTCGACGACTTCTTCGACCAAAGATCCTGTGTCCTCCTGAAAGCATGAATGGAAGAAACATTTTTTAATTAAAAAAAAAATTGTTATAGTTTATTTTACAGTATTATTTTTCCACAGCCTTCAACGTACCAAAACATCGGCAGAATCCAACGAATCGCACTGACTCGATTGAGAACTCTGCGACATGGTTCTCCGACGAGCTCGGCATCGTACCAGCAACGGTCTTAACGCCGGATTCGTTGGATCGTACAAAGTTACTAATCTCTGTAATCGTAAATCATCAGATTAGAAGGGAAAAAATATTGAATTAATCAATAAAATTATTAAATTATTTATTAATAATATTTTTTCTTACGTACTTGTAAGACGAAAATTGGCAACGATGAGAGACTAGCTAGGACGAAAGACATGTGACTTCTGGCAACGTAAGGATTCGATAGGATAGCTTGAACGAGATTTGGCTCGCTTATGCATATCAACAAGCCATCTATAATCGAACAAAAAAAAATGACACCGAAATTGCAATTGAATTAACGTGAGAAGGAGGGCGGAATTTTTTTCGTTTTCGATCATTCTTACATTTGCTCTGAGAAGACATGAAACAGGATATGCTCGAGTTGAGCGACTGTACAGCTTTGATCAGTATATCGAGAACTTGTGGAAAAAGACCCCTCTGGGTGGCCAAATGATGAAGAACTTTCCAGAGACAGGTTTGTCCGGCAATATCGACGGCCCAGAGCTCGTCGTAAAATGTATTCGTTGATAAAAATAATCTGCAACGAGATCTCTGTAAGATACTTGTTTTTTTTTGTCAACGAGGCGAGTCCGCAAAATGGTCGAGAATAGATAAACGAAATACTTACAAAAAATCTTTGTTCATATTGTTGAGCTCTGAAGCGGTTGCTCTCAACGTGAGTTCGGTAAAGGCGAGAACGCTGAGATTCGACAAGTGTATTCTCGTTGCTGTCGTTAATTCGTTGACTGTGGGGGGCGCGAGACAGTGCATAAGCCATCCTAACAATTTTGCTGTACGGCCGGCCGCAGCGAATTTCAATACCCTTTTCAACAGTCGACACTGCGAAAAAAAACAAAGAAATATTAAATTCGGTCGAAGCTAGCGATAAAGATATTTCTCGTAAAAAAAATGAATAAACCCGATGACTCACCCTAGACAATTTGTACAAGACGACTGCTCGCGCACAATCGTTGTTCATTAAAAATATATCACCTGCAGCTTCTAACAATTGTTGAACATTCATTCCAAAAACAACGCCGAGCCTTCCAGCTCTTTCAAGATCGTTTCTTTTCAACACGAAATCCATAAAAACATTCAGCAACGGCCTTCTGAAGTTATCACAAAATTATGTAACATAAAAATTATTCGATATTCGATTTTTTTTTTTTTACAAAGAGTTAGTAGTCTCGTTAACTCACCTGAGCACGATTTTATACACAGCAATATTAGTAACGACTATACACGTATCCACGAGAGGCACATCGACTTTGAGATCCTCGATTTTTGACGGCAACGAATATTTGTTATCAATATTCTTCGGAGATTCATCGTTTTGTGATTTTTTGTAATCCGTTGCTCTATATACATTGCATATGAATTCCATCGTGTCTTCGAGATCGAAACGTGCCATCAACGATTCGTGATTGAAATTCGTTTGTTCATCGTCTATTCTGGTCTCCGACAGGGGACAAGATATGATACAGAGGGATCGACGATTCGGACCGACGACGAAGAACAGACGTTGGGTCAGTAATATGTCTTTGCAAGGACCCGGCATTTTGTACATGTGCAATGGCACCACGGAAATGTCAGTTCCATGGATCTGAAATCGACGAAAAAAAACAAAACAAAACGTCATCATTGAATGTATGTGAAATGCGATTTGACAACAACGAAATCACCGAAATTAATTCGTTGGCAGAAAAAAAAGGTTTTGACGATGATTAAACGATATAATGATGAAAAGATAAATTCTCACGGTAACGTGATGCGTAGAATCGCTGTAACCCGTGTACAGATGTTGTCCTTGTCTGGTGTATTGCGGCAAGAGATACATGGAATCGGACAACAATTCGGGATTGAAGGTATCAACTTTGTCATCGAATTGTTGTCGTTTGGTGTGTTCCGGAGTGTTTGATTCTTCCGTTCCGCTACTACTTCCGCTGTCTATTGATCATATTTTTATCGGACAAAATTATAAAAAAAGATTTTTTTTTTTTTTTTTATTTTTTTTTTAAGCGTTTATATTTATTATGAACGAACCTTGCCGTGACGCGTTTCCCGTGAGATTGCGATTTCTCGTCTCGGCCAATTTTTGTCGAAGAACCGCGAGTTTCTCAACGGATAACTGTTTGAGACCCTGAAGACGTGATCTTGCGGGAGGAAAAATTTTTGTGTCATCGTTGATACCGTCCGCGGATTTTGATACTGCATAACACTGGGTAGCGGCTGTCAGTCTACCGTTATTCAGCGGATAAACGTAATTGTTTCTGCGTTGTTCCAAAATCAAACGCCACTGTTGTCTCGATTGATTGGTTATCAATAGCGAGACGATCTCGAGACTATTGTCCTGGCATATGTGAAGACTAGAAATATTGCCGTTCACCCGGGTCAAACCGACTTGCTGACCGTTCTCGAGATTTACGAAGACTATCTCGCCCCGCTCTGTTCCGATAACGCCTATTTGACTGCACTGGGTCACACCTTGCCACCACGTTAAGCAAGTGGGTCTGGAAATACAAATTACAATTGAAAAATTCGATGAAGATGCAAAAATGTTATTGGTCACTTCCTTTAAGAACCAGTAATGCTTATTATAGCACACAAATTTGTGAAAACTAACTTATTTCTTTCGAGTCACACGCTCCATTGTGATTCATATTACACAAAATAAACGTCTGTATCATATTTGTAACACAGGATTCGTTAAAATTGCATTATTTAAATATCTATATGTTTGGTCAAGATCCGAGTGAGAAAAAAAAAGGAAATGAATATGGTAAGCGACATGGTACAGTCTTATGGCAATTCATGCAATGATAGCAAGACTTTTGGAACAAGATTGTGTATTATACAGCTTTTTCATCGAAGATGCAAAACCTCACCTGGAGTAGGAAGACTGCGTATTGAGAGACGTGAAACAGGTCAAGTCGTTGGGTGTCCATCTGTGATCGACCGATGTGCTATTGTCCACGAGAGCCAAAGCAGGAACGATGTACAGAGAGCCGTCGATGCTCGCCACGAGGAGCCAAGATCCGGAAGGATCGAAACACAGAGCGCAGATCGCTCTCTGCGGCGCTCTGAACCACGGAATTCGTTTGACCGTCGGCGAACGGTGAATATTGTCGTGGTAGTAGAGACCGAGGTCGCGTTGCGACGTGGCAAACGCCAGCAGCTGTCTCTTTCCTATTTCGCATCTCGCGCTGTGGCTCAAACTCGTCGCTCTGATCAGACATTGCAGTTCGAACAGATTTTCGTCTATTAGATTGATGATGGACGGCCCGTCGGTCGTAATTTTTTCCTCGGCCATTACATTTGTGTCAGTAAGATGCTGGGCTCGACATTTCTGAAACACAATGATAATTATCGTCGCCGATGCTTCAACGTTAGTTCCACCTTTACGACGATCGCGCGACAACGATATTATGGAAACAACAAATTATCGTCGACGAGCGCGACGTTTCAGCGGAATAATTTCAACGGTCGTAACACGTGATGTCTCAACGCAGCGTGCTGCGTGTGTTGGTTACTCACTGCGGTACGCAAAGTTATACATACCATTAACAATGTGAAACTTTGGAGACGGTTCGAAAAGTCATTGCGCGCTGTACATGGTGAAATTCATCGACAAAAATGTGACACTCGAAACGTGTGAAACACAACCGCATTGCAAAATCATTTTATTTATACGTACAAAGAGAAAAAAAACGAAGATGATAATTTTATATTTAGAACCGTTTGTACGTGTGAACGAGAAAAATTGCTGTTGAACTGTGGTTGGACAATTGGGAGATTTGAAATTTTTTTTTTTTTCTAATTTACGGTTATGTCATGGAAATGAAAATTTGACGAAATACACAAACGACACTGTTGCTCATTTATTGCATTTGGGGGATAAACTTTACGATAACTATTTGTTGGCTAAATGTCATTATTGACTTATTCCTATACGTCAATGTTTGCGAGGTTAAGACGTCTGTCATTGCAGTCAGGCCATCCCAGACGTCGAGAAGCTCGGGGATTGGTCGAACCCTTTGCTTTATCCCTCACCCGTGACCATTTGTTGCGCGAAAAAAAGCATATATATGTATATATATTATTTCGAGCCTTGTAAGTTGCGAACCTGCGACAATGAAAAAAAAAAAAGAAAAAAAAAATTGCCATCAGGGATCGTCGAGATTGAAATCTAACGACAAAGAGTTGATTCGTTGTCCATATTATAAATATTTTAACTACTTCGTAATAATGAAACGATGCAAAAAAAAGAGTTGTTTCTGCATTTCTATGGAAATAAATGACGCAAACGAGGTTAGATGAACCATGAGAAAACGAATGACCCTAAAAAGGCAATTTTACGTTTTGTTTAGCTTCAAGGAATAGTTACCGAAGAATCAACGGAAAATTTTGACAAAGCATTAACATTGTTCGATGGTAGATAAGAGCGCTAACTTATCGGCATCGACAGTTTTGATTAATGAAATATATATATTTTCTTTTAATTTCACAAACGATTCTTACCAATTGCAGCAGTGTATTCTTTTGTATCCTTCTTAATTTTGGTTCCTCATAGAGGAAGCTATGAGATAGTTAGACATTTTTTTATATGTATAAAACGGTCATTCGAGGAATTTGGTGAAATATAAACAAATCGTCCGTCGTACGAATAATAATAATCTATAATTATTTTTTATAATCAAATATTCACAGTATAGATACATCGAACTCCCGCTGCATGTTGTGACAATCGCAGTATAAACAGTGTGGTAGTTTGCATCGAGATTCAATGGACGAATTTTATAATTACGGGTTGTCCGGGACGCAATTTGCGTAGTTTTTCGTTATTCGAGAAATGATTTTTGTTTTTTTTTTTTTTTTTCACTTTTTTCCTTTTCCTAATTACAAAATATCTAGAGTTTTCATTACAGTCGAACATTCATCTACCACAATTGGCACAATCATTTTTTTTTAATATCACTACAATTGTTTTGTGCCCCTTAGCTGGCAGTTTATTCATTACCCAATTTCCGTGTTAACGGAAAATGCGATGAAAATTTTAAGGCTTCGTTGGATTCCACGATTTCTCATCGATTCACCCGCGATGAACGTCGTTAGGTTTCTTTCTTTTTTTTTTGCGGAATCGTGGTAACTCCATTTTTTTTTTTCGTCACGCAAATCGCTCATGCTCAAGACGAATTATGATCAAACGTGTACGTATTTTTTTTTCAAATAATTTTGCTATTCGATTCATTCGATTATTTTGTAAAATTTATTCACCATTTCTAACGACTTTTCGTTTCACAATGATTTTCATTATTATTTTTTGTACTCAATTTATCCGGAAAATTGTAGAAAAAATATTGTCACACCCGATCGTTGAATTCACAATTCAATGCTATTGTCATTCGATCGAATGCAAAGAACAATTTCTAAACAAAAGTCTCGACGAAAACCCAAATTGGTTTTCAACGTGATAATTGATGTCGAATTAAATCTCGCGGTATACATCTAATTTTGATTAAAAAAAAAAAACAATTGCATTAGAAAACCCGTCGTTCATCGTAACATCGATTTCTACATTGTCTCGCATGAGTCGTGTTTCGCTATAAGTACAGGATACAAAATACGAATGACTAAATGCATGTCCGTGCTAACGTCTCTCTCGAAGATACAAACTTTACGTATTTCAAATGTATCAATTATTTTTCATATTATTTACAGATTCGAAAACAAAAAAAAATTGCAAAGTGTATATATATATATATTTTTTTCTTTTTTTAAATATATACTATGTATAAAAAGTACAGGCCGAGAGCTTTTCCTGCTTCATCAAGCACCACCGTAGAAAGCCACTACTGCTAACGAGTGTGCGCGCGCATATGAGTTTGTGCTTCCGGCATTCGTCTCTCGTTGAATTCTCACGAAAATAACGCGAGGCAATCATAGGAAAAAACAAGAAAAGAAATTCCCATTGAATCGCGAGTTACCAATTTTCATCAAAACGATTTACAAAAAAAAAAAAAAGAAAAAAATTACACCCACCTACGCACTATAAATTCGCAATGTACATCGTGTAATTCCTAATCAACGGAGTGATACGCGTTATTCATGAAAAAAAATTGAACAATTTACAAAAGTAAATTTACAGTGTTAACAACACGTGGAATCCACAAATTGTCGAACTGCATCGACGAATCATGCAACAATCGTGATTAATAACAGATCGAACCTCGCAACATTATTCTAACGAATGGAAGGTGAAATTACGTATACGACGGAAATTATCATCGTTACAGAATTACAGAAAGGAAGACTGTACGTAGAATCGTTGATAACCAAGTTTCGCATCGTGTCACAAACGATAAACGATATATCATATTCTTCAACTTGATATTTGTCTTTTCTTTCGATATTCGTTTCGCGAAACGAATTATCGCGATTGTAGCGTTGAGGATCACAGCATGTAATTCAGGACGAAGACGTGACGTTTTTTCGTGCTACGCCGAACTGAGAAGTTCCCTAGAACACAGAATGATCGAGTTAGCGTGTGACATTGTCGGAGGTAAACATTGAAATATTTTTCGTAAATTTTTCAGTTTTTTTTTTTTTACTCACGTGGACAATTCTCGTCCGAGCAATCCCGTTCCAACGAGACCCGTCCGCGATCGACTTCTGTTCAGCTGGGCTCTTCTTTCCGCTGCAAACACATACAAACAAATAAACATTACTCGTGTGAAAATACAAATAAAATCGAAGAACGATGTAAAAGGAAAAAAAAATTGCCGACGACCTAAATAGGGAATAATTATTTCGAGCCTAGGGGAACGACCACGTGTATAAACATGCAAAAAAATGATAATGATAATAATAACGATAATCATTCGCATTGCTGTACTACCGATTGAGTAACTCGAAATTGTAGATCGCATAACGTATTGTCGAGAATTTCGTGAATATCGAATGTACGAAATATATTTATATACATATATCTGCTTTATCGTGAGAGTGCGAAGCGTGGGGAATTAGCAAGCTCGGGAGTTTGTTCAGCGTGTGTCATGGATCAAGCGAGGAATTAATTTTCATGCATTTTTTTAATGACAAGCGAAAGCTTCTTACAATTATTTTTACAAACACTTGATTGGATTTACAATATTTTTTGTTTGCTTCTCGCTTTTTTTTTGCATGTTTCGCGTGACAATTTTCGACAATGATGTAAAAAAAAATAAAATAAAATAAAATCAGTACAATCGCGAGTATCACATTTTCAAAAGCTCAACGTTTCGTTAATAGAATTATTCGGCTAAATTTGCCTTCGCCAATACGTAGAAACATTTTTTTTGTTGATTTTTTTTTTTTTTTGCAATTTCGACAATTTCACGCAACTTTCGCGTGTTAACAACTTTCACGGGTTTTTCACTTCATTTGTACAAATCGAATCACGAATCAATACATTTTGTTCGTCCAGCGCTCGGCAACATTGAAAACAATAATACAAAAATAAATAAAGACCGTTAACGATATTAAAAATTAATGGTAAACAAATAAATTGAAAAAAATTAATAACAAAACAATAACAATAAGGAACGAAGTCACGTTATTCGAGAATTTCCGGACTAGCGATAACATCAATATCCTTAGGACTGCTCGCACCCCCACCGTCGTTTATTCGCAATTTTTTGTATCTCAACGATACGATCTTATCGCTCTCGTCCGATCTCTGCCAAAACTTCCAGCCTTTTTTGCTCGTGGACGCGGTCGGCATGTCGAACGCGCGATAAAAATTCGTCTCGTCGACATTTTTCTCGAGCGAATCCGGAGTGTTTGGCACACGATCAAAATCCATGGGCGTCCGCGGAATTTCGTTCTGACCGGAATCCGTCATATCGAGATAATTCGGCGTGGTGGGCGAGCGCATGTTATATTTTTCCGATTTATCGAAATTTTCCGGACCATCGACATTGGTCGATGAACTTTGTTTCGACAGTTCCAATATACCGCTTATTTCCACCATTCTCGGCGAATAAATGCTGCACGGTGAATTCAACAATTTTGATTTTTCCAAAGGACTGCAATCTATGGCTCTTTCGTTGACGCGATCAACGACGATATCGTTTTGATTCTCGTCCTGCAAATGTGCGTTTTCATCGAAATTATTTTTTCGCCCGTTCGTGGAGGGAGAATATTCGACGGCATTGTCGTCGGTAAACGTGTATTCCGTGGATTTTGATATTTCCGAACACGTGGGACTGTTTTCCGGCGTAACGTCCACGACAGTCGGATTTTTCAAATATTTTTCCAACTCCATGCGTTTCGCGGCCGTCAAATGTCGTCTGTGAACGAGTTTGTTGCGATTTATTTTAGCCCGTCTGACGATGCTATTGCGTTTTTGAATCTTCACGACAAAAGCGCGTTTGCGTTTGACGGGAGTGGCTCTTCGTGCCTCACCGATCAACGTTTCCTTGTACAACGACAATGGTTTAGTTTGCGAACCACAAACTACTTTGGACGTTCCGGGCGATGGACTCGACGATTTTTCCATCGAACGTTTTTTTATCTCACCCACGACGGATTCGTAACATTCGCTCGGATTCAAATATTTCGATACACGTTTTTTCACCGAACTCGTGCTGTCTCGTCTCTTCGGTATTGTTCCAGTTTCGCGTTTCGTCACGCTATTCTCAACGTTTTCGCAACTCTTCGATACTTCGATGGTCTCATCGTTGTTTCCGACAACCGTGAGTTCCGATTTGGCCGAATAAAACGTGTCGACCGAACTGAAACTCTCGAGATGCGCGAGACCGATGTTTTTGTGAACTTTTATGGAAACGTCGCGTTTCGGAGTTTTTCCGAAAATCGGTGACGTCAGATAATTCGTGACTTTGCGGGCTTGATTGCCACCTTTGAAACGATATTTTCGTTGCAACGTGCTCACGCGACCGAGAAAATTGTCCCGTCTCGGAGCTCTCATGGCTTCGGCCAGTAAAATATTTTTCAATTCTGGATTTTCTTCCGGTGTCAGAATGTTTGTAGGATCGTTCGCGTGTCTCGCACGTGCCACGTCCACGGGTGAGAGAAACAATTCTTCGGTTTCGACGTACAGATTTGCTGATGTGTCTAAATTTTCGTTGGTTTGATTTGCCAACGACAGAGTTCCGTCGAAAATTTTCACCTGTTTGGCCGGGCTCCATTTGGCTATTCTAGTCGGACAACGTCTAACTAGTTTCAACTTACCACCGGCAACTCGTGTTTGACGTTTTCTACGCTGATCCGGTCGACTAAAGGCCGAACCCGTTTGCAGGGCTTCCATCAGACTGTCCATCACGCCTTCTTGATTCTCGTGAGCGTTCATGTCGACGAGCGCGCGTTTCCGCGCCGCTCTCGCTGCTCTCTCGATTTCCGCCTTTTCACGCGCTTCTCGCGCTCTTCTCACCTTTTCTTCGCCGTCTCGCATTTTCAATATTTCTTTCTGCGATTGCTACGGAAAAAACAGGAAAATCATTATTAGGAACGTTGTGTCAGTGTGCGATCGGTGGACAATGAGCGAACGAAATTTAGGGCGTATAATTTACCAAAAAGTCATCCTTGAATTTTTTTATGTCACCGAAGAATTCCTCGATCGTGTATTTTTGCTTGTCGAACGCGAAGAAATCGGATATGTCCGTGTAAAGACTGTCCATGTTTTTGAACATATTTTGCATCACCTCGTACGATTCTCTCGCTTTTTTCGCAAATGGCTGCAAAAATCGAATTTCATTGGGAATAAGCACGAAAGCGAAAATAGTAATGTGTGAATAGTATTTTTTTTTTTCGGTGTAGTAAAATTCTAGGGTCATTCCACATCAGTTGAACCTTCGACTCATTTTTCTAATTTGATCAGATTTTCACAATTACACGGGACAGAAAATAAACTTAGCCAAATTTGGAATTTCAACTTTTTCAAAAATTGTCAGAGTGATCTCAAATTTGATTTTTTATTCGAGAATCAGATTCTGTATTCAATTTGGAATAAAAATTACTCCTTGTTTATTAATTTATCTTAACAAGGGTCTGAGTTATGTTCTGTCAAAGTTTCCATTGCAACAAAATTTACGATTTTTATTTAAAATATATTTTTGCAAAAAATAAAAAAATCGGATAATGCTTAAAATTATGTTTGTTTTATTTGTCGATATCAACAAATTGCCCGAGTTCCAACAAAATCGGCAAGGCCAAGGGTCAACTGCTGGTTTGGAATGGAATGCCTCCTTGATTATAGATCAAAAGTTTTTCGTGGCTTACCGTCATAATGCTCGCAAACATATCCTTGTCACCCTGTGGGACTTTGGCGTTCGTAAGATCCTGTTCGAGATTTCTTATGTTGGAATCCATTTGTCGTAGAGTACGTTGCACATTTTCCAACGACACTCGACTGGCACGATCAACGTGTGACAATTCTTCGGCGAAACTCAGACACTCCGGAAATTTTCTTTCTATCGTATCTACGAGATAGTGCATGAGGGTTTGCTTGTTTTCCACGTCTTTCGTACTCGTTAACTGAAATTCGACCGATTTTGTAACGTCAATTAACATTTATTGGTAAATTATTGAAGCAAACCATATATTTTCGGGGGTTGATTGAAAAAAAAAGCATTTCACAACAACGGGTCTTACCTTCGTGAGAAAACTAATTTCGAAACCGAAAGCCTGTCCATTCTTCGATCCGGAATTCATGTAATTGCCGAGCAAAAGTATGAGCTCGAGAATTCTGGCAAATTTTTTGCTACACTTGACTTCCTCGCACGCGGCTGTACCAGCTACGATATCCGGTTTCACGTCTTGCACTAATTCCTCGTAGTGCAACATGAAACTCAACGATCGTAGTCGCGGCAGCAATCTCTTGATAGTCGATATCTACGACAACGCAGAAAACATTCGAATTATCATGTAAAATACGATTACGATAGTTCGTGTAATTTGTTCAAAAAAAAAAAAAAGAAAATACCAAATTATTAATGTTACTATCATTGTTCGTTACCTAATCGAATGATTGGGAATTAGTTACGTACCGTGACGCAGAATTGTTCGGCTTCCGTCAAGTCGTCGTACTGATCTTTGAACTGTTGTAATTTGGTGAGTTGATCGGGAGGCGGTAGATACTGAATCAATCCTTGCAAAACATTATCCGATATCACAGGACCTTCGCAACGTAGCAAACAACTCTTCACCTCCTCGTAAGACATGTGTTTCAACGATCCTCCTAATAAAATACATATATTTTGGGCCGATTTGCTGTCCAATACTTTGAGATCTTTGACTTTTTTCGTCGGCGCCGATTTATCGACCACGTCGTCTATCTTCTTGTTCGACGGTTTGGACGAAAATTTTTGTGCCAATCCGTTCAATATTTCCGGACTCGCGAGTTTGTCCTCTTGTACTTTTACCCAAAACGATTTTTCGCTCAGTTTGTGTGGCAATATCTGCAATAATAATGTTAAACATAATTTATTTTGATTTTTTCTTTTTGCAACAATCGTCATACATCATTTGCATATTAACTATCGATGAATCAAATCGAGTTTCGTTTGCACAACTTTAAAAAAGTTTGTTACAAGACTTATCTCGTCGGAAATACAAGTATTGACTATTTATTCCGTTTTATTTCCCGAACAAATACGCGACGAGTAACGTCAGACTGTATTTATTTTTTATATCGAACGATTAACGTTAAAAAAAGTTTATGGAATTTAACCCTTCCACTGTAACGGGGTCGTCGATTCGACCCGGGCTAAATTTTAAAAGTTCCCGAATTTTTCCGAAGTTTATTGGTTTATTGTTATTTTTATAATGAATAAGGAACGAAAACTTCACATATCAAATTTTTATCGTAAAGCAAAAACCCTAAGCTACATGTATACATTTTTTCATATTTTCTGGATGCTTTTTTCTATTTTTTGAGGCCTAGGGTCAATTCGACAATCCATTAGAGTTAAAAGGGGGCGAAAAAAAAGCGTTACACTGATAGGGTTGAACTTACGGCTTTCCAATTGGCTCGTTTGAGAGGCCCATCGACGTCGTACTTCTTTTTCGGCTTCAAACCGTGTGGTAATACTTGAACGGCGTTTGGCATGGGTGGCCTGATGCCACCCATCATCGGTGGTGGCGGAGGTCCCATGCCCATGCCGGGCAAGGGCGGTGGTGGAGGGCCACCCATCCCGGGCATGGGCGGAGGCGGTGGACCCATCATACCGGGCATCGGTGGCGGTGGAGGTCCACCCATACCGGGCATCGGTGGCGGCGGTGGACCACCTCCCATACCGGGCATCGGCGGCGGTGGGGGTCCACCCATACCGGGCATCGGTGGAGGAGGCGGACCGTTTCCGACCTTCTGTTAAACGATCGAGACATTTTACATTATTCATCCTCCTATTTATTAGATTTACACATTTGATTACATTGAAAAACAAATTAACCCACCGAGTACACACTTAAACTAACGCAAGGAAGGTATCACATTACTTGCGTGGTAAGTAAGCCCTATCAAAAACTAGTCGCGAATTTAAAAAATATCGTCAAGAATGACGATACCGATTTTTTCCAAAACCAATTGGGAAGCTTATTAAATTTCTGTGTCCTGATTGAAAATAACCCTGATTTACTTTGATGAGTTACTGACCTAAAGATAAGAGTCCAATTGACCTGGGAAAGTTCATGAATATACTTTTAGTATCTTAGAATGTGATGGAGAGATTTGAGAAGTGTAATATTGAAAAGATTTTTTTTTTCGATCAAAGTCACGATGATAAATTCTGCAAAAAAATAATCGTTTCGATCAAAGTGACTGACAGTGTGTACTCGGCGGTTTGATGTAAATTCGACGAATGATTGACGAATTTTTTTTTGTTTCGATATCATCGAAGACGTTTTTGAACTCCGGGATATCCACGAGAATTGCCAATCGGGACATAAAATGATTTAATCTCACAATTCACAGCCTCAACTCACCCCCGGACCACCAGCGACTCTCGCACCACCGTGTTCCAATTCTCTGATTTTATTTTCCGCGTGTTGCAGCTTCGCCTCGGCTTCCTGTTTACTCGAAATAGCCTCCTCCAACTTTTGCGACATTTCCACCAAACGTCGTTCCTCCTCGGCCCGTGATTTTTCCACGAGCGTGTCTATGAGCGGTTGTACGTCGATTTGAAATCTTTTCGTCGCACTGAAATCGGGATCACAGCCAGATCTATGAAGAACAATTTGCGAAACGCATTCCTCGATGAGTTTGTAATAAGCCGGTCTGACGAGGGCGTCGTCTCTGATGAACAACAGATGTTGAAGTATCGAGAGAAAATACGGTTCGGCCGCGGTGTCCATCACACGATTCTTCTCAACCTCGAAACAATCGTTCACATCGTCGAGCTCGAATCTCACGTGATCGAATCTTTGAACGAATTCTTCGTAATCCTCGTCCTTGTCGCGATTGAAGATCTTCAAGTGCGTCATTAGGTCCTCGGAGTCGTCGCGTTCCAGTGATTCCAATATGTCGGCCAGACCTATGCGCATTATTTCGTTTCTCAGGTGTAACCGAAAATCGAGATCTTCGGCGGACGAGATAATTGAATTTATGAGTTGAAGACAAACTACCTGTATTAAACGATAAAAAAAAAACTCAATTAATTTTTTTGCGTCGCGGCCAATACACGTTGTATTAATCCTATAAGTGTATCGCTGTTTTTTGCAACCTTTAAGGGGGCTGAGTCACCTAAAAAATTGGAAAACTTGTTTTTTTTTGTGACATGATCAATCCAAATTTAAAATCGATTTAACCCTCATAAAATAACTATACTCAGCTATCATGTCAAGAAAATTTTCATTTTCTATTTTTTAGGTGACTCATCTCCCTTAAGTGCATCGTGATGTCGAATCGACCCGGGGCTTTAAAAAAATAGAAAATGTCATCCTAAAAATCTAGGAAAATTCATGAATGAAACCCAGGGTTTCTACTTTGCGATGAAATTCTGAAATATGAAGTTCCCGGAATTTATTCATTATGAGAATAACAATAAACAAATGAATTCCTGGAAAATGCGGAAACTGAAATTTTGGCTAAGGTCGAATCTACTCCACGATACACTGATACCGTTAACTCTCTTAGGATTATGCTTACCCGCAGATTCTCATTTTGTTTGTTCATCAAACCCTGAACTATCGGCAAAAATCTTTCGCGACTTTTGAATTCGCCGTTCATCGTTATCGCGTCGAGAACTTTTTTGTGACTGTCGCTGGATATGAGACACACAGCACCGAGTAGTTTGACGGCTTCGTACATGACCGAGGGTTTGCTGGGTTCGAGAGATCGAGCGACGATCGTCAGGGCCTCGTGATGGGCCAGCATCTCTTTTATTCCAACCGTGTTGTTCATTATTGCTTTGAGACATCGTATGCACTCGTACTGTATCCGTTCGTATCGGTTGTCGCTGGGGAAATCATGAGGAAAAAAAACAACAATCGAATCAGAAAATTATACAAACTGGGATTGAAATAAACAACAAAAATTAACAAGCTGAAATAATCAAAATTAATAATCAAGCGAAACGAAAAAAAAAACAAACTTTATTAATAATTTGCAAACGAAAAATATGAGATTGTTAAAAAATTTAATGATTTTTTTGTTTTATTTGTTTACCTATCGTAATATACGAGGGCACTGCAATAGAACAATTGAATAGGTTGAATAGTCGTGTCGGTGAAGATATTTCGATTTTCGAGAGAGAAAGAGAGATATAGAAATGAGGAATGACGAGTAACTCTTACTTTCTGTAACACTCGTTGAGGGTAGCGAGCACTTGCTTGAGACCCTTCGTGCCAAACTCTTGAACCCAACTCAATGGATTATTCGTGAGTGCTATTCTCAAAGACTCGACACAACTGTAGATCTTGTTGACGCTGAGATCGGGTTGGGCCAGGTAATGTATGTAATCCGCGGGTTTGTCGAACTTTGATCTGTTCTCCTGTATACTGCCCTTGTAATGCAGAACGAGCATCTCTTTCTTCTTGGATTCTGTTTGCTGTCGCAGCGGCTCTTTCTTCTCTTCCGTGAGATTCATGTTTGCCTGAAAATTCATGTGAATCGGATGATGAGCAACTTTCTCTTTGCAAAATTAATTCACGGAACTATTTTATGCAAAAGCGATGAGGTTTTGTGGGATAACATGATTTTACTTTCATGTTCATTGCGACGATGGTTTTTTTTAAGAAGATTATGATATTATTATTTCCATAAAAGATTAGGTGAATACATTTGAATCGCTTTGGTGCAGTTGCCCATTGGCCAAAGTCATTATTTTTTTTTTCGTAGAATCAATGCAAGAGACTGGCAACAAAAAATAGTTTCTTCATCCTTCTTTAACAAATAATGCCACGAACATTTAGTTCAGTATTTCAGACGTGAACATTTTTATTTAAAACGAATTGATCGTTAATCGAACAATTTTTTTTTCACTCTTTTGTTACTCACATCTTTAGATGATTATTTTTATGGGCTTCACTCATATTTTATTGTAGTTGGCAAACAAACGTAAACTTACCAACATCTTTTCGAACTTCTCGTTCATGGTTTCCTCGTCCATTCTCTCGATAATCGATCGTTGCTGTTCAATTTCATCGAAATCATCACCAGAGTTTGGCCGGGGAACGGTGTTGAGGCCAGTGCCACTTCTGACCCCACCGCCCCGGCCCGATTTCTTCGGCCAAAACCATGTGTCCAGCTGAAACACAAAAGCCAAAACAATGTAAGTAATTATTCAAATTAGTATTTCTAATTACAAATACATTCTGCAATTCGTGTCTTGCAAGCAGACACGAAACAAAAAAAAGATATCTCGTCGAGTCTCAGCTATTCTCAAATGAGTTTGTCCCACTCTTCGCTATACGCGTGCTTGGGCAAAAACCAAGTGGGACAAACTCCAGAAATAGAGGATACAAATATAAACTGCAGACACACGACAAACGACAAAATTGACCAAAGTTATTTACTTTGGTCAATTTTGCAAGTTTCGGAGGTGGACATTTTTGTTTATGCGCGAATTTTTATACGGACATTCTTAACAACCCTTTTAAGTCCACTTAAGGGGTAAATACTCCAAGGAATCGATTTTTTTTACCAAAAAAAATTGTATTGATATCTATTTATTATTCATCTCGCTAAATAAAATTTCTAATTTTCACTATTTGTTTTTTTCTTTCCAGGTATATATAAACGCCCTTTTGAAAGTTCACTATAAAAAAAGTGTCCAATTATCGAATCAAGACGAAGAAAAGACACGACGATTAATCACAGTCGAGTTGGGATTTATTTTATCATTACGTTCGAATGATTGAGAAGAAAGAGGAAACGACGAATGTAAGAGCAAGGAATCTGCACGATGACCCAAAGAACTGCTCCGTTGGGTAATCCGACATTCCTCGTGGACTCCGTTTCAACAATAGCCGGACGACTTTCACCCTTGCACTTATTTTGTCGCTAAAGGAAATTAGAGATCTGTCAATGATTTACCGTCGCGGTTGTGTAATCGAGCCTGCCTCGCGAAAAAAAGGTTAAAAAAAAATCTCCGATACACTTTCGTTAATTTATTATTTTCGACTCATGAGAAGTTTTGTCACAACAATTAAATCATCAATGAATTTTGTGAAAAAGGTTTCAAAAAATTTTGCAAACAAAACTCGATCGCATTGGATTGAATCTAATATCAACGATGCGAAATTCTGATATTTCAATCTACTTTCCGGTGAAATTTTTTTTTTTCCAATGAACAATTCTAGAAAAATATTGTTTTCCGATTTATTTTTATAAAATACTATCCTCGCGAAATAAATATTGTTCGTATGACGTTTTAATTTATTTTCTCTTTAAAATTAAATTAAATTCCTAGGACTCAACGATAAAAAAATTATAAATATGTAGAAAAACAAAAAACGTTTGTGTCAATTAATTGAAACGAAAAAAAAAAAAACCGAAAACAAATTGATAAAAAATTATCGCGTACTGAAACGACAGTGCAAAGGTTGAAAATGTATTCGCCACAGATTGCAATAACAAATGGTCGATCGATCTCAAACTCGATTCGATATCGTCGCACAGTTCCACTGTCCCGCGTAAACTCACCGATAGAATATCCCGAAAAAATTCACAACTGACACAACGCATCCCACGAACCGCGAGTTTCGAACGTGAATCAAAACGATGAACCACGCGAAAACGTAAATGAAAGAAAACGAAGAAAAAAAATAATTTAACTTCTTCGTAAGTCGTCGTCTTACAACCGCGAACAACGATCGCAAAGTGTCGACGGTTATTGCCGCGGCTAACAAACATGTGAATTGTCATTGAGTATTCACGAGACACACGACGCCCGAGAGACCGGGTTTGACTTATCGGGAAAACAATGGATTGCGCAGTCAGCCAATAGTCTTATTATTATCATCACCTGTCTACCGGTACGGCGGCACGAAGTTTGAGCACGAAATCTCGAACCTCGAGTGTAACAAACGTACGTTTCGTTTCGTTTCTATTAAATGTTTACGACGATTTTATCATGCCCCAGTCACATATCGTTTGTGTCACGAACCGACTGCAATCAACGATGTTTCTGAGAAAGTTTGAACAAACACGCTAGTTTTAATTTTACCCTCGACAATCAGGAAAATCTGGTCTATTCGATAAATCAAACGATGCATCGTCATCTGTTGTTCGTCGGTCCACGTGTGTCCCACTTGACGGAATTATCAGTGCGAAAGAAATTAAAAAAGCATTTAGTTGTGACGAATATTGCTTTTTATAGCTCGAAAAAAAATCGAAGATAAAATAAAATGGAAATTCTTAAAAACGTCCGAATAAGAATATTAAAAATGAAACTTCCAAATATTCCAAACCCATGTGATATTCTGCTTCCCAAATTAGGACACGACTATCGCAGATCTTTTTTTTTTTTTTTTGATAATAATAATTCAATAATTTTTTTATCCAATTAACCATAAAAAAATTATATTTTAGATTATGAAATTCCAAATAATTGTTTTAAAAAATTATTTTTCCCTTGTTCGTTGAAGTTCGTTAAACAAAGACACCAGTATTAATTTCCGTCGACAATCAGGAAAATCTGATCTAATCGATAAATCAAACGATGCATCGTCATCTGTCATTCGTTTCTACACCACTTATCACTTCTTCATCATTGAATTCTGATAAATATTACTTTTTATAGCTCGAAAAAATTAAAAAAAAATTAATAATAATAATAATCAAGAAATTCTCAAAAACGTCCGAACAAGAATATTAAAAATAAAACTTTCAAATATTTTAAACTCGTGTGACACTCTGCCTCCCAAATTAGGGCACGACTCTCGTAGATCTCATTAAGAAAAAAAATGTCAAGAATTTTTTTTCCCCAATCAATAATTTTTTAAAAATTAATATTTCAGATGATCAAATTCCAACATATTTGTTTCAAAAATTATTTTTCACTCTTTCGTAAAAATTGATCCGAAGATAAATGACAAGCTAATGAACCACAGTGTTTGTGCATAATGCATTCCTAAAGATGACGTATATCCTCAGAGTAGCGTCGTAAAATGAATTAATTCGTCGAGAAATGTTTCTAACAAATCGTCAATTAATCCGCACGATAAGAGCGACATTCCCGTGGCAAATGCTCGAGCGGCGATAACGTGTGCATCGTGGTAAGTAACACGTATATATACATATATACATGTATACATATCTCGGAAGCTCATGCTACATCGTCTCGTTAATTCGCGGTATGCGGCTGAAGAATTAAACTGGTTACCGTAATTCGTCGACGAGGTCACTGGAACACACTATAGGTACTTGCAGTTGCATCAAGATTCAGCGTTCTCAACTGAGATACGTTTTTCAGTGTTTTTTTTTTGTTTTGTTTCAACCTTTTACGCACGAGAGAAGGCAACACGAGGGTCCCTGAACCGCATGTATAGTCGATATTGCGACGAGAAAACAGTGTCAATGTCGTGGGATTCGAATCGTGACGGTGAATGACTCGAATTTTCAGAAATTTATTTTCTCGCGAAGAGTGAGGATATTTTTATAATCGGCGATGATCGCAACGGCGTTTGGCCATCTCGCTCGGACCGAAGAAGAGTCAGACGCAGCAGCATCAGCTGCCGCTTCTGATGCTGCTGCGTATTACGTGTAACGAGGCGCGAGCTATGAGAAGAAAAAAAAACTTCACAATATATATATATAAATATATATATATATGTGCGTGTATATGAGATCGTCGTCATCTTCACGAGACTCAATATCCTTCGCGCCCACGCGTGAACTCTTCTCTCCGACTTTATGCTCCGCGACGAAGATCATCTGGCTCGAGCTTTCGCGAATGGATCGACGGAAAGATGAAAAAAGAAAAAAGGAAAACAGAAAAAAAAACGAATTCGTGAATCAATCAACCTCGGCGCAGATTTATTTTATTTTTACCGATGTCATGATGAAAAAAAAAGGTTTAAAAACCAAATAAACTAAACGGTGGGAGTTTAGTGAGCAAGTGGGTGTATTTGTGTGGGGGTTTTTGTGGGGCTACTCGACGAGAGTGGGCTGTCGGACTTTGGAGATGATCCATCCATCGTATACTCAGATGTGTTATATCTCAATGGTTCGGAAATGGTCGTTAAATTTTTCACTTGTTTTCGTTGCTGTCTTGGCATAATCAGTTCGATTATCACATCATTTTTTATGAATTCGTAATATTTTTATATTTAGAATTTTTCATTTATGAAATTGTTGTATTTATATTTTTTATCTATAAGAATGTTCTATTTGTATTTGTCATTGATTATATTTTTACATCTGTATTTTTTTCTTTATAAGTTTATTTATTCATAAGATTTTCATTGGTGTGACGAGTAATAATAATTGGGCTATCGAAATTCTGACTATCTCACATCCTCTTTCGATTGTACACCCGGACAACTCGAATGTCTATATACTTCCGTACTGATAGGATTGTCATTTACTTTATGTACATCGTTCAACAATAGAATTATATGTATAGTATCAATATATACAATCTGAACATTTTCATGTACTCCAACGTTAAGAAAAAAAATGTAGACCCCAGTCGGTAAAGTTATTTGTTATTTTTTTAGACCTTCACTTTGTAACTTGGGTCACTTGTCCCCTGGCCCCTCAAAAAGTACTCCAAATTACTCGTAAATTTTTTTTTTAATTATGAAATTTGATAAACTATCCTGGTACAAAGCTCAATCGTTATATTGCTGAAGCAATAATTCGTTTAAACAATATAATCATATTAACGAATGAAAACGTAAAGAACGTACCATTTGAAATATGAAATGAATGATTCAAAATAAAAATGAATAAAACCCAATAGTCGTGATAATCATGATGAACGGTTACTATCAAGAAATCTTACAATTTAAATATTCAACCTTATCAGTGTATCGTGGTGTCGTTTCGACCCCGGCCATAATTCTAAAGTTCCCACGTTTTCCCGGAGTTCATTCGTTTATTGTCATTTCCATAATAAATAAATTTTGAAAACTTTATATTTCAAAATTTCATCGTAAAATAGAAGCCCTGAGCTTCATTCACGAATTTTCTCAGAATTTTAGGATGACATTTTCTATTTTTTCAAAGCCTTGGGTCGATTCGGCACCACGATGCACTCAAGTCGTGCAAAAGACAGCGATATACTGATAAGGTTGAAAAAAAACACACAAACACACACACACATGAGTGTGTTGAAGCTCACCCATTCGGTGATCATGGTTCCACAGCTCAATATCGTTCCAAAGTTAATCCACAAAAAGCCAAAAAATCAAATTTCCGGCTGCACTTGCAAAAAAAAAAAATTGTCGCGCACACACATAAACAAACACCCGGAAAAACCGTAACGTTGAGAAAAAACAACCCAAAGATAGGAAAGAAAAGAAAGTCACGCGCGTGCGTTAGACTGTTCCGTCGTACTCGTGTCAAACGTTACTGATACAATAATAATACACAGTTTCAGGATAAGCAACGAGTTGTCAGCAGCGGAGCGTTGAAAAAAAATTTCTCAAGGTCTTTGTAGCCGTGAAGTTGTAGAACATAGTTGCAGCGAGGCATTTCGTTGCAGAACATCCGCGTCTGTGTGTGTGTGTGTGTGTGTGTGTGTGTGTAAGTGTGAGAGACCACAAATGTCGTTTGCCGCGTTGACGAGACGAGCAACACAACGAAACCACAACGGCAACCGCTCTACGCACAATAAGCCCGGGCGACGATTGCACACGCGTTTCTATTGTTCAATTGCACACGTTCGATGTACGTACGCGATAATAACGACGCCGGTTTACACACACTAGTTTTTTTTTTCGTTCGTTTGTATTTTTTTTTTATCACGATGAAAAACGTTCCATCGACGTTTATGTCGATCTTTCCGTTCACTCAGCGCGGAAGTACCAAAGTTTGTACGCGATCCTGGACGTCAAACGAAAACAGACACGATAATGCAAATCTGTAGGTAATGAGGATCGCTGTTATTTACATGAAGGAGATGAACGTATTTTCTTATTTTAATGATGATTTTCGTTAGTGGTTAATTTTTTTTCTCTATCCTCCGAATTATAATGGAAATATAATTATTTCTTATATTAATTATTGTGAAACAGAAACCGATAGCCTGTGGAATTGTTAGGTTTAAGTAGAGAAAAAAATATTTGTTTTATTGTTGAATAATTATTATCTGCTACGACGTAAATTTATTTTTGGTTTACAAAAAAATAATTTTAGTAAATTTTCTATAGTTGCTGATAAATATTACATGTAGCCTTGCAATACTTCCTCGCATTCTTTAATTAATAAAAATCGCTGTTGTTTACATAAAAGAAAAAATGTATTTTTCCTTTGTTAATGATTTTACTTAATTTGTTTTTTTTTCCTAATTATAATGGAAATATATTATTTTCTTAAATTAGATATTTTTAAGCAAAAAAACGCCAGCTTGTGGAACTGTTAATTTTCATTAGAAAAAAAATTCCTTATATTTTTGAATTACTATTATCTTTCACGACGTAAAATTATTTCTGGATCACGAAGATGAATTTTAGTAAATTCGTTATCGTTACTGATGAATTAACATATGGCCTCGCTTTACTTCCACTCGTGCAACGCCCGAACACTTGATTGTTCAGGTGTTTTTTTTGTTGTCTTGTTTGTCTCGATTTTTTTTTATTCAGTCTGGAATGGAATGTGGGGTCGCGAGAGATCTCAGATACGTAATCTAAATGTTACATACATGTATTATAATGAGAAACCGATCGGCTCTGGCGTCTGAATAGAAAATAGAAATGATATGTCACGTGCAAAAAAGTCTTGTCCCCCCTGAGAAATGGGTGGGTAATGGAGATCAGGTACGTATTAAATCGCTTAGTAATAATAGCTTCGAAACCCGTGTCGAGCCTCATCCGACTGTTGCAAAGTGCATCTTTGTGCAATATTAAATTGCTCGAACAAATTATTACTCTCGTCCAGAGTCATCGACACGCTCGTAGAATTTCACGTTATTTATTCATCAACGTGTTAATTCACATTCGATCCCACGTTTGGCTGTGTGAATAAACGCATGCACGCACACACACACACACACACATGTACAACATTTTTATTCGTCACTGAATAAACTCGGATTACGCAATTCTAACACACAGAGACATGCGAATGGATTCCAAGGTTCGTCGGTTGATGTGGATTACACAGTTGCGTCTGTCGTCGACCTATTTTCGACGATAATCACTAACGCGACGGGGCTTTTAATACGAAAATTATCGGCTGCATCATATAATTCAGTTTCTCGCCCTGTTAAATTGATACTCGTGACGTCGATTGCCAAATAAATTACATTCAATAAAAATAATAATAATAATAAAAATCTGCAGTTAATCCGGTTGCATTTTATCCACTCCGAAATCGAAGGTGCAAAGTTGAATCTAACTCTATAAAGCAAGCGTGATAAAAACGAACAGAATTACTTGTCGCGCATTAAATTGAGACTAATATTAAAATATTGAAAAAATAAAAAAATTAACAAAATAAAATATGATAAACAGTTTAAAAACAGAATCAGCAAAAAATATATTTAGCGTCATCAACGTTTTTATTATTATTAATACGGCAAGGAATCGTGACAAATGTAAAAATAAAATGTCAAAGTTACCGGGCAGATATGTTTTACAATCGTGAACAAATTTTCTTAACGCGCACCGGTGTAACCACCTTAAGGTGCCAAGACGAAGCACGAGCGTGACGCGTGGATTCTCGAAACAACCGGATGAAATTGTTCCGGCATCGAGTCATGCTGTCATTTAAACGTGCGTTAATACTGAGCATCAACCGGGACTATTTATAAAAAAATTACTAGATACCCGATTTATTTATTCGCCTCGACTTTAACAGTACTCGTCATCGCAATCGTCTGCTTCGTTTAATATTATTAATCATCATTTATAATCACCAATCAACATCGATCAAACCACGAAAAAAATGCAATTCCACACCAAACATAATTTTATAAATTAATGAATTTTTTGTTTTGTTTTGTTTTTAATTTTCATTCGATGCTCTTGCAATCCATTGGAGAAAAAATAATCGTACGTAAGTGCTTTTCATCCTCGGACACCGTGACCCGCTGTTTATTCTCGAAATTATGGGGTTTTTTTTCTGTTCCTTTTTTTTTATCCACCAACACCTGTGAGAATCAGCGACATTGAATAATTATCCTCGATCGTTGATTATTATCGAACAATTTCGATGATACGTGTTAATGTGTAAATTTAACGATGAACGAATGAAATTTACGACGATCATACGTGGACACGTGGAAAAATTGTGAAAAAGTAGAAAAAATGTCGAAGAAAATTCGCGAAGATTCACTTGGAACGATAGAACGATCTCGTGAATCAGCGAGGTCAGTTCCGCATGGGTGTGAGGCTCGAGCAAGACTGCGGTTTTGCTATCCTCTCCGCAGCTGCTGCGGCAGCAGCAGCAACAGCCCAAGAGCTTGAACGTTTTCTACAACCACCGAGTGCTCCACGAGACTCGCGTAGGAGTAGTATGGTCGAAACTCCAACGGGATCTTGCCTCCCGGGCTGACAGTCGATTACGCTTCAACGTTGCTTCACGATAGCGTCTCGATATAATGTAATTGCTTCGAAAAAGACTGTTCAACAAATTTTCAACCAACGAACGAGATGCTGCACCAACTTGTTGATGTCATCGTCGCAATTAAGACGCAAGTTTGAGCGATCGAGTCATTGATATTTTGTTGTTGTTAGAAAATTGTTTGACCTTCGAGAGAGATTATTTATTTATTTATTTATTTATTTATTTATTTATTCATTATTTATTTATTTATTTATTTTCATTGACATTTCAATAATCTCTTAGGTCCTTTTTGGATTTACTTTTCTTTGAGAATTTTTAGATTCAAATTGGATCGTCACAATGAGGATATTCATTTTTTAATTAAACAGTACGAAATTATTATTCTTTTTTATTTCTCGATTGTTTCTAGATAATTTGATACACGATAATTATCAGAATGCAATAACAAAGGTAAACTGTGGATTTCTTGTCAATACAATTATTCCATAATAAATTGAAACGAAAAATTGTAAGAAAAGCATATTAGGAACAACAAACACTACAAAATGTTCATACGAAAAAGTGTGTCATAATGGAATAATGAATACCGAGGATAGCCCATGAGGTAACCAAAATAATTCGATGACTTGCGTGAGTTTCCAGCCAGACCGAAGGAAAAAAACCATTTCAAACGATATCGACTCGTGCCCAATGGTCGATAATTGTCGAAGAAAAAAAAATCATTGCTCGACGAAATTTTTTTTAAAACGCGACGTATCGAATAGCTCGAAGTAGTACAGGAATTCACGATGCCGTTAAGAGGCCTCGATCTCGAATGGTATTGGTATAGAGATATGGTCGCGTTCGTCGTTACCCGTCGCTGTGAGGCGCTTCCCATATCCGATCATTAATAAAAAAAATAAATGCAATTTGCGATTTCTCGCAAACGTCTCGATAGATACGAAAAAAAATTAACTTCAAGCCACGCGCAATTGTGGCGAAAATCGCTTGAAGTCCTGATTCGATATGTTCGATAATGTTCCGTCTGTTGGATAAAAAAATATATTTTATTTGATTTTTTAAATAATGTCGATTCCTCCGAAAAATTAGCTTTTTGAGATTTCAAAAATTAGGAATAATTGTACTAACGAAATCTTTTTGGTTTTCTTCTAAATTTATTTCAGATGAAAAAATTGAAAAAAACCATCTTTCAGCAAATCTGAAAAATGTTTTCATGTCAAAAAATTCATATAATCACCTCGATATATGTTTTAATTGATACTGTATAGTGTATTCTCATATAATTATGTTGTAGTGTATTCTAATGAAATTATTGAATGACTTCATTGCCCCGGAGACAACTATGTACATAGATACAAACCCCATAATTAATAAATCTTGTTTATATTAGCTATATCACTCTGACTCGTGGTAAATAATTGTGGGATGTGACAAATCGCCTTGAGTGTGTCGTGACACACAGCCGGTCTTAAAACCGAACATCTCCGACGCAGTTTTAGCTCTCTCTCTCTCTCCCTTTTTTTCTCTCTCCCTCTCTCTCTCTCTCTCTCTCTCTCTCTCACACACACACACACAGTCTTCACAGTCCGTATTTTTATCCACACGTGCCTTCACACGTAGCGTGGAAATTAACCAACCTGCGTGGTGCGTGGCAAATGTCGCCTCTAACTCGCTTTTCTTTCGAAGGAATCCACGGAATGAGATTTTACGCAAGACCACACAATGAAACAATTACGTTGGTCGATGGCGGCGTCGGAAAAGTAATTTGTTTCTGAATAAAAATCATTGGCTCTCGACTTGTCTGGCAATTTAGTGCCACGGATAAAAAAACGTCAAATCATCATCGGACATCTCGTTGTAGCAACAACAACACACAATAATAGTGATAATAATAAAAATAATAACGATAATTACTCCGTGTCAAGAACTTTACAATGTGTGAAGTAATACAAGAAGACAGACGCTTGTCTACCGTCTGTTCAACAAGAGACGTTCCTCGTTTTTTTCAAAAACTATTGAAGTTTTTTTTTTTTTGCATTTTCGATAACGATGGGGATTGGACGAAATACTAGGTACCCTGGGTCACAGTACTTCAAATGTACTTTCATGGAGAAAAAAAAATGAGTAACGTTTTTTATTTAGCAGTTTGTATACTGGACCTTACAGACTGGCAGTTGGTCATTTTTTTTAAATTGTCGTAAAGTTGAACGCAAAGAAATGAATAAATGATTTCGTAAAATATTAATAATTGTAGGTACGAACTTAATTTTTTTAAATGTTCCCAATTAGTCGCACCGAAGCACTTCTCATATTTCAATATTATAATCGAATTAGAAGAAGAAAAAAGAGTCATTTCCGTCAAATGTTAATTAAGACTAATCAGTCGATCAATTTTTTTCTTTTTTTTCTATGCGTAATTAAGCCGAAGTATCGCTCGCATGACCGAATCAATGTTCGAAGCCTCGGTACGTAAATTTTCGCTTCGACGAGATTTTGTTTCGGCCTTTCAGACGTATAGTAGTAGTACGAAGGTAAGAAGCGGGGAAGAACCGATACGGGCCTCGAGTCTCGTGTACGCCAAAGCGATGATAAAATCCGCGGCAGTCGAGAACCCGCGGAGAAGCAGCAGCTACAAAACCGGCAGAGACGAGAGGAGGATCGGAGAATCGGTTGTCCGTACCACGTTGCTCCGCGGCTTCTATACAGTTACCGGTCGTAACAGGACGATTAAGCTAACGGCACCGCGAGTGGAAATTAAAGAAACCAAAATGAAGTTGTGAGAGAAACGGAGACGAGGAAATCGGCCAGATCGTTCGAGAAGCGTGCACACGTGAACGCGCAACGATCGTATACGACCAAAGCAACAACATCCTATGAAACCACCTTATGTTATGGTTTTTAACATGGAATACCATATTGATATATGATATTCCATGTTAAATCGATCGCCGCTGCGACTCCCGCTCTGCATTTTAACTTTTTTATCTTTGAATGTATTTTCGTAGTGACAAAAAAAAAGAAAATATTAGATATGGAAAATTAAATAATAATAACAGTAGTAATAAGTAAACGTATTTACTGAGTAATAATATCAGTACGTATGTATGTGTTTAGTTAGTTATTATAACTGTTATTACTATTTACTTTTCCGTATATAATTTTTCTTTCTGTTGGAAATGAGTGGTATTATTATTATTATTATTATTATTTTTTAGTAAGAAAAAATAGATTTGTTTCAGATCGCATATTGTATTTGAATGATGTTCGTAGATTCTCTCGAGCTACAGCCAGTCGAATCGAAATAAAAAAAAAATTCTTACTAAACCTTTTGTTTGTTCTATGCTATGAAAGTTATATTTCGATAATAACAATATTTTTTTTTTATACACAATAAATTTCTTGTACAAATGGTTCTTTGTTCCAAAAAGAGAAATATATTATATATATATATATATATATATATATATATATATATATATATATATATATATATATATATATATATTTTTTTTTTACATGTGACTCTGTAATGTGGTTGAATGAAAATTGAGGAACTGCACAATTGAGGGTCACAGTTGGGTTGATTTGGCGTGGAATGTCTGATACAGATGTATATGTGTACCAACACGGTGTACGAGGCTCCACGGTGGAACGCTTATCAGGAACAAGTTCAGCCGGCCTTAAACTTGTAACTGCCCGGTAATTTTAATAATCGGGCTTGGGGTGCAGAGGGGGGGGGGAGGGGACTATACGGCTACTTGGCTAACCACGTGGGCTTGACAGCCACCACGACCACTTGTCGCGGACTTTATACACATACATAAAGTGACACACACGCACGTACACACACACACACAGGTAACTGTGGAACCCGCATACCGTCTCAAAAATACACACGTTCACAATGTGTAACCTCATGCGCTTCAATCATCTCGTACGATGCTCAAACTTAATGTCCGGTAAACGTTGGCGTGACTCTTGACGATAACCCACAATTTCGACGCAATCGACGAACTACTATGTGTAACTTACTTGCGTTTGTTGGCAACGGTTTTGCACTTCTAATCCGTATACGTTGAATTCGCGATTGTTATCGATTTAATTGTCAAATTTTCGATGGACGTCGCATCATTATGCGGATGCTTTTACGAAATTTTCGACGAAACGAATTGATACACCTGGGCAATTGGAATGTCAGAAAGTTATGACGAAATCAAAGCTCACTTCCGCTTTCTAATATGTATCAAAGTTTAACTCGATGGTTATCAATGGAAATCGTTTTTTTGTTCAAATATTTTACGCGAAATTTGTGATTTATTTATTTATTTATTTATTGGGTTTCAGTTTTTTTTTTTGCAAAATTTTAAATTGAGAACGTTTGTAGAACGCTGAGAACAATAATTCAATTTTTTCCCCCATTCAATTACCAAAAAAATTTCGTCGTAAAATTAAATATATTCTCGAACAACGTCGCTACATTAGCAATTTATCGTATAGTATATTGCTGTATATTGCTTGAGTTGAAAAAAATCCCGAACCATCGAAAACAAACAAAAAAAAATTAAAAAATAAAATAGAATCTGAAACCAGGCGAGTGTAACGCCAGTGTGCACCCACCGTGACTTTTCGTTAGGTACTCGTTTTTTTTTTACTTCGTTCCTTCGTGCGGGAGTTTTGAAAAGAGAACGATCGGGCGGGTGATTGCGGTATGACCCCACACGGTGCAAAAGATTGTACGATCGTGATTATCGAATGGGTACAGAGACCGGGGAAAATTCATTCGCTTGGCATACAAAATAAAACGCGTTTTGCGCGAGTTGGTCGAGTTTCGAAAATAAATAAAGAACGAAAAATCTCAAGACCGATTGAAGATTTTACGAAAAACGAAGAACTGCACGCACACGTTATCGTTTGTAGCGACAATGGTTTGTAGTTTATTCAAAATTTGCCTTTGTAGTTCGAAAAAGTTGATTTTACGTTTGTAGCAACTCGAAAATGAACTCTAAACGTCCTGATTGCTTCAGAATCGTTTGTTGTCGTTTGTGGATCCGTTTTATTTGTTTGTAGTAACTCGAAAATGACCTCTGAACGCTCTACTCGCTTCAGAATGGTTTGTAGTTGTTTGTGGTTTCCACTATTTTGTTTGTAGTAACTCGAAAATGAACTTCAAATGCCCTACTCACTACAAAATAGTTTCTAGTCGTTTGTAGTTTATTCGTTTGTACGTAATCCTCAGGGCGCGAGTCCTACTCGTGTTTGTCCGTCTTTTGTGTGTCACTGGAAAAATTTAGTAACTGCGAAAGCCTTTTTATTTGTTACGGAAGTTCAGAGACACCATCGTTTGTATACGCTCGTGATTCGACATGCTTGTGAACATTCATGTGTACATATGTACATACATGAATGTATGTGTGGACATATACATATATATATATATTTTTAAGCGAATTGTGGCGGCAGCCGGAGCAACACCGACGGACGGTCAACGTCCGTTAAACAATTTTACGGTATTCCTCGGTCGGTGTTCGAAAGACGAAGAGCACGTGCGGAACGCAAGCACACTTTGCACAACAACCGCGCGCGGATACTATAATTTGTTCCGTATTCTCGTCACCGACATTTTCACAAATACAAAATCTCGGTCTTCCTCGTTTCTCGCGACAGCACAACACGCGATTGCATTGTTCTGTTCTGTTCCGCGACGTTCGCGGTCGCTCGACTTGTCAAATGGCCGACGGAACCAGCTGATGCATCGTCACGACGCGCACCACAATCGACCTGCGATGCCCACTTGTTACATCACCAATAAATAAAAATGGGAATGAAAAAAAAAATTAAACCTACGATTATCAACGTATCAACGACAACAACGACACGATTTTTTTACGGCAGACACATAAAAAAACAACGAAACACGAATTCGTGTACAATTGTTATTGGTATTATTTTTTAAAATTTGAATAATAATATTAATAAGTTGATTAATTCGAAAAAAAATTGAAATTGGAGTTTAAAAAAATGATATTTATTCTATTTAATATTTCGAGGTAGGCATTGATGATGAAAAACTACTTTTCTAGAACAGAACGTTATTTGACAATGAAATTGAATCATCATTAGATTCACGTTTACAATTAAAAAATATTTGGTACAGAAATAAAATCTAAAATTTATCATCAAATTATAAAATTTATGTAAAAAAATAAGAGATTTATATAAAAAGATAATAAATTATATCATCTTAACTCTTTGGACCATTGAATTTTTTATTTCTCGTCGTATGCAAATATTGAAATTTGAAAAACGTCGAGCCGACGATTATTTCGAAATATTTCCTGCTGATTCAAAACGAACCATCTTACGAATCACTCAGAACGAAAAATTTGACTTTGTAAGCAATTAATAATACAGATAGCATGTTCGACAACGATAATTCTGTAAAACACAGTGAAGGAGAGGCAGAGATAGAAATAGAGTCAAAAATAGAGATGAAGAGAGACGGAGCGTTAATGCGAGTAACAAATTAGTCATCGTCGAGATAACCCGTCGGAAAATCTACGCAACAGCGTGTGCGTTCACACACACACAGAAGAAGGGGGGGGGGTGCAGCAACACCATGCTTAGACCAAATATATTCTTACCCCCGCTCAACAATATCAACGAAGCTTCCGACATTCGTGGAAGGCAGCGAGATGCAGATTTTCTTTTTTTGTTTTTTTTTTCTTTTCCCGTTTTTTCTCTTCGTAAGAGCGTGTGAAAGGACAGGCCGCACCATCGGACCGCATCCAAGAGTCGAGAGATAGGAAGGCTACGGAGCGCGCGAAACACGACGGCCCCCATAGGTCGGATGTTCTCTGTACGGCGAAACATAAAGTTCGACGGTGAGGTCATCGTCTGAGTGACGTCACCGTTCGAATCCGTATCAGTACCACTCCTCCGTCACGTCATCCTCCCGCGATCGATTGTTCCAACCGATGTGTTCATCCCAAAATCATTTTCGATCGGTCAATAAAAATTTTTACGATCGCCACATAGTTGTCGAAAAAAAATAATGCAGTCATCCACGTGGAATGCAATGTCGCTGCAGACGTGCAGAATTTTTTTTTTTTTTTAAGATCTAAACGTTTGAGATATGAAAAGCATAAACATGACGTCACCTCATAAGTTTCTTGGACGTTTTTGCCTCGCGCATACGCGTCATCGTGTTTATCCTCGGTTTTTTATTTTTATTTGAAAATTTTTTTTTACAACACGGTACGCTAAAATATTATTATTATTATTATTATTCTTATGATTATGAGTATTTCTTCCCTTTCGTGTGGTTTTTTCGCTGGGGCTCGGATGCGTGACTCACGATATACTTCGCAAGGCCGTGTCGTGGCACGATCGAAACCGCACGGATAAAATAAAAAATAAAAATAAAAATCTTTCAACCCGCAAGAGCAAACTCGTCAACCGAGTTATTCGATGCTCAATTTTTTTTGTTCCACTTGGCGAATAATGCGACATATTTATATATCGAATTACAACGACGAAACATGCAATTGGGAATGGAGGATGAAACTGCGAATCGCAGATGTGCGGAATCGATTTGATTGAATTTAATTAATTTAATTTTCGAGCGAGACGATGTGTCGCGGTCGATCGTCGTGGGGATTAATCACGATCAATGAGAGTTCAACGAAATTCGCTCCGTTTATCGTCAACTCGCAATTCTCGAGCAATCTTTCAATTTTCCTAATTGCCTCGGGTCGTGAGTGATAATTATTTGTTTTTTTTTTCGTGGGATATAATACGAATCAATTGATTCGTATGAATATTTTTGTATTTTTTTTTCTTTTATTTTTTTTTTTTCGGAGCACGAAGACTTTACGTCACGCAGCTGTTGTGTTGAAACAACATTGGATGTTATAAACGCGCTTCGCACACTGTCTTCTTCGTCTCGTTCGTTGTTCGCTATATCTATGGGCAAAATTTTATCGCGTGGATACGACCGAGAGTGTGCGACAGCGTCATGTTCCAATTAACAATTGTGTGCGAAATCGCGCGGTGTACGCCGGTCACGAGTTCGCACAAAAATTCCTACGCTCCGGATGTTTTGCTGCACTTTGCGTGGCAATCGAATTATTGTATCAACAGTGTTTGGTAATTTTTTTTGCTTCCTCACGGAGAAAGTTATGTGACGGTGGACATTTTCTTTCTTTTCGAGATCTTCATGTCACCGTGTTCAAAATGTGTCAAAACTTCGAAAAAACACATTTGGAGAATGTGGAGAATTCCCGGATGTAAGTGTGTGAGTAATGGCCTCCCAAAATGCAAACGTGTATAACTCGAGAACGGTTCGAACTACAGCCCCCACTTTTTGCAGGAATCTGCAGCCCCACGATTTCTTCATTGACTATAATTTTCGTCGTGATTCAAAATGCGGTTCAGATTTTATGTCGTTTTGAAATTTGCAAAAAAAAAAAAAAGAACTTTATCACTTTAGCAATCGCAAATTTGGAGTATTTTGACTAAATAGTTATTGACAAAGAAATTTGTACTAGATAGTTCTTGAGAAAGAAACTTGTACTAGATAGTTCTTGACAAGGAGATTTTTTACTAAAAAGTTCTTGACAAAGAGAATTCTTACTAAATAGTTCTTGACAAAAAAACTCCCACGCAATAGTTATTGATAAAAAAATGTTTACTAGATAGTTCTTGACAGAAAGATTTTCTTACTAGATATCTCTTTACAAAGAAATTTGTTCTAAGGTTGGTTGGTATTGCATTTAGGTCGAATCCATCGACAAGTTTTGATCTCATGATAGTTTGGATTTTTCAGAGAATACAATCTATCAATCCCGTCAAATTTGTCATCTCCTGATAATTCACGTTTTGCTCTCGATAGTTTTTGGTACGATAAATATTTTCATATAGGTCCGTGGCGTTTCCCACGTGTTGTGACAGAGCGCAGGCGCATTCGGAGGAGTAGGCGAAGGGACACGCCAGATGGTTGCACAGCGGGGAGTCCCCGAATGCCATCGACGCGCCAGATAACACGTGAGTAGCACAGTTATTGGCATACCTAAATGTCTTTTCACATGGATTTTCGGGCGCGCTAGCAGCGACGTCACTGCCAATTACTGTACTGCTAGTTTTTGTTTTTTTTTTTCGTATTGCCGTCCCGTATGTCGAGGATACGGGTCCCTGCATGCTGTTTTTGATAGCAGAGCAGCAAGAAACATAAGACGCGTGTCCAATCTTGGTCTATGCTTTGGGTCATATCTTATATTGTTGCTACTGCGGCTGTTACTGAATTTTTGCAAGCGTTTGGTAAAAATATTATTTTCTTTAAAATAACGTACAGACACGCCGATGACTTGTGATACTTGTAATTTTTACCGGCTTATCTGTGTAACGATAAAAGCTACCGTGTTATCATTGCTACATAGACGTAGCTAATCTATGTACATCAACACGTGTATTCGTTAGTGTAGGTCATGTACAGTCGATTCCACGACCAAATTTATTGTCCGCTATTCTAGAAGTTTCTTTTTCAAATGCATTCTATAATTTATTGAATATTAATTATTTTTGAGCATAATAATTAAATTGTTTTTTTCCCTCAAGTTTTTACGATTTTTTAAAATTGTAATTGACTTCTTGAGGATGATTTCGTTTCAGCTGCTGTGTTTGAGATTACTCGTTTAAAGTAAGAGACAACAATGCCAGCAACTGTATTTATTTATTTTTTCATTTTTTTGCTAGAACGGTCAATAATTGTATTTGTTCATTTTCTTCGTGCTGTGAAACGATTGATTATGAACTCAATTCACAGAGTGACGTGTAATCAATTGTTTTTGCTACTGGCAAAAGCGATTAGTGAAGACCCCGATCAATTGATTATCAATTGCTGAGCTACCGTCGCTTCATAACAAATTGTTCGAGATAAAACATTATTCATCATCGAAGCTTGTATCGGCTTACCTTTATACCAGTCTCGGCTTTTTGGTACCAGCTCTTACGTCTCTTTATAGTACCAGACATTGTTACAGCCGGTCGTCTGTCCCTCTCTCTCTCTCTTTCTCACTCTCTCCCTCTCTCCGTCCTTATCTCCCGAGTCTCGCACGAATACTCGTGCACCGAGACGACCGAAATGCCAACAAGTAGTATTTATTCAATTACACCACACAGCCGGGGGGAAATTCGTTTTATATTTATTCGATTACACCCATTCGAAGCACCGTTACACCATTGTCGTATCTTATTCACGTGAGAAACTCTCGTCATCGATTTACAAAAATATTTATAACATATTTTCGGGTTCATATATTTAGCGTTGACACGAATCGTTTTTTGACGAACATTTACGAAACTTTTGATTAATTTACGAAGGATTACGATTGATAACGTAGTCGATAAGTTATCAGCTCGTCGGTCACACGTATCATAAACTCGCGACGTCTCTCGAACGACTGAATTCCGACGAATGGACTAAACGCTGTGAAAAAATATTTTTCGATCGACTTTTATAATTTTTATTTAATTTTTTTTCAGATTAAAATTGATTTTGGGGTGGGGAGAAGCGACGACGGGGCGAAGACCGGGTCTGACAGTGGCGCATGAGTGTACATTACGGAAATTGGATCGTATTTCAATGTGCTCGAGTACATTTCAGCTGTACGGACGATACGGTGGTCGCCGGGTTACTACAGTCCACCTCGTCTCCTCAGCTCGGCGCAAGTTCGCCCGGACCTCAAACGCACTTGTACGTGTGAGACGGTGTGTATGGTTGTACATGTATATATGTATATAGTAGAGTATATGTATATATAAGAAATGTACGAGTGAATGTGGTTGTGGGTGGTTGGGGCTTCACGACGCTCGGAACTGGAGTGTTTGAATAGGTAGCCGTCAACATTGCCGGCTCGGATGTCGAGGAAGGGAGGAAGCCTGTGACAAGCTTGTATATATAACTCGCTCATTTGTATATATGTCTGTACACATGCAATTTATGTGCTAATTGTCGAACATGTTTATGAAAAAAACAGTGGAATGATTTAGAACTCGAAAAGGTTGAAATTCTTGTGACATGAGACATTCGACATTTCCTGAATTGTTTTTTTTTTAAATTATATTTCTGGATGAAATTAAATTGCAACATGATGCAAAACGAATGATGCAAGATTTTGGTTTTGTCCTGCAACAGATTGAAATCATTGATAAAAATGGTTTAGAGTGTGTTATTGGATGAATGGATTTTTTCTTTTCGCTTTTGGATTGTGTGACGTGTCTCAGTAGACGAAACACAAATTGTTGAATTTTTTTTTCTCCAAACTAATGCATTTTCTTTTGTTCGAGTTGGGTTTTGTTGTTCGAGGAATGAATCAAGATTGAATTTGTGGATGGACCGTGACAACGGGGTCGAATTTTTTTTTGGTCCAGGGACTATTCGGTTTGGAGATAAACATTAATCTTGCATTTCTGTTTTACCGACGGATTGCGATATTGGAAATTCTCGTAATTACGAGATTTCATCGAATAATATGTTCGTCGTGTCAAGGAATATTTTAAAGGATTAGAATATTTTGCATTTGAGTAAAATTGTGCTAAATATTTTCTACAACATATTCCATAGTTGAATATTTTTTTGTTTAATTTTTTATTGATTTTTTTTCTCTTTCTATCACTAAACGTCAATTGTGCGGAAGAATAGTTCCAGGCCGCGAAATATTTTGCAACCGTGACTTCCTGGGTATGCGAGCTTTGTCCAGTGGCTTATCTTATCGTCGCGATAAAAACGACTCCATCATTAGAACAAATGTGTAAACAACCAAACCCACACATACACGCGCGTATTCCGATTCATCGTGATTCGAAATACGTCGAATAAAGGCAAAAAAATGAAAAAAAAATAATTATGTAGTTTTGAGAAATCTAGTGTCAGTCACACTCGGCATATTAATTCGGCAGAGTCGAAAAAATCGTTTGCCACCGATGAAACGAAATTCGAGAACAAATTGGCTTGACGCGAGCCCACGCCGGAATTGATAGCATCATGCCAAACGGTCCCGTGCGCATTTGTACAACGCGCCAAGTTTATACGGTGCTTACTCGTGCCAAATTCTCCGAGTAATTCAATTGTGGACTCGTGAAGAAAAAAAATGATATATGCGTGCCCGCCACTCGCATATGATTGAGGACAATTGAGACGCTTCGGAGGGCGAGTGAATTAATT
The DNA here is from genome assembly GCA_963662125.1 of Diplazon laetatorius. Classification (NCBI taxonomy): domain Eukaryota; kingdom Metazoa; phylum Arthropoda; class Insecta; order Hymenoptera; family Ichneumonidae; genus Diplazon; species Diplazon laetatorius. The sequence goes on from OY759152.1 coordinate 14,576,988, forward strand.
CGAAACTATTTCGTCAGTCGAAATCATGATTTTTAATTTTTTTTCAATTTACCGAGTGTTGAGGCGGAAATAATTGTAAGAAGCCCAGATGTTTTAACCTGATTCCTGAAAAGGAGGGTCGGTTAGACCTAGGTTAAAATTTCAACATTAACTATTGAAAAAAAAAAAATTATATTGTGATATTTTTTTTCTCTTGAGAGGTACACCCTCTAAACTTAAATTCAAACACTGGCTGATCCAATTTTGTTGTTTTTTTCGCAAACTTGTGATTTTTTTCACAAAGAATTTTTTCACGAGTTTATTAAAAATCAAAAGTTTATTGCTAAAGTTTATTTATAGATATCATATTTTATAATTTTATCATAAATTTATCCCAATTTTTAACCCTTCGACTGCACACTTCCGCCACCGATCTAGAACTGGATACAGGGTCAAAACGACCCTACGCGATTTTCAAACCGTCATATCTCGGTAAATATGCATTTTTTCGTTTTTTTGTAGTCTTTTTTAGTAGCCAATGATGTATACTTTATGGCCCAAAACTTGATTTTGGCCGAAAACGATCATTAAATGCGAAAAAATGATGAAACTTGGTGGGTCATAATGACCCCATATGCAGTCTAAGGGTTAAAAATGGATATACTATATTTACTATAGAAATTTTGCAAAGACAGGGTCGATCTTGACTCAAATAAAAAAATGATGGATAAACTATATATGGGACTGGGCATATATAGTCTATTTATATAGATTATATATAGACTATACATAAACTATATAGTCCATGTATGGTTTACGTGTAGTTTATGTATAGTCTATATATCACCTTTATATAGACCATACATATACTCTAGATGCCCAGTCTCATATAAGTCTGTATATAGCCTGTATATATTTTTTTTTACTTTGGGATTGATAATTATCAATCTCTTTTTTCCAGGAATAGGGTTTATCATTATGTCGACTACATAAATTGTCTGCTCAAGTTCGGATACTCAATTGAGCGGGTAATTGATGTAATTGATTCTCAACTCTGAGATTTAGCAGTTGGCGGAGGAGGGGGGGAGGGGGTGAACGTTCAAATAATAATTTTTTTTTTTTTTTTAAATCATTGACAATGATTTTCTGCACTTGCGTCGATCGTTCGACTATAATTATTTCGTGATGAATTATCGGTATATACTTTCGAAAAGGCACCTCGATGCCGGTGCCAGCAGAGAAAAACTACCGCGATAGCAAAGAATCACAATAGTTGGCAAAGTAAAGAAAGTCTCGCAATTGTCAGATATCAAGGAACATGTTCGATCAATAGTGTAGAGAAGTACAGACGATAACGTTTACCTCTCTGGCGAGTCGGAAGTTAATTGTTATGAAATTCTTGATATTTATCGAGTTGCCTTATTATGATACCCGAATCGTTGCCCGATCACTGAAAAATGCAACCTGAATTGTTTTTCACTTTATGCTAAAGATCGTCGGTTTGAATTAAACAGTCTCGCACGTCGTTTCCACCCCGACAGCATAAAAAAAATCGTGGAACAAATTTTTGCCAAGCACGGAATAATTCTGATACAAATTTCAAGGTCGAGTATATTTCACGCGACGAATATGCTGATCTAACGTACGATAAGAAATATATCGCTTAGGTTGTATGAACGATAGCAAAAAGTGTATTTCGAGTCGGAACTTGACACCAGACTTGAAAGAAAAAAAAATAACGAAAGTGGGAAGAAATATTTTCTGACATTGACATTCAAAATTCTACAATTCAGTGACTGAGATTTCGATGTTTAACCACGACTTGATGAGAGTTTATCAATAATTCTATCATTTGTTAATTTACATCTAATAACTCGACGTATTCTAATTTTAATCTCTTCAGAAATTGATTCGAAGAAATTGTTTTTCCTTTTTTTTATTTCGTTAAGTACTTGAAAGGATTCGACGAGTCGAAATTCCTTAAAGGGAAATAATTTCACGGATGCGCGAAGGAGCCAAGAGACCGGAGTTCCAGACACTTAATGTCTGTAGAAACATTGAGAATAGGATCTTCAATAACGAATGGGTACCGTTATCTACGCACACGTTCGCATATATTCGTTTGCTTTGATGGCAATCGACTCCACAATGGTACCGAATCTACGTTGGATTATCGCTCATTGATAAGAATATCCGACAAGTTCATTAATCGATACCACTTTGCTCTCCAACGGTCCTAAAAAATCATTAACAACCGTAATTTTTTACGCATTGTGGTTTTATATTATTCTCGGTACAATGACCATGCAAAGTACTCATTTAAGGACTGGAAAATTAGCTACATTACTTTTACGATTGTATCATGATAATTTTGTTCTACAAGCCCACTTTAATTTTCTTATGGAAAATTCATTATATAATTTTTTAATAATTGCCGTATAAGTTCAGGTGCAATGGATAAAAATTCTTTTTTTTTTCTTTTGTTATAAAGAATATAATTGTTTACTCACAAAGCCAGCGGATGCCTTGTCCCTTCTGTTGGCCATTGGTATGGTGTTGTTTTCACTATCTTCCTTCATGCATGTCCCTTTGCTGCAAAAAGTCAATGGGTTATTGTAATTTGCATATTTCATTCTGCGGTACAGCTGTGAAGGGAACTTCAAACGAGTTTGTCCATGACGGAAACACTAAAGATCTATCTTTAGTCATATTGAGAAGCGGCCAGCCTTGGACCGTAACACCCATGAGCGGCATAGTCACCATCTGACATAATCAGAAAATGAAACCAGGGTCGTTCGCTCGCGCTATAAGGTCGACGGAACATGGTCAAGTGGCTGCAGTACATTGACACGAAAGGAAACTAAACGATCTATCAAAGAGTATTGACTTTGTTTCGTTCGAGAGAAGTTAGAACCGATAGATAAACGATAAACGTCAGGGGTTGAATGATTTATTTACTTAAATAACTATGTGCGAAAACGCAAGTATGTTGGTCTTCTAAACAGTGTTGGCTCCATTTAAAATAAACACAAGGTCAGATAAAAATCTTTGCTGGAAAATGGAGTAAAGTGTATAGGATTGAGTGTACACATTTTAAGAGCATAATAAAAGACTGTTGCAATTAGCGAGTGATTAAATGTTGGCTGGAAATTATAGTCTCGCCAGAATTTCCATTAAACATGAAGTTCTTGGTCCTTTGTCTTAAAAAGATATGGCTCGAGATTGTTGACTTGATAATTTTATTTTATTTAGCGTCTTAAACTTTGTTTGTTGAATACCGTCAACTGGAACCTTATCATCGAATATCATATTGAGTAAATAACTGGATCAAATAAATAACACACAAATTGTCAATCTTGCATTTCGATGAGATAAATAATAAAGCGAGTGAGGGATAAAAAAATATCATTGAAAAAAATATCATCCAGTCTCGATGAAAATTGTAATAAAAATATACGACACAAGCCACAAATTGAAGCCCAACATCCAATGTAGATTAACATCAACAGATATGTCTTGGGCATCGTACGACCTAGGTACCGATCCCTCGACATTTATCTCAAAAGTTGATAAAGAATTTCCAGACAAATCATAAAAATCGCAGATGAGTCGAGCGAGATTAAAAACTCAATAAAGATAAATATTTCCGATGAATAAAAAAATATGTCAGGTGGAACAATGTAAACAACACAAACACCCACTCATGTATATGACTACGCTTGAGACATTCCCCCGCACATGTTGCGACCACTTTTGAAACACGATTTGTCATTTCTCCCAAACGTCTCAACCGATCCGCACAAAACTAACCTCAATCTAGTCACAATTCTAGAGAAAAGTATTTGACCTTTTACTCATTCGACAATCGTCATCTATTCCATAAAAATTAAAAATGTCTCATTCAGCAGCTACTCCTCTCACACTTTTGAATTTCAAAATTCGATACACCGCTCTAACCTAAAAAAAAAAAAACAAAAATAGCGTCTGTCATCGTAAGATTTGGATTACAAAAAAAAGCGTCTAATGCCGAATCGCAATCATCAGTTACCATTAAAAAATACTAAAAAATTGTATGTAAAAATTGTTCTAATCTCTAATTTCGTCAATTTTAGAAAATCATGTGTCGCTTACCTTTTCCTCAGTGAAAAAATTCTGGTTCACAGGTGTCCAATCCCATCGGCAAAGCTCGTGGGTAAAAAAAAAAAAAAAAATCTTAAGAAGCTATCACAAGATTGACCGAACGAACTGTCCAATCGCTCGTACACCAAAAATTCGAATTCACGGAAACTCGTACAGACTCGTTGGGAATGTGTTAACGGAAAAAAAAACCTGCGGTTTAGAATTGTGTATGTACTCACGTCGACAACCGAGAAACTCGAATCATCGAACGGCGCGTCAGTGAATTAAAATTATTCGGTTATTCAAAAAATTTTTATTTTTGGTTTTTTGTTTTTTTCTTGTCACGAATCAACAAAACACTTTGGAAACGTACACATCGGTTTAACGTGTTTAAAATATTATTACGTATTTCAAACGCTAATTCCCGGATTATAGTCCATTTGGTCGTTTGAGGAAATGCCCGTTAACGCTTGACGCCGCGATGTAAACCCATGCTTCGTGTGCTATGTAGCGCCACGATTGGAGCGACTTTGCGCTAGCCGCGGCGCAAACGCGTACTAAACTCATGGTGGGAAAAATCGCTGAAAGCACGCGGATTTACAGCGATGAATCGTTTTTGAAAAAATCCAAACATAGAATTTTTATAAACAAAAATGCAAACTAATGCAATATTTGTTCTACCATTTTTTTCATCATTACGTTATTGTAATTCTTTTCTTCTTTCACAATCGCATATCAATGTCCGCATTATTATACAATACAATAATATATAAAATTATTTATTATTATTATCTTATTGTATTATTATTATAATGTAACAATATAATATTATTATAATATACATTATAAGCAAGATATTTACCTTTCTCGTTTATATTTTGCTTTCTTTGTGAAATTTCACGGCGGTTCGACCGTGAAAAATTCAATTTCGTGAGGGACCGAGTATAAATCACGCGAAAGTTTGTAAAACAATTGAAATTAATATAGGATGCAAAACATTTATTCATGACTTTGATTTGAAATTAGGTCAATTTTGTACATACACAACTATAATTATATTTAGTGTTTTTGTTGTTGTTGTTGTTGTTGTTTTGTTTCCGGCAGCATAGTAAATTTACAATCGTCTTTTAACTTCTTCCCTCCTTTTTTTTGTTTGTTTTTTTTTTTTCGTGTATTTTCTTTGAGTACTCTTCAACGCGTCGGCACGCAAAAGAGAAATTATATTCATAATACTAATGATAATAATAATAATAATAATGATAACCATTGTTAGATTCGATAAATTGCGTATGGTATGACAAAAAAAGATAATTAGTCGTTAATCTCAGAACCCTGCGGGGGGGGGGAAGGACGCTCGCTATACTCGAAACACAATAAACGCAATAACTCCTATAAAAATATATCTCTAATTCAATATATACGTTAAACTCAATAATTCGCTTTTATAATCCCAACCATTGTTTCTTTCCCATTCATAACTCGCCGAAGACGGCTTTGCGCACGTTTTCACGAATATGTGCCATCTTCTTTAACTTTGTTTGTATGTTCATTTACTTTTCTCATTTTTTTTTCGTAACGACGAATTTGTATCGTCGATTAAGCAACGAGGCTTCGACAATGCATCGCGATTCTTTGTGTGTCTGTGCTCAAGGGTCTCGTACATGAAATTGAACATTTGAAACGTGCTGAAGGAAGCATTAACACCATGTTTCCATCGTGTTTCGGACAGATATGTGGGGTCGAAGCGAATCATACATAACGACGTTGTTTTTTTTCTCAGGAAGGCCCGTACAATTATAAAAAAAAAGAAAGCAACCAAATACAAGATAAAAATTAACAAAACGATATCACGAAGGATCATTCTGTTCTTCTCACAATTTTTCATTTCCCCCATATTCACTCGTCACTTCGAACGTTGCATCATAATTAAAGCACTCCCACAATCGTCATAACATATTTATTTTCTTTTTTTTTTCACATTCTTTCGCGACGACTGTTGCAGTGAAAAATTTATGATGCTTGTTTGTCTGCTGTTCGTTTTATCATGAATATTTTTTTTTATAATTTTTTCTTCATATACCATAATCTGCGTAATTAATAATATAGTTAACGCCCGTAGCCTCAACGTCTATTGTTTTAAACATATTAATTAATAGGTTGAGTCAAGGCAAGTAGAGAGGGTTATCCACGTTGTTTCGTGTCCGGTATTCGTCGTAACTGCGATATAACGTTCGATCGTAAGCTCCAACCAAACGTTTTTATTTTCTTTCCTTCTTTTCTACATGCATTCGCATATTTGTTTTTGTTTTTCTTCTCCTTCTAATCCATTAATTAAATTCATAAAATGATGAACAAAAACGCTCGAACATAATCGTGTAAAAAACATTCGAATTTCGAACGTCATTACTTTCGTTAAGCGCGAGTATCCTTCGCCCGGTTACTTTTAAAGAAGAATATAGCGCAACCGAATGGGCCTCCGAACTGCAAATAGCCACTTCGGGAGTTTACCGCATCTATCTCAATAAACGTCGGGAAACAAAAAAACACAAAAAAAATTATTTATAACCGAATCTCTATGACAATAAAGAACCGATGTAATAATAAATCCTGACACATCCGGAGCATTCTACGGAATTGTCTCCACGCAAAAATCACTGATGATACAGTAATCTACGATTCTCTCGGATTGTCTTTGGAAAAAAAAAATTGTTTATCGCTGAGAATCAACAACAGGGGCTCTCGACCGAAAGAATTATTACATTAGGCACGTTATTCCGGATAACGATAACAAATTGATCAATCACTGCTGCACAATTCTCGCGTTTATTTTATTCATTCAGGCGTCTCTCTTTGATAGTTTTTTATTTATTTTTATTTTGGTACTCTAATTACAAAATGGTGAGGGCAGCAGGGTGGGGGCAGTGGAGAAGGGGGGGGGAAGGGTGTGAATGCGAGCCGATACTCGAGTGGACTATAGATTGTAAAATGGCTGGCGAAAATTCATTAATATCTCCAGCTGTAAGCATATCTGCCAGAAACTTTTATTTACAGATACGAATCTCGAAAATTCATATTTACAAAGGGCGAAAAAAAAGTGGGGGAAAAAAAATAAGGAAAAAACAAAGAAATTAGGAAACATATTTATAGCCTACAGATAGATGAAAACGTATTAATCTTCGATTGCAAAAAAAAAGAAAAAAGAAAAAAAAATTATTAAAAAATCGTGAATGTGCAGCAGCTCGTTATCTGTCAACTATTCTGCGAAAGATTGGTATCAACGGCGATCTCTAGGTTGTCGAGAAGGCTTCTGAGGATAGGTACGTGATACCAAGAGCGCTTAAATTATACGAAAAATTCTTAACTCAATATTTCTCTCTCGCGCTCTCGCTCTTTTTTTTCTCTCTTTCTTTCTTTCTCTATTTATCAGTCTCGCTCGCACTTTCGTTCTTGAATGAAAAATACTTACATTAAACTCATAGAAAAAAAAAGAAAAAAAAAGATAAAGTTATATGTATTACCAGTCTATCGAGAGGGGTTTGCGTCAGTTAACAGTAACTCTAGCGGCGCGTATCTCTCACTCCCGAGACTACCGATGCGATTTAGATGCTCGTTGAGCGTGTTTGCCGCGATCGGTTGGCAAGGTGCTACACTCGGCGGCGATGAACCGATCGCGTTCGCGAGACTCACGATAAAATTCGACCAGTCCACGGTTTCCTGTCCCTCGGTGAAAATTAAATTTTCCGCTTGTTCCAACATCGACGCTATCACGGACACGCCGAACTGTCGATAAAACAGAATAAAAAAAACATTATTGTCAAAATCCGTGATGAAAATAGTGGCGAGCATGAAAGGAGAAAAAAATCATTATTGCTTTCTCATAATGAAAGCTTCGTTTCCATGAGGAAAAAAAGCACCGTTGTCGAGATGTTCGCAGTTGTAGCTTTAACTCACGAAATCTTTGTTCGGCTTGACTCAAATATTCTACGGATACGAACAAATTTTTCGTGGTAATTCCGTTTTTCTTCCAAAAATATTTTTTTTTGGAGAAACAGCTTTTTCGCAACTGGTGTGCCGGATATTTGAAAAACCAGATCGACTTCAAATTTTGAACATGCGGAGTATACATCCTCTTATCCGTTGACGAACGGAAAAAGCGATGCATCATATATTTTTTTTGATAAATATAAAAAATTCGTGAAAAATCGATTGAAATCGATTTTGCAACAATTTTTCAATCGTTCATCGACAGACCATCCGTCACGAGTGAGACAAAATGAATCAACGTGTAATATGGAATCAACGTGCAAGGTTCTATAATTAATATAAATTTATTCAATATACCTTGTTGGTAACGGCAAAAGCAAGACTGTTGTTCTTCAAGTTGTTGTTCGGAGTTTCCGTGAAACCTCGGGCCACGCGAAGAAGCACGGAAGGTTCCCGAACGGTTTCCAACCAATTGTGAAATTCGGGAAAGAATCTTGTCAGCAGATTAGGATCACGACGACCGATTATCGCTAGATTACGAACAAATCCAGCCCACAGTTCTTCAAGCTGCTTCGTGTACACTGTCACGCTTAGGTATGGTAAAAATCGTAGTAATAAAGTCTGAAAGAAATCAAATTGCCATTAAAAATACAAATTTATCAATAATTCCAATAGTTTTGTCTAGCTTTCGTTTTAATACTGTCTGAACTTTTTTCTGCTATTCACATATATAAGTTCTACGATATTTCCATTGAATCCGTGTCGTAAAACAATCGTACAAACCTTTCCTTTGCGAATGCTTAATATACTGGCTAGTTTGTCCTCCTCCAAAAGTTGCAGCAAAGACGTCAACAAGGCGTTTATCAATTCACGCGGAGTTTTTTTCACAGGTTTCGGTTCGCCTTCCTCAGTCTGTTGTTGTTGCTCCGACAGAAGTGCCAAAGGATTATTGGCGTCCTCGAGTTTCAATTGAATCGTGTACAGCTAAAAAATAAATAAATAAATAAATAAATAAATAAATAAATAAATAAATAAATAAATAAAGAAAATAAGGTACCGATGAATAATTTTAACAATTTTTTTTCTATATACATGTGAAAAAATAAATATAATTTACCCTTTCAATCTCTAGAAGACGCTGTCGCGTTTTCTTGGTCTCTTTAGCTTGAGCCGGAGGATTGGCCTGAGGATCGCTATTTGGAACAACGTCCATGTCGATGATTTTTCTCGGTGCCGTGACACTTCCGCACTGAAGTTTACCCAACGAATTTTCAAACTGCGTAGGTGTGTAAACGACTTTTGTCGTAAACACGTGTTGCGACTGATCGCGATCCTTCGAATCGCGATGATAACCGTTGTTGTTGTTCTGTTGTTTCTTATCTTTTTGCTCGGGATTGGAATTTTTTTTGTTCAATCGTTGGCAATAGACCGTGTAGTAGAAATCGTCGAAATACGGTTGATTGGTGTTGTGTTGCAACAGTTGAAGATTCGTCAACCATTGTTTTTCACGACTCGACATGAGTCCGGCGTATTCGTCGTACTCGCCCGACTCGTTGACACCGTTCATATCGTGCGAGTGCTGATGATACCTCTGGTTGTTACGATTTTGATAGGGATATTGGTTGTCTTTGAAAAATGGTTGATGGGGTCCGACTTGATCGTTTTGCTGATACGGACGATTTGGTTTACGCTGAATCGTCACGTGTTGCTGATGCTGCTGCTGCTGCTGTTGGTGCTGTTGGTGCTGTTGGTGCTGCTGCTGCTGCTGCTGCTGTTGCTGCTGATGATGATGATGGTGCATCGGATGATTGTTCGGAAATTGCGGGAACATCGGATGATCGATTGGGCGCATGAATGGCGGGGGTCCCATATTCGGATGTGGCGGTGGCTGTAATTTATTTTTATTCAGATTATACATAACAATAATCCAAAAATCTCTTGAGCAAGATTGCGATATTACAATCACAGAAACTCTTGACAAAATAACATCGATGATACATACAAGACAAAAGGATTTTTTACTTACAGGTAAGAAAGGACCGTGGGGCTGCTGTCGCTGATTTCCATGCGGCATCATTAAATGCGGTGGCAAAGGATATCGCAGCATGTTTCCCGGTTGGTCTTGAAAAATAAATAAATAATGAAGTTGAGGTGTATTTATTGCACGACTGTCTAGCAGTTAATGATTGTTTTTTCTTTCCATAACAAATTATTACTCACTGGGCATTCCCCTTGGATTTTGCATGAATTGGGGATGCGGCAGTCGCATGTTTGGCGGTGGAACGCCGGGATGCGGTCCTTGCAGGCCGAGTCCCGGTGGAAATCGTGGCGGTGGAAGCCCATTGAAAATATTGGGCGGAAGATTGAGTTGTTGTTCGCCGAGCGACAGAGAGTCGAACAAAAACTGGCCTCCCAAGTGTTGCTGTTGCTGCTGCTGCTGCTGCAGTTGAGGGTGCGGAGGTTTACTGAGACCCGGCGGCGGTCGATTGACTATGAGCCCGCGCTCCAATTCCTCGACGGTGCAAACGTTTTTCAACGAGGTTAGAGTCGGAGGCGGTTTGGGACGGGGTATGGGCAGATTGGCCGGACAGTCCCAGACCCCCGGCCGTGGCACAATTCCATCCTTCGAGTCGAGCACCAAGTGCGACAAATTGTCCTCGATATCGATGTCCATTCCATTTTGCAAGTGGGAATTGGAGGTATCGCGCGATTGAGACGTAGTGCTCGAAGGAATACGCGAAGTTCCGTTCGAGTTTGTTGCATCCTTAGCACTAGTGGCATTTTGGTTATAGGGTCGTGTCAACTCTGTGATCTGAGCTAATTTCTCATGATCCTGTTCCCAGTCACCGGCCGTCGCATCTGCCCCGAATGTTTCGTCGTTCAAGGCGTCGTACTCCTCTTCTTCTTCTACTATTTCCTCTTCTTCCAATGGACAATCTATCCCATCCTCCAGACATTGGCCCTGATGCAAAACGATTTATGAAATTCATGATGAAAGGTGCTTGTACAATTTCACGATGTTTTCACACTGTTTCGACGATCAGCAATATCTTACAAAGTTTTCATGAAACATGCATCCATAACCGTAAATGTTTCCATTAGTGGCAAATAATACTGCAAAAAAGTCTATTAGACTACGGTAAAAAATAATCCAAGTGTTCCCAGTGCTCGTAAACTGCCTTTATCAGTCGATTACAAAGTCGCTGGCACAGTTGATAGCTCCATTGTAAAACGGCGACACAACGAAAAAAACGATTCGTACATGGTTGCTTCCGAGTTCATCAATATTGTTAAAAATTTCAGATCAACAACCGTACTCCCATCAAAGCCGATCACATTAGGCAAGCAAAGCAGCAACGAAACGTGTAATTTGAGTGCTAGTGACCTTGAATGATGGTATTGGAACTACGTCGGAGCAAAGTGGCTCGTCTCAACGATTGTGGCAAAAAAAAATTTGGAACTACCCAGCGAAATAAACACACATTCTGAGCAACAATTAAAATTTACCAAATTCGTGAAATTTGATAAGTATCTGAACCACGAGTTAATAAGATCTACGTGCGGAGTTATAAATAATTGGAGGTTATGTTCGATGTGTTCGTCGTCAACGAGACGGCAATACGGGTTATGATGTGTGTACGAGCTTCGGGTCTACGTTTCACGCCTTAACCATCTTTCACAAATACAAGAAAACTATATGGGTATGGAAAAAAAAATTAAAAAAAAAAAAGGATTCAACAATCAGGAAGAATACAATTGAGTGCGAATGTAGTACTTTGCGAAACCGAAACAAAAATATTGCGAATGTGCTATGTAGCCGCGACGCGGTTAGTGGCGAACGAAATCAGTCTCACGTTGATCGTAAATAACTCGTGAACTTGTTACACTGCAGTGATAAAATTTTTCACATTATAACGTTTAATATTACTCACTTGCGGCGATGTATCAAATCCGAAAAAAGAGTCTGCCATTTGTTAAAATTCAATGTACAAAATGTCATGTTCCGAATAAACGTCAAGCGCTGGAAAAGACATCAGCTGTCATGGCGGACATTACGGAGCGAAGCGCAACGAAGTTTCGCGGTCAGTCCGTCGGTCCGGCCGGTGTCGCTGGTGCGACGGCCGGGAGAGGGGGAAGCCGACGCCATTGTGTTCCCGGCGGAGAATAATAAACCGAAATTTTTGGATCTCGGTAATCATTGTTCTTTTAATCACTTTTAATGTTCGTGATAATCTGATAATGAGGTAGATGGGTCGCGTCATTTTCGATTGCTTTTGATGTTTGTCATAGTTGTTATGAGCGATATCTTGTTAGGTTAAAATAACCACTGCTACGCCGACTGGATCGTCATGCGTGCGAGTGAGATAAAATCATCAATAAGAGCGATAGGGCAAGGGAGAGAGAGAGAACAAAGACATACAGAAAATATTGTGAAAACGTCGGCGTATGTCGCTCGTTCTCTGTCGCTCCGCAGCGAACACCGAAGGCGCTGTCTTTCTTGGACTCGTGGCGGCCTGCCCGGTGCAGCAAAGCACCTTTACCGCCTTAACCTCTACGCCATTTTGGTTATCGAGAAGTTTTCCTAAAATGGCGGTAATTTAAAAATGTTACGTAGTTTGAGTCGATAGCCGGGTCGATGAAGCTTGTGAGGAGCATTCGGTGCATTATTGCTTCACGGTCAGCATTCCTTGTTTTCCATTTATTGTTATGTGTATCACGTATCACAGGAGTGTGGAATAATAAAAGATTCGATTCAACATTTTTTTTTTATGATTCCAGTGATGATTGACACAGGACGCAGCGACTTGTCACGAGGGAACAGTCTGGACATGATAAAATGCTTGAATCAATGGATACTGTATCACAAATTGTGGGAGGACAAAGTTGTATGGCTGCGGATGGAAAGGACAGCAAACAGATTGGGAAATGAAATTGAAACTCTCGACACGCTTGTGTGCAGTTTTGTGATGATGACACTGCGTATCGCACAAATGTACGACATTGTCAAGATGAAGACTGAAGGTAAGTGCCAACGCACAAATCAATTGCTTATAGAAATCGATTGGAAAAGCGAATTAAGTCTGGCGAAATGAATGTCTGTCAGATGCACACAGAAAGCCTTTCGAACAATATTTCCCCGCTTTATGTTGAACTTCTTCGATTTATTCATTCTGTTTATGAAAAACATAACAAACTGACCTCGTATGCTGCCACAATCGTAAGTTGTATCCAACGTGGTCCTTCTGATGGTCATGGTATATCGCATATTTATCGTTCTGATTCTGTGAACTTATACAACACAACGGACATGGCTAATAAGAAAGTCAGTTTTTCTTTTTTTCGTAAAACATTATCTGTATTTATTTCCATAACATTAATTTCAATGTGAGGTATTTGCTGATACTCCATCTTATAACAAATGCGAGGAAATATCATAATTTTTCGGTAATTCTTTCTTATTTTTTTTCTTCTGTAGTGTGTGATCGACAATAACAATATTAATATTATTACGATTCATTGAACTCCTGATAAATTGATCTTCTTTACAGTAGGTACTAGTTGTTAGTTTTTTTTTGTTTCTCCCTTTCGGTATATTCTTTTTTATTCGCGGGTTCGAATCTACGCGTGCGCCGTGCGTCTCTAATAAATTGGTAAATTTTTTTATGTATTTGTTGTTGATTGTGCGTACGTTCGAGTGTCGCTTTACTAAAGACACATTTTTGGTAGCCAACGGTGCTGTGGGTTTTTTAAAATCTTTTTTTCTTTTTTATTTTTATTTTTTTTCGTCGTGTGATAAAATTGAACGCTTCGTTGATCGTCGTTTTTCGGCGGTCATGGGGGAGCGAATATACGCAACTCCTTAGAGACTATAAAAATTGATTGAAAAACTTTTCCAAACTCAGGCGCATCAAGTCCTAATCGTTGCGTACAATTTTCGATACCACGTTTATCGCAGTATTAGATTTTTTTTTTTTTTCGTTTAACGATTCGTTGGGATTATCGATAAAATTATAAAATTAGTGATAATCATTCGCGGCAGTGAATACAACGCGTATTTGTACACGAATAATTTTAACATTATGGAAATTAAAAAAAGAAGAAAAATCCGCAACTAACGAGCGGATTGAAGAAAATTCGAGGTTTCCTTTTCTCGACATGTGAGGAGACTTATCTGTTACCTTTTATGCGTGCAGCCGTTTTCTTTTGGAATCGTAATTGAGTCAAGTGTGAAAAATGTGTTAATTGAATCGTATTCATGATTTGGCACGGTGAAAAAATTATAAATTCACGAATCCTTGTCTTTGGCACACTAGAATTTTGCTTATTCTATTTTCTGTATTTTCGTGCCTGTTCGTTCGATACTCTTGGGACATTCGATTACCATCGAATGTCAGAGTTTGAGTTAATTGCAAAAACAAACTCAAAGTTATAACGAAGTCAGGAACGCAAAATTCGCTAATTATTGTGTTTCACAATCCACAAAACATTGGCGTAAGTAATCAATGAAAATAAATAAGAAAACGGGAATATTTAACCATTTGACCACATGAGTTCGATTCATTTGTCTGATTTCTCATCAATAAACTGTTTTACCGACCCGGCCAAAACGCATAATTGTTGCTCAAAAGGAAAAAAGAAAAAAAAAAAAACAGATTCCGTGCACGCATAAAATGAGGATTCGACCGTTTCCACATCATTATTGCTATATAGCACCTTTAGAAATATCAATCTCTCTATACGTTATATCGAGTAATGAAAAATATTATTACCGGAAGGATTAAAATATTTACGAAAAGAAGACTTTCACACATGCTGCTCGTGGTTTATCAGCTATACAATAATCTATGATTCGTTAACAATTATTAATGTATATTCAACAGTACCTAAAGTGTTCTCGTTCTACTTTACGTCATGTTGGCTCTTTCACCTTCTTATTTCTTCATCGTTTAATATAATACCATTATTTTTTAAATATATATATATATATATTTTATTTTTTGTTGTTGCAATTACGAACGTCGATCATTGAGTTTTAAGTCTTCTTGAACACCACAGTTTACGATCTCCTGGAAATAAATCTCGCAGATGATTGCATCTGTTAGCCCAAACGATTTATTTCACAATTTTTTTTTTTTCGAATAACTCGTTTCAGTTATTTATCGTAATTATCATAATTATAATTAACGTAATCTACATTATTACCCGTCTGTTCTTCGTCACGTCGCATGAGCGTTCACCCGCGTTATCGTAATCCATCATCGATTAATTAAAAAACACATAACAATTGATTAGAGTTCGCAATCACGTATTTATTCAGACACTGCTCGTTGCGTGACAATCCTCCAGGGTGGCTAAGCTGCTGGCCCTCAACGACGCCAAGCTCAAGGAACTTTGGTTCAGTGTATTCAAGTCGTGAGGATCCTCGCAGTGAAGATACAGTCGTGAGCTCACGGATTTGTGGCAATCCGGGCAAAGACGCTTTTTCTTTTTGTCACGCCTCTTCAGGATGTCGTATGCGCACCTATTGTCGACAAAAAGAAGAAAAGAAGTAGTAACTATCGATCGTTTTTTAGAAAACAAAAATGATAATGATAATCGAGCTAGTCTTACCTCGCGTGAAGAATGTGGGAGCAAGGAAGGGCCTCGAGAGAATCGGCTTCGAGACCAAAAGGCTCGTTACAACTGCCACACCTCAGCTCCAAATCTTCCTCCATCGCTGCTGCGAGCCTCTCGTGATGTCCTCTTTGTTCCTCGTCGCCTAACGAGCCATAGATGCGGGAAAGTCTGCATCTTACCGTTCTCACCAAAAGCTGTTGAAGAAACCCAAGGAGTCCGTTACAATGCCTGATCAATTTATTCATCAAGGCTTTGGGAAATATAAAAACCTGGTTCCAGGGTTCGACATGGCAATCGAAAAAAAAAATACAAAAGACTTTTGACAAAAAAAAAGTATCGAGCTGCTATTCCCATTGGAACAATTCATTTTCCTCAATTTACTGATTATGAATATTTTGGTTAAATTAGAAGAAAAAAAAACAACAAATTCACGGTTCGAAAATAGCATTCCTTGTTACAAGATCATTGGCCTCCTACAGATTTGCTGCTCAATGAATTGATCGTAGAACAAAATGTGACTTAGAATTAAAATTAAAATTCTCACCTTTGCGCCCATGGAATTCGCAACTTCGAGCAATCTAGTGTTGAATTCCAATGGCCTGCAGTTGCATATTTTGTGCTGAAGTCTGAGGGCTTCGAGGCATCTGGCAGCTCCGTCCATGGCTTCCATCTGGCATAGACGATCGCCAGTCGCAGCGGCTGATCCCATCGCGCTTTCGTACTGACGAAAAGCTTTCTGTAATATCGTGGAAAAAATCGTTGTAAACCGTCCGAACTATTCGAGATTCAGTTTCGATGAGATTTTTTACGCCAATCAAAGGCTATAATCCGATCGAGCGAATTATCGTGTGAGTGCTTTAACGCGAGCTTATTGAAAGACAGTGCAGCGAGGGTGGGAGGTTTCATGCATGGGAAATTTCGTAATGGAACGGTTGATCCGGGTGAGTCTGCATCGAGCTGCGCTTTGGAGTCCGGTCGCGTGAGGCTCGTATGCACTTCGGGGTGAAATTGGATTGGAAGGGAAGACATGTAGGCTACACGGTGGGACACGGAAGATTCGATAATAGGACAACCATCCCAACGATTCTGGGTGCCTTGATAGGCACGTGGATGGATTCCACGATGGTCGGGATTTCCAACTAGACACATAGCAGTGCAGTTTGCAGCATACCGGAATTAACGTGAATCGTGATATGAAAGATGATCGTGTTCTGATGGAATTTATTGTTAAACAACGTCAACCTACATTTATGTCGGACTTCTTTCTGTAAATATCACCCAGAATTCGTATACTCCTTGCGTAGCTCGCCTGGTCACCGGATACCAGGGATAATCGGGTTGCTTCCTGCAAGGTATGAAAAAATATAGAGGTGAGGCATAATGGGTGGCAGTCTTTGTTTAATTTTTTTTGGCAGTTGATGAGAATAGAAAAATTATTCAGTCGCAGATCTTTTGGTACTTCGGAATAGGTATCACTTGTTCGTTAATTTTTTAACAAAATTTGAAACAATTATTCCAGACATATGATAAAAAAGGCGGTTACCTTACCAGATTTCGATTACATTTTTAATTTTATTGATGAATAAAAATTTAGATCCATTATTTGTATTTTTTGGTCATCTCTACAATCGATTTGTTTTACTAATATTAAATTGCAAGAAAAAAGTCTTGTGATGAAAATTAAATGATTCTTTATTAGTCTACGGAATTTTAGTGAATAATTTCGTCTTAAATGAATAGATAAAAAAATTTGTTGTGTGCCAATATTTCATTTTTACAAAAAAAAAAAAATTGTTGTCATAAAAATGATTTATTCCTCGTCTAAAAATATTTCATCTCGTTTTTCGCGAAATAAAAGCAATTAAGAAAAAAACGTGCTATCCGTATTGATCGAATTGTCCAACAGCTCAAACAAATAATTGTGATTTCGTAGTAGCCCGTAAATCTGGATGCCTCGCTTCACAGTTCAACCAGCGACTCGATTGTTTTCCAGTTAAACAATTAACAATGCCCGAAGGAATGTCTCTTTCCTTCTTTCTCTTTTTCCGATAATTCCCCGTCGTTCGCCTTCTTTCCCCACCCGGGACGATAATGAACTACGAACTAATTATCCGGACGAGCGAGTTCTCCCAGCCGCCGCGTCAAGCTCGCTCTTCGCACGGCAATAGTCAGGGGACAATTGTTTCGTAGTTCGGACAAAAAGTTTTGTTTACCGAGCAATAGTCATGGGCGTCACCCAGTTCACCCTTCTTTCTGAGTGACGTCGCCATCTGCAAGAGAGCCGCTCGGTGATGTCGCGAATTCAAGTCACCGAGTTGCAAACTTCGCGATAGATCGTAAGCCCGTGCCGCGTATCTCGCACTCTTGTCGGCGTCCTGAAGCCTGCAGAATAATTCCGACAATCCCACGTATACCTGTATCGACAGAAGAGATCTCTGTTTCAACGTAACGAAAGTTTTGTCTTCGAAAAGTTGTTCACCAGAATTTCTATGCAGGTACACCGGGGAAAGGTAAAATCAACAAACTGCGGGGAACGTTTGAGTGGAGGCAAGGGGTTACAGGAAACAAGTGGCAATGAAGATGGCAAGTCACCTGCAATTCCAACGACGGATCCTGAATCGAATGAGCAATTTTGTGAGCCCTCTGAAAAGCTTCCAGCGCTTTACAGAAACCTGCGAGCTCGAGGTGGACCCGGCCCACTGTCAGATGCACCAAACCTGCAGTCGCACACTGATCGCACTCGTTATAGAGACTGCAAGAACGGTGGTGAGTCGTTTTTAACATCGTTTATGGTTATGGACGGTTACGGTGTCATTTATTCAAGGATTTATCACGCACGTGTCAGAAATATGAAACAAAAAATTCTGATATTTTCACAGCTTTCATCATTCTAAAAAAAATTTGCGAATTTCTAAAATAATTAACCTACTGGTCTGAAAGTTATAGTCGTGTGAAATTTAACATGTGTTCTTATGGGAAATCGGTACATTTCGGATAGCAAGAAAGTTTTTTTTTAATTTGAAAAAAATCCAGTGTGTGGGATATAGATTGATAGCAATTGAAAAAGGTGAATAAATGTCATACAATATGTAATAACATCTATTTGGCGATATTTGATGATTATGAATTTCTCTAGCTTTTGCAAAACAGTTATATACACGAGATTTTCCAGATTAGCGTACTTTTGAATTGGATTGTATGCGTCATAGGTTCTTAACCCTTAGTCTGGAAACCTGGGTCGTTTTCGTCCAAGCAAAAATCAGATATAGTTGTAAGCTGCCTTATATTTTGTATGAAAAATATATTGGAAAATGTATTTTTCACAATTTCATAATTGAGACTTCGAATTCAAGGCTTGAAGAACCTTCGTGATTTTTTTTCAGATTTTTCGCAACGCTTCAACATTTTAAAAAACGTTTACAGCCTAAAGGTTAAGAATTGTGGTTTTGTTTATTTATTTTTTCCATTTTATTTTCATAATTATTCGTTCACCTGTGTCTGGCAAAAGCCAATGCACGATCCAGAGCACCGAGTCTCTCGTGCGCACGGGCCAAATTGAGATAAGCCTCGGCTCGCATATTTGGCGAATCCAGCTCTTCGGATATGCCCAGTTGCTTATCCGCGAAGTCTATGCTTTCTCTGTAACGAAATAAGAAGAAAATGAAAAAAAAAAAAATCATTCGAATGTGAGATTAGGGATGAATAAGTTAATTGCAATTTTTAATTACTAAATAGTCTTTATCGAATTTAAATTATTCAGCGTTTACGAAACTTAATTGTCGTAATATCTCTGCAAATAAGTCCATTGAAAAAATTGTAGGTTCCGAATTGATGAAAAAAACTAAACATATTGATTGAATCAAAATTATTAAAAATAACATTCTAAGATGAAATTCTTTTTTTTTTTAAATTATAACCACAACGTCCATGTCATCGTAATAAAGAGAATACGGCGACCGTGTGTATAATAATGCTAAGTCCATTGGTATCATGATAATGACAGCAATCATGATAAAAGCAGTTCAGTCGCAAAATTCCGAAATTCTTGTAAACACGATAGCGACATTTTTTCGTCGTTTAATCATCGACCAGAATCATACATCCTCGTAAAAGTTTTCACAGTGAGTAAGCAATAACGATATAGCTGTAGTGGGACGACCGTTTCAACGACCCTACATTTGCCCTGAGAAACTTATGTTTACGACCATGCGAACGTAACCAGCCATTCCCATCTTTGTATTATGCTACAACGCTTGTCGTGAGACAGTTAAATGTCAAGATTTCCGCTGTAAACGACAATCTACGACTTAGACGAGAGTCTCGATGATTTTTGTGCGAAATTTTACACCGCATACATTTTTTTTTATCACGTCTACTCCACGAATTGCCGAAGCTTTTTTTCAAACTCCTTTCCATTTGTACTGCCATTTCTGGTTCACCAAATTTGTCCAACAAATCTTAAAGTTGATTCGATAAAAAAAAAAGAAAAGCCATAAAGACTATTTAAATTATATTTGATTGAAATTGAGCAAAGCAAAAAAAAACTGAAATAAAATACATTATACCAAACGCAACGTTCACACGAGCCACATTTTTATTGCTTCTTCTACGACCATAACCATAAAACAAAAACCTAATCCAATAAAATATTTTAATTAAGTAATTAACGAGTCGACAATAAACAAATTTTACGATCCTTCGACAATATCGTGTATAAAAAATGCGTGTAATTAGGCACGAGACTGAAGCTGGTCGTAACCGCGCATCGTCGCGGGTTCACAATGAACGATAAAACATGACTTAAAGCCCGGGCTTTTACGTTTCATATATTACGCCGGGCAAACAAGCTATGCGCGAATGTTTAACAAACCACTCGAGCTTGTAATGAGCGCAATATTTACTTAACCTCCATACGCACTCGGGCTTTCATCGCTTTTCCCTCGTCCCTTCCAACCTTCATGATTATATCACGACAAAAGCCACCTTCGTGCATTATTAAAACGCAATTGCAATTAGAGGTTCTTAAGTTTTGCCTAAAAATAAAAAAATTAATTAACCCGGTTTTATAGTTGAAAATTAACGATTGACCATTTTTATCGATCGAGTTGTATGGAGTGGTAAATTACAATTTTGTGGTTCAGATTAGCTATATCAATCTCAATGATATTGTAGCGAACGTACAATACGGCGCGGTTTTCAACATTTTCTGACTTTCGAGCTTTCCCACGCGTAAATTATCAAAGTTAGATATATGCCGTCGCTGACGTTTTTTATAGGAAATTCAATTCTCTACAACATTGTTTATGTGAACTTTTGGTCTGTATAGCGTCGTTTAACCAGCGTTTGGACGGGAAGATAAAAATGCATTGATTTTCTTATTGTTTTTACTTTCCCATCCAAACGCTCGATAAAAAACGGTACCTAGACCAAAAGTTCACATAAACAATGTTGTAGAGAATTGAATTCTCCACAAAAAAGTCAGCAGCGGCATACATCTAACTTCGATCATTTATGCGTGGGAACGCTCGAAAGTCAGGAAACGTTAGAAACCGCGTACAATGTCATTTAACGTCACGACTGTTCATAGCATTGTCATTCGAAGCATTGCGCGTTCAGTATTTTGGCCCTTCTGAACATTGCTTATTGTTATCTTCGAGCCCCGCACCCATCAGTAATTTATCTTTTATCATATTTATGGGTTATCATGGTGATTGCCGTGATAATTGACGTATTAGTACGTTTCGTACGATTATCCTTATGAGATTGCAAGGACACGGCGAATCACCCTTATTTCGCGTTAGAGACGGTTACGATGGCGCTGATTACACGATATATGCGTATGTGTGTATGTGTGTGATGTGCATGCTGGTTTAGGAAAACGCGAGGGAAGAGCACGAGCAGCCGGATGGTGAATTCTGGTTGAGCTTGGCACTGTAGAATCCACCAGAAGCACGCTCGCTCCGTCGCTTCTCCGTGCAACGATATAAATTATGTACCAGGCTCCCGCGACCGTCGTCCTTAATGAAACTCAACGCTGTGCGCACGAGATTTCGCCCAACTGGGTGCACACCGTCGCTGCTTCCGGTTATCCACGTCTTGGCTCGGGACGCGTTCTGCGACGCGAAACAGCTTCGGGTGTAACCATTAGTGTCCTTACGAGATTATCCCGGGTCGGTAGAACCCCCCCGCAAAGACAAGTGGGGAATCACCACGAGCGTCAAATATTCTCTGTCTCTTCGTACAATTAACCATCTCGCGTCTCGTGAAACGTTTTAGCGTTGCGCGACGTTTTGCCTCGGGCTTCGGTGTAACGAATGACAGCACGTGAGCAATATTGCGCTTCGTATGGATTGCTGTATTAGCACGGGATATTGTGGTTTGAGTATGTTTACGGTTTTACAAGCAAGTAAAATCAATTTGATTGCATAAAGATTCAGGTTTATTTGCATTATCAATTTTTTATTGGTGATAGGGAATAGCACACTATTTTTCTTGTTTTTCATTCTTGCGAATTAATTTTTTTTTCGATTTTGTATTAAATCGAAAAATGTTTTTGAGAGGAAGGAACGGCTTCCATTTTCGTTACAATCGAGATGCACTGATTTTAAATAATTTTTTTCGAAGCATGCGCGAAAAAAATAATTAATCACAATAATTGAAACATATTGAATGATATTCTCGATGTAAATGAAATTAATTAATTTCAATAAATAATATATTCCTAGATACAAGTTTTCTATAAAAAAACGTGCAAAAAGTTTTGCAAATAAAACTCGATTTGATTGATATATTCGTAGAAATAAATGAAATGAGTTATCGCTGATGATTTTTTTATTCAAGATTTTAATTGGACGGATTCTCGACATTTTCGCAAAGTTGTGGAAAACTTTCGCGACGTGTTTACGTATATATTAGGCACGCCTTCGAAATTCACGATGGCGAAAGGAGCGAAGCTCGGGTACGCACAATCGAAACAATCTCACGATCCTCGACGTGCCAATTGTGGACCCCTGAACCGCGGTGACAATTCCATCATCATTGTATTCTGCAGTGGCACGTGAGACCGTTTGGAGATTAAATGCAAAACAAAGGTTTGAAAAAAATTTAAAGAAAAAAAACGTTTAAAAAAAAAAACACAAACAACAAAGATAATGGAGAATGAAAAGCTCGTGACGATAGATGGTGAGATGGGAGAGCAAGGAGAGAGAGAGAGAGTTCGGCGGTGCATGTGCTCGCAGCCGGGTCATTGGCGCTAATTTTTCCGGGCATCGATCGCGACCTCGAGTGCCACTCCACTTGTTCTCTCTCTCTCTCTCTATGTACTCGCGATGCTCTCGATGCTGCTCGAAGCTCTGCAGCAGTTATCCCCGGGCTATGTTGACGACATACACACACACACACACCCACACACATACACATACTCAAACACAACTGGTACGGAGCTTGAATTTTCTCGATTGTTGAAATTCCAAAAGACTCGTCCCACCCGCATTCTTCCATATGGCTCTCGCTATTTCGTTCTTCGTGAAACAATGAAAATCAAATGAAAAGAAAAAAATGTTGAATAAACAAGAACGAAGTTGTTCGAAATATTTTTTTGAAATATTTGAGATCAAAGATTCAGCGACGTGGTTCATGCAGTGAAGTTTCGGAATGGTCGAGCTCGCGAAGTAAACGTGAAAATATGCGAAACTTTTGGAGTTACATTGCGCCGGAAATTCTTGAGATTGTTGATTCAACGGGGAAAATGTCGGTGGGACGAAGTGGATCGGAACGCTCGACTCACCGGGCGAAAATTGTTTCGCGAATAAATTCCGAATAATCGACCGACGTGATTTATATATGATTATCATCATTGGTAGACATGTTTTTTTGATTCAATGTCGCGTTTAATTTGTAGAATCGATTAACTTAAATTTGTTTCTCAATGTATTCGTGGAATCAATGAAAATTACAAGGAAAAAAAATATGACACAAAATTGTGTACACCAGATTACATTGCCCTAAAGGTTACACAAGATTACCATTTTTTTTGGAAATTACTTATAATCCTCCATCGAGTTCGACCAAATGGAAAATACTACATTTAATCTGTGATAAATTGGACACAATTTTTTAAAGATTTCGGATCTCCATGACAGTATACATGAAACTTTTGGAAGATAACATGTGTTCCATGACGGATTACACAAAATTTTTCAAAGATTACATGCAATATTACAGGTTGAACGAAAACCATGATAACATCTATGTCTATATAATCACACTCTAAAAAATGGTGTACATCAGATTACATTGACCTAAAGATTACAAATGTTACGTAAGATCTCGCACAACATTTTTTTCAGATTACTCATCATCTGAAGAGCGTAGGAGATATACAACGATTACACAAAGAACACGAAAATGATTACTGAAAATGACTTTTCTCATGTACGACAGATTACACGATTGCATACTCCCTCGTGGCTTATTTCTAAACTTGACCCAGCATTGGATTATTATTTTTAAGTTGCATGACCTTGCACTAGTGAATGAAATTTCCATAATTTTCCATGATATCGAATAATCCAAACGGACTTGACCCTTTTGCATGTGATTTTTTTTTCCACTAGGTTCAAAGGAAATCAGATAGAATAAATAGTTCCAAGCACATCAAGATCCTCGTGGCATTTGGCTGAATATTCGTAGATTCGATTTTCAAGGCAAACGAGGCAAGATTAATTTTGTTTGGGGATCCAATTGGAGCACCTTTTGCACGAGACATAAATTTCTCGGGTACGCAAGGTAACAAAAATAAAAAATAAAAAAAAGAATGAAAAAAAGACAAAAAAAAAAAAATAAAAATAAAAAATAAATAGAGAAGAGGGAGGCATTAAGGAGGGAATAAAATCCCGTTGGTAGTAGGTGCTTGTAGTCGGAGCTCGAGAGGTGAGCGCTGCTTTTCACCTGAAACTTCAAAGACCATCCTCGAGCCTATTCCGCTTGAGAGTGCTGGAGTTCAATTTCCGTGGGTCTTCGCTTTTCATCTTTCGTGACATTCGTGAAAATGACGGGAATATGTGGAGAAAAACGAGAGGGAAAAAAAATTTAGGAAAAAAAAACGTTGAAGAAATAATTGAAAGCGAAATTTTTTTTTCAACTCGGTAATACGTAAAGCGTTGATTTATTTTGGCTCAAATTGAAATAGTTATCAGCATTGAGATACGAGCGAAGAGAAAGCCAAACGTGGGTAAAAACCTCACCAGTTGAGGACGAAAATGTAGATTCATAAATAATTGAGTTTGCCTTTCTTGTTTTCGTTACTAATGGCGAAACAAAAAATCGAATAAAAGTTTTTTCGTTGTTTTTCATTCGTCCCGAGAGGCCCGCCCGGGGGAGGGGGGATGAATCGTCCCTTCCGAAACTTGCACGATATTGAATCCCCTATAACTCGAAGATATACCATGACGAGCGATAAAAATAGCTTACGACCAAATTGCCAGGGCGAAGCCATTGTGGAAATTCATCGTTGTCGGTAGAAAAAAAAAAACCAGTTTCCGTCGTGAAAATTCATTTTCGGGCATAAATTATGCGTGGCAAAGAGAAACGAAAAAAAAAGAAAAAAATGACGGTGGAAAAGGTGAGGGAAGTGAAAGCGGAAGAAAAAGAAAAGGGCCGGTTGAGCTTGCGGGCGAGAAGGATTCCAACGAACATTTGTCAGCGGGTCTGTCGACTCGACTGTCTTTTTCTCTTTACTTCGCTTCTTCCTCGTCTTGTTCCCGCGTTTTTCCACGTCGAGAAAACGTGGATTGACGAAAAAAAAGTAAGGGGGATGCGACCCATATACGTGTGTGTGTGTGCATACATATATGTTATATATTATATAGATATGTGTGCGGAAGAAGAAAGACCGCGAGAAGGGACACGAGAAATTTTTCCGGAAAAGTTTAGTACGGAATAGCGACGTGGACGAGTAACGATCGGCAAAACTTTTCTGCCACTCGGTCGCGCGCGACTGGAATAATACGTACCCACGACGGACCGACAATGAGAGTGTCGCGCACGATCGAACTACCGTTATCTTCGCTACCTCGAAAATTCACGAAAGAACGAATAGTCACGGAAATTTCATTCCCGACGGTGTTATGGCTCATCGTCGATAAAATATTATCATATTTTTCGGTTTTTTCGCATCATGTATTATTATCACCATTATTAACTCTTCGAGATAGTTTGTATAGCTCTCTACACCAATTCGATCGAATAACCACTTGCCAATCATGATAATCGAACGCTATTTTCCATTGTGACCAAATGCAATTCTTTGTGCTCGCAATTCGTGAAAGTTCGACCAAACATTTGAATCGACAATATCGCTTTCTACATTTATCATAACGGTCAACATTTTATTACGACAAACGTTGGCCCGAAGAAAACTAAATTTCTACATTTTTTTTTCATTCATTTCGAGCTCAAAGAATTTCTGATTTACCAACTTTGTCTGATGGATTTTTGTGAATTTTTATTTTATTTGATATCACGGAATTTCTTGTTTTCAAAATACGCCCTTAGGATCAAATAATTAAAAAAAACACGTTGTATTAATTTGATACGAGTTTTCTTGTATCACGGTACACTCATTCGTTATTTTCACCAAATTAATTGTGCAAAAACATTTCGAGACAGTCACAGTGAGTATCACGAAAAACAAAACCTCCCAGTGTGAATTTAACCGACGTCTCAGTGGTAAAGTCAGTGCTCACACATCCTTGTTACCTCCTCATCCTTCATATTCGTCGCACCCCACGAAAACGAGACACTCACATTTTATTCGTTCATATTTTTTTGCAATTATTTTTTTTTCAGAATTTATTTATTTTTTATTTATTTTATTTTCATTCGTGGTCGTGGAAGTTTTATCACACTCGGTCGGGGCCCAAGTGGCCGATGTTACGAGTAGCTTGTGGAAGAAAGAGCCTCGTGCCTCAAGCCCCCCTGAGGCGGCGGAAAATGTCTCGGCCGTGGAGGGTTTCTCTCGCGTGCACAATGGGCGGTCGAGAGCACGTGTGTGTGTGTGTATGTGTGTGTGTTTGTGTGTGTGTTTCCCGAGCAGCGGACAGTCGTTGTCGCTTTGATGCGCGGGAAAAATTCTCGATTTTTATCTCTTATGTCCGGCTTTATCGGTCCCCGGACAGCCCTACAACTACGTTTTTACTTCTTTTCAGATTCTTCACGCTTGACTTGGATCTCGTCCCAACCCCCTTCCCCGCTTTCTTCTCACGAGTTGCACCATTTATGTGAAACTCGTTCGTCTGACCACAGCCGAGTCGTTCCACTGGTTCGACACTCCGGAGCCATTCGGGAAACGGTAAGTGAATTTATGTCATCGAAAAAGACACTCGCTACGACGCTAACCATGTCGAAATCAATCGACTACCATTTGTGCATGACCTTTTTCAATTTTTTTTTCGTTAATTGTTATTCTAATTATTACAAATTTCTTTCGAGAAATTATTTTTAAATGTTGTTCATGGAGTTTTGGCAATTACGACGAAATTTTTAATTGATACATTCTTGAGACTTTCATATTTAACTCCTGGTTCAAGTTTGAGAGAATCCTACATTACCGATATTTATAGATATATTTTTTTCTCTCTTATTTCTTTTGGGAATAATTTATATCGATCACACTTGGCTCCATCAATTCATTAAGAATCGATGGAACGAAATACCTTCAACGATTTTTATTCTTCCGAATGAAAATTGAATCGTGAAAATTTCTTTTTTTTTTCGGGCAGTGGCGAAAATTTGGTCAGTCAAGAATGCAGCAACAAAAATTCGGTCGCAATCGCCGAATCTTCAAAAACGACAATAATTGTTATATGTATATAAAATGACAATTATATCGAATTTTTGAGGAATTTTTTCTGTATTATTATTTTTTTTTCGAAAAACCATTTTTCATGGGCGAAATAGTAGTGACGATGAGTATCGAATGTATTTTGGTATCGGGCGGAGGGTTTGTGGTGTTGTTGGTGAAAAACGATACCCGAGAGCTCGGTTGTGTTGAGCATTAACCGGGTTTGGGGATAGGGCGCAGAGGAAAACTCGGCCACTCAAGCGCTCTGGAATCGAGGGTAGAATCACTAGGTCAGTCGGCACGACTACAACTCGATGGTATTTTCCGATAGGCATCTGCGGTTCTGATACCTACATGGGACGAACGATCAAATTCGGAAACTGTTTCCCCTTCCTACATATATATTCCGCCAATTTTCGTGTGACGACATTTTTATCCGTGCTTCCGACGATAGATCATAAAATCAACTGGATAAAATATTTTGTATCTCTCTCACTTTTATTAATGAAACCATTTTTACGATAATAATTCGGATTTTTTAAATTTCTTCGCGTAAAAATAAAAATGCAAATGATTTTACATTTTACGAATGAGAACATTTTAAAAAACAGTGCGATTTTACGACCGAAAAGGTTTGAAACTATTTTGGACCCAGAGATCGCCGTCGGAGCAAAGTGAAATAAATTAATTCTAAACCAGTGGAAGTATCTAATCCGGCGTCTGGGTTGAGTGGCCGAATATTCTATTCCATCGAGTCGGGAGGATAGTACGAGACTGCGAGAATTTCAATAAAATTCAACGGTCGACCCGCGGGGCCTCCCTCAGCCGCTAGCTCGCTCGGGGAAGCTCGGTATTCGTTCATGAAATTCATAGCAGCAGTGCACTATCCTTTTCAGCCTGGGCAACTCGCTCACGAGTTGACACTGGATATAATTGACTCGGTAAAATTCTCAACCCCGTTCACGAGGGAATATTCTCCACGAAATTTCACGAAATCGAGAATATAAAGAGAGAGAGAGAGACATAGGGACGGCTCTCTTTTTTTTTTTTCGTTTCATTTGCGTGCGAGAGAGGAAAGTTTGAGGTTCGAGCTGTGAGGGAGAGAAGTGCGAGCAATTGCAAGAAAGTTGGACGTCTTATGAAAACTCGTTGGGGGTTGTACGTGTATGAGTGTGGTCGTGCTACCACCACAGTTTTAATTATGCAAATGTTTTAACTGCCATTATGGCTAATTGGATTAGTTCGTTTAACGTAAAACTTTCGTGTCGCATTCGAAAGTTCGATGGAATCGCATTTTTGTGACTAATTGTAGTGCACGAACAGGCCAATGGAGTGTTCGACAGGTCGTTTTATGCCTTCGATCGCGGAATCGGGTCATATCGGTGGTTTGTGGGCAAAACCGAATAAGTCCATTGGGATTTGATTTTTTGTTTTTCATCCACAAGTTACGGACTATTCGAATTGTCCAGAATGCTACTATGAATAGTACCAGAAACTAAGGTAACCTGATAGTTATTATGTTTTTAATCGGTTTCTCCGCTGTGATTGAGCGTTGAAATGAAAAAAAAAAAAAAAAAAACATTTATTTTTTTTACAAACATTTATTTTAAAAAAACAAGTATTTTCAACTTCTTTCTCAAAATCATTTCGAATATTCCGAGTTTTCCTTTAATTACTATTTCATCTAACCCTCCTTTATTGACTATGGTTTAACAGTCAATGGTCATTGTCGTTCTTAAAGAAAAAAAAAAAGACTTCACACAATGAAACAAAAATTGCATAAAATTATGTTGTTATCATTTCACTCGCGTAGTTTTTTTTCTTTTTCAAATTATTCGGAATAATGTATGAGAAATGAAGAATAATCTATGAGAATGAAGTGGAAAAGAGAAAAAGGCAATGAGTCGAAAATGTATTCCGGAAAAGCATGGGGAGACATCGGGTAGGTCGTTCGCGGGTTGCAATAACGTTGATCGTACTCGGGCTATCGAATCGACGTGTTCGGCACAGTGGAACATCAGCGATTCGGAGGGATGTCGACGTAACGAGCTGGGAATCGAAACGACGTGACGTCTGTGACGGGTTTGGAAAAATATTTTTTCTACCGTGGAAAACATGTCGGGATGTGCGAATTGCGCATCAAGAGTGGAAGAGTTCGAAAGCGGTGTTGATTCAATACACTGTCACACTGTCACTGGATATCTTCGGGCTTTTTTTCCCGCTTTCATTCCCCTCCCCCCTCCCCCCAAACATTCACGGTGACTGCGTCGATTCCGTGACTCGTGAATTATTTTTTTTTTTTAATTTCTCTGCATCGATAAAAAATGGTGGAAAATATTGCGTTTCGACACCCTCCACCCCCTCCCCCAATCTCCCGCGGGTTCAGGTGAATCGTTGTATTCATAAAAAGCATGAATTTAAAATATGCATCCGAGCATCACGAGTCTCATATGCATGAACGTGGTATCTGCACATATGTGTAGAACACGTTGTGCGCATTGTTCGTAACGGCTGAAAGGATGTGCAGGATGGTGCTCTCGATAGAATAGAACCATGGCGAAGGAAGAAATCTGGATTTTTTTTTCCACGTTCGAGAAAAATCGCTACTGCCTAATAATGCAAACAGCATTGCGCACAAATCCGAATTGGGTTTTTGTTCGTGTTGTTTTTTTTTTCTTCTCTTTTCGTAAATAATAATCTGTTCGACCGTGTGATACGCTGGAAGTTCATAAGTGGAGTGATTCTGTGAATTTCTCCGCTTCTCTATAATTCACTGAATCGTGTATTATTTATTCGAGTTGAAATCTAATTCGGTCTGGCGTCATTTATCGATTAAGTAAATGTGCTTATTGCTATGTGATTCTTACGGATTATTTAAAAATAGCCATTCCGTTTTACTTCAAAAATATAATAATCAGAAAGAAAGACCCAAGTAAAAAAATTATGTATAGTCAATAAAATACAAAATATAGTCTATATATAAACTATACATGAAATTGGGCATATATAGACAATATATTGACTATATATAACCAATCCCATGTATATTTTATATATAGACTAAATATAATTTTTTTGCTTGCGGAAGAATAATATTTTTGTGGTAGTTTAATTCGATCATATACTTTATACCGAAAAAATTCGTTTTGCGACTACTGCGAAAATCGTACGAAAACAAAAACGCCGTGATACGTATAGAACATGAGAACGAACGTTGTGCCAAGCGGGGTGCAAAAACGACAGATAACTTTGTCTTCCATCCCCCCACGGTCAACGGACGACGAAATAAAAAAAAATAAGGGAAAAACGAATTTCGCATCGACCAAAGTGAGAATATTTCTCTCCACGTTTTTTTCGTCCTTTCTTCTTCTTCTTCATCGTCCAACGAATTTTCCGGACGACCTACACACAGGCGCGACCTACTAAATATTAATGCAAGTCAGGGTTGGGGGGGGGGAGGGGTGAAAGTACGATGGATATGTAGACGATGGAAAAACGCGTGAGAGGGTGACTTTGAAAAGGGGGCGCGAGAATCTCTGTATTAATTATACGATGCAAATCCGGAACAGATGGCTTATCCCTCGTTCTTATCGTCTTTACACAACGGTTATGGACAGAGTGAATGAAAAAGAAAAAAAAAGAACATCGGACAACGAAAATTTTTGGGCAAATTCAGCAGATGGAAATGAAGATGTACGACGGGAAGACGAATCCGCATAGTTTTATTCACGTTTCGTCGCACAAGCTTTCATATGTTTCATTTTACTCGCCTGTATTTTCCCCAATCCATGTAAGCCTGATAGAGATATCCCAGCAGAGCGAATTTGTCCTCTCGCTGACGAATGCTCTTCAACGCTCCGCGCCATTTGCGCACGGCTGCCTGTTGTTTGTGCGCACGGTACAACTTCAAACCCTGTTCGACCTGAAACGATTCGATTAATCAATTTACGACGATAATTCACTTTGGTACAAAGATTCAGCAAAAATTCGAATAACAAATTATCGATCAATTTAAAATAAACTATGATAAAATAAAATTATGAAGCACTTGATAATCGGTCTACTTGATAATCGGCTATTTATTCTCAAATATATTTAAATAATCGAGAATGGGCGAGATTTAAAATAAACGACGATAAAATGAAATGTTTAAAAAATTACGAAGCACTTGATAATCGGTCAATATATTTTTTCTCATCAATCTAATTTTTTCTATTAATTTCTAAATTAATTTAAATAATCGAGAATGTGCGAGATGGTTTTTACAAAAAAATTATTTCAAGTGAGGGCTTATTTGTGGAATTTTGAATAAAGGGAATCGACGATCACACGTAAAAAAAATTTCAATGAACATCGTTCAACGGTAGTTCATGTATTAGTAGTGCCCTTGCACTGTGTACCTCGCGGAGATTCCCGAGCCCTTTCCAAATGCTTCCCTGCAAGCTGCCGCACTCCATCGAACCCCAACAAAGCCGCTTCGCAATGCCAAAGGGCCAAAGGGAAAGGTTTCAAAGGGCGATGAGAGTACCTATTCGATTACAGCCACGACACGCAAATACACACGAAACTGAATTCCTACATCTACCGTTCATTGTTTCGAAACCTCTGTGACTCGGCGATGCACGAATATGCCCCACGGTTGACGCATTTTGCGCTCACACGGAAATACAATTCATTCCGTCGTAATTAAAAGCTCAATCGTATTAAACAACTGACGTCACAGAGACAAGGAATTCTTGTGTGTCACGTATAATCGGCAAGAACTAAATCCCCACGAACGAATATGCGTGGCATGTGATGTTTGTTGGTAAATAAAAGTACGAACGTTGCAGAGAAAGAGCTCGGGGAAAATTTTGCTTCGTCGGTGCGGTGATTAGGACGGATTAAGAGGGGTCCGGGAGGGGATGGGCGAGGAAACGATTTCGGTTCGTGTCATCTGTTACTCGGCTCTCGCATTTCGGATTTTCGTAAGCTCTTCAACTGCGATATACAAGCACCGATCTTCGAACTCCACGATGAACGTGTGGGATTACAATCGATTCTATTTCGATCTATACAAGGACGGAATCGTTTCTTTTATTCGGCCTTCATTTTTAAGCCATTGATAGCCAGAACTTGTTCTCCGTGCGAAAGCTTGCATGAAAGTCGGTCGTAGAAATTGAAACAAATATTTCATGGATGAGTCTTTAAAAAGCACACACACACACACACACACTATGATTTAGTTGGATATTTTTGGATAAAAGTGATTGACCAATCACGGTAAATAGACTGAGAAATAAATTAAAAATGCGGTTTGGTTTTTAAGGTTTCCAACCTTCTGAGGAAAAAAAAATCGGAACCCTTTGAAAATCACTTGTACGTCTGTCCGTCTGTCACATCTGATTTTTTCAAAAACTATGCGACGTAGAAACTTGAAATTTGGCATACTAATTTGGCATACGTCTCATTGACCCACATATTTTGCACTAGTTAACACTTAAAAATTATCATATGAAACTTGATGAGGGGGCGAATGAGGTACTCGAAACAAACAAATTTTACTTCATATATCATATGGAATATAATTTAAAAGAGCGTGTTATGTGGACTACACAAATATTCTTTCAATAATTTTGAACAGCATATTGAAGAAGGCATTCTGAAAAATATACGAAAATAGAACATTTCCCTCCACCTTCTTGTTTCCTGAACTATTGGTCCTGAACTTTTTGAAAAGTCAGGGAATATAACGTATCACTCAAAGTTTACCGTAAAACTATAACGGAAGTCCTAGGTCTTACAGATTTATAGAAATTAATTTCACAAACTCATTTCACTTGCGCTCGACTGCAAACAGCAGAATCGCGCGAGAAAGAGTGGTCCATGCAGATAGCCCCAATAACGCGAGAATATTTCGTCTACCTTTTGTTAATTTCTGTATGCCATATTGTTTCGAAAAACAAAAGACAAAAGAGGGTTAGAAAAAGGGGTATAAAAAGAAAATACAGTACGGAACTCTCAACGCGCTAGTTGAATTTGCACTCAACCAACTTTTCAAAATCACGAAGGACCGACTTGAAAATTAATAACAAAAATTCGCGATAGTCAATATCACTATCACGATTGTTATACCAAAGTTCCAAAATTAACGAACATTCCTCCCAATCGTTGGACCGATGGAATCATGTAAAACGTGTTTGATATCGCTATCAGAGGTCAAGAATCGTGAACTCGACGAAACACGAGAGGGGTTGCCGAAGATGGTATTCACGAACTATACGAGGGTCGAAGTTCGCAAGAGCCACGTTGCGAACTCGGGACCGGTCGAGCGTACAAACCCGAGGCTCGAAGTAATTGGAAGGTACGAAACCGTGAAACGCGAAGAGCGATACAATTATATGCCGATGTTTCCGTGTGTCACGGTTGAAAGCGCGAAAGGAACGAGACGAGACAACGTCGAGGAGGGGATAACGTTGCCCATTCTTCGATGAAAATTCATCGGGCGAGCGCGTCATCGTCACGCGACGCACGGAATAAAAATGGGCGAAAGAGGGTCGCGCCGGTACGTAGCTACGGGCGCGTGTAGCAACGTTCAAGGCGAGAGGGGTGGGTTTCAGGGCGCGAGAATGACGACGGAAGAGCGGCCGCGCGGTATGAGAAGGCCGTATCGATTTAACCCTGAACTTTGTGTTGTCCCGCGCCCGTTAAACCACGTGCCGTGACATAAAATAAATATGCAATGTTAAGGACCAACGTAGCTCGAAAAAGCCTTCGCGTAAAACCGGCACAGCGGGGTGCTTTACAAAGTCCGAACTACTACAACGCTTCACTCGAATTATCCTACAACCAGCGAGTCCTTCAATCCTCACGGTTTTTATTTTGCCGTCCGATCTTCGAGCCTCTCTATTTTAAATCGAGGACGAATCGTTACGCGAGTTGACCTTGAATGAAATAATAGATTTTATACGATTGAAATTCACGGATCAATTATTTCGAGCTCGAGTGTCGATCTTGGATTATAATTTCAATGATCAAACGAATGTTTATTCTTTCATTGATTTTACCTGTAGCGCGTCGAGGATTTTTATTATTCTAACCTTGAATGACTTTAATTGACTCACGAAGACAGAGGGTCACGTTTTCCGAAATTATATCATCATTATTCCTGCCCCCCCCCTCCCCGAAAAAATTCTTCATTTAGCCAAGAATTAGAAAAAAGTATTCGTGATTTATTCTTATTGTTCTGGATGCTCATAGTGTGGAGGTAACGGATCACGTCTACATTTCAAATTGAATTTTTGCTCGAGCCTCGCCCTATTTGTCGAGGACGTCGGTCGTTCTCGAGAAAATCCATTGACTATGCATATACATTATATACACATATACGTATACGTATATACAATATACATATAGGCTTGTGGCGCGTCGTCAACCTCGCCCAAGGCCACACGAGCCACTGAGAGGGTTGGCGAACACGCAGGCCTCCGTGGCTTCCACTCACGCGATTCTACTCAACCGGGTGCCCACCCGGGCCTGAAATTACACCGTTCGAACTATCCCCGAACCCTTCGGGGCTTTCCAGTCTTCCCTTTCGTCCC
Organism: Diplazon laetatorius; assembly: GCA_963662125.1. Taxonomy (NCBI): domain Eukaryota; kingdom Metazoa; phylum Arthropoda; class Insecta; order Hymenoptera; family Ichneumonidae; genus Diplazon; species Diplazon laetatorius. Next base: position 14,612,109 of record OY759152.1, read on the forward strand.
CTCACCCTCGTAGCCTTCGCCACCTCGCAATTCTTGGCCCGTCATCCCGCGTACCGACTATATCAGTTTATATCGTTCGGGGGATGGCTGGGGGTTGTCTATGCAGACGGGTCGAGAAGATGTGTCCCACTCGGCGCAAGGCCCTCTCGCGATCTTTCTTTCTATCGTCGCTTCAACCTCTCCGATCACGAGATTTTCGTGATATCCTAAACGAGAATCGATGGACCGAGGCCAGAAGTGGAGAGGGGGAGGGGTGGGGCGGGGGTTTCTTTTGACGGAAGGAAGGCCGAGCGATAAGTCTTCTCATTGATGAGGCACAAAGGCGATCCTTCTACTTTGAATTTCGATGGTCTCGCTTGAGCCGCCATTTTTATCAAGGATCCATCGATTTGTTTTTCAAAGCTGCATTTAAGTACCCTAGGAGGGGGTGTGCGTAGGCTGACGAGGTATGATGGCTGGGGAGGTCGGAAGGGGTCAAGGTTATCAATCGGGAAATACGATGGATGATGGTTGGGGTAAATGTGGAATAGATAGTGAAGTTTTTAAGCGATAATTCGATAATTGGTATCGTAAATTTGATCTGCTGTACGATTTTGATGAATTTGCAACAAGGGGCTTTCGGTCCATTGCGCAGATAGCTGCGCAGGTCATGCATAAGATGCGGTTATGACTTGCCACTTTGTATCGTTTATAGAGATTTGTAGAATCTCATGGTGAAGTACGTACATGGATTATCATTGGAAGGACATTTCTTAGAAGATTCGATGAACCTCATTTTCATATTTTTCACAAATTTCGTTCAAGATCGACAAGACGATGCATGGATTCATTACAGGAAACTGGAAAAAATTTCAAGATGCGAAAACGCCAGATAATGATAGATCATTAATAAAGAACCCTAAATAAAACCGCCCCATGACGATTCTCATGCGTCTCTCGATTCGATACACTTTTTCTTCGTGGAGATGAAATTCCGCCATTGCTGGATATGATATATATCTCACCGCGACTAAGAGAAAAAGTAACGAAAAAGTTGGGCGGGTGGGTGGAGTCGGAAAAAATGAAAGAAAAAAACAAAAAAAAATGGATATACATATATGTGTAGAGCCGCGTTCGTTTATCAATCGTGAGACCTATATGCGGGCAACAAAGCACGGGATTTTCGTATCTGCGAATGTCAGTCGCACGTGACAGCACCCCTAACTTTCCTATCTCCCATCCTCACCCGACACATTTTTTTTTTTACGCCCATCGGAGATGATTTATGGGGCGTCTATGTGGCAAAATCTAAGAAAGTGAAAGACGACGAGAAACGTCGAGAAGCCCAGTGAACCGCATGAGAAGTGTCCTGACGGAGAAACAATTTTTCAATAACCGGCTCAACGTTGAGACAAGACGATCGCTTCGAAAAAGTTACGGAAAATCGTAACTTTATTATATATATCTTATTACAATGGTAGGCGGGATATGAATGCTTTTACGTGATTTTCAAAGTTTAAAAAACAAAAGATTTTGAAAGTAATGAAAAAAGGGATTATTAAAAAAAAAATAGTCAAGACAAATTTGGAAAAAAAAAAAAATACAATCTTCACAATAGTTCTGGATAACTTTTCGGGTGGTTTTGCCTCGAATTCTCGACACTTTTCATCAAGAGTATCGCTCATTAGGATTTTTTATGCAGTTTTTCGAAAATGTACAATAGGAATAATTTTGAAAAATCCAGTCAAGTCAAATTCCAGGTTTTCGGCCAGAAGGATAGAAGCACTGCAATCCCACTTGGCGTATTTTGAGAGCTTGCGATGCTGGCTTGTTGTCAAACGAGCTTTCTGCTTGTTCGATAACGAGCTGTCAGACGAATTTTCAAATTGCCATGCCGCCTACATTAACAGAGCTCTATAATTATAAAGCGAGCACCAAATTAGCACCTATAAATCCTACAAAGCACCCAATTTGTTTACAGACTAAATCCATTTTCCGGGCTTTCGTTCGCTATCTTGTTAGAGGCATGGAAAAACGCATGAACCTCGGAAAATAGAGTGCGTGCGAGAAGGGTGGGAGAACGGTGGGGATGACGGGGGAAGGAAGGCTGGAAGAAATTTCTGCCGCAAAGTAGAACCACGTAGCCAACGAAATAGTCGATGCTTGCGAGAAAGGAGGGACTAAACCGTCAATTTTGCCAAAGTCGAAGAAGCATCCCGTACGTCCTGAACGTATATAACCTTTCGTTCCCCACAGTTCGGAGACAAGGGTCGGGGGTAAAAATGGTCGCTGTGGGATTTTGTCTCCGGGGGAGACGTGGCAAAGGGATTCCCAAACGGCCAAACAAGTTTTCTCAAATACGCAGAAGGTTTTTGACGGGATTGCCACAATAGCCGAACCAACCGAGGGTGTATTCTTATAGATATTTTTTTTCCTCTTCTAGTTTTCTCGTTTTACTCGTTTCACCTTGGTACTCCGGCGTTATGCGAGCGCAAGAAAATTGGCTACGTGACTTCAACTCGTGTTCGCACAGGTTTGTTTGGGCTTGTTGTATTTTGGTTTGTACAACATTGCAATTTTCGTAATGCGTATTACGTTGCATTTGCGAAATCGGGTGAACTCGGGCGTTCTTTAGCACACGTTCGATATTATCGTTTTGGTCGGCTTACGAAAGAGAGAGAGAGAGAGAGAGAGAGAGAGAGAGAGAGAAAGAGAGAAGGAGAGAAATAAATGATTCGCAGTTATTTCGACGATCGTCAATGGATTTTGGCTCGATAGTTTAACGATGTACAAATGTTTCCACGCTCAATTTGTTCGATAATGATGTTGTTTCCTCGAAGAAAATTTCCCAATGGGGCAATGAAACCCGCGTGTGCGAACGATGAAAATGTTATTTCGATCGAATAAGAGACACAGCCCGAGTGGCAAGGTGGGGGAGAAGAAAGAAAAGGCGAGTTGGAGAAGCCTCGAAGAAACGAGCTTTTTTTCGCTACTGTGTGTGGCTTCCGCCCCGAAGCCGCGAGGGTGGGGCCGTATTGTACTGTTGAAAAGCTCCAACTCTGCACGTTCATTATTCTTCTCGCGACTACCTGAAAGATTAGATAGCTGGAGCTGGAGAATAGATTGGAAAAACGGGAAAACAATGGTTGAAAGGATGGCGCGAGTGGGCGGACGCAATATCTGAAGGGATTTGGCGAAACTAAGGCGAGAAGATTGGTCGATGAAACGATCTAATACATAGTTGCAAGATGATCCTCCATTCTTATTCCTAGATGATGTTTTCAACAAAGACATCGAAACATATCAACGTTTTACCAAATATTTCTAATTATTTCGAGTGGACTACGTCATCGGTTTTTTTTTCGTTGTTTATTCACGGTGAAAAAATAATACGCAATAAAAATGATGAAAATAAAAAAAATATTTTTTTTCACTTGATTTTTGGTAGGAACAAAAAAATGATGTACAACGATAAACTTACACGTCTCCTGGCGAGCTGTTGGTCCAATCGATGCCGACAGCTGAGCAGACACTCCCAAAGGCTGGAACCGGAACGTCCGTTCTGATAATGCGTTCCACCGCTTCCATCGTGATTTCTGTAGTCCTCCTCGGCAAATTCGTAAACGTCGAGGGGATGACGTGACCCATCGGGACTCCCGAGCAAAGCGGTGGCCGACAGTTGATGACTGCCCGAACCTCTGAAATAACGAAAAAAATGATGATAATTCGAGTTGAACACGTGATACAGACGTGTAAATCAATCGTCTGGATTGCTGAGTTGGCAATTCTCATGGAATTTATCCGATCAATGGCCCGCTGGCTATTTCAATAACAATATAAATATAACGACACGCCGAGAATAATATAAAAAAGGAAAGGTGCGAAATTAATTTGTAAAAATAATAAAAAATTAATTTGAGTCAGTTTTATTGAAGAATCGGTTTGGCCCATGAGATTCGATATTTGAACGAAACAACTCACAAGTATGCGCACATGTGTGATGCGCGAAAACGAATAAAACGATTCATCGCAGCGAACTAGTAATAACGAGAGTCGAAGGCTGACTGGGAAGTTAAAAAGATCGAGTACCGTGTTTGCGCGCAATCGTAACTTATATCGGTCGTCCATAATATCGGAAAACTATACCGTTAGTCCTCGGAGCGGTCCCAGGGTCGCGTATAAATTTGTCGCTCTGGCGTTAGTGCGTGCATCATTTTATCCATATGTGTGTGTGTCTACATATATATATGTATATGGGATATTATCGAGAGGGGGAAGATGGGAGACGGCACAGGAAATACGGAGACAGAAGAAAACCGAACGAGCTTTCTTTTTACCGCTCTCGATCATGAGACCTCGTACATTTTTATCGTTTCGACAAAATCGTATTCGAGAACATTCAGACAATCATTTCCCGTCCCCCGAACATTTTTCTTTCACCCCAAACAGGTGTCCTTCGCAATATTTCACTCATAAATAATGTACATACGTTTCGTGTGTGTCACATGCGTTGTGGGAATATTAAAAAATTTGCAATTCATGAGAAGAAAAAAAATTATCATTCAGATATTATTTTCCATTAGGGGAAAGATTCCGTTTTTTTCCTGAAAAAAATCCTTTTTTTTTGTAAACCTTATTTTATTTTCTGAGGTGTTGAGAATAGACGTGTCATTCTTTAACTCAAAATTCGCAAAATTGACTAAGTTATGGTACATTTGCCCACTCGTCGTGGCAACTCTACTCGAAACTTTAAACACTTTTTTGTTTGCTTTAATTAGTGCACCGGATATTTAAAAAAAACCAGAGAACCCATCGATTTTGAATTTTTCACAGCACGAAGAGTACACATCCTCTCATCCGTTAACGATCAGAAAAACCAATACGTCATAGATTTTTTTTTAATGAAAAAAAAACTGAATTCGCCAAATTTTTCGTGGAAAATCAATCATTTGAGTTTGACAAATTACCATTTCATTCACGTCGCTAGATTTGTTGTTTTCGAAAGTTCACTTCATTAGCAGATTGAATATTCGATTTGATTGTTAAATTTATTTCCATAAATTTTCCGCTTGATATGTGCTTTTGGGTATTCCGGAGTTTCGGTTTGTTTGCCGTTTCTCGTTTGCATGAACGATGCGGTTTCGGACGTGCGGTTCCACGCGTGGAATCGACGTTTTCCGAATGTTCCTGCTTTCGATGCGTGTACGGAACTTACATTGGTTATCGATCAGGCTGACTCGACGAACTGTATTACCCGTCGACGCTACTGTGTGGCATCGGCAACGTAAAGCTTTGTACGTGGTTGTCGTTTCAATGGCTCGAGCCCCCATCGACGGACAGTCATATCTCGTTCCAGTGGAATGATCTCCCGGGCTAATACATCAAACTCTTTTCTTTCACGTTACAAACCTGTCACTCATTGTGTCAGCATTGTGTGTGTGTGTGTGTGCATTGTCATTCAACGTTTTCATACACAAAACCTGTCGTATCACACGTCACACAAATCGACTTTTAATCGTATTAAATTTACACGAATAGCATTCACGTTTTTTTCCCAAAAAAAAAACAACATTTTAATTGAAAAAATATATTTAACAATGCAAAAAATATATAAATCTTTTTATTCTACAAATACGAACATTTATTTTGAGTCTTAAATTATTCTGAAAGACAATTAGTCGCAAGACATAAATCAACGATTTTTTGTTTCACTAAAATATTTCAATTTCAATAAATGGGTTGTGACTTTTTTATATTTCTTCTAAAAACAAAAAAGTCGTAAATTTTTGTTTCGCTGAGAGTCGACATTTTTTTTTATGGTATTTCCAGAATGGTTTCGCCTCGTTGGCGCAGAGATTTGCCGGTTGTCGTGACTCTCGACGATGTCTCGCAAAATCGTCGTTCTCTCCAGCTGTTTTTTTCATTTTCTTTTTTTATCGTCGCAAGCGCATCACGGAAAAACAGTGCATAAATTACGCCGAATCCGTCCCTCGCTTCGGCAACTTCGCTCGGTGCTTTTCCCCGGCAACGTGGCCCACGACGGCATCTTTTCCTCCGGCTTCCCATATAACTTCACTTATCCGCACCGAAACTTCCCGCTCTCGCGTACCTTGCCTCCGCCATCGCAATGTTTTACCTCGCTACGACCGCTATCTTAATCACGTTACGACGGTCGACTTTTTAAATAACGCTCGTTCAACTGTCTGAACAAGATTCCTTCGTTACAAGAATCATTGGACACAAATACATTTCAAACAAGAAATATTTTCTTTCCATCATTATTATTATTATTAATTTTCTTTCAAGATATAATAATCCACTTTTATATTTTTATATTCTCGTCGATAATAAAATATCTTTGTTTTCATGAAAACAACAACAAAAAAAAAACATTTCAGCCATTAAAATACAAAAATTTTACTTCATTTTTTTTGTTTCAATTTTCCATCATTTCACTCTACTTCCGGTCTCTCATTAGACCGAACTCCATTAATATTTTCTTCGGAAAACGACGTATCGCACACATCACGTTCAACGAGAGAACGACAAAACAATGACGCAAAAGCTCCAGATGGAATACAATAGCCGTCGGTGGTGATTTTTTTTTGTCTATTCTTTTGGTCCAATGACCTTTCGTACAGTTGACCGTGATAATCGCGTGGCACAATTTTTTCGTTTTCCCAACCACTCATTGTTCCCATTTTTTGTTTGCACGAAGCCACGTCCTTTCAGAATTATCAAACTTTTCCCCGACGATCGGACTCCGCTCAAGAAATGACGAAAGCTCGCCTAGGTTTGAGGAAATGGAAGAAGTTGACTTCGCTCTTCCGTCCGGAAATTTGTGACGAAACTATTCTATGCTTGCAACCGAAGTTGCTGTCACTTTTTTTTTCTTTTCATTTGACCTATAGCGTCTGTGTTGTATGAACGACGACGATACACCGACGATGAAAGCAATGTGTCCGTGACAAAATCCGAGAAGCTTTTGTGCCGCTGCCAACGTACGGTCATAACCATTAAGGGGGATAGTTTGGTTCTCGCGATTTCGTCAATCGCTTCGTGACTTGGCTCGTTCTCCGCTATCTCCATCGCGTTTTCTAACGAACGTGGCCTCTAATCGCCCGTTTGCCTCGAGCTTTCGCGATTCAACGTATACAGTCTGCATCGCGAAAACGGAACGAGGTTTTATGGATCATACACAAAAAAAAAAAATCGTGATAAGCAAACTGCAGAAATCTCTATTGCAAAGGAGCTTGAACACCATTCGATTAATGATGTCTTTGGAGATTTTAAATACAATTAAAATAATCGAAAAATGTCTCGTCTATTTTTTTTTGCAAATAAATTTGATCATCGAAGAAATCGAAATATGTTTACATTTTTTTTTTCTGTGAAATTTCACATGAAATAATTTGGAAAAAAAATCCATGGTCGAATGGCGAATTTTGTAATATGACGATTTACAGTTGACGCGTAACGCAACTGGAATCACAACAAAATTGATACCCAAAGCTCGCGGATATAAAAGTGGGGATCGAGGCTGCGGAACGAGTACGAAACTTGAGGCAACAATGCGGCATGTATTTTGCTGACTCGCTTGAAACTCGAAGCACCGACAACGTATACATATACATATGTAGGTAAAAGCGACAGTGCATGTATGAAAGTAACGGAAAGACGCGATGCCCGAGTCGGGGCATCGCAGACCGGGACACATAGCGAATTGCAAATGCACGGTTCTCGCATTCAGAATTATCACGAATGCGCGACAATGTGGCCGGTGCAACGGCAGAGTCGATGCTCCACGTTGTCAAGTCCATAAATTAAAAAACAAAAAACAAAAAAAAACATAAATAAATAAAAATACCAAAAAAAGAAGAAAGCGAATGATAAAAATGTTATCCCGAATGAGGTTGCTCCGGTCACCGCGTATCAACGCCCGGAGAAATGAAAAGAAACTCGACGGCATGGGAAAAAAAAAATTGAACAAATCTGTCTGGAAACATAAATCGTGCGGTTTGCAAAGGGATGTAATAAAGACGTGCACGTGAGTCTGGATATTGTTCAAGCGCTTTGTGTATATATATATATATATGTATAAGGTTTTAGCTGTGATAGTGAAAAGGCTTCAGTAGCCATGTCGCTGGGACCGGAGATTTTCCATTTATTCAGGGTCGCCCGGAGGGCCGCGGGATCTCGTCTCCGCGGAGCCGTAACGAGTTAATTTCGTTGGGTCGCCGGTTCTCCGAGTATATTCCGTGGAAGGGTGCCTCGAGTTTTGGGGGGGGGGGGGGCTACATAGCCGTGAGCTCAACTCCACCGCCGCGATGAGGAGCGAGACCGAGCGGAATCCGAGAGAGCAACCCGCGTGTTTAATTATCTGAGATACTCTATACGCCACGATGACGCTCATTCCCAGCGAACTTTTCGCACGGCTGACAATTGTCACAGTGTGTCGGATGGATCCTTTTATATAAGCCCGGTTATAACCACCGTTGAGATAACTTTGAAATTTCGGTAGCTCAGTGAAATTCGTCGTTCCGCGAGACTGTGGATAACTTACCGACTGATGTTAAGCATTTTGTTTTGGGTTCGAATGTTCCCCCGCTGCGCGAGAGGTGCATGAAGATGATTGGGGACCGAGTGGAGAGGCGTGACCAGGCGCTCGGAGAGGGGGACTCGTGGGACCAATCAGGGACTAGCGGCAGTGGGGACGCGCGTCGGTGATTGGCGATCGTGAGAGAAGTGGGGCAGTGGGACCGGGTGGGGTTAGGAGGAACATTCAGAAGTCAAGAAATTCGAGAGTCCACTGTAGGAACTGAACTGAGTTTGATTCCCGGCACTTATTAATGTCTTTGAAAGCAAAAAGCCAAACAGTTTGAACATTATGTTACTTTAGTTGGATCGACGGGTTTCACAACCGCATTGGTCGCATTGCGGGTAGGACAAGTGAAACAAGAGGCAGAAATACGTATATCCAGTTCACCCGAGGTTTTAGGTAAAGGATTGGAGACGCGGCATTGGTGGAAGGTATCCCACCTAGATATTCCCAACTACATCTCTCGCCCGCGCCTTATTCGACCGCATCTGCACTACCTTGTCTCTCGCGTACCAGTGACCTACGAGAATGTGTTTTATACATATATGTATGTACGGTGCAGTTTGCAAACTCGAACCCCCGGGACGGTAGCCAAGACCCAGAAGCATATCCACCACGACTCGTTCTTTATTATCTCGCGCGTCTGGCTCATGCTCTCGTCGTCGGTGGCTTCCGTCCTGGCGTGAATTCTCGCTACCCCACAACAGAGTCAGCTGGTGTGTATAGCTCGGAGGGCTCGGCACGACTGGACGGCGAAGCACGGTGCGCAACCCTCACGCCCCGAGGCCGAGGTCGCATCTCGGGTCAACCGGAATGCGGTTAACGGTAATCTCGGACTTGTTTGGATGACTACCGAGAGACCTTCGATCCTACGGACCTTGAGTAACTCAATCGTCAAAAACGATTATTTTTTTAACTTGCCCGGCATTTAATTGAGACGAGATGGTATCGTTTACCATCAACCTCTTGAAGACCGTATCTCATTTGACTACTATTGTAAATGCGAGGGTTTGGATGTTTGTCACTCAATCATGCCTCAAGGGTTAAACGCATTTGGAAAGAAAACGTTGTGGATAGAGAGTTCATATCCTGGAAGAACGGAAAGGATACTTTTTATTCAGAAAAGAAAATCATAGTTCCTTGGGAAAGAAAAATTAATATTAGTAAAACCAATTTTTTGGCTGTAGGTTTGATTTCTTTTCAAGTCTGAGCGTCGAGACTGATTTTGATGAAACTTAAAGGGTATTTTCAGGGTGATCCAAATCGGAATTTAGGATACTCAGAGTTTGGATTTTTCGGGGGTGGGGATCTTTAAGGCTGTGCTATTTATTTCCGTCGAATTCGGGTAAAACTCATTTCACTTAAAGATCTTCATAACAGAAGACTTATTTAAAAAATTTTCATGGAAAAATATTCATTCAAATATTTATGGAAGGGTTTGACAAAGTTGGCAGTAGCCAAAGGAAACTATATTATAATTAATAACGTTTTGCATTGACTTCAAACTATGTGTTAAAAGAAATTGTAATTGATATAGATTATACCGAGGAATGGATCTATAGGGTTGTCCAGCGAACTACCCCGTAGTTATTATTCTCGTTCCACGTCAAACATGAACAATGATTCGATTATTATATCGAAATAAAAATACCTCATAGCAATTTTTCTTCAATTTGGGAGTTAAAAAAAGTAGCCATGATGAAGAAGAATTTTTTTTTTCCTTTCATCCGAACGTAACAATATCGTGCAGGTCGTATTGAATGTAATATGCCATCAATCTGTGGGATGGATATCGAAGAAAAGAAAATTGACAATCGAGCTCCGATAGCCGGGCAAATTAATTTGCCCGGTGAACAACAAAGAAGAGGTTATTGCAACGGGATTTGAAGAAGCCAGGATATTTTGTACTTGCCCGAGGTAATCCCTGGACGCGATGGACTCCCATGACATGGCTGAGGCTCTTCTGTCGCGTTCCTTATTTCTCTCGGCGAGAACACGGTGATGGTGATTCTCGTCGGGATCTTCGTCGTCGTAATAATCGTGGTAGCTGCTGATGCCACGTCTCTCACGTCGTTCCTCCTTCTTCGCTTCTCTGCTCGTCGCCTTGTCCTCGTCTTCGGGCTTCCAACGCCAGTCTCATCTCTCTCCAACGCCAGATGCACCATTATCCCGCCCGCCCACACCCCCGCACCTGCACGCCACGCTTAAGCAGTACATAACAGTCGCGCACTTGTGCGCTTTTTTACGTTTATTATTTTTAGTAATTTATTTTTAAATATTTATTTTTAATTGATTGTTTTGAAAAAAAAAAAATTATTATTTATTATTTTTTCACGCGATAACTTTTTGTCCGACACTACACAGTTTTGCACTCGTTTGTGCTTTGCAGGACGGCCAATGGAAAGTCAATGGATTTTTTTTTCTTTTTTTTCTCTGATAGCGATTATTATTTGTCCGTGTAATTACGATGCACTTGTCTGTCGCCGATGAGTTTGAACTTCGTTAGGCAATCCGACGATTCATCTGATTCTCATTTAGCTTTGAATTATATGTTTCCTACAAAATTGTGAAAAATTTTAAGTTATCGATGATAATCACAAACTGTCGAAATGAGGGTCAATTTAGTTGTATTTGTTGAACGTGTTTGTTGGCTAATTGGCGTGTTCTGTTGATTTTGGTCATTGGGTTTTTAATGAGATTCTGTTATACCTCCGAGTACCGTTTTTTAATAACGAACGTTTCAACTGTTGGTGAAGGAATAATTGAGTTGTGAATCCTTTTGGAAGCTGCGGTAGTTTAAAATCTATATTTGTTTGTTTATTCTTTGAAAATATGTATTTTTCGTTCGTTCGTTCGGGGAAGCTTGATAATGAGCTTCCTGTGTACTTCATGGTCGACATATTGACAGTGTACACGGTGGCTCTGCCATCGATGCTATTTCATTTGAATATCAATTAATACATTTCGAATGGTGACTAATATATATATATTTTTTTTATTTAATCAATTTTTAAGAACTTGGGTTATTTTTATTTCAATTCGAATCTAGCTTCCGGCTACGGAGCTTCATTCTCGTGGACTGAGAATCGATAATGAGACTTCTTTGTCAACGAGACCGACGCGGACGAGGTCTGAGAAATCGTTTCGAATCCCATGAATCATTGAGACATTCAATCGTGCGAAAAATTAGAAATTCATTGTTATCTCGTTTAAGGACTCTGATTTTGCAGTCTGTGGAACGCAAAGTGGATTTAAAAAACTGAGGTTTCGTTTTTTTTTTCCGTTCTTCATCCTGGACTGTTGAATTCTTGTGATAATCTATATCAACGAACGTGAAATCAAATTTTAAAGTCGGCAAATTGTGAGTTTGGACTCTCGTCTGTGTGTCCCGGAGTACTTTCGAGTCTTCGGCGCGACTCGCAGTTCAAAGGATCGATATTATCGGTTTTCTATTTCCGGTCGAGCGAGACGAGCGACCGTCGTTTATAGTACTAGGAGTGCTAGTATTGGTAGCAGTCGTGGCAGCTTATTCTCTTGACGCTTGCGATGCGACGAAGCGCGCGCTCGAGCGTCAGAAGCAGCAGCATTGTGACAGGCCTATCTGCACGCGTATCGAATACCGATCTAGCGATATTTTCGTACGAGCATAATAATCAATTACAATTTATCTATGATTTTGTTTTCACGGTTTAAAATCAATAATGCGTGTCCACCTTGTTATAATAATTTAATAACCAAGATTGATTCACTTTGACCCGACGAAACTGTTTTACCGACGCATAAAATATAATATTTGAAAGCTCGTTTCGTCATCATCGGTTCACAAAGCTCATTTCGATCAGATTTTTTTTCATTTTATTCCCAACAATTTTCAGTACACTTTGCATGAGAAAAATAATATGCAAAAAAAAAATACTAAGAAAGGATGATAAAAAGGAAGTTATATTTCGTTCCGCTCTTTTTTTCAAACCTTTACATTCGACTTACACGGTCATACGTGCCGAAGACGATCCTCGGAGAATCGTCCGGAAGAATTTTCCAATAATATCGAAATGATCCCCCCCCCCCTCCGGTTTTCGCGGTACGAGCCCCTCGACAATCCTTTTCCGATACATCTCATTCATACCGTCGTTTAGCCGGATCGTCTACCATCATCCCTCCCCCCCTCTCACAACTATACATGAGAGTTTTCGCACCAAATTCGCTGGGCTGTCGTTTCCATTGCATGGACAATTTTTCCATTTTCAGTTTTATTATCGTTATTGATATTGAAACAAACTTTGAAACAATTTCGATGAGAAAATTTGTTCATCGAAATATTGTATTTTATTTGTTCACCAATTGAGAAAACAGTCGAATGAAAAATCTTCGAAACAAAATTAAATTGAAATAATCGAAAAAAATGTCATTCAAATGGAATATTTTAATTCCTCGGTGGCACAGGTTGATGATGGGGCAGAGATTTGAAATAGGGTTCAAATTTTTCAGTTACCCATATTGAATTGTTCCAGAGGTTGAGAGCATTCAAAATCCAAAATGGTCTATTTAAGGAACTATTTATCATTGAATTATATTCTGATACATGTAGTTATATCGGTGCTGGCTAGTTTGAATTGGTTAAACAAATCGGATGAGATTATGAGTCGATAAAAAATGCCGAACGAATATTTTATGATATATATATTTCTTTCTTTGATAGGCATGAAATGTTTCTTGTAATAAATCGTGGTTGAAATATTTTACGATGATAACACGAGGTTCGACGGTTTTGCGTAATTAATTCTCAATCCTCTCAGTCAAAAACCACAATATAATCTTCAAATGAAGAATATATATGTATATATATACGCACAACAAAATAAAACAAAATTGTAATCTTCCTTAATTAATTTCGTTGTTTCACGACTCGGTAAACTTTTCCACCCCTCGAGCGCGAATTATACTCTGCTCTGTGGGCAACAAGCCTCCCCCGTTTTTTTTCTTCTTCTTTCTCTTTCCGTTACTTTCGGTCCTTGTCCCGCGCATCGTTGGCAATTACACGCCTATCCACTTTTCTGTTTCCTCTTCGGAGCATGGTGAAGCTATACGCGGTAGCGGTGAAATAAAAGTAAGTCTTATACATAATATATATATATATGTGTTTGTGTTGTGTGTATATATGTATGAACAAAGTTCACTCCCCGTAAATTTGTCCTCCTGTATCCATTCCATGTGACATACAACAAAGTCCTGCGAGATTTTTGGTCCAAAAACCTCTTGTTTCACTGACCGTTACACCATAACGCTAATTCCATTGGAGAGAATGGGGCGAAGGGTGTTGGCTGTTCGGTTCTGTAACTCTATCAGGGTCAACCCAGTCTGACGGGGGTTTTGAGTGCCACCGTAATCCTCGTTTTTTTATGTTTCGACCCCCACGGCCCATGAGCTTTTAAGGGTGTTGCCGCATCGAGGGCGTGAGGCTTGTTATGTCGGTCAAAACGTTAATTTTTACACTTTTTTATGCCCAAGCAATTTTTCACTCGCGGATCTCGAGAGGATTTTTAACTCGCAATTTAACAAAATCTTTTTTTTTTTTTATATAAGCGAGCCATTGCGTTTCGCACCTATATTCATAGCCGAATTATTAACCATCATTGTCCTGGAAAATTCTAAAGGTTTTTCACGAAAATTTGTGAATGGATAATACAGAATATTTTATTACGGAATAGTTTGTATCGAATCGACGTATTCCACAGTTACTGAGACTAATAAATAAATAAAAATTGTTTTTTTGCCAACAAAAATATGAGCGAAAATTTTCAAGGAGAAGATAAGATAATTTGCCAAAAAAAAAACAGATCTTCAGAGGTAAATAACATTTTTAGTACCATCAGCTTCATTTTCGCTTCCTCCATTGAGGAACCTCAATTTTACGGTCGATCTGGTGCTTCGTTGCATCCATGATACTTTTCCCGGTAAAGCCCACTCGTGAACAGTGCAACAGACAATAAAGATATTTCACTCCATTTCACCACATGTCACCGACGAATTTTTTTTTGCCGGCCAATGATGGATAATTAAATGCGCGTATGTAGGTACGCGATAATTGAATTTTTCAATTTCCACCGGAGCTCGGATACGAGGTACCCGTCGATAAGAGACGAGGGGGAAGCGTTCGTATATGGTACTCGGCCAATTACCCGTTCCTGCGAGAAGGCATACGTTATTGCACGAGGGCCGATACTAATTTTCGTGGGAAGCTCGTTTCGGACCGAGCATGTCTCTATAGGACGATACCCGTATCATCAAAAAACTTGGCCGGGCGCTCGAGTGGCTATCCCTTTTCTAGGCCTTCAAAAGCTTTTTCACATAGTTTCAAAAAAATATATATATATAGTGACACAGAGGAAAAGAGCGGGAGGTGATGTTTTTCCTTGTGCATGGCTCAGGAGGTAACATTCGCCCCTCGCTCGTTATAAAATGACGGTAATAATTAATACACGTACTTACTCCCTCGCTCCCTTTTTGTTATTTTTGAAAAATTATCATAGCTTTCTGCATAAATTAGGAAGAAAGAAAGGATAAAAACAAAGGCTACTTATGAATAGGCAATTTTGCACTTTTCTCTAAATCCTACGATAACATTGTTGGAGCGTTATTGTGTCATAAATTAGACTATAGGAATATCCATGACGTAGTGTTTGTGAAGCTCGTTATTTAAAAATTTCCGACAATAGCTTCGATCTGTTTTTAATTGTCATTTGCGACGAAAAATGTTTTTCGTGTCCTTGAATGTTTTTATTTTTCAACCGAAACGGCAGAAAGGGTCATCAGGGAAAGGTCCCCGATACGTGATTTATCTCCCGTATATTCTCTCGAGTTTTAGCACGTCAGCCTCTGTGTCAAACGACGACGTTCACTTTTGTTTTTTCGCCGTTCAAATTAAACGAGAAACTTTCAAACGCGCTTAAGCCAACTTCAGGTGCTCGTCTCGCCCGCCCTTTCCTTCTCTCTCTCTCTCTCTTTCTCTCTCTCTCTCTCTATCTGGCCCCTCAACAGCCCTTTGTTCTCCCCATTGCCAAAACACGGTGACACACTGGCACACCTTCTTAACCTCTGAACCATTGCTGAATAATGAAGATTAAAATTCACCCCCACCACCCCCGCAAATAAGATGATCAATCGATCGAACAAAACTTCACTGATCAACGAGTTGAAAACACGATCTGCTGAATAAAAATAATGTCTAATTACGCAATGTAATCCCATGACGTAAACAGCATCCCATGTTATCTTTCGCTATCCAATAAATCGAGAAAAAATCCTGAAAAAAAAATATTTCGTTCTCTCGCGACTTTGCGTAAATATCTGATTCACGATTAGACATTAAATTCAATAATCCAACAAATTCGACAAATTTACACACGAAGTTGTCGTCCTCTTCGTCTGGAATAGTTATCCGTCTGATAATCCTGGCAGCTTCTGTCGTTCCACCAATCGGGTTGTCTCACATTGATAATAAACAATCTTTATTACTTTTTGTTTATTCGATTGTTTTAATAAAAATTATTATTTTAGCACGTAATTGCGAGTATTGTATGGATAAGTGAAGATGAATGGGAATGGGGTGGCTGATGATGGTGAGATAACGAAGAAACAACGAAAAATGATGGAGATCGGGCGTGTGGGGGTTGTTCGATGGAATGAACGGCGAATTAAAAAGGAAATTTTGCGAATTCGCGGAGCCGCGAGTGTCTACCGACGATGGTCGGGGCAGAACTGTCGCGCCCGAGCCGCAGCAGCCCGCAACACACGACCCTCAACCCTCCGACCGACTCCCCCTTGATTTTCCGTCCTCCTTCAGCGCTATTGGGGGATGATGGTGTTGGGGTAGCTGCTGCTGGTGCTGCTGCTGCTCCCGCTGCTGCTGCTGTTCTGGCCACCCCACCACCCAGACAGCGCTTGCTCTCTCACTCCATCGAGCTTCACCTACATCTCGTTATCCACCCCCGGCCACTATCGGCAAACTTCTTAAGCCGTGAAAGGTGTGTCGAAACACATACTGCTAGCCGGGCCACCACCACTGCTATTTCTGCCGGATCCCGACCATGTCATGTGTCACACCATCGACGTTACATCGCCTTCCGTCATTACCACTTGCACATCAAAAACATTTCTTTCATTTACACGACTCACAAATAATTATATTTCAAACAGATTTTTGTATTAAAAAAAAAAATTGAAAAAAATACTGTTTAAAATTATGATATTTGTGAATAATCGCAGAATTTACGATAAATCGAAACATTGAAATAATAATCACCATTGAATATTTGGATTACATCGAATATTCAAGTAGAATTGAATCCCATTTACACGACTGATGATTGTATATTAAGCAGATTTTTGTCATTTAAAAAAAAATCGTTAAAAATACTACGTTGAATTATTATATATGATTTTCATTTGTGAAAAAACATGGAATTTACAAAACGTCGAGACATTGAAATAATAATTACGATTAAATGTCTGAATAATATCGAATACTAATAAAGACAAAAATTGGGTTTTCATAACATTGTGTTACCATCCCAAGTAAAAAGATTATACATAGTCTACATATATATAGTCTATCCATAGACCCAATTCCACATATGCAGTTCATATACAATTTTTTTAATCGTGATCATTATCTTCAATCAGGAATTTCGTACTAAAACAAAAATACTACTCAAACAATCCCACCACAAAAAAAATTTACGCGTGCGATATAATTTTTTTTTACGATCAAACGTGACGAACATAAATTCGATTCGGTCTCTTTATCGCGGTTGAGGCAGTGAACGAAGCATTTGCCAGCTTATCATCGTGATAGAAAAATATCTTGTAGCCTTTTGGATATCGACACTTTCGCGAGTTATTTTTTATTTTTTTTATTTTTTCAATTTTTTTTTCTTCGCGCTCTCATCTCCATCGAACTCGCGTTCGCGTGGATCCTGTCGTTGACGTTATCGTCGTCATTCGCTTTTCACTTCGATAAAAGCTATCGGATCGGTCGATGGGGGGGGGGCGGATGGGGTGGGCATTGCAGAGGGAGAGAGAGAGATCGAGTCGGGGGTGAAAAAGAGACGCGGACGAAGACGACTACGACGACCGTGCGATATAAGGACCGAAGCAGAGTGTACGATGATAAGGAGGTTACGGTACGACGAATGATTGGAGAATGAGAGAGCGAAAAAGAGGTGACGGTTGCACACACCATCGTCCTTCACGGGGTGTCTTGTCCTCAGTCGAACGAGTTCTACTATCCTCCTCGAAGCGCGTCAACTACTTCTATCGCACCGTCTTCCTTTACACGTAATCTCTCCCGTCTCTCTTTCGTCGTCGATCCTTCGATCGCTCGTTGAAATAAGAGGTTCCCGGGCACTGGCTGAACAACTTAGTGTGTTATTTCACCGTGAATCGTACACTTCGAGGTTGTCTTTGATTTTTCGGATAAAATGATTCGGCACGATGAACGAAGATTAAAGGTCGAATTAATAAAACTGAATATATCAATTACATTCGTTTCATTTATTACGTATTTGTCTATTGTGTACTGATCGTATACAATAGACAAATCGAACAATTTGATTAAAACATATTTTTTTGGTGGCAATAATTTCTTTATTAATCAATTCTGTTTCGCCTGTCAAACATCATTCGAACGATTCAACAAGCACTCACATTTTATAATTTCGCAAATGAATTTTTTTCAAGATTTCAGTAAATTCTCCATCACAATAGTACCGATAATAAAAATGTTTCATTCGCTCAGTATCTTTCATTGAAAAATGAAAATGGAATATATTATATATTAGATAGCTCATACATCTATATTAGATAGCTCATGAGGATTGAAGAATAATTTGTAAATTTTAAATGAAGAAAATAAAATTCGGTGTATCATTGGATTTTCGAATTTTCATCGATTCCAGCAGTTTTTACCGAGAACCCAACGTGAATTTGACATATGTTATGTGACATTTTCTCAGCTCTCTGAAAAAAATATTGAGAAAAAAAATTCAAACATGTGCAATGCCTTAAAAATAGCTTTTTATGATTAAAGCTCGTTTCTAAGAGCTTTTAGTTAGGCCAAACTAAAAAAGGGTGCAAAGTAGAACCTTGCACATTGCTTCCTCATAGTTTTGTACCGTTTTTAAATTATTGAGATGTCAAGTAGAACCTTGTGTCGATCAATTTTGGCTTCCTCATAGAGGAAGCTTTGGCAAATGTGTAAGAAGATAATTCATGTGAAATTTGAAAAATTATAATTCGCATAAAATCTGAACTCCTTGTTAGATTTTATCCAAATTCAATAGGAAATCCCTTTGGATGATAGTGCAACTTCGTACTAAATTTCAGCCGGATATCTAGATAATTATGGAAGCTAGAGCACTTACATTGAATTTTGGAAAAATTTCAAAACGCCTTAAAATCTGAACGTCTTGTTGGATTTTGTCCAAATTCAATACGAAACCTCTTTCGATGGTAGTGCAACTGCGTACTGAATTCCAGCCAGATATCTCAAAAATTATGGAAGCTAGAGCAGTTACATTGATTTTTGGAAAAATTTCAAAACGCCATAAAATATGAATGGCTTGATGGATTTCGCCCAAATTCAATCGGGTTCCTCTTTGGATAATTGCGCAACTTCGTACCAAATTTAAGTCCGATATCTCAAAAATTGCTCCAGTTAGAGTGTAAAGATCGTTTTTTTCACATTAAAAAACGCTTTAAAAGTAAAGCAATGCGTGGATTTTTTCCAAATTCGGTATCGAGCATCTCCCTGTACTCGTACAACATTATACTGAATTTGAGCTCGATATCTTTAAAATTGTGGGAGCTAGAGACCAAAAATAATTTTTTGAATTTTGAAAAAATGATGTGAAAACAAAATAACTTGATAGATTTTTCCAAAAATTAAATTGTGCTATGCGCCGTGAACCCTTCACATGTGTGACAAATTTCAGCTTGATATCTCGAGCCGTTCTCAAGTTGTGAGCGGTCAACCATGACTACACACACACACACACACACACACACACACACACACACACATACATACATCCGGACATTTTTTCTAAATGTGTTTTTTAGGTGTTTTGAGACATACTGAACACGTTTTCATGAACATCTCGAAAAAAAAAAATTTCACGAAAACAAAGCTTCCTCTATGAGGAAGCAAAATCTATATTTTTTCGGAAAGTTGAGATAATTTCACACAGAAATGCACTCTAAGTGTAATTTTTATTTCGCGATAAAATACTTTGAAAGAAATTAAATTGAAAAAAAAAGAAAAACGGAAATGTCACGAAATGGCCATAATTACTACAGCCAAAATAATGAAGGAAAAAATTTAAATAAATTCATGTACATACAGGCCATCAAGGACTACATCCTAAAAAAAAATGAAAAGATTCTGAGGGGAGGGCATCCAAACCGATGCCCATATTTGGTAGAATGGTCCATATATATATTTCATGTATCGCTGATCAAGTCCGATTCTGTCCAAACGATCGTTTGCAGTATCGTTTGCATCTGATGACGTAAAACAATTCGATGAACAAATGTGTGTCGAGAACGAGTCGTTCACAGTTTAACCAAACGATTTCCACGAACATTATTTCGGTTAGCTACGACCGATTTTACCGGCAGTTACCGAGCTTATGCGGTCGAACAAATTATCCGAGAGAAATGCGCGCGCCCGACGTACCACCATTACGTCGGGCGACACGACGTCGACGAGTGAAAATTCAAAGTAATCGTGTGTATGTGTGTGTGGGTGTTTTCTCGGTCGAAGTGCAGGACGGCCCCGGTCGGGTGATACCGGGCAAAAGTGCGGGCGTTTCGTCGGCGAGTACACGGCAAGCAAACCGACGTTCACGCTCGAAAGCTTTCCGACGCACCTGTGATGCACTCAATCATGATTATGCAGTCTGGATTCGTGGCCGAGAGGTCCTCTCCCACCCGTTTTCCCAACCCCCTCTCTCCCGCGTTCCATCTCGATCTTCATCATCGGTCTCCGGCATCTCGCCCATCCTGCCGCAATCGTCGCTTCCTGAAAGCTTGATACTCCAATCCTTCGCCACTCGCACTCGCACGGCGAACCCTCGTCCCCGTCGCCACGCGTTGAATCATTCAATTCGCTCGCTAAATCGCTCTCTTGTCTCCGGTCGAGGGATCGCAAAAGCTTTCCCACATCAATTTCGACCGGACGAGATTCTTTCGAACGTTGCACGAAAATTTTACACATTTTTTTTCAGGCTACCACTTTTTTTTTTGGTGTTTAATTTTTTGGTGCGTGCCAGGTTTGTTCATTTATCTCAAGAGAAATGTAATTTTTAGAGACATTCGGTTATAGTTATTGTCGACTTTGAATGTTAATTTTATTGATTATTGAGAAATATTGTTTTTCACGATTATTCAGCATTTATGAGAGTTTATAGTAAATCTTCTGTAAGCTGAATTTTATTTCGTCAGATCGATCCGTTTTTATTTTTCCTTCCAACAGTTTGATAGTCCAATAAGTTTGTCGAAATAGAAGAAAAAGTAGTTTCACCATAAGAAATATAATTATATTATTTTTTTATGGTAAAACTACTTTTTTTTTAACTTCGACAAACTCGTTGGACTGGGTTCCTGGAAATATTCTATATAATAGAATATTTCCAGGAATTAATTAGAATAATTAATTCCTGGTAATATTCATAAAATAAATAAATTAAACAGTAATTAAAAAAAACAATAATTAAACCTTTTTCTCTTTCTACAAATCAGAGATTCCAATCATCAAAAGTATATTGACAGATGATAAAGATGCATATCCGTTCGACCAACATAATTACCGACACATATATATTCATAATGATACCGATCTGAATGTGAAAAAAGAAAGAAAAAAAAAAGTTTGGTATGACCACCATAAAAGTGGGCGAGGCATTGGCCTCCCATGACCTTTCGGGTTTGGCAGAGAGACGTTGGGTAGTGGAAGAGGTTGTACCGGGGTGCGGGGTGTTGCCGGTGGATGGATATCCCAGCGAGTCGAATTCTGAAAGGAGCGCGAAGCAAGGGCGCGAAGCGAAAACGAGAAAGGAAGCGAGAGACAGAGAGATCCCGGGCGCGGGAGAGAAAGAGAGAGTGAGAGTGAGAGGGTATGAGAGAAAGAACGGGCGAGAGGACGCGAAGCAGAGTCGTGGAGCGCCGTCGTAGAGTGACCCGTTTTCCGTCTCGCTCGCGGGGTAGGACGTCGCGACGCTTGCCCGGCGCCGATCCTCCGCCTCTCCTCCTCCTCCCCCTCCCCCCCCGTGCTCCTCGTACTCCTCCCGTATTCCTGCTCGGTAGCTTGCGCGAAAATCCACGAATCCGACCGAGGACTCCCGAGTTTCCGAGGTGCAAAAGAGGGACACGTATACGACGAGAGGGTCGGCCTCGCTCCTCTCACTTCCACTTCAGTCAGTCATCCCAGATCCCTTGGCAAAAGTCCTCCAGCCACCTACCTACAAGAACCAGTCCTTTTTCCACCCGCATATATTCTCCCTTATTCCCTTATTTTTCTACAGTAGACACACTCGTATCTCACAGTTATTCGTTATCGTTTCGCAAAAAGTCTCAAGTACAAAAATTGTATGTGGCCTATATAAAAATTATGTATTGGGCTGGGAAATATATAGCCTATAGAATATACATATATATATAGATGATATTATTTAGTATTATATCTAAAATATGCTAGTCTATATATGTAGGCTATACTAGTCTACATATAATATATATATATATAGTCCATATATGCTCAGTCTTATATAGAGTTTATATATAATTTTTTTTACTTGGGAGTATAAATAAATATATATTTCTTTACATTTAATATTAATTATTTAACAAACGAAAATGATCGATATTTTTTTTCCTTACTATTTATTTGTAATTGAACGACTTTTTTGATGAAAGAGACTTTTATGGAATCAGCTAGGAAGCAACGCGTTTGTATAACTAATTACACTACTGGCATGTAACATTTCTGATGGAATTGTTACGAGAGAATGTACTGTACACGATGCTGTGCTCTTAAGAACATTTTTATGTTTCCGAGGGTCTACTTCTTCCTTATCTCGTTTCGACGTTGTAACGTTGTACGTAAAAAGCGAACTCGTTGACAAATTAAATCTCTCTCTCTGTCTCTGTCTCTGTCTCGGTTGTTCGATGAGTTTTGACTTGTCTTCGAGAAATACAGAAAATAAGATTGAGTTCCTTTTACATCAACGAGAAGGGATGGTCGGCCAGGCTCTTACATCTGACGAGCTTATGATATATTCACAATGTAATTTTTTTTTTGTCATTCCACTTTGTCAAGAGATATTTTCATACGCTTCTCATGGAATATTCAAAGCTCGGGTACGTGACGATTGTGCGTATGTTCTTTCGTGAATGAAAGACGCGGTGGTAATGGCCGTGTGTGGCGCACGCGAACGAGAGGATACCGAAAAATTTAACACAATCGTCCCCGAAGATCGATCGTTTGAGGGGTAGTCGGACGCCCGCTCGGGTATAGCACCCACCCAGGCCAGGAGTTATGCCTTGACCTCGATTCGCGAATATTTCGGACGCCGCACCCCGAATAATCCTGGTTTACTCCCACATATTCAAACTCTTACCCCACGTCGCACTGTACCGGCTTTCATGGTTTCACGGCGACTCCCCAAGCCCAGTAAATCCGAGAGATATGACTCTACCTCTATTGCATTGAAGGACGAAAAATAAAAATATATATATATATATATTTCATTATTGATAATCGAAGTTAAATGAATATCATCGATCAAACTATTTTAGTCGCCCTTGAAAATGCTTATTTCGTGCATGTGAAGCTCTGGACTGAAATCGGTGACTTTACGCCCGCTTAGCAGGCGTGGAATGACGTGTTTTCGTGGGGGAGTCGGATAGATTTTTTTTTTTAATCGTGGATTGTGCAAATTTGATCTAACCAATTTTTTTTCCCAACATCATGATTTTTATTTGTACTGTTATTGATATTATACTGTTAGGATTTTTTTATACTGTTTGGCTTTTACGGTTCCACCCCTCCCAAGTCGAATATATATGCGAGAGGCATGACTCCAGCATAAGCGAAATTAACAAATAAAAAAGTATCATCATTGACAATGGATATCGAATAAATATGTTTTTTTTTTATATTTCGATTCCATCCACATAACATTCGTCATTTATAATTTTTTTTTAAATATTGCTTTTTATAGTAAAACGCTTTTCGATACAATGAGGATTGATTATTTATGGCGACAGAATAAAAAAATTCATACGTACGAAGTAAAAAATTGGTCGGTCGATACGATCGATCATTTGTCAATTATATTTATGACTGTAAATCGTAACTGGGCCAGTGGTTGAATTGTTTACGAGCTGAACGACGTGTCGATCGAACGGATAGACAACCGAGCGAGCGAACGAGAGGCTGGAGAGGAATAGAGAGAGAGAGGGAGGGAGCGATAGAGATTTGAAAAGAGGGAGACAGAGCTAGGAACACTATCGTTCTTGTGAAAACATAGGAACCGCAAAATTCATGGATGAATGGCTATCGTCGTCACTGCTAGTTTCCGAACGCTGACAGGGAGAACCGTATGCCCGTCAGGAGGGCCTTCAACCTATAGAAGCTCCGGTGGATTTCCGTTGGCCCAGTCGATTGCACGCTCGTGTAAGCGTGAGCAGATTAATCGAGGCTGTGTGTGCACTTTACAGTGTCGACCTCGTAGTGCAGCAGCTAGACATTAATTATATTCTCATCGTCATCGAAACAATCATTTTTCATTCAACTGAAATTTCTTTCATGCATTGTTCGACCTCGTTGTGACGTTTATATTTGAAAAAAAAAAATCTTAAATCAATCCAATGTTTAAAATAAATTTTGAAAATATTGGTTGAAATTAAAAGGTTCATAGGGGTAAAAAAAAATAAAGACTCGCGACCAAACTATAATAATGTTGCACCACAATATGACTGAATAAATCGTAAGCCATTTGTGAGCTTTTGATTATTTAAATTGAACATTTTTACGATCAATAAAATGTTGAAACTGACGGATGACTGCAAAACTTTTTTTTTTTTCAAGATAATTTACTATTTCTTTGGCATATCAATTTTGCGTCCATGAATTCTATAATTTAAGCTAAAATTATACGAAGACTATGTAAAGATATAAATACGTATAACCTACTTTGAAAATGTTATCTTAAAATCTCAGTTATGACGTCTTCACTGCAATAACTCTTTGGACACGGTCTTACGTGTTTTTTCTTCTTCTCGCATTGAAATTTATTCAATGTTCCATCGGGCATTTGTAAATGAGCAAGTGATGAGGGTCGGTGATCGGTCGGAGAGCTGTGGGAGCTTTTCCGCCATCGGTTGACTCGTTCCAATCGCTCGAATTTACCTCTTTTTCCCATTCCAAACTCGTTCGGGACCTCCCCACAGCCCATTCCACCGGGTGAACTCTCGCGCAGAGCGCGCCCGGCTCTCGCTTTATGCCTCAAAGCTCTCGCGACGTGCGCGCCCTCGAACGGCGGGAAATGAACGAATCAATTTGACAAAAGCACCATCTCTCTCTTTCTCACTTTTTCACCGGATTGCGTCGATTCTTTCATTCCTCATAATATTTTCGTATCAATTTTCTTCAAACGTTTATGGCTCAACGATGAGCTTTTCTCACCAAGCTTTTTCTAATTCTCTTCGTTCGTTCTTCATTTTTATCCATCTTCAAATTCACGGAACAATAAAAAATAAAAATTTCAATCTCTTATAGTTCTTCATCGATTATTCAAACTCTGAGAATTCTTGTTCGTCCATTATTGTTTTTGCAATCAATTTAACGAATGCTGGAACAAAATTGAATAAAAACAATAATATCTAATAATTTTGTATCATTCAAATTTGAGATAAAAGATTGTTAAAATGTATATTTTTCTTGTAAATCAAACGATTTCCATGGACGGTACAGTTTTTATTGACAATTTCACAGTCGAACAAATGCGTTTCTACCTTGTTTTTCATCGTATCTCGCCACGACCCTTCAATCGACTCTGAAGACTTTGGGATTGCGACAAAAGATATCGAGCCCGGTGAGATCCTCGTCGAGTTTGGCGAGGCGAAGGGCGTATTTATTCACTCGGCGGATATATAGCGAGGCGTGAATCGAAATCGCTCGACTGAAGACTCCGGAGTCTTTGCGGTTCGCCCACAAGACCCCGAGGATCTCAAAGTCTGAGACAAGAGAAGATCCGGCGCAGGCGGAAAGAGTGGCGCAGAGGGGCCAGGGGGTGGGGGGGGGGAGTGGCGAAGACGACAGAGCTTCCAATTTCCAATGGATCGAAGAATGGGAAAATCGTCCAACTGGCTGGAGGACAAAGAGGGCTTTAGTTTTCAAGCAGGTGGAACCGTAAAACAAAAGTATTGACATACATGGAAAAATATATACACATTAATGTATATATATTTATAAATCGTTTTTTATATGACACGCATTTATTTTTAATCATTTTCCGTTCCATATGATTATATATATACAGTGTACATAGTATCGAGCTGATATCGAATAGAGATATTTTTTTAATTCACAATTTTTTAAAACAAAAATCATTGAAAACTTATGAAAAGAAAAAATTATTAACTTATTTTAATCGTACACCAAAAAATATTCCTATTGCAAATGAGCTTGATACTATATGTATTGCACTCACTTTCGATCTTCGAAATTTTATGTTTACCTGAAAAATCAAATGCGACTGATTGAAAAGAAAAATTTAACGTTTTAATGAGAATGCAAATAAATTGAATTCATGAAAGCGGAACCTCTTGAATTAGTTCGATTGGGCTCAAATTTTGTTAGACGTGTCCTGAAAACATATACTTCGAATATAGGAGACGCCATGACAACAAAAAAACTTTGCTTTTGTTTGACACACCCTTAACTATATATATACATATATATATACCAGTATAAGAGCTAAGAGCAATGTGTGTTCATATAGATATAATTTGTTTATAACTCAAATACAGTGTTCCGTTTATTTTTCATTTTATTTCATGTTTATAACGCATATACAGATAAAATATATTGACTCGGTTGAATTCTACGACTGATTGGCGTTTTGACGTCAAGTGCCGGTAGCACTCACCCGACGACCCTCTTCGCTCCTCGAATCTACCCGGTCTCTCTCGGTCTCGTCGTTTTTCCCACCGTTTTCTCGTGATCCGTCTGTCCATCGTCTCACGCGGCACTTCACTGTTCTTCACGCTGGATTATTGCCAGGATAATTTTAGCTTTTATTCGACGCCCGATAGATTATCCTAATTCCTCGAACTCTCGCGTACGCGCGCAACCCAAACACACAGATCCCATTTTCTGGGCATATATTCATTCGCGTGCACACCCGCGTGAAAATCCTAAAATTCGACCGACGAAAGACACACCAGAAGCGAATACGT
The DNA here is from genome assembly GCA_963662125.1 of Diplazon laetatorius. Lineage (NCBI taxonomy): Eukaryota > Metazoa > Arthropoda > Insecta > Hymenoptera > Ichneumonidae > Diplazon > Diplazon laetatorius. The sequence goes on from OY759152.1 coordinate 14,639,206, forward strand.
GTTATCGTTCGAACGATTTGCAGATTATAATTTATGATAATTGGATTTTATTTCGATAACGATGTACCGATGTAGTCGTTCGTGCGTATGCGCGCCCGTGATTTTCGCAATGGAGCGATCCACTATTGTGCGGTTACGCTAATGGAATAATAAATTTTCCAACGGTCGACGGATACGTTATTAACGTTTTGTCAATGAGACTCGCGACAATTATACGCAATTTACATCACCGTGACTAATTTTATACTGAAAAGTTCGGAAATTTGACAATTACTATTAATTGTTCGAATACATAAGCGATTTTGATCAGCAACAGGGCTTTGTCAATTGCAAAATTTATCAATTCGGATTTTAAAATTACATCTGGGATGAAAGTCGAAACTTCAACTCGAAGTTATAAAACAAGAAAAAAACCAGGATTATGAGATCGTGATGAAAATATTTTGATTTGAAAAAAAAATTGAATAACAAAAATATGAAAAATTGATGAAAAAATGGTGAAATTTATAAAAATATTTTTAATGATATAGCTCTAAACGATTATTATTATTGTCATTGTTATTACCATTATTATTATCACTATTATTATTATTATTACAATTAAACATTTTTATATGAAAATAAAAACTTCAATTGATTTGAAAAAAAAAATTATTGAGAATACTTTTTTTTCGTCCAATGGTGAAGCAATTTTTTCTTTACTGGTACTATTAAAAAAAATCATTTTAATCAAATTTTCAGCTAGCTTATCGCGTTGTAACATTGCAAACGGATTTATGTCGGAATCGATCGATATTATTAAAAAACGAAAGAGAAAAACATGTTTTTTAACAAATCGTCGATGACTCCAAGAGTCAGCAGTGACTCTACAACACAGTCTAGTCAATGATCGTAAATTCGATTCGTCAGTCAAACGAAAAACCTTCGTGAGACTGCGTCAGTAAGTTCCGGAGATAAGTGTAAAGGGGTGGGGGGTAGGAGAACCGCCCCGGTTAATTAATGAATTAAGATCCACCCAGTTGGGAAATACTGCCAAACTAATGCATGTGCGAGAAGACGAAGGCGGAGCGTACCGAAGATTCGAAACAACTTTCCGGACTTTCAATTGGTCGTGAGCTTTAAAAATAGTCGAGTGGGCCGGGTGTGGGACTGTGACACATGTAACACGTAAATATCCACACGGGGGCGAAAAAAAGAGAGAAAAAAAAGAAGAAAAAAAAACAACGTCGACGGATCGGCGTGGTCCGGGGGCTAGTCTAACCAACACACATGCAAAAGACTTCGGATCGTCTTATGGTCGAGTCATTCACAGTCAGTCGGTTTAATATACGTATATACCTATATATATATAACGTGTACGTAAGTTCGTCTCTCTCGCTTTTTGGGAGTCGCACGAACTTATGCCATGTGGCAGAGAGACGAGGGACATTGCTAGAACACAAGCTTGGCTGTCGCGCGTAAACGCTTTTCACTCTGATCTCCGACTTGGAGGATTTCGGACGTTTGACAAAATTCAACGTTCAAGATAAACATTCGCGGGAAAAAAACGAAAAAAGCAAACACAATTTTTTAACGTTATCAATTGTGAATAACCAATTAAAACTCGACGGTACGATATTTATTTTTGTTTTTTTTTCTTGTGACGTTTTCATCGTGACGAAATTTCGGACACTTGGACCGGTCAACTGATCGATCAACAGAAATATATATTGATATATATATATATAGATATATATGAATGCGTTGAAAGTTTGCCGAAGAAGTCTGAGGATTTCGTCGAGGGCCCCAAAGTTTGTTTGAAGTTTTAAATACGTTTACGGGCCGAGTTATCGACTCAGTGATATGTCTTAGTGGCGATAGATACGGACTTCCGTCGGCAAAGCCGAGAGTATCGTAACGCGATCCTTCTGGCCCGCGGTGGCTGAAGCTTATCAGTGCCGGGGGAAGCAGTGCCACTTCGGAAACTCAGGGATAAGCGACGAGTGATCAGTGCATCGATCAACATTTTCTATCGTAACATTTCGGTCGTGTAAAATTGATTTCTCTCTTTTATTCAATTTATTATTATTATTTTTTTCTAATTAAAAAAAAAGAAAATTGTGGAAAAAACTTATTCAGCGAATATATTTATTTTTGAATTTTCCAAACAGGATGTGTATTATCGTTGAAAATTCTTGTTGATCGAATGGGTTCAAAGTTTGTGCTGTGATTTTGTGACTGTGTGAGTGTGACTATACGAGTTGACGGTTAATCATTCGTTCGAACGGGGTGAGGGAGAATATTTATATTTGAATATATAGAAAAAATATATTTTGCGCGGATTGTGAAATGATGACCCTCATGACGGACGTCGGACCTTATCCCTACGAGGCTAGAGCCTCCTACGACAGTTATCATCATCATCATCGTCATCGACATTTTTACGCGACCAGCGCCGATAACGAATACATTCAGAGTTACGTCAATGAACGCGATATCGTCAGAGACGATCAAACTATACAGAGAACCCCGAGCGCCGATAGCAGCAGTTTTGCGTCTACCGGAAGTACCGGCTCGATGCATTATCCTCATGATCATTTGAGCAGGTTCGTCGGATTATTCGTCTAAGTCTTAGATCTATAGAATAGAATATTAATCTAAGTGTCGTAAATATTTATGATATTTAGGTGAATTGGCTTTTGCAACAGAATTTTTATGTCTTAAGTTAGTGAATTAAATAAAAAAAATTCTATCAAAATATTTTATATTTTCAAAAAATAATTATTAATGATAATTTTTATGAATCAGTCGACTCAAATTTTTGGTGACGCGAATATAAGATTTGGTGGGATTAGATCATAACCTTCATACTGAAATAACTAAGAAAGTTGCGAATAGTTATTAATTCAGGTGGATTAGCTTCTACGAAGAAAAAATCGAAGAAAAAAAAAGAAATTGCATTTTGAATCAAGGTAGCTGCTACTATTATTATAAGATATATCTTTAAAATTCAGTAGATATCAGGCTACCGGTGAAACGTCAAATTTTTGTAACTATATTGATTTCAAATGATCAAAAGGGTTTGATCAAAAATTCAGATTGTGTCACAAACGAAACTAATGATCATCCAATTTTTCAATCTCATCTTCGCCTAAAAAATTGACAAGCAAATAAAATTGTCAAAAGTTTATTCGACGTAATTCTGACGAATTGGCAAAAATTTCATGGCCTTGAAGAATGAAATACTAAAAGTGCATCGGTACGTGCTGCAAAACGAAGGAAATGTTTTTTTATTTTCTCGAAGACGTACGGATGTTCAAATAAAACGGAAAGAAACCGCAAAATAAGCTTCGTCTTCCGCACGAGTAGCTGCAACGTTTTATTTCGTTGTTTTCGAGCTTTTCTAATAAAGCTTAGGACGACGTTAGACACGGAACGTTTCACGCTCGACCCTCGTGGTGCGGCTGACACATTTATTACGAGGTGCTAGAACCCGCGGGTTCTGTTGCCCCCGGGATCCAATACCCCGGGACGGACACGAGCACCCGGAGAACCCGGCACGAGTGTGAAAGACAACGATCCAGCACCGGGAGTTGAGTATCGCTGAACACGCGCGCGCGCCCGCGCGAGGGGCTCGGAGTTGATTTTCGAGAGTTCGCGAGCGACGACGGTTTTATCGGCCTTTAAACTGTTTTCACGTTATCCACAACGCTTCTCACCCTTTTCCTCTCGTTCGTGCTCATCACAACCACCCCGCGCCCCCGTCTCCTCCGTTCGCCGAGGGTGGGGCTCGAGCCAGCTTAATTCACGCTCGGACCACCTGGAAAAATAAAATTAAACTCAAATTCATTCAATTTGGAAATTTACTCGCATCAATTTTGTTCAATCACCAATTCGATTTAATTTTCATCTTGTTACTGAGACTCGAAAAGAATGTAATTTGTGTTATTGTTTAAAGTTTCTTATGAGTTCATTAACTAATGATATCGATTTTTGTGTTTGTTTCATAGAGTTGGCAAATTAAGTTTTTTGCAAGCAACTGAAAAAGCTCGCTGTTTCTACGATTTTTAAAGATCAAAAATATCCTCGATTGACATTCTGTTGAAAAAAAAAACAATCGTCTTCATACATTATTTGAAATTTAATAGTGACATTGATTTTCGCTAATGAAAATATTGATCATAGTGTTAACGATAGTCATTTTTCTTCGTATCTCATTTTTTTTAATTCTCTGCAGAATCAATATTTATATTTTCGGTGTTTGCATTAAAAAATTTGCATTCAAATTCGATACTTTTGATTATATCGGATTTTTATTTTTTATTTTGTAAGTTTCAGTTCATTTTGTTGACGAACATTGTTTGTATTTCTTGTTTCAGCAGCAGTTCGCAGTCACGTTACATAGCAGACTCGGACGACGCGTCGTCCATCGTCTCGGCGGACGCCTCGGCCGATCCGGAATCCGCGTCGGCCGATGGCGACGAGACGAACGAGAGCGAGGGCGTCGAACACGTGCCTCATCCCCATGTTCTCGATGACGGTTCGCCTCACGGTCCGCGAAGGTGTCTTCTGTGGGCGTGCAAAGCTTGCAAGAAGAAAACCGTAACTGTCGATCGCAGAAAAGCTGCCACGTTGCGCGAGAGAAGACGTCTCAGAAAGGTGAGAGATTTTTTTTCGTGTCTGAAAATTCGGCTCGTTGCTCCACCTCAGCATTTACTTTCGATGATACATTTTTATTCTGTTTCTGCACGCAGAAGATAAAACAAGAACAATTATTCTAATCTCGTAGACTTTGCTGTTTTGAATCAATAAATAAAATATTCATCAAAATTTCAACAAAAATTCGCAATAATTGTAAAAAAAAAGAAAGAACGATCGAGAATTCGTTGAATCCAGAAACTCCTGATTCCATGAATATTTCAGCTTTCGAGTTTGCTATTACAGTCACAAAATCGTAGATGTTTATTTTTAGAAATTGTTTTCCACCCAATCTGAGTTGAGAAGAAAAAAAAGAAATGTTTTCAACCGCACTCGTGTTAATAAATTATCGAAGCTTATCGTCGAGTTTGTTATTTTGACAGCTCGCGGACTTACTTATTTCACTCTGAATCCGACTTCAATGAAACCTGTAACAAAAAATACAAAGAGGTTTCGGTTCTACATCAATCCTTGATGATTCAAATTATCACGATTTTTTATTCTTTTTATTTAAGTCAGATGATACGTTCGACCCTTCAGTTTGAAATATCTCGAGATATACAGAAAATTTCAACGCAAAACCCAGTTCTTTATGGATGTTCGTCGTGCCACATCGTTTGTTCAAAAGTTTTATTCAAAAGTATCATCAGTCTCAACGAGAAAAACAAAAATTGTAGCATGTATCACGATCTTCTCAACCATCATGGACGATTCCCCTGGAATTGTATTTATACCGACGATATATTTTCATTTCAAGCGTCACGACCCAAAACCCCAATTCACAACAAAAAACTGATTATCCCAACTCATTCCAACTAATCCCAATTTATTCGAATGAACTCCAATAAAAAAAAACACAATATTCCGTTCTCTGGTCAAAATCTAAAAAAATTACGAATGCTACGAAACGATATTCTCAATCTCTCGTCGATAAATTCACGATATAATACACCATCCTTTTAACATTTCGAATATCACAAAAATATCAGTGATCGCTTTACATTTTCGTCGCTCGGCACACATACTAATCCAACGAAGAACCATAACGTTTCGTTTATAACACGCCAAGATAGTCGTCGGTGTCTGCCACTCTCAAAAACATTTCGAAGTTTACACCACATCGAAAAGTTTATATCAGGATTAAAACCGCACACGTTCAAATGCAAACTTCTCTCGTCTTATTCATATATTTCGTTTATTCTTCTTCTTCTTTTTTTCCGTCATTCTCCGCTTCTTCTTACCCATCGAGTATCACAAGCGTGGTAACACAGAAGCACATGAAAAAGCCGCGAGACACACGAGTCGAGGCAAAAGCCTTGCCACGGTTGAGATCTACGACTTCGAGTCCTTTAAAGTTTATCCGTAACTGTAAGAGCGGTACACGAACAGCGACAGTAGCAGCAGTCCCGGCAATCTTCGCCAGTCCCATAGATTTTCGTAGAGCTTAACGTTCCGACGTTCCCGAAAACGGTGAGGAATTTTATTGCCAAGACCTACATCCTCCGGTTGCTTTGGAAACCGTCTAACGCGCCACTGGTTAACGACGCCTTCGCGATTAATCAACCTCATCGTGGCGATCAAACGAAATTCCAACCAAATGACATGTGGAATATTCAATCCTCTCCCACAGTGTCTTCTCATACGTTTCGTTCATATATCCATAATTTCACCTTGGAACACCATAGAATTCGTCTTGCCACGGTTTTTTCAACCCACAATCGAGCACCCACGAAATTTCTGCTGAATGCTCATTTGTGAAAAACACCACTGTGGGATTATGACAATCTCAATACTTTGAAACAATGTTATAGCTGTAATTCTTATCGCTTTGAAATTATTTTTTTTAACTATGCCTAAAAATAGTGAATAAATTGATTATGTATTCGAATTGAATGAATTGTCAATTCGACTACTCAAAAATTTGTCATTTGTCTTGTAATCTGGGGGTTGTGGAATCTCTGAGTGGGATCCTAGGGTTGAATATCGATTTCATTATACGTGGTGTCCACTCAAAGACTGGAGGTTTTCAAAACGTCATATTTTGTTCATTTTCGACATTTTGTATTTTCTTTTTTTTCATTTAGGTTACAGAGCATCTCTCGAAAATCAAAATGACTGGGTTATGGTGCCAGGCAACGAGTAATACGCATTGAGTTTTTCTGTTACGGTGAAAGATCAATTATTTAAACTCCGTACTTTTAAATCGTACGATTAGGTTTCGAATCACGGTATGGTTGGAAGATACTGTGACATTAAAGTGTTGCCAGTATTTTTTTCTTTTAGTTTGAATAATTGATTATTTGCTTGAATGGAAAAGCTCAATGAGAGTTTTACTCGTTTCTTGAACACCATTTTTATCTCCAAGCTCTATAACCTACAAAAAAGAAAATTAAAGATATCGAAAATGAACAAATCACGAAAATTTCAAACACATCAGTTTTCTATTCGTCACCCTGAATCAGTGAATATGTTTATGCAAATATGAAAAGACGTAGTAATTATTTTTGTTAAAAGTTGGGTTACTCATAAAAAACTGGACCGAGTTAACAGTTTCAAGAAGAGTCAAGTCTGAGATGGAGGCTTTCTGAAGGAACGAATTATCCCGGGCTTTGATCGATCACTTAATTTTCCTCGGCGCACTTAGTCCGTGGTAATTTTTTCGCAGCAGCAAATGTGATCCTGCCCTAGTCATTAATCCACTGAGATGGCGTCCTTCGGAAAGTTTGGTCAAAGAGACGCAAGCGAGGAAAGAGGATGATATGCTACGGATAATTGCATTTGAAAATTTGCGTGTGCGTTACAGGTGAACGAAGCTTTCGAGGTGCTGAAGAGACGAACGAGCAACAATCCGAATCAGCGCTTGCCCAAAGTCGAGATACTCCGCAATGCGATAGAGTACATCGAGAGCTTGGAAGCTTTGCTTCAAGGTAACAGAGCACCCGGACCTCAGGATCACAACGCGCAGGACAATATGGTGAGTGAAAAAAAATCTCCAACATTCTGACTATAGTGTTTGAAAAAAAAAAAACGCCATTGTTCGAAAAATTGACATTAAATTGTATTAATCCTGGGTCGGAAATACGCGATATCGATTGGATAATAAAAAAATGATTTTTCATGAGACAATCAATTAAATTTCTAACGCTGATGAAAATTGAATTAATTTCTCTAGAGTCATTTGATAAACAAATTGTGTAGCAATTCATAAAATACAAATCTCCAATTATTCATGAAACGCACGACATCTCGATCTTTAAAAAAAAAAAAATCGTGTCATTTTTTTTCGCCATAAGCATTGTTGAATTACATACAACAACGATGTTCCTTCATCATTTCCCGAAAATTAATATCGACTATCATCTGAAAAGAAAATAATTTTGAAAAAACTATTCTACTCGATTAATAATCGTATTATGCATTTTCCACTCTCACAGAGTGAAATCTCTCGATAAACGAGATTTAAAAACCCGATACACGTGCATTTATATTTTCCATTTATAAAGAACCCGAAAAAAAAAAACAAAAAAACAGAAAGACAGTGTTGACATTATAAAACCTTACATTGTAAAATCTTACATCTCCAAGAGAGCTCACGTTTCGGATTATATTCCGATAGCCGATGCGTCTAGTTTTAAATGCCGGGCGTGTCTCAGGGTCGCGAGTGTCACTTAGATTGGCAGTTTTACGTTTGAGTAGCAGCATCACTGGCAGTAACACATCGGTGGACTAAAAGAACGGATGAGGCAAACGAGATGGGAATCGAGAGTCTCGCGGAGCGACGTAACACACTCACACACCCACAAACACACACACACAGATATATATATATATATATATATATATATATATATATATATACTCGAATGTAGATGTGTTTATTCACTGTTCCTTCTCCTCGACATCGTCGACGTCTCGTATTCTTCTCTCCGATGTGGGATACATTCCATTTTTTTTTTTCGAGAAACAATACGTGTGGCTCGTCGCCCGAGTGAACACGTATACACACACGAGCGAAGGGTGAAGGCTAGGAAGAGCCATGCGATGCTCGACGTTGACGTAGTGCAGTAGTACGAGCGTAGTAGTGTCAGACATGCATATACATACACATACACATATATATAGATATATGTATGTATATATTTATTTATTACATGTATGTATATACACGACAACAGTGTGGAAGTTACCATATATTCATGGACGTATCATCACGTATGTTCCGTACGAACACCACACAAGCTGGCTCTCGGTATTGTTGCTCCCTCCACGGCCGCTTCATCCATGGCGGAAGCGCAGCCTTGACAGGGTGGAAGGATAGAAACAGAGACTATCGGTTTTCGATACTTTCGACGAGGATGATACGTCCGAGCGAATACACACTGCACGAGACACGAACCTACTACAAAAGAACTTGGTGCGCCATGGTGCAAACGTATTTGCGTTTGTGTTGTTGGTTCTCGCGTGTACATGCGTCTCGATCGTGGACGGTATAACGCTTTGGCAAAATCACGAAAAACATAAACGTTTTGCAAATAATTATATATATATATATGTGGCGTCAATTGTTAATAACTTTCATCCCATGTTCATTGGACAGTCTGAACTCTTTGTCATTGCAATCTCGTTATCGTAGAACAAAATTTCGCAATTTGGATTTTTTTTTTGGTTATTGAAAAATGTTTATGTCGATTGACATGAGATAAAAAAAAAATATATATATATAATGGCAAAATTTTTAAATTACACAGATAATTTAAAAAGGGCGCTTCATTAGAACATCCATTTGGATTAATATAAAAAACAACAGTAACGAGTTATTGAGGGGAGGGGGGTGGGACATTTTCGACGGCCTTGCATAAAATTTTGAAAAAAAAAATCATTGAAAAAATATATATATATATTGAGATGCTTAATGTACAAACGAATTCCTAGGCGTCAATTGTCAGATGTGGGCTTCTGGGTCATTAGAGGACCAAAGAGAGAGAGAGATAGAGAGAGAGACCCCATCAAGAGGTTGTCTCCCGCCGCGCGACAGGTTCTCTAATTTCCATCCATTATTTTTTCACCACGACGTTTCTCTCACACTATCTCACTCTCTCTCTCTCTCTCTCTCTCTCTCTCTCTCTCTCTCTCTCTCTCTCTCTCTCTCTCTACTTTCTCAAACCCGTGAACTCTCCCCGTCGTTGACCTTTTTTCTCCATATTTTTTTCTCCATCCTTTTTGTTTTTCTCTTTTTATTTTTTCCCCCCCTCGGTATATCGTCGTCGATCTTCCCGCTGTTTTTCACATTATTTTTTCGTCTCTCTCGTCTCTTACGGATTATCATTCGCTCGTTCTCTCAAATTTTTTCCGACCCCCCTCTCCGTCGTCGTGTACACGTGTCGGCCACGTGGACCACACTCTCCCGACCACCAGCAGGCAAACCCGAGCGCGCGAACCGGACCACTCCAATGGTCCTTGGCCTCCGTTGAACACACGAGCCGGGCATTCCGTATATTACCGGCTTTCACGCCTATCCTTCTTTCTCTTGCTGTCCTGCGATACGTTGTTGTTTTTTTTTTCTTTCTGTTTTTCTTTCTTCTTCGTTTGGTCCACGAGAAGGGTTGCTCTTCTTGCGGTTGATCCGAGCGGTTGATCTCGCCCTCCAGGATCGTCGAAGGGCCGCTGACCCGAGTGCGGCCCCGTCCAGATGATGCCCGGTGTTGGAAACACACTGTCACGGATTCCTCGACCAGTGATAAATTAATTTTTCCATGGCCGTTTCTGCTTTCACTTTACCTCCCGGAATTTTCATCCCCTCGATCACTTCACAGTGGCAATAGTTTTGAGGTGTCGTATTCGTCGAGGGTTTAGTTTTTTTTAATCCTCGAAAAGTCTAGACGGGGCGTCGAAAAAAAATAACATAAAGGTCCATTAGAATGTTCTATTCGATGGGGTAAAATTCTGAAGTTGAGGAAATGTATAATAATATTAATAATAATGATATAAATAATATCATATAATATAATTCGTTGTCATTATTATTATTATTATTATTATTATCATATTTTACTATTGGAATATTCAAGCGTTCATTTTTTACGATTTAGAGTCACCGAAAATAATAATAATAATAATAATAATAATAATAATAATTCATTATCATGATTGTCACTATTTGCAAATGCTTTAAAATGTAAGAAATAAATGCTGCAATATTTAAATGAGTAAACAATAATAACAAGTTAAATTACCACCAATATAATAATTGGTTCATTCCCGTAGATAATTTAATTAATGTTTTTTCCGCTCGACAAACAATTTTCCTTTCCGTCCGAAGAAGTCCAATCATCCCAATCTGAACTGCATCCAGATGATGTTTGCTGCTCGAAAACGATGGGAAACACATCCCGACCGAGTTAATAAACCCACAATTGCCCGAGGATTCGAATTTTCACGCAGCCCCCCGTTCGTCACACAACGTCAAAATTTCTCTCTCTCGCTCTCGCGTGGATCCCGCTCGGCGTTGCATCTTCCCCGTTCTATCGCCCATAAACACACACGAGCGAGACATTCTTTCGTCGTGGATTACACAATGAAATATATACATTTCCCACAGCGATTCGCCGTCTTTCTCCAGCCACCTCGATCACTCTTCGAGGACTCGGGGAGTTTTCGCGTCTCGCGAGACTTTTGCGGTTTGTCTCGCTCGCTCGTGTCCCGCTAAATATAACCGGGAGAAGACGAGCGTCGCGGTGGATGCTGCAGATCCGAGCAAACCCATGTATCACAATGCTCTACCGTCACCTCGCACAAAACACACACACACACACACACACACACACTCCCGCGAGTTTGCTCGTTCGAGCTGAAGAGTATACTCCAGCAAAAAAAAAAAAAAAAAAAAAAAAAAAAAAAAAAAAAAAACGAAACGAAACGAAAACGAAAAAGAGAAAGAAAAAAAACAACATTCTCCAATTTGCTGTTCGAGCGCTCGACGAGTCCCAAGCGGAGATCGATGCTACCGGCGAAACGCTTTTTCAGAAAATAATTTACAGCAATTGGAAAAATTGAGATGGGTATCGCGAGTCCGTGAACGATAATCGATACGACGAGAGCTTTTCGGATATTTCGACGTTCATTCGCCGCGACGGTGTGTGTGTGTAACGAATCATGAAACTTCGCACGCTGTAAACAGATCCTCGTCTTGGTGTGCTCGCCACATCGGTAAATGTTGGATCGAATGAGCCATCTCTCATTTTTATTTTATCATAATAAATTGTTTCGATCGATTTAGGGATGAATTTAAAGGGGAAAAATAGAATTTTTTTTTTTCACGTACTACCTTCGTTTGGATGCGAATCGTCGGAGATTTCGAGACGCAAGGGCGCAGGTATACCTACTCGCAATGACCCAGTTTCTTCAACACCCGGAGGAGTGCTATTACGACCACTAGGCGCGTATACCCCTAGCACCGCTGGGCCGCCGTTGCTGCTGCTGCTGAGAGAGGAAAACGACGAACGTTTTCTCGAATCTTCCGTCCTTTTGTTTCTTTTTTTACTTTTCTCTTGTTGAACGGGGAAAAAAAAAAGAAATCAGGAACCGTGAGCCAGGTAGAATTTCAACGGAGCGCCATTAATACCACACTCATCCCCTCTCGCGTTTCACGTTTATACATACGATTTTCCACGAGTGACTCTTCACTTAGAAACACACGTTGTTCCCAACGTTTTTTTTTTTCGAGAAAACTTTATAAGCGGTGAAAAAGGAAAATATTTATTTTCGTTATTTTTATTCTTCCTTATTAATTTTTTTTTTTTTTTAATTTTTTTTTTGCAAAGTTGTGCTTTAGGCGCTGATGACGGATAGATCGATTTTTTCGGTGTTTAATTATTCTTAGCCCTTCGCATTTCTTGAACAATTTTTTTTTACTATTTGGAATCTCATGGTTTCGAATCGTCGACTAAGGGAAGAAGGCTGGAAAGGGTGGAAATATCCAATACAAAAATAGGTCTTTATTCAACATTCAAATGTATGCAAAATACAAATCTATGAATCATATGACTGTAAATTTAAAAATGAATTTTAACGCCTACAAAAATAATATATTAATAAACTTCGAAGTAATTGTTCGTCCGAGTTATTCGTAATCCTTGCAACAGAAAAAGAAAAGGAAAATAATCTTCAAACTTGCAATTCGCTTCTTCTGTAGGTAGTGCACAAAGTTTCTCAATGAGAAAGCATTATCGTGTTTTTTAAAATCTTTGGCTTCCTCATAGAGGATTCTTCAATAATATATTATTAACGCCAATAACAGATTATTAATCGCAATAAGAGGTGAAAAATCGTTTCAAACGCGATTCTCATTGAACAAGTATATGCCGATTTCCGGTCGAGAAGCCTTTAAAAAAAAATAAGAAATCAGGACATACGTGTGCGAAATACCGTCTCGTAGATGCTCATACGGTCCGAGTCAGTTTTCTTGTTCGGTCGACGGTCGAGCGAGTCAGGAGCTTTGCCGTACATATACCCGGCCGCGTCATATATCACCGGGACCTCAAAAGAGTGTCGACCTCCCGACGACACTGCGGTCCACGCGCTATCTGCAAGCGCAAACATTGTGCTTATTTAAAGCTCGTACTATACTATCTCCGGGCTCTCTTTCTCGCCTTTTCTCTCTTCCCCCGTGCTCTCGATGCGGTTCGTTCTTGTGTGCGGTAGTATAACCCACCGCGGTCTCGTGTTGGATATCGTTAAAACTCAACCGGCTTTACGATAAAAGCTCCACCAGCGAGCACGGATTCCACGGAGACGCCAATCTCGTAACTCTCCAAACGGGATTTCATTGCTACCCTCAATCTTCGTCTGAAATAATTATTTTTCGTTGAAAAATGGTTTCATTGATCGATTTAACATTTTTCAAAAAGATATTCCATTTCGAAAAATAATAATAATAATAATAATAATAATAATAATAATAATAATAATAATAATAATAATAATAACGTCGTCTCTATAAAAAAGTATCAGAAACCAACTATCGTCCCTTAATCAAAGCAAAAAAATTCAAAAATACGTATAACTATTATTAACCTGATTCTTGAAAAGGGCCAACGGCCAAAATAACAACCGTTAGCCATTCGAAAAAAAAAAAAATTATACTGCACTATTTTCATCTTGAAAGATCTTCTGTGCTGGAATTCAAGCTTTTGTTCATCAAACTTTGTTGTTTCTTCGCAAATTTGATTTTTTTTATTTTTAATTATTAAATTCGGCATTGGCTCCCCATTCTGCGTTCTTCCGTTTCTCTTTTTGTAACCACATTTTTATTATACAGTCGATAGAATATAGTCGAGTGCTGTACACCGATACCACCATCAGATCTCGCTACGTCGGTGTACTGTATATATTTCTCATGAAGTTACTACCTTGATCACGAGTCAGTTGCAGAGCAAAAATTCTTAACTACATCACGTACGACTTTGGCTCACGTAGAGCTCGGGTTCGGAAGTCTCTTCCGGAGTTTTGTGTGGGGTGTGTGTGTGCGCGTGTGTTGGTAACCCGTTCGCTCTTTCGATCTCGCGGTACAGGAAATGGACTTGTACCCCAACCCTGTTTATTCCTCGCCCCCCGACCCCACCCCTGGGGTCCCCCTCCCCTCCTCCATCTCGGGTATGGCAATCTCGATAGGGAACCACGGGATTGCGCCTGGCACACACACACACACACACACACACGTCCTCGGCGAAATAAAAATCCGGTCGCCTCCATAGGACTTTGTGCAGACCCGGTACGAGAACGTACATACGTAAAAAAAAACTCGATTTCTGTAAACACGTTTTGTATGTACGTAACCCGAAGCAGCAACTCCGGGCTTCGCGTTCGTTATCGAAAATCTTTGATTATCCATTTACGAGAGGTCGACGTACCTCGACCGACGGCAGGTCAGGCATAACGCATGGGCGTTGACGTCGGAATGCGCTCAACTCGTGAATCAACAACGAAACGACGCAATTATTTTCGTCGCTCCGACAATTTTTAATTCAATTCGTTATTTGTTTTTTTTATATTCTTTTTTTTTTAATTCGATTTCCCACGAATTCTCGTGGGTCTCCGACGGATTCGGATTTTCCGGCTTGTTGAACCGCTCCATCGACCGATTAGCCCATCGCGATAAGAATAGACTCGGTGTTATATATGCGTTGATGCATTATCGACGGGACTCGCGTTTCGTCGAGCGAAAAAACTATTTTACGCGGTCGCGAGCTCGAAATGTCTCTCTTTTTTTTTTTTGTTGGTTTTGTTTTCGATTGTTAAATATGCATTTCCGCTCTCCGGACGGACACGTCAGTTCCAGAGTATCCGGATGGAAAGAGCGAACGGCGAAGAGAATTGTTTTTCAACATATTCCGAAGCAGAGAACTCATAAACTGTAGGGAATCCATGCAACGACGAGCACTTGAAAAAAAAAGTGATAATAATAATAAAATGAGGGTTTGGGGAATTGAAATTTTGATTAACGCGTAAAAAAATTTTTTTTATCAGTTGCAACTAATTTTCCAAGTAAATATAACATTTCGGAAATTGAAACTAGGTGAAATACATATTATCAAGCTTGCAGAAAATGGTCATATTTTTTTATTTGTACAGTAAACAAAGTTGACAATTTTTTCGTAAGTTTTTAATAACTTTTGTTAGAAAACAAAGATGGTTTAACTTTTTTGTTATCGTTAAAAAAAAAAAAAATATCCCTATTTTGGGTGAGCTATAATTCTACGTATTGCACTTACTTTCAATCCTCGAAATTGTATGTTCCCCCGAAAAATTAATTGCACCTGTTAAACAAATAAAAAAGATATGCATGATTTATGTTACACAACAACAAATACAAATTTAGCAACTAGGCGCTAAACCAACCGAGCGCCAAACTGGCTGTTTGGTTGGGATGCTGCGAGTGCACGCGATCGGTCAAAGTTCAGAGGTCGGAATCACGTTTGGGCAGCGGATGCGCCGTCACGATGTTCGTGGATCGTCAGAGATCGAGGGTTAAGAACTTTCCGACGTAGACGCGTTCGTCGGACGGGAGCTTTTCGTCGAGTTAATTTGAAAAGTTCGGACGTCCTCCAGACAGCCGGCTGTGTGTCCACGGTGGACCGAAAGGACGTAGAGGTGCGGAAAAACGTTGCTGCCGTGTCGCAACTATGCGCCAGTTTATCGGGCCGGTATTCTCACGGAACCCATTTCGTTTAGAACAGCTCAACCGTAAATCGTTTATAATCGTTGTACAATTTTTTTTCTAATTTCTAATTGCAACTTTGAACAACTGTTTTCAGGTCAGATAATTTTATTATAAGCGGAATATTGTATTACCTATTGGAATAAAAACATTTATTAGGGTGGACCTTAAAATACACATTTGTCGGAAAAAATTGTGGGGACCTTTCGTATAGAGAATTTAATTCCCTACACAATCAATCACATCGATTTTTTTCCAAATCTGCATATTTCATGAGTTCGCAATTAATTCGCAAAAAACTTCCATTGTATCCAAAAAATTAGCATTGATCATGATCCGGCTCCTGTTTTTGACTTTTTCTTCTTAAAAATAAAAAATGTCCTCGTTTTCATTCACAAATAATAAACTTTCTGCAAGTGGACGATAAAGATTTAATTTTCAACAACCACCCTAATATAAAATTGTTTATCCGATGAAAATAACAATTCATGTTGAACGAAGCTTACTCATCGGGTTCCACTCGTAATACCGCGTCCTGGTATTTTCGTTCTTCATTTTCCCGGTACGTTAACTGCACCTGTTCGTTTGGTATTCAACAATTAAATTATCCTCGGAAAAAGAGAACGAAGCAGCAGAAGCAGAACATTTTTTTTGGTTTTATTTCGTTGGAACAGCGGAGTGAGGGAGGGGCTGGGGGCTGGGGGTTCGGGGTTGGGGGGGAAGGTGGTTGCAGCGACGTCGTATCACTTTGTGACGCCGTCTACCTTTCTTCCACAACCCTTCGTTTTTCCCGACTTTCCCGTCTCGCAATTCGCCCCGAAGAACCTTTGTGTTATCCACTACAACGGTGCACTACTAGATGAGCGCTTCCCTTGCGGAACGATCAAATAAACGCATTACCGGCTCTGCGCTCGTGAGTTTGTTCGAGAACATCGCAGCGAGAGAACGCAGACCCAGCAAGCTGAAGAACCAGTGAGTTTTGTCTCGTTCTCCGACATCCCCCCCCGTCCCCCCGTCACCCCTTGTCCACATCCACCCACGTCACATCCGCATCTACGCCGCTCGACCCTGCCTGGGACAATTCTATTTCGTATTATCGAATTGCACAAAAACTATTTTCGAAAACATTTGCTAAAAATTTATTTACCATTCTTCTTTTACGGATATTCATCAGATAAATAAATGAATAAATAAATAAATAAATAAATAAATAAATAAATCAATAAATCAATAAATCAATAAATCAATAAATCAATAAATCAATAAATCAATAAATCAATAAATCAATAAATCAATAAATCAATAAATCAATAAATCAATAAATCAATAAATCAATAAATCAATAAATCAATAAATCAATAAATCAATAAATCAATAAATCAATAAATCAATAAATCAATAAATCAATAAATCAATAAATCAATAAATCAATAAATCAATAAATCAATAAATCAATAAATCAATAAATCAATAAATTGATATAGTAAAAGTTTTTGGAGTTTCCAAATCGCATACCAATCGAAAAATCTGGGAAATAGTTTGGATGTCAACTTACGTAATGAAACTGTGTGTAAAACACTTTTCTTAATCAAATAACTATGAGCAATGATTATGCGAAATTTTAAATCCTCACAAATCTGCAATAAGAGAAAGATAATAAAAATTCATAATGAGTTTCGTCAAAGTTTGGGGGATGAAAATTTTTCAAAGTCCCACAACTTTCTTTCGATTTTACTACAAACGAATATTCCTTCACTACAAAAGTTGATACACCTAAATTCTTGTTTGCACAATTAATTATATCATTAACACAGGCGTTATAATCTCTGATCACTGAGTCGTCAAACCATTTCAAGAAATGCATTATCATCGAATTATCGATTATCGATCCGATGCGCGAATTATCAAGAAAACAGTTTCAATTGAATAAATTTCATTTGTCTCAGTTTCTCCACATTCATATTATCAGCTTGGCAGAGCTTATTGATCATTTCTCTCGAGTCCACCTCTTCGCCCTCAACTTATGATATCTACCACTTCGAGTTGCTGCAATTAATGCATTATTTACATTGGCCTACGGGTGGGACCAGAGTTAGGGCGGGGTGGGGCGGGGGGGGGGGGGGGGGCGAGTCGCTACCGAGAGTATGGTACAGCGCCATACTCGCATATCGAGCACGTGTGTGTCCGTAGAACATTATCAAATGTGTAGATGCATGTATCTTGTTTAACGACTATATAGGCGAAACGAGAGTACCGCCGAAACTCCATCGAGGACCCTCGAGGCAACGTTCGCTCACTCATCCGGTGTGCCGCCTCGCTAGACTTTCGTTGCTCTCGAGTTCTGTCCTTCTCGCTTGGTTACGTATACACACATATATATGTGTGTGTACGTCGGTGTTTCTCGGCATCGTCGTCTCTCTTGTCGGTCACAGTTAGATGACGAGAGAGAGAGAGAGAGAGAGTCAAAGAGGGAAGGAGCGATCCAGACGGAGAGAGAAAGCTTTCGCCACATCCAAACTAAGTCTGCAGTAGTTTCCTCGGTACATGGCTTTCACCATCGACCACGATCGATGAGACGACGTTCGAACGATCCGGAAATTAATATACACCTTGAAGGCCTGAATCTCCGTAATCCCGACCGGGCCCGACGCGTGGTTAATAATTAAGCCGTTAATTAGTCCGCAACGTGCGACTTATCAACATAATAATTAACGAACCCGTCAAACATCCGGATCTACAGGTGTAACGACTGGTTTGTACGAAAATATCAAAACACGAACGGAATACACGGAATATTGATAAATTAATATTATTATTATTTCTTTTTTTTGCAATTAGCGATGATATTACGAACAAATAGTCGGATGACAAATGCAGATGATGAAATTAATTTATTTTGTATTTTGTGTTTGCATGTTTGTATTTTGTGTATGTTTCACGGTATATTGCATATTTGGAAATCAAATAAACGATTCTCTCGGTCAATGAAGAAAAGTAGAAATGAGTTATGACGAACGAGGGAAGGGAGTGAAATGAAATTTTTTGAATAAAATTCTACGGTCGATGGTGAAACGCTCGTATTACACACGTGAATTTTTATCACATTTGACGTTTTATTTTTGGCGCGTAACACGACGTACCACCGTTACAAGCAGTTTGTCACTATTACGTCCATACCCGGTGGTCCTTTCATGGGTTTTCGGACGGATTTATCATTCTCGGTAACATATTTTATGCATGACCGAGACAGAAGCCGCGTGTTTCAGCCAGCGTTGAATATTGGATAAGGTGATTTCGTTGTGTGTGTGTGTGTGTGTGTCTGTGTGTGTTACCGTCGCCGGCCCACGCGTTTCTCCCGTATCCACATCGTTGGACACGGGAATCCACGTTGGCAGTGTGGGCGCGACAATGATTAGCGCTTTCTCGACGATGGCACGTGGAACCTATTTTATAGTAAAAACGATAAAAGCCGGGCCCATGATCAGCCATTGGCCGTTTCACGATGTAACAATCACTGTCACTGCTATGTCTCAACTGTTAAGCTTCTCCACGTGCTCCACTTGACACCAGACACATATACGTGTATGTATATGTTGCCTGGGGATCAATTCCGTCCGTGACGAAATCTTAAACGTTGAAAAAGAAATAATAAAAATATTAGAAGTGAAAAAAAGACAGGAAAAAAAATGATCGAAGCGCTCGGACGTTACTTTGGGTCGAGACCGTTTTATTATTTCGTTTTTTTTTTATTTCACAAATTCCGTAGGAGCTCTCGGGTTATGAGATGCTCGAGTTATAATTTATTTGTCGCGGTCGAGGGGAACCATTCAACGCCTACGGTCTTACCCTTTCGGGTTTATGATGTTTGCCGTTGGCGAATGACTCGCTCATGATAATATCTTCGATCTCACTTTTACCCTCCGACGTTCGCGACGTTTCGTCTTTTACGCGCGGACCCTCTCTCGCGAACCCACTTCGGACGCCTCTGTCCAACGTTACACACGCCGGACGAGCACATCGATGGTAATCCCCCCCGGTCGAAGATACGACGACGTTTCACGATGAATTATACGTTTCTCGCAACCATTTTCCGAATTTAGAATCACGAAGATGTCTCCCCATTTCGAACCTCGTGTCTGTTTTTTTTTCTTTTTCAAATTTTAGGACCAGTAGTTTCGAAAATAAAGGGCTGAGGGGGGGGGGGGGTGCTCTGCTTTTACATATTTTCCTAAATATCTCCTCAAATATGCTGTTCAATATAATGACAAAAATATTTTTGCATTCTGCATAACAAGCCCTTTTAAATGATACCCCACATGATACATAAAATCGAATATTTTTTTTTTCGAGTACCCCATCATCGAATGACACGTTTTCCAGTTTGATATGAATATTTCTAAGTGTCAACTAGTGCAAAATATGTAGGTTTATCAAATGTATTATTATGGCGAGAGTAGCACAGGTTTCCAGCGTGGAACGAGCCAAACTAGGCTGAAAAAAGAAAAAGTATTATGAGTGTGCCAAATTATACACACAGTTTCTACTTCGCATGGTTGCTAAGAAACTCAGCTGTGACAGACAGTCAGACGAACAGACAGGCAAGTGATCTTTTAAGGATTCCGTTTTCTTTCCTTCGGAGGTAGCGAACCCTAAATATCAAATCACAATGAATCAACAGCTGGTTAAATAAAAAAATGCGAATAAAATGAGGATTGGATAATCGTTCATGATAAATCTTGGCTTGCGAAGGCTAAGACAGGTGACTTGACTGTTCGAAGAGCCATGGTTACGAAGCTGGGAGGCTTCTAATACCATGGGACATGTCGCTGTGTGCTTTGTTTGCTCGTGGAGCTTCTCCAAAGCTTCTGGAACCCTGGGGGGCTGAATCGGAGAGTGGAGGCATATATTACCCCGTACACCTGCAAAAGCCACGCACACGAGACGTGTCGAGTGCCAAGGCATGAACGAGGGATCCGGTACTTAAGATAGACCGGAATATAAGGACTTAAATGTCACCGGGGGAATAATAAATTGCTCGTAATTATGTGCATCGGTGTACATCGCGGGTCTTCCACGATTCACACGAAGCAAACGTGGAATTCAAGCTCGGTGTGCGTTCGCCGCGACGGACTCCGAATAGTCGAGTGTATTCGGAAAATTCTAGAGCTAGGGGCGGTAGAGGGGCATAAACTTGCACATAGTGAACGTTCTTGATGTGGGCAAAGTACTCACTCGACCCTCGTCGACGTGACTCTCATCTCAAAACTCGCCCACATATTCTGGCAATTAATGTTACAGAAACTCGTTCAGATAGGAACCACCCAAGCAGAACCCCCCCCCCCCCCCTCCACTTGATCACAAACTCGTAACTTCAACTTTTTCGACATAACTCTTCGTTTAGCGATGGATCATATTTATTCGTCGAACATTATTTTTCTTCTTCATTTATCTTGTGGAATAGGAATGTATTTTTATTTGTCGTTTGATTTTACTTTATGTCTAATTTCCACTCAATTTTCACAATTAACTTGCAGCTGGGTCAAATGAATTCTTATTCGTTTCGATTCTCGATTGTTTTTTTTTATTTTATTTTTTTGATATCTTTTTTTTTCTCAATTCATGTAGATTGATATTTCAATTTGTGTTCTGATGTAGCCTCTAACGAAAATGATTCGCAGTTGAAAAAAGAAAAGTATCGAAATTCCTGTGAGTGAGTATATTGGTTCTGTCGTGTGCAGCGAATATCGTTATTATTATTAAATAGAGCAATCGACGTTGCGCTCAAGTGCACCGGCAGAATCGAGTATTTCGAACGAAATTACATTTGTATAACCAATCACTAATTGGCAAACCAAACGGGGATATCGATATCCAAGCGATGCGTTGTGTACAAGCGTTTACGTTCGGTCGGTAGAGGTTTCAGAGAATCAGACTGGATAATGGTCAAGCAGGGATGGACATTTGTAAAATGAAAATCGTAATTGAAATACTTTTCTCACAAAATGATTATGGATTATGGCTCTTGGAGAATATTATGATGCACTATGAAACAATCATTCGCATGAATTATTCATAATTATCACACGTGTGACACTATATCAATTGTCACACGATAACTGATCAGAAAAATTTGTTGAAAAACAGTATTTCAAATACGTTTCTTATTTCATGAATGTCCATTGCTGTGGTTAAAAAAAAAACAATTCAAATATCTGCAATTTTCTTTAAGAAATAATAATCTATAAGATTAATACAATTGATATTTAAAAAAATGTTTCTAGATATTTGCCACTAGAATTGTGAGAATTTTAAGATAAACAGAAGTATCATTGTTTTCACTTTTTTAATAAGAAAAATGAAAAATAATTAAATTGAGTTATTTGCATACGTTTTTGCATACGTTTCTCATTTTTTTTGTACACACGCGTGAAATTCAATCCCACGTTGGTGGGAAATGTGTGTATACATGTTCGAACGGTTTGGAATCGAAAACGCCACTACGATTCATGCACGTAACAATGGCAATGGACGTTTTGGAACGGACTCTCTCGCCTAACCCGACAGCGACCTGGATTCCTGACCTACGATTTCGAAACTTCGGTCCGATACGGCGCAGTTGTGCCGTTGAACCTGCTGCAGTTACTCCCACCACAAGCTGCACTCTGTGGGGCGGTGCTCGGCTGCCAGAGGGGCCACTTGGGGGTGGAATCTCGATTGCGGATACCCACCATAACTCCATCTCCGTGATTTTATCGTCTAACACTTGTTTTCAAATATTTTCCATTTTTTGAATCAAGTTATCAGCCTCGATTTTCAATTTCGAATCGAATAAACAAAAAATTTAATATCAATTCGTGAAATAAAATATTTTTGAGAATTCTTATTGCTGTTATGACAATATTTTTAATTATTCAAAACTACCAAAGCGTAATTCGAAGAATCCAAAATTTTCGCTATTGCTTTCGGAGATTGAGAAAAAAGACTACAAGGGGACGATGAAATATCTTTTTTACATCACTTAGATTTATGTTTATTCTTTAAGGGCAAGCTTTCACGACTATCTAACTTATGCATACGTATTTTTGCTTCACATGCGGTCTTGTCAATCCGCAAAGCCCTCTTTCTGCTTCTCGAACGTCTGCTTTTGTACTTTGCGATTTTCGACGAAGGTTTCCCATTTTGAACTGTAACGTTGTTTTATTTATTTTTTATTTATGTATTCTTCGTTTTTTTCGTTACAGAACGGAGAGTCACCGCAATATGTTACAGACAGACTACGCCAGTTTTCCGACCCTCTTTCGAGGTTTCAACCTATCAGCGGTGAGTTATATTTATTTACATTTTTCAACGATTGCGATATTCGAAAATAACAATCTATAGCGTTTTTACAAACAAATCGTGGCTGCTCGAAATTTTAAATTATTGAAAAAATTAATTACTTTACACTTTACCGATAATTCATTATGGGTTTATTTTTTCAATGACTGATAAGATGATTACCAATAAAATTGTCTGAATCAAATGTAGTTTTGTTATTTTCGGAGGAAAATCAATGAGGTTTAACAAAATTAATTCATCGGGTTGAATAAAAAATATTTACCATCATAAATTATCGGGTTATCCAATAATGTTTTCCCTGCAAATTTCTTTGCGATAAAAACAGACGCTATATACTCCTTGATCGGAATAAAAATCTCTGCCGTTTTTTTTTCTCCTGAAAGTTCCCATCCCATGGCAACCCGCATAACGATCTTTCTCGGACGGGATTTATCTCGGGCTTGACGAATATTGATGACCCCATCGGTTCAACCCCGTTCTCAGACCCCGAGCGACCCTTTTGCGAGTTCGTTCTTACTTTTCCGACGTTTCGTCGGGGGGGGGGGGGGGGGGGATGCCATCCAACCTTTTCTCCATTTTCTCATGAAGATCCGACCGAAACGCGCGACGAACAAGGTCACGAAAAGCGAAAGAGCACGATTCGGAGGAAGGGAGATATTTCACCTAATGAGTTTCACAGCCGCGAAACTTTGGTTCTCCATTGAATTGGCCAGCGTGGCGTAACGAGCGAAGAAGATTAGTAATTGAGGAAAGGGAATGAGGTTGGCCATATATACATATATTGTCCGAAAAAAATGAAGGTGAAGGATGAAAATCTACCCGAATGCAGCGAGAGATCTAAGGCAGAGTGTCTTAATTAGGGTCGATGGATCAAATAACTCGAACATCAGGGAGGAATCACCCTCCATAAAGTGGGGGATAAACAGGGTGTGGCAGACAATTAATGATGCCGATTTTTCCATTTTCTGCAACAATTTAATTTTATTTCTTACATCGATGTTATCCACTTCGATGTAGAGGTTCCCTCAGGCAGATATAGGTCGACAAAGAGGTTTCTTCCAGACTTCGTAGCTGCGCTGCTACACTCGTTGCTATCGACAGAACGCAAATGACGTCCTTTCAAGTGGATTTTGGTCTTGGGAAACAAAAAAAAATCACACAGACTGAGATCAGGCGAATAGCTGGGAAACCACAGGAATCCTTTTTTTCATAAGAAAAAACAGGGTGCCACGTCACACGGTCATCTCCATAAACCAATTTTTTGTCGAAAAAAGAAATTCCATTTTTAAATAATTTTTATTCAATTTTAATGTATTTAGCAAAAAGTTTCTTCAGACACGTAATAAAAGTAACAAATTTGTCCGACAAAAATTAATAAAACTTGCAGATCGAAATTTTGTATAATTTCGATCGATCGTCCCAATAAATTATTCCGCGTTGACGAAGCTCGCGTTCTCCACGATATAATTAGCTTCCACGGCTGAATGAAAAATTTAATTTCACTCCGTCAATTAGTTTAATTAACACATAGCTGGTCGTTTGGTAAAGAAAATTTAAAGTTGGCACCCGTAACGAAAGTTCTATTGAATAATTGAGGTCAACAAACTTTACGTTGAAAGTTCGAGCATTGTCGTAAGGTTTATTTGCAAACAAAAATAAATAAATAAATATATTTATATAAACATACGTAACTCAAGTGAACGAGTCGTTGGATTGAAACGTTGAAGTCCAACGAAAGTTTCATTCAATTTGTCGGACACTTTAGAATTTCTTTCCGGGCTTTTATCACGGTCGTCTCGTTTCACTGGTCGGTACACGTGCGATCGTTAATGCAATTTTATGAATGACACTCGAGCCGAAAGACGTTCGTGGGTACAGGAAGACAGAGAGAGAGAGAAAGAAAGTAAGAGAGCGAGAGAGAGAGAGAGATAAGGCAAGGGAGAAAAAACAGGAAGATGCAAGTTGTCGTCAATGAAATTAACTCGACGATGACGACAACGATAGCGAAAAAGTTGCAGTGTCGCTGATACGTTACTGCATACCATCGCCACTAAATTTTCGTTCATATTCATTCTCCGGGGACGTAAAACGCCCTTCTTGTTTCGTACTTCGGTAACCTTTTTTTTATTTTTTTTTTTTTTTTTTGCCATTTTTTTTCGCCGTGCAACCAGAAGGATGCACATGGAGGTTTGCCACTGCGCAGTGCACTTTTGCAGCATCTATGTCATCCAGTGTCGGTTCGTTCATGTCTGTTGGTTCGGTGCGAAAAAATTGTCAACATCTGGGCAACATAAGGCCACAGTACGTGGTATTTTATGTCGTTCCTTCTTTCAATGTCTTTCTCATTCTCCATATCTTCTTCTTGCGGATTTTCTGGTATCTACTTTTTGTGCTTCACCAGTTATTTATATGTATATATATATTTTTTTTCTTCTTCTTTTATTATAGCCCCGAAGAGAGAGAGAGAGAGAGAGAGAGACGAGAGGTGACTGACCGTTTTTGTAAACTCTCACTCGCTCCTTTCTTCGTCGTGCGGTCAAAAAGTCCACTCGAGTATATACCGCGGCCCGTGGCTTTGCCGCAGGCTCGTTAACCCTCGACGTGAAAAAGCTCCGAGTCTTTGCGTTAATAATTTCTATTCTGCTAGCAAACTCTCTTTCTCTCTCTCTCTCACTCTCTATCGTGAGAAAGAGCGAGCGAGTAAACCACGCTTTCGACTTCTCACTCTCTTCCACACATAAATATGCATATATAGATGAATACATATATGTATGTACGTGTACCTTCTCTGTCTCTGTCTCTCTTTCGTCTGATTCTCTATACTCTGCGATACGTGTAACCTACGTATGCATGGACCACGGCCAGAAACCAGGTCACGTTTCCATATAACGCATAGAGGGCTCCCACGAACGAGAGATACTCCCACGAATGTTCGGTGGATGGAATTTCCGGATCAAACTCCACGACTCTTCGTTGAGAAATTTTTGTCTCTTCCGGTTTTGTTTTTGTTTTTTTTTTTTTTTTTTTTTTTTATTGAAATCAAAGAAAGTTGGGTCAGAGTCGCAGAAGGGAAGGTTGAGTCAATGCTATGGTATGCTGAAATTCGTAATCGACCGTTAACCGTTGAACACGACTTTTTTTGCGCTCCAGGCAGTCGAGGGCGATGATTAATGAAGAATGATTTTATTATGAATTGGATGACTCAATGGATTGATCGTCGTATACTCGAAAATGAAATTTTTGCATATAGAACATTTTATTTTTATCAATGTTTTTATCATTTGGGTTCTTTTTTCGGAGCATCCTTATCGAGCATATTCTTAAGTTGATTTCACTTTGTTCATTTATTGATTTATAGTAGGAACCTGATGGAATAGCGAAATAGCTTTGTGAAACTTTTTGTCGATGCATTTATCGCATGTCGCGATGAATATTTTTTTTTTGTCAACGATGTGGGATAGTTTGATCCGTGATGTATAGTTTGATATGCACTGATGATAGTGATATTGAGAAGTCACGTAGCGGCGGCACAAGGTCCGAGAAAATAGTCACTGAGCCTGGTAGAGAGGTGGAGAACCGATAGAAAGAATTCCATGCCATTTTGGAGAGGGGGAAGTAAATCGTTATCCTTTTCTATCTCGCTTTCTCTCTGTTACTGTGACGCGAATAAAATCCTTGAGGAATGGTTTTCCGAGTCTCTCGAAGCTCGAAAATGATTTGTCAACTCCGTAACCACGGTCGAAAAATCACCCCGAACGTATCACCACCAACGTCAACAGAAATACACACACGAACGTTCTCAAAAGTTCGCAAAATATCACCCGCGTCGAGTGAATAGTAAATTTTGCCGTTCGGACGTCAAATATTGGATTTTCCGTTGCCTACGATAACACTGACAAGTAAATCCTTCCACATCGTGTTCGTCAAATTCTCACTGACTGATTTCATTTTATAAAAAATCTCGCAATTTCAACTTTCCGATCATCCAAATTGACAAAAATCATTTTGTCAGGTTCTGGATTTTCGAAACATCTTTCAATAAATTGTAGCAAATCGTTTATAATTAAATTGTTAAAATTAAAAAGGTGTTTCTAATAATGATCACACATAAGAATGCAAAGTCTTACAATCATAAAAAATAGATCCATTTTCTGTTCTTTTTTTTCTTCTTACTCAATCAATAAATTCTAATAATTTCTATTTACGATTTTATCACTTACATCATCATCGATCTAATAACTGCTTCCTACATAAAATCCCAAATATTTCAGCCAGCTGTCCCATCGCTAATTTTACCCACAAAGTTGAGAAAATAAACAGAAAAGAGAAATAGCGTCTACGTCAGTCGAAAACTTTTTAATCCGGATTTGCTGACGATCCAGCGTATCGGAGGTTCGACTTTTCCGGACACGACGAAGACGGAAAGAACGTTATTCGACATAGCCGGAGAAGTTCTGCGTGTTATTTTGTGTGCGTTCGTGTGTATTCAGATATATTTTTAAGTAGATTAATGCTGGACACGCGACGGGGCATTAAGCAGATCGGTATTAATGAGTTTTGTCACCCCCGAGTGACACTCGGTTTCTATTTGGTTACACGCTAGCTTACGTCTATAGATAGCCCACCCATGAGTTTCCTTCTGCAATGCGCCTAAGCTCCGGATCCGCTCGTTTCTCCCGTCGTGTTCGTCGTACACACCCGTGTGAATGCGTACACGCCGTAACCAGTGGCAACACAACCACGAGGTACACGTCCGAGACGTAAGCTCATCACCAACGAGACCAGCCCTTTCCTCGTGCCTCCACGAACAAACACCAGAGAGTCAACCAAGATCCTCCAAAACGTGAAAATTCAAGTGGCCCCTTCGCTTTGCTTTTCTCATCAACCGAAAAATTGCGGGAAATCAATAACTAGTTCGAAATTCCAAATTCTGTTCATGACCACGTTAACGTAAAATATTAATCAATTCTCCGATCGATATTAATTGCACAATTTTTAAAACTATTAATATTGTGAATCCTAGTATCAATTGCCGAGTATTTATGTCGTAGCAATGAAATTGATTGAATCAAAATCGATTTAACTAAAAGTAATAATAATCATTTATCTTTGAAGAAAGAAAAATTGACTAATTTACAATTTTTTAAACTATTAATATTGTTAACTATCATATCAATTACCGAGTATTTATGTCGTAGCAATGAAATTGATTGAATCAAAATTGAATTAATTTTGTTAATAATAAAATATAATTCAAAGTAATAATAATAATTTATATTCGATTTTAAAAAATTGACTAATTTATATTTGATTTATATTTGACGAACGATAATCAACGAAAAATTCTACATCGTATGATTGTAGCAATTAAAAAGACTTCTCGTCCTGCTGTACAGTCGCAGTAATTTTTTTTTTTTTTTCACAATCACAGTTTATGATTTACGTGTCAAAAAATCTGTACCGTTGAGTAATGTTTTTTTTCTTCGTTTTTTCTTAAATATTATTCCATCGTGCTTCGTCTCGGCAAGTTTTCTCAACGTCGACGGACTCTTCCAAATCTCTCGCTCCTCTCCCCTCACGTCGTTCAACTGTGCACTATGAGTTACCTGAACCATATATAGATATACGTGTGTATATAATGTATATATTTATATACATCTATATGAGGTGCTACGAAGTAGCAGAAGCGAATGTACATAGTTCCGGCTGCCGGTGGTAAGCGAAGGTTTCGAGGCCACTTCGACCCTGCTGCCAGACCCTTCTCCACCCTCTTCGGTCCACTCCGGCCCCCACCGACGTATATACTCTCTCTCTCCGGCCACTTCGGGGATAAATGATTATTCGCCACGGGCTTGGAAAACCCCAAGGCAACCGCTGCCCTGATTTTCTACCTTTCGTGCCTCGCCCGGTCCCTCTCACTTTCGTTTCATCACGGTCAACGATGATAAACCATTCTTCGACGTATATCGTTCGAATAAATCAAGACGTACGGTTTTTTGCGAACCGAAAGTTGTTTTTTTTTTTTCACGATGGGAAAGTTTTCATTTGACATTTATATATGAAAGTCGATGAAATAATTTATTTAGGGATTTTGTAAATGACGTGATTTGCGAAATAATATAAAGCTTTGGAATTAATTAACTTTTTCGAGAGGTGTCAGTAAGTTGAGTGCATGAAGACGAGAAATCGTAGAACGAGATACTAGACTGTCTCTGTGTGTGTGTTTTGAGACGAGAATTGCCAAAAATTTGCTCAGGAAAATGAGTAGGTAAGACGTGAAATGTCGCAAGAGCCTATATGTACATGAATATAGAACTGGTACGTGCATCCTACATATATTTATGTATATGGAGTATATATATGTGATGCACAGTTGGAAGTATCTGCGGATCTCGTGAGCCTCGAGCAATGTATCGTGGAGCGGTTCCAAAAGTCTACGTTTACGCCATATTGCTATATACCGCACATCAGAAACCACAACCACAACCAGAAGCCTTCGCAATTTTGCTCACGGCGCTTCTTCATCGTCCCCCCGACTCGGCACCAGGAACCATCGTGATCCACCATCCGCCACGTATCCTGTAAACGTTTTACGATTTTTCGGGGTTCCTTGGATGCAATGTCAGTGTGTGACATAACGGTAGACACGAGACACCGGGGCGTGTTGGTAAAAGAATACGGAAACTATTTTTTTATTGTCGAATGAACGTTCTTTGTAATGAATTAATTTTGAAAAACAACACATAATATTTTTTTTCAAACATATTTCTTCAAATGATGCAATTATAAAAAAATTAATTTACGATTTGATATGAAATCAAGTTGAATATGAGGCACATTGATATCTCTCTAATTGTTTTTTTGTAAATCAAAATTCAACTGTGACGTGATATTTTTTTCTTGAAAATATCTTTTACACGTTGAAACATTGCCAAATTCAACCATGAGTCGATTAAAATAATCGATATATGTCTTGAATCTGCAATTTAATCAAATCTATCAAGTAAATTTAAAAACGAAGATGCATGTGACAAGATTTTATCGAATAAATGGCAAACGAACGTGAAATTAATTTAGGAAAAAATTCGATCAAATTAATGGATCGTCAATCGAATATCAACGTACATCTCATTGTCGTATGATAATTTCTTCAATACATAAAAAAACCGCGAATTCATAACCGATCCATCTAGCCCCGGTGCGCACCTCGCATTCGAGTATTTCCCATTGTTACGGATATGGGTCCATATCACCCGACTTCGGATGCTTGTGAACCGCATCTGTCGCGTCTCTATCCGGCTTCGAAAGCCCAAACGGAAGGACCCGAAGCCTCAGATCGAGACAGAAACCGCACATATTCATCGATCCTCGGTATCCATACACACATTTCTGTATGTTCTTCGCTTTATCCGCAACCGCGATAATATAACTCGTGGATTCGAGCCAAACCAAACACAGACCACCGTGTTTCCCAAGACCGAGAATATTCATCGACATGTTTGCATTGCCATTCGAAATATAGGTGTGCAACCCTTTTTCCATCTTCCCTTCCCTCTCTCTCTCTCTCTCTCTCGCTCTTATTTGCTCGTCCTACACACAACCAAATGCATCACACGATAAATGCACCGTTGCACATTGTAGATGGGTTTTCGAATGAAGTTTCAACGAGCTGACAAGCTGAGGTATAATACTCAGTGAGGAAAGTACTTTGAAACGTAAAGTCTCGTATGTACGAGCACAACAGTCGTTTCTCAATATCCTCTTCGAACGTCCTTTTCGTTTCTTCCTCTCGATATTTTCGTTCTTCTCGAACTTGTGCTATTCCAGCTTTTTTTTTTTTTTTTTTCAAATGTCGTCTCAACATCGGTAAACATTTACATTGCCATATATATTCAATATTTGCTGCACTCTCTTTTGTTAATTGTCACGAGGATTCGAATATTAATCGATAGCACCTGTTGAGAACGTGTGATCGAAAATATTTGGTAAATTTGGGATAGTTATGATACATTTAGAGGGATTTGTTAAAATAAACAAAATTATTTAGAACTCATTTGCAGAGTTTTTATTGTTTTGACTGATTATATATTTTTATTAATTCATGTCACCAAAGTAAAAAAATTATATATAGTCTATATATTAGCTTTGCATAGACTATCCATGCTTAATTCCATATATAGTTTATCCGAAGACTATATACCATTTTTTTTACTTCACAAGGTGTGAATTTGAAATGGGAATCGTTTGTTCTTGTTTTATTAGGAAATGGACAAGTTGGAAAATAGTCTTTTGAAAATAGTAAAAGGAGACGAGGCGAAGAAAATGGTATGGCGCGACGAAAAAATGTCCTCGGTGACGTCAGAACTCGAGGAGCTACGCGCTTTACAAGCCCAATGCTTGTTGCTCGAATATAACTCACGGTTCCGACTACCACGCGAAATCCGAGTCCAGCTCTCTCGCACTCGCGTATATGTTGCTCACTGTGTTATGCTGTATCGGGACAACGTCTAATTGGAAGAGGCGATGTTTGGGTAAGACTCACACGCGTTCGACCACAACTGTGGAGACATTAGGGTTGGTATTCACATTGATACTCCTGAGATTAGAATTAATAGTGCAGACACTGCTTTGTTTTAAAAAAAATCAACTGTGAACAAAAAATCTATTTTAACTCTGTTCGATGGATACAAAACCCTCTTATCACCATTTCAATTTCTGCCTCTCTAAAGGAAATTGGAATATTCAAAAAATATAAATAATCACAGAAAGGAAAATTGATTGAATGGAAATTGTATTAAAAATAATATCATTACTGAATGATTATACATATATTTCAATGCCCACTAAATATAATATTCGATTGTGAAACAATTACTCGTCTGAAGTGCTTTGAATTTTTTCATAAATGTGAAAATTTAATTTTAAAATAATAACATAATTATTTATAATTAGTCTTCTAAAAAAATATATATATATTTGATACCTTTTTATTTAATCAACGTCCAAAGCTAAGTAACAATCCACTTAATTGATTATGAAAAAGAAATATATTATCCCACGAAAAGTTTGTACATAATTGTGATAAATAATTTTGTCATCCATTGAAAATAGTTGTACGTTTCGTGATAAATGCGAGATAAGCATCGAGTGTGTGGTCCGTGCGTGTAAAGTAGTTGCGAAGAGAGTAGCGAAACCTCGAAGTGGGATTGTAATCACAGTTGGGAGAAAAAAGAAAAACGACCACGACAACAATCACAGCAATGACACCGGCGGTAACGGGTTGTTATATTATTAAAAGCTCCCGCGTGAAGTGGACGAGATGACGGTGCGGCCACGCTCAACCGGCCGCATGGCGTACACCGTGGACAGTCGTGGTAATAGCGGTCTGTAGTACCCACTCGGGTCTCTGACGTTTCTTATTCGCAACGTCGTGTCCCGTGTCTATTAATACTGTCCGGGATTAATTAGCGTTAATGAATACCTGGCTATTGGCAAGCGTGGAACATAATTCAAGCGTCGGCTTTGGTCGAAATGGAAAGGGAACGACTCGTGGTACGGGCGGGGGGGAGGGGGATATGGGGAATACGTATATAACGAATAATACGAAATACACGATATTTCGGTGTGTCGTTGTACTTCGTGTCTGATCCGCCACGCGTACACGCGTGTAAAACGAACCATCGTAAAAGCCCCTTAAGTGCTCGACCGGCCGCGGATATCGTTCTCTTCGCTTCGTTGGCTCTCGTCGCTATCCAAATATTCACATATGATCTTTGATTTAATGACGACTGTGATTATCGGTAATGCAGTAAGAAAATGGAACCCACGAAAATTATTGGGATCTCGACCGCTCGGTAATTTCATCGAAATATACATTTTTGTTGTTGTTGGTGAAAAATTAAAATTTCTTATGTTTTTGGAAATTTTGAATTTATTGATTGTTCATCGGATTATTTTTTATTTTTGGTCACTGACTGCTTCTATGTTTATTGAAATGATTTATTGAAATGGATGCTATTATATTTTTATCCTCGCGATCTAATGTCTTCAATTTTAATTATCGTTGATAAAAATAGGAAAGTTGTTGTTTAAAAATCTATTTCTCGAAAAAAACATTAAATGGAACAGTCGTCATTAAATCACTGATTTTTTTTTGTTTATATATTTTGTTTCTTATATTTTTGGAATTTTAAAATTCATTCATGATTCATCGAATTATTTTATATTATAATGCGATTACATTTCAATTATCCCAAATTAATATCCTAAATGCTAATCATTGTTGATAAAAATAGAGAAGTTGTTGTTGACAAATCTATTTCTCGAATAAAAAACAGCAAAGTATCGAAATCGTAATTTGTTACAATAAAAATTCAGATTTATTGTGAAAACCGTTTTACCTCAATATATCTCTTTAATAAATTATATGCTCGGATACTCGGATTCGATGATTGCAAAATGATGAAAGACCTCGCGTGGATATATCGATGGCTTCGACGAAGTCTCGAGCATCGGTCTTTATAAATATATTAGCGTGGCTCTCAGACGACTCTGATGTATGATTATTAAGATCGTGGGATTAATCCGGATGATATTTTTTATTTTTTATTTTTATTTTTCACAATTTATTTTTACGCTCGTAACACATTTCCTGCATGTGATGCGACTCTGTGCAACGCGATTCGGGGGCAGAGATAGACGCCACGGAAAAGAGAGCGAGAGAGAGAGAGAGAAAGCAAGAAAGAGAGAGAGAGAGAGAGAGAGAGAGAGATGGAGAGACAGTTAATGTGTGTAAGTACGTGAGCGACGAGGAATACGACGACGACAACGACTACGACGACGAGATGTAGTATATCAGGGATGTTCGCAACGACGGCACGGCGTTGGTCGGTGGTGCCAAGCAATTTACCGAAGCGTGGAACACCGGTGTGGATCCTGATTATTTTAATTAATGCTCGACCGTTACGCCTCGGCTCGGCCGAGTTATTCGAGAATGGCCGACTTCCACTGGCGAACAAAATTTCGTCCCGGCTGGACCGAACAACCCAAAGGCTCCCATGGACACGTCATATATATCTCACTCTGGAGTTTATCCAAAATAAACGACGTTCGCGAGATTGAATAATCATCGAATCCAGAAATATGACTATATTCCACTTCGCTCTCGCATCGACGAAATTTTAATCCTTTTGTTTGTTTTCTATATTTTTTTTTTCATTTCTTTTTTTTTCTGCTGTGAGAAATAATTCGTTCACTGGAAATGAATAAATGTTGTATAGTTCGATCGGAGTAACGAAGTAAAATTGTTTGTACTTCAAATCCGATTAGTTACAACCCTCACGAGCAAACATATAGTTCGCTCGTGCTTTTGAATCATAATTTTTTTTATTTCGAATTTTGTTTGATTGCAATTTGTCATGAAGAAATTTTTGTGAAACCTAAATAATTCGTAATTTCGTGGAAATTTTTTGGGAAGGGGGGGGGGAGGGATAAATGGTCCCTGCGGCTCCCGACGACGAGTTCAAAGTCTTTTGATGGTATTGCATGTCGGGATAATCTTTTTTTCTCCGATGCCTCGAGCTTCGGCAAAGCACCCCATCGTCTGATGTATTACTGCGACATTTTACACGGCCCAGTGTGTGTGTACTTACTTTCCACACCAAGATCATTTGTGTTTTCGGTTTTTTTTTTCTTACGGTTCAAGAGCCGAGCTTTTCTCCCTCGCGATTATAATCAAAGAAACGTACTACGAACGCGAACAGCGGAGGCGATGACGTACATATGTGCATCGTTTTTTTTTCTTTTTCTTTTTTACTACACTGGATTCATACGACGCAGGCTCTTTCGTTGCGTCGTGTAACACAATATAACTGCGAACAATATACTTCGTCACGGGCTCAACTGTTGCAACGAAAAGAAATAAAAATAATAATAATAATAAACGCGGTATAACCACGTTCGTACCCTCGAAAAAAATTATATCCCCGAGAATTTTTGCTTTCGACTCGCTCGGAATGAGTGCGAGAAAAATTAAACGTGCCAAAATAATGCACGGTGCTTCCCTTCAGAAAAATAATATTTGTTTCGTCCAAATAAATACAGTTTTTCCAGAGACAATTTGATAAATGAAATGGGTCGTAGTAGGTACTTGGACATGTCGAGCAGCTTCTCATTATTTCTTGCCGCACACACACATATATATATATACATATTTGTTTCTCAACGTTATTTGAATCATAACAAATTTTCGGATAATAATAATTCTCGCACAAAAATTGAATAACCACTTTCATTTATTTTTACCACTATGAATAAACCAACACATCATAATGTCATGAAAAATGATTTCGTTACAAATTTCGTAAATTATTTACAAACTCCACATCAAGAAAATTCACTCGTCTAACCAATTATTCAACAATAATCACAATTATCAGCAACTAAAATATTCTTTTTACGCAACTCTAATAAAATATCCCAAGTAAATAAATTATATAAAATCTATATATGGGATTGGGCATATATAGTTTATATATAGATTATATATAGACTATATATTGTCTATATATAATCTATATATAAACTATATATGCCCAATGCCATATATGGTTTATATATAGATTATATATAATTTTTTCACTTGGGATCCGAACGAAAATAAATCGTCGTGACGTCTGCCATTTTCGCTACTGGACGGATTCGTATGCCACGAAGATTCGTGACAAATGTTTGTTACGTGTTCATTACGAACACGAAAATTTCGTGGTTGAATCGAGTGTGCGAGTGACCATCGTAAACTTTCGTCTTTCGCGGTGGCGAGAGATCACGATGGAAAATGCACTGGCGTTGCATCGTCAGAGCGAGAAAGAGAGAGTACGAGACAGACAGAGCCAGAGAAAAGTCCCAATGTAATTTAAAGTTGTTCGGACCGATGTACCAATGAGTTTTCTCGCTAATGAGATGAGAATCAATGCACGTCGTTGTGCTTTTCGCCTCGCCATTGCCGCCGCCGCCGCCGCGCGTATCTCGCGCGAGAGCACTCTCGCGGCGTCGCTCAGTTACCCGCGCTCGCCGCAAAAACCGCGACCCGTGCCCCGCTGCAGCGCGCGCGCGCGCGCCCGCGCAGCTCTTCTCCTCGCACACGCGGCACTCGCAAATTAGCAGCATCGCCCGCGCGTCTCTTTGAAGATGAAAATGCAATTAACTCGTCCTAATTCGTGCGTCCGTCTGATACACGAAACTCCGGTGCCGTAACCTCAGCGACAGTTACTCGCGGTGTATATACTCGGAAAGTGTTTATCGTTGAACATTCGTCAAAACCCGGAGCCCCGCGCGCGCACACACGTGCTAGTCAATTTTCTCTCGGGCACTCGAGACTCCCGGGGGCCTCTCTCGCACATTTTCTTCTTGGACCACACTTCTAATTGATTCGTTTGCCGCACACACACACGCGTGCGCGTTCGTACGATCGTAGCTCTCGTACACACATCACACAGTTGTTTATGACAAACTCTCTGTGTTAAACTTTTCGCTAAAATATCATTCGTCTGATTCACGAATCTCGAGATATTTTATTGAAGTCGTCAAAGCCACTTTGTATCTTTTATTAACCCAAAGTGAAAATATTGTATATAGTCTACGTAAGCTACATATGCCCAGTCCCATATATAGTTAATTTTTTTACTTGCGACTCTTTGAATCTACGATTATTAATTGTAAGAGCGACTAAACAATATTTGTTTTATGAAATAAATCATAACAAAAAGGTATAAAGTTTGCTGATGTTTTTTTTTGTTTTTTTTTCGGAAAGCAAATTATGCTAGAGCTTGGATGTTAGTGAAAAATATCTATAATAGTACCTCTATCTATAATAGTGAGAAATTCATATATATATATATCTATATCCAAATGTTACAAATTAATATTTTAGTTGAATGTTTCTCTGTAGGAAGAAAAGGCAAAAAAACAGAATTTTGATAAATTCTATTAATGACTCGAGTGACAAAAACTATTCAAAATCTCTTGTATGCATAATAATAATAATAATAACAATAATAATAATAATAATAATAATAATAATAATAATAATAATAGTCAAAATAATAATTATTATAATCGTCATTGCACATTAGGCCAGAGAAGGGTGAACAACATTTTTTTCGAATGTGTCTCTTTGCGAGGAGAAGAAAAAAAAACAATTTTCATAAATTCAATACATAACTCGAGTGACAGAAACTGTTCAAAATCTCTTGTATGCATAATAATGATAATAATAATAATAATTATTATTATTATAATCGTCATTGCACGTTAGCACAGAGAGGGTAAGGGTGGACAAGTTCTCGTCGAAGTGGAGTGGCCGAGGTTGGATGAAGTGGTGGAACCCATCGGTTGAATAGTTATGGCACTCGTTGAGCCGAATAAACATTGTTGAAGGGGATGAAAACGACGATGGGAGCCCGGATGGCCACGAGGCCTCCCCGCAGGTGAATCACTCGACGCGAAACAAGCGCGTGACCGCGAGTGCACGAACGCAGAGTGACCGAAGGAGCAGCGGATGGAGACAGAGGGCGCGGAGGTAGCGACGACCCGGGGTGGATAAAGGCTTCGGGGTCTGGGGTAACGGGTGTTCAAATTACCCCGTGAAATAGCCGTTTAACGTGGCAATGAATTATTATGTCACGGGAAAAGTTGCGAGACGTATCCCATGTGCTTTCACGTTGAAAATGCAACCTCGCTGATCTTATGATTCATAATCCAAGGCGATGTCGCTGCGTCGACCACCATTATTCATCCATACTGTACGCGGTGTTTTTGGTGTATGTGTGGGTGTGTGTTACGCACGTAACGTCGATTGACGCAAGCGTGGTCGCTGCGAATATGGCAAATGCATCGTTGCACTTTACTTTTTTCATATAATATAACATAAATGAATTATATTCATGTGTATGTTGAATATACAATGAAATCTTCAAAAATTAATAACTCGAATTAAAATCGAATCGATTTATTTTTTTATATCTTTAATATTAATATATTTCAAATATCCTTTTCTCGAGATTTATTATTTTTTTGAAAATTCCATTGTCTATTCAACATATTTACATATGTGCATAGTTAATGTATGTTTTATAGAACGATAGTATATAAATATTAATAAAATAATATATTTAATATACATCCATTATCTATATGAATATTTACTACTTTTCTATTAACAGTATTCAAAATGAAGAGAAATAATTATTCAATTATCATCCGAAAATTATTATACTCTGAAAACTTCATTGGTTCTATTATAATTCGAATCATGTTGAAATCAAGTTCAAAAGAATTGAACAATAAATATATATTTATGTATGTATGAGTGGTTCTTTTATAGATTCGTAAAAAAAATCGAACGATGCGTGTTAAATACTTTCGTCTTTGTGAAGTTTCCAACTTGTCCGATTACTTTCGACACCACCACCCATTTGTCCGACTGGCTGTTTCGCGAAAGTCGTCTCCGATTCGTCCTTAACCGGAGCTTCGGGTTTGCGAAAACTTTACCGACAGTCCCCGGGGATTCGCATCAAGAGACAACGGAATGACAAAGACTCGTTGGGACTTGAACGAAGGATTTATCGAGCTGATCGGACGCAACGTCCGATGGAACCGGGCTCTTCGGTCGTTTCGGAGTTCGGAGAACTCCGTCCCATACTCCATTCTCACATAAACTGTATAGTTTATATGTGGTGTTCCATACCAAATCGACTAGGTTTCGGACGGACCATTTTTGATTTCGCCAATAATTTTATATGTTTTTCCACCGACTAAAAGAAGTATTCATGATTTTTTTCAAATTTTTTTTCAAACGGTTCAAAACGAGTTGAATATTTTTTTTTTCAAAATGTTAGGTCTTGCCCAAATATTAAAAAAAATCCTTAAATTATAAGAACCATTTTTGATCCGCATTTTTAAATGTTTGCGCTTTACACATTTTTCTTCGCACTGTGTGTCCCGATTTATTGTTCTGGAAAATTTATATGTTAAAGTACACCTAATTTAACGTAACGTCTAAATTTTTAATGATAGCTATCTTTGGCGTTCTATTTTTATTTTTATTTTGATTATTCCAAAACTGCAATTATTTAGGAGTATTTTAAAGTGTGATTTTAATATAAAAACAAATTTGAAAAAATCACGAGTACTCCTTGCAGTCCGAAACCGGGTCGATTTGGTATGGACTGAAGTTATCAAAACAAATTGAAAATTTTTTTTCTGTAACAGTAATTTAATTAATCAAAACGCGTGATCGATCATTCGTCGCAGAATCTTTGATAAACGAAAACTGAAAAAATCCGCGAAACGCATAATTTCATCTGATGAATTGAGGATTTGTTAGATAATTTGCTTTACACGTGACGTTGTCAGCGGGCCAATAGCCTCGACAAATGGGAACGCACGAAGAACTCTGTTGTTCGGTGATTCATGCAAATGACATTTTACCGACAAGGTAACCCGAACTTTCGGTAACACACACGGTAAACCAGTCAGTCGTGCGGGTATGAGAGCGTAGAACCTCGAATCTCGTATCTCGCACTCGGGCGTAAGTTTCCACGGAATAACCGGAAAATATTTATAGACCGACGGGAGACGTCAATCTCTCCGCACGGATTCTCTTCTTGCATAGCGTCGCCCATTTCCCCGCGAGCGCCGCCTCCTCGCCGCACTTGAAATCACTCCTCACTTGCCTGCCACTCGTGTTGCGAAGAAACGAGTGTGTGACGTTCCGGCGCCACATTGACTCTTGCATTATATGCATTTTACTTGCTCACCGATTTTCCTGGAGTTTCGCACATTTTGTTTTTTTTTCTGGTTTTTTTTTCAACCCATCCACGGCAAGTTATTTACGGCAAGGATGATCTCACAATGCCCGATTCGTAATTCAATTTTAAGGTTTTGTCCTATTCGGTTAATCAAAACGATGAGAAAAAAAATCACATTATGGAAAAAAAATGACCGTGAAGTATAAAATCCATCAATTCGTATTAATTAAAGTCTATTTTTTTGTCGTGCACTTGAAAAAAATTGGAAAATGTTTTTTAAATAATTTACTGACAAATATTTAGGAGTAAAAAATCGTATTGCAAATTTTTTCATCCCACCCCAATCGTCGAATTCGAAACAACTTTTTAGCAAGCACATCACGTGGGGTCCCTCCCCACGAAGATCGAGAAAATTCGGTTGGACGTAAAAGGTTCACACACTCGCGAATACCCTACTTCTCGGTAACACATAATCACGTTAACGTGCAACGGGTCGTACGGAAACGTGGGAAGGGGCTGAAATTAAAACGAACGACGAAAATTGTCGCGATGTTCGTGCACACACTGTGTTGCACGCGAGAGCCTCTGGCTCATTTGCATTTCGGCTACGGAGAAGTGGTGGGAAGAGTGCATGCGGGGGCGCTCACCGAACCACGGGATAGCACAGGACCTCGTTGCTTCGAGCTTGCGGCCAACTGTATATGCACTTGGCAGCTACGTTTGGACGCTTCGCCGGGTTGGGGTCGAAATCCAGAACGAGCAATGTTTAGAAAGGGCAAAAACCCGAACGCGCAATGCTTCGAATGAAAATGTTCAGAAAGGGCAAAACTTCGAATGAGATTGTAGCGAACGTATTATATGCCGAACGCCTACCAGTCGGCGCGGTTTTCAACATTTCCCGACTTTCGAGCTTTCCCACGCGTAAACTATCAAGGTTAGATGTATGCCGTCACTGACTTTTTTATAGGGAATTCAATTCTCTACAACATTGTTTATGTAAACTTTTGGTCTATATAGCGTTGTTTAACCAGCGTTTTGACGAGAAGGTAAGAATGCATCGATTTTTTTATCGTTTTATTTTGTTTCTATCTAAACGCTTGATAAACAACGCTATATAGACCAAAAGTTCACATAAACAATGTTGTAGAGAATTGAATTTCCTATAAAAAAGTCCGCGACGGCATATATCTAACCTTGATAGTTTACGCGTGGGAAAGCTCGATAGTCGGGAAATGTTGAAAACCGCGCCGACTGGTAGGCGTTCGGCATATAATACGTTTGCTACAATCTCATTCGAAGTTTTGCCCTTTCTGAACATTTTCATTCGAAGCATTGCGCGTTCGGGTTTTTGCCCTTTCTAAACATTGCTCGTTCTGGGTTTCGACCCCAACCCGCTTCGCCTCGTGTGCTCATGTTTCCCTACCTTTTCACGACAAATTGTACGTGCATATTATTAATGAAGCACTCCATGTAAAATAACAAAAAAAAAACATAATTTTCAAATATGTCCATCTAGACTTTTTTTTGGGGGGTAGTTAATAATTTCTTTAAAGGTTGCAGGCAGAGCAAAAAAAATCACAAGTATTGTAGGGGTCGAATAAAGGGCAACAACAACTGAACTGAATAGGCATGGGCCAGAATTTTCATCGTCCAATTTAACATGGAATGCCCCATATATCGTGAGAATAAAAAATAAAATTAAAGAATGTAATTGAAGGTGCATAGATATTTACCATGTGGAACTTTGGTTCGTTTAGATTTTTTCGACTACGAACATTTGCGATAAAAGTTCGATACGCGTTACGAATTTATTCGTTTGGTTTGCAGAATTTTCCGGGCTTGCGGTTGTGTTTGTTCGATGCGATATACGCACGTGAGACCCTAGAAATACATATGGAAAATCGTGGACGCCACACGCCGTTGATGAGTGAAACGGAGGGAGAGGGAACGATTCTTGATACGCGATACAACGTTGGTTGGCAGAGAGCCTCCGATTTTGCTCGATTACACGACGTGTACGACGAGTGGTTGAGTGACGTGCGATTAATAATTTTCGTGGAGGGAGATTGGAGTTTGGCTACGGGACTGCGGGACCGCGGCCGCGTTGGGATACGTGATTCCGTTGAAGCCGCGACACGGATAGCTCTCGGGAGTCATTTGTAAAACCGAAACCCCAGAATTATTGAAATTCTGTTTTTTTTTTCAATTCTTTCAAAAATAACATTTATTTTCATTTTTTTTCGAAATACCGTTTGTTTAGCGAACACAAAGTTTTCGAAAATTATTTTCGAGTTGTGGTTTTCTAATCCTTTTCAAAACATCATTCATTTTTATTTTGTTTCGATTTTTTTTTTGTTTCAACAATTTTTTTTGTTTATTTGAAATAATTATAAAAATTACTAATTATGAAAAGCTAATTTTTTTTTTACGGGAATGGGTTTGAATGACCATGAACTTGTGTATGTGAGTTTCCGGTGAGAAATTCAAGCACGTCGTGATTTTATTTTCGTTTTGCGGACGACCGCATCGAAGAATAAAGTTGAAGAGGCTGCAACAATACACGGGTGGTTAACCGCGAGGCAATCTTCCACGATTTATTTCACGACTATACTTCGTCCTTCCTGCCCCGTCCTCCAGGACGAGTATCGCGTTATTCATTTCCTCGCGTACGTTCTTCGAGGACCAAGATATTTTTGGAAAATATGATCTCGTGGATAAACGAGAATATTCCAGAACGATTTTTTTTAAACATACAATAAATGATAAATCTTGTCTAGTTTTCTTCTACATATGAGGAATATAAATATTTTTTCTCGAGTCTTCATGTTGTTGGTTCGAATACACAACTTTTCCATAGAAAATATTCAACAGCATGGGATTATAGTAAAGTCTAGAATCTATATATCCGTTCTCGTGACGCTCCAATTCCGAATGACCGTAAGTGTGTGTGTGTCTGTGTGTGTGCACATCCGATTTCACGAGAGCTTGAAAAAGCTTTGCGGCAAAATCGCGTATCGGAGTGGAGATGCTCGCGAAAGAAGACGCGGAGGCCTTGCGGAAAGCGTTGCCGGGATTTATATATATATATATTTAAGAAAGCTTATGGGACGGTTTTCGTGGTCGGTTTCGTATAGTCTTCGCGAAGATCCGACTCCGTATAGCCAGGCTTCTCGAAATCTCGCGTGCTGGATGTGCTGCCCACACGAAAATAAAATAAAAACTTACCCCACATATATAAATGTACACATATATATATATATATACTTACTTTAAGCGCCACACAAGCAAGAGAAAGCTTAACGTCGAGGTACGTTTTCCAAAGGTCGGAAATGAGGAAGAGCAAAAGATTTGAAACTGCGATGAGAATGCTGGCGAGGGTGGCCCGACGAGCACGTGGCTGAAATGCTACTCGAGAAGAGACCCGAGCGGTTGTAAATTTACTCGTAAGATCGCTGATAAACTTTCCTGCGATGCAACCGAAAACCCCACATACGCTAGCCAATCCGAAGCTTTTTCGGTCGTAACGACTCCGGAAACTTTTTTCATTCACCGAAATTTAACTTCCCCAGACGATACAGAGCTTTTTCGGCTCAGACACAGTGGCATAGTGACTCACGGTCGAAAAATCAGGCCCGAACCATTAATTCACAATTGAAAATTAAATTTCATCTACGTTATCGACTGATCGAATTTGTCTGCTGCAGATAATTAAAATCCAATGTCTTCGGTCACAAATTGACGTAATATTAAATCTCCATAATAATTTTTTCCATTCACAATCAATCGTTGTAACAACTTATGGGCGTAAACTTTCTGTAAACGAATTACGATGCGGAAAAATGGCTAAACAACATTGTGAAATAGGAACACAAAAATTGTTTCAAATAGCCCCGGTCTCTTCCCCCATAACTGTAATCCAAAGTGGATCTCAAAGGAGCCTTCTAGTGAAAATAAATGAATGGATGCCTCGCACGCTTCTTCCATTTTATCGCAGCTGTATATACATATATATATACATGCACAAATAAATCTATATCTGTATACACATAGTTGTAACACGGCATGCGACTGTTACTCTCCCTAATAGTTCCCGCTGTTAAGCTCGTTACTTTACTTTATTTTTTTCTTTCATCCGGAAGAGCTTTCCACAGTCGCACGAGCCGCTATGACGCATCATCCTCCCCGAGGATTCAAGCCG
This sequence comes from Diplazon laetatorius, assembly GCA_963662125.1. Classification (NCBI taxonomy): domain Eukaryota; kingdom Metazoa; phylum Arthropoda; class Insecta; order Hymenoptera; family Ichneumonidae; genus Diplazon; species Diplazon laetatorius. Next base: position 14,683,442 of record OY759152.1, read on the forward strand.
AAGACCCACCTGCTTGGTCGGGTCTCAACGCAGCCCGACTGGCCGGCTAGTATCAATCGCGGGAAAGATGTTACTCGATACATCTGTCGCCACATTTCTCTTGCCATATATCACCGCTATACTGCGGGGCTATAAGCGAGCCGGTCGTTGCATCTGTAACGACTCCAGACCGGAGGTCGAAGAAGGTGGAAATATGCCAATAATCGGTCGTCCCACCTGACCAAAAATAAATTAAAAAATAAAAAAAAAACCATAACGACTATCAACGTCTCAATCTGTTCGACGAAATCCAGCGAGATAAATTGAATCACCCTCTCGCATGACAAAAAAAAAACCAACAAATAAATCTCCATGATAATGATAAATAACGAGTCCGAATCGTCTCGGTGGGCTCGACGTTAGTTCAGCAAGACAAATGTGCCATCAGATAGATATGAAGTTTTCCGGCGATGGAATCTCAACATTTCCGCAATCCAATGCAGAGATAGAATAGAAGTGGACGATGGAAACGTCTTAATCCTCGAGCGAAGTGAGCGTCGTCGGTGAATATCAGATTCGTGTCGGCGAGTCTGTGACCGCAGCCGCAGACCTACGACAGAAGGGTTGCACTGGTGCAGCAGCAGCAGCAGCACTAGCAGCAGCAACGTCAGCGTCAGAGTCAGCTTAGGATTCGTATTCCGCAAGTCCCTCGGCAGCATGCCGGGGACGATCGATCACACACAGCAGCAATGTCTTCGTTGGTTTACCCTCGCGCACGTCTCAAAACGTTTGCTGGTCGTTTAAGTGCTCTCACTACTGCGACACACACACACAAACACACACACATACAAAGATAGCCGATGTTGCTTTAGCCACGAAGTTTGTCGCCCGGTGAGCTTGTGACGGTTTCGAAGTCGTCCGTGGGATGAGACGAGAACGTTAAACGTTCGGGGCGTAGCGAAGTCGACGGTCCACGTCGGCTCGTGTGAGGAGCCTCGTGGTATAGTCGCGCGCAAAAGGTCTTTGACGAGATGGAAGATGTTACCCGACGGCTTATATGACGTCCTGGGCTTACGCTAGTGGAGCTTTATCATCGCTTATGTCTTCATCTTATATATGTTTTCTGGTGGCACGGTCTTCTCTTTCTCTCTCTCTCTCTCTTACGACGAAATCTTCCGATAATTGGGGTAGGACGATCATTGACGTAGACGTGAAACTTGGCTACGTCTTTGCTTCGAGACGCGGGACAAGATTCCGAGAGAGTAGTCGCGCGATTGCGGAGAGTGAGAAGATGACGAGGAGGAGGACGACGACGACGACGACCGAGACCCCTGCGACGATATGCCACGATGAGCTAAAGCCTCGAGGAGCTTTGGTACGACGTGCCCTTCGTTCTGCCACGAGCGAACCAAGCTCCGGACTATAACCTCGCAGCCTTGTCACCTCGTGTGACTGACAGCCCAGACATCGTGGATTGCTAACACCTTGTCCTCTCGACCTCTCTGCGTTTCTCTCTCTCTCTCTCTCTCTCTCTCTCTCTCTCTCTCTCTCTCTCTCTCTCTCTCTCTCTCTCTCTCTCTCTCTCTCTCGCACACACACACACACACCGTCTCTTCGATGTTCGTCGCACACCACGACCCAGCCACGAGCAATCCTGCACAGCCACGACTGGCACCACTTGTGGTCTTGATACTAATGCGACAAATTTGCAATTTACGACGGTTTACAGTCGTTCAGAATCACACGCGATAAATCGAAATTTCACATGAGTAAAACTTGAAGCATTATTTTCCGGATCTGTATTTATTTCTTTCCATCGGAATTTTACACTCGGTTGTAATAAATAATTCTATTGATTTGCAAACAAAGATTGTGACGTTCTGTACATTTTATGTTTAGGTTAGTTTTTGAAAGCATGTGGGAAATATTTTGAGACAGGGATGGGGACAAGAATGTTCGTACGTGTGGTGAAACAAGATTGGGGATGTTGAGTTTCTTGCGATTTTGTTGCAAATTGGATGTGACGGTTTTGTATATTGAAAATTGTTCGATCGAAGAAAGTCGTGAAAAATAAGGTCGAAGCTTTCTCCGTTTCGGCGTGTCAACGATGCGCTATCCGGCGCTATCGTTAGCTTTCATCGTTATCGCTATCGCGTACCCAATGGAAAATCGTTATTTTCCCTGTGTTATTCCACAGAGAGCTTCGCTCGCGATTTCATAACCATATCGGTGGAATCTACGAAATTTCACGTCGTATGCGGATTAAATTGCCAAAGTTTTCGCGAAATCTTGGGAAAAGTTTAAATATCACTTTGTGCCCCCCCCCCCGAACGAGCAACGTAAAACTGGAATAAAAGACTCGTCGTTCGAAACATCGAGTTTCACGAAAATTCTATTATCACGTTAAATGACAATATTGACTATTTTTTTTCCGAAATATATTTTCAGTTTTGTTTTCGAATAAAAATGTGTAATTTATTTAATTTATTTCTTCTTCGTTTTTTTAACGAAAAATTTATTTTGTGTTTCAGGATTTGATCAAACAGGATCTGCGCCATCTCAAGCCACCGGAAGCAGCCTCGACTGTCTGAGCATGATCGTTCAGAGTATAAGCGGCTCGACGTCCACCGAAAATCACTATTCGCCCCACAATTAGAGAGAAGTGACTAAATAAAATTATAATAATAATAATAATATTAATAATCTCAATTCATAGCTCTTAATAATTTAAGAGAGAAAAACGATTGGGAAGAAATGCTCGATTGAATTTCATTGTCTTGCCAATGGACACGCAAAAATATTGATTGCTCAAGAAAAAATAAAATTATAATGTAAATACATGGAATTGATATATGGCAATAATAAATATTGAAAAAATATATGTATACGTATTACGCAACATTTGAAACTGTTGATCGTCGATTGATCGTGAAAAATAATTGAATGAATTATTTCCTGACTTATTCGAACTCATGTCCCACATCCTCTAAAATCGTACGAACGAAATGTGTGTGAAAAAGCTCTACACTAGAAATAAAATGGCACGTAGAGAAACGACTGACTTCCGCAATGGGCACAGAATAACGAAGCAAGGGTAAGATATAACATATTCAATGTAGGTGAGTATCTGAACTACGATCATCAGTTAATTTCATTATATCTGAAAGACAATCATAAATACGTATTTCGAATTCAATCATCGTTTCGAATCCTAACACACTCCAAATTGAAGATAAATAAACGAATAACGCGTAACACGTGGCAAAGTATAAAAAAACGAAAATGAAAAAAAAAAAAAATAATAATTTCAATTTCGATAAAACGTGATCAGAATCAACAAAATCAATGAAATAATTCGACGTTACGTAAATTCAAATCGAATGTTCGAAATTCGTGTCATCGACTGTTTTGTTTGATTTCGCAAGTGTTGATTTGAGAGAGCCATTAGCGAGTGACTATCAGTCAAACGGTAATTAACCAGATGGACGAGCGTTAGAAGTATTAATGGAGTTGGCGGGACGGTCCGGGCGTTGGAAACCCGCGTGAGAGCATCATCAGCAACAGTCGCGCGAAGCTCATATCGCCAACTCGGACAAAAAGTTATTAATGATATCCATAAATGCCTTAACACTCGTGACATCAAAGTTGCCACTTACTAGTTGCCACTTACTTTGCTAGAAATATCACGAGCCACCAGACGTGTGTTGCGACTTTCGCTAAAGTATATCGCACGTAATATCTCAGTAAGTGTGAGTGTGTGAATATATGTGTGTGTGTGTGTGTGTGTGTGTGTGTGTGTGCGTGTGCGCACGCGCCAAGTGTTTGCAAAGTGAAGAGCTAGTGGTGCTCGGCAAAGGCCGCCTGGAACGAGATGATATCTGCCTTTTGTCTCGTTCTTCTTTCTCATTATTCTCTTCTTCCGACGTGACGAAGAAAAAGACAGAAAGAGGGAGAGAGAGAGAGAGAGCACCCAGAAACATGTATTCTCTTATTGTAGTATATTAGTCAAAAGCAAAGTTTTACGTGCTTTTCTTAAGCAGATATATCTTTTGGATTGGAAATACTCAAACCATTTTCATTTTCTCTTTGGCTTTTGCTGTCTTTCTTACATTTTGTTTATCCTTTTTTATCCACTTTCGCGAGATTAAAATGTGGACCCCGAGTCTTCTCTCGAGAAATTCGAGAAACCTTGGGGCGCGCGATGGGATATTGGACCTTTGGAGAATCGAAGAACGAAAGCAAACACCAGTCAACGTCACCCACAGATGCGGCAAAAAGAAAACGTGGGAAAACGATTGAAAGGCAAGTGGCAATAAAGTTTCTGGCTGGAGTATCGTACGTAAATAATTTCGAAGACGCTCGCTCGTTGAATAATCCATCCGATCTGGGTTCATTTCCTTTGGGAAAGCTCTTTTGCGAATTCAGCGTTTGACATATATATTCGGATGATCTTTTCGAAAGACTGAAAAAATGTAGAAAAGCGAGCCCAAATTTTGACGTAGAAAAAAAAGTCTCAATGATTAATAAATAAATTTCGTTTTGAATAATTCACACCAGGAATAGGCATTCATTCGATAAAAATATATAATGTATTCAAAATAATCTCATGATTGAATTACTGTGAGTTATAATGCTTACTAAACCTTAGAACTCATTGTAAGATCAGAATTTATCGAAATTATCCGTAATTATTGTTAAAAATATGAAAATCTCCGGCCAGTTTGAAAAATTTATTTTCGAGATAAGGGCCTGTGAAATTTTATGTAACATTATTTTATGAAAAAGTCGTATTCATCTCGTGTGGAGCAATGCTTGCTCCATACAACAGTTGGCCCTCAACATTGAAATCCTCTGCTCTTCTTCATTTTTATAGAACCTAAAATCACCCAGGTACTTGGCTCGTTATTATTATCAGAATTATTATCAGGATTAGATAAGTAAATCTCCCCCCCCCCCATTAAAATTTATTGTACCTCATTTTTGAGACCCTAAAGCCAAACATTTATTTTTTTTTTCGAAAAATTCTACAGTTGCCCAACCCCCTAAATAAAAATACGTAACATGTATCACACAACTTCTGAACCGCGTTTTACGAGGTGCGATTCCCGCTGATATATGAAATCCTAGATGTCCCGACCACCATATACATATAATATATATTTCCCGAATCACTCAAAATATTCCAGCTAAGTTGTGGTTAAGAAAACGAAGAAGGACGAGGAAAAGCATTCCATAATATCTTTGACCGGGGTTACGAGCCGAGCTTTCCGCATGAGCTTTGGGCCCTCTCTTCGGTGCATTACGAGGCCTCGTTCGTTCCGGTGCTACGAACCGACTCGCATAACTCCACCGTGCAAGCTTACATACACACACTCTTCTTCAACAGGACACCATTCCCTCGTCCCTCAACCTCACCCTTTCCAGCGCCTTTGTAGTTTTACGTTCTACGGCAAATTACCTTTATCGCTGTTTAGACAAGCCACGAAGCACGAACTCGTCTTTCGTATGCGCTTTTCGCGACTGCACGCGTCCCGTCTGCCGGATCTTCACCATTACCATCAAACGAATTTACGCATGTGTGTGTGTGTGTGTGCATGCACGAAGTACGGTGAAATAAATTGTGTATATGTTGTACTTCGTGCAGGGCTTGAACAGAGCTTCCTGTCAGTGATTTTCTCGCGAAGAACGGTTCAGCTTTATCGTTCGAACGATGGACTCGAAATTACCGTCTTTACCTCGGCACTTTAGCTAATCTTTCGCATCGCTTGCCGGAAGTTGTTTCCGGTTACCCGAATCCGCACCGTCGTCGAGATTCCAACGAAAAAGTTCAATTTAGCCAAATACCCTTGGGTCGCCTGTATATAGTTTCGATCGTGCTTTTACGTTTTTAAATCATCGATTATTCACGTGATGTTTCGGAAAATGCAATATTTTCCATAAGAACAATTTTCGGACTCGCAAACAATCGGCGGTGGTATATTCGTTATCATGACGATGATTTAATATAATGTGTTCACAACTAAACGATTTTTTTTCAAAAGTTCGATGGAATTCTAGGATTTATACATTTTTATAGATTTTAAAAAATGGTTTATGGAAGAATATTAGACCGAATATTTATTTATTGTTGAAATAGAAATATTTATGGATTATGGAATTATTGTTGATTATGATTGCCAACGATTGAGCGTCAAAACGAAGTTAAATGATTTTCTTCGACGTGAAAGGAGAGAGAGAACACAGAAAAAAACAATTTCGAACGGAAATGCGGACATCAAAAATCCTGGTGAAGCGACTAATCCGATCTGTACGCCGTTATCGTCACTCTTGTTCCGTTTCTCGACGTAACACGATACTCCAATATTGTCCATGACGGAAAGACGATGCAGGAGTAGCGAGGTGTCTCGGATTTCGCTTGAGGGCTCTTCGGTCCTGTTTGTGTGGATCCGTGTCTCCTCGTGGTCACTTCCTTTACACGCTTTGATACGTTCGAAGCGACGCTACACACAACCACGAGACCAATCATCTATGGAATTGTAACGTTTAATCGTCGATCGCCATTGCCCTACATCCCAAATTTTATTTTACATGCCAATTCACCATTCCGTCATTCAACAATATAAAAGAGAAATTAATATTATATTTAAGGGAAAGACCAATATTTTATAAATCATTTTCCAAAATCGAAATCGTCACTCAACCTAAACGATGAAATAGAGAGCAGATGGTTGTATTCTTTATTTATCATCGTTACAGATTAAAAATACTATTATATAAAATCTGATATAATTCAAAATAGAAAATGATATATTTTTTTCAAATTGATATTATTTAAAATGAAAAAACAGTATTTTATAAATTATTTTCCGCAATAAAAATTGTCACCCAAGCTAAACGGTGAAATAGAGAGCAGATGGTTGTATCTTATCACCGCTTTGATTTTCCGGATCGGAAATCTAGTTTCCGGGGGTGTTGCACGGCTGTCGGGCTAAAGAGATTCGAGTGGATTTCCAAGTGGCTGCGGACGGCTCGCTTCATCACCGTGCTTCCGTCTCGTTTCGAGTAAAAGATGCCGAAATATCCTCAACAACATTATTCAACGGTATACCCATCTCCAAAATACTTTTTTTTATATCTCACCGCTGCCATTAAAACCTACGTACATTTGAAAAACAGTTATCATCAGTTCTAACACAACGTTCCAAGGTGCATACGCCCGGAATTCCCGATTATAATCTCGATCTATTTCATTTGATCATAATTTTCTATCGACGAGATATTTAACCACCAAAATAACCAACAAAGTCAGACTCATAAGACAAAAACTTCCGTTACTCAACTATGACATGATTAATCGACCAAGCCAGCTGGACTTGAACTCAGAACCATCGGAAGACCCTTGAAACACGAAAAAAAAAAATGAAAGAAGTATCTCGTGAAAAAACATTCAGACTGTTTAGTCGTCCAGCTCATTTCGTCCATTGACGAAAATGCCGCCTCTCATCTTGTCCAAAAAGAGACGAACGGAGGGAGAAAGAGCATCCGCCATCGTTCTCACAACGCGTCCCCTCGGAATTAGAGGATTTAACACTTCAATCTCGTGTTTTCCGATTTTAACGCAATTTCGGCACGTTTCGTAAACACTTTACGGTGACTCTCGAGTCACGTATAACGTCGATAGGTCCTGGGCATCTGTTTGGAGCTTGTCACAATGGGAAACACGAAGCAGAAGCTGTGTTCGTGTTGTCGGCAAATTTGGAGTTCACGGGCGTTATACCGGCTGAAGAAATCCTCCTCCCCTCCCCCCTAACCCCGAGGATAGATTTTAAGAAAGTAAATGTCGACTTTGGTAGACCGGACTCGTGGGACCCTGTTGACGAGCTTTTAAATGCCGGTAGAGGACACAACTGGGCACTACTATATATACGCCAGTCGTGTAACGGCTATTGAACGGATATACATATATATACATTGGTATGAAAGGAATCCCCGCAACGGAAAGCTATTTCCGTGAGAGTTTCCGTAAACACGAGGGTCACCACATTTTTTTTTATTTCTTTTTGATGGATTCGGCGCTGCAATGTGCTACACACCGAAAGATCTGTGTGCGTACCACGCGAAGCTTAGATAGAGCTTGCAAAAGGTACTTCCGGATCGCAGCATCGATGATTTTTTTTTTTTACCGATTAATTAAGTAATCGTTGAGAATCTTTGGAAGACTGATCAAACGTAGAATGTCAAGAATAATTTTTTTTTTTTTAACTATCAACATTTTATTAAATAATGCATTTCTTTTCATTTGAGTTTGATGCAACATTTTATTGTTCCACGATTCTATGATGATTTAATGTTTGTGGAAAAAAAATATTGCCCGAATGAAATTTTATCAAAGAATAATTAATAAATTATAATAGAATTTTTTTTTCGGATAATTTGATTATGATTAATGGTTGATAGGGTATTTCGTGTGTTGTAATATCGTGTAACGTTGATCAGACAAATAGCAAGATGGATACGTAATGCGATTGTAATAACGGCAACAACGCGGTTTTGATAACGAGAGAGACGCGCGAGTGCTTTTCCGGAATAATCGAGCTGAGTGAAAATTTCACACCTTGACGAAGTACCGAGGCGCGGAAACCAGGGAGGAAGCCACGTTAAAAGCAACGTTCGGGTAGCACGACGACGTTCACGTATTTCCCAAGAGATATGTGGAGGAATTCAGTTGACTCGTGTCGAATTTCAAAGGACCCCATACCCTCTCCGGTCTCTCCACGTCGGATCCTCGAGCAACGTTGTTCCATTCATATTATCTCTGGCGCACTGCTCGGCCGTCGTTCTCGGTTTTCGTATACACACAGAGGATCATTCGTACACGTTAGTCATGTTCACAGCTAGTCCTGTTTATTTACTGCTTTACGATTTTTTTTTTGTTGTTTTTGATTTTTTTTCCGCTCTCTCACTCGCGCGAGGTATTTTCCAGATGGCGAGAGTTGTGAAAGTGAGAAAGAAAAATATGTTGGTCCGGTCGGGATTTTGTTCGCATCGACGTTTTTCACTTGATCCTCTCGGAGCAACCCATGTATGTGAGATATATATACTGTGCTGGAGAGCTACCGATTGCCTATCCGATTGCCTATATTGCCTGTGGAGAGTTGTCGCTTTGAGATGTCACAGAAGCAACGAGTCACCGAACTAAACACGACGTTTGCAGGAAAAATATATCAGTCTCCAATTTGCTGTGAAAATAAGTGTGGGCATGGGCTTGTGAGAAAATAAATTCGAAACGAGATTGTACGTGGTGTATAATTTTTTTATTCAATTTTTTGACGAGCGTATCGGTTTTGTAAGGGTGGACATATTTATAGGGGAGAAAAAAAGGATGATTTTTTTCAAGCTATACGTTTTTTCAATATTTTTTGAAACTTCGGATATTTTTTTTTATGACTTTTAGCTATCAGACCGATCTTTAAAAATGGCGGATGTCCGGCGTGGGCTGAACGAGAGAAGTGTCATGTACAGGAATCTAGAATTTCATCCAAACGAACGATGCGACCGAATTAAAAATAAAATATATAGTTTATATACAAACTATATATGGGATTGGGCATACATAGCCTATGCACAGACTATACAGAATATATAGTCCACGTACAGACTATATCTAGACTATATATATACCCAAAGTCATAAATAGTTTATATATACATTTTTGTACTTTGGAATACAGAACGATTCTGTGAATTAAATTTTTTTCATTTCTCCGAATTGTAAACGTTGGGAAATCCGTGCGAGTACCGTATGCAAGCAATACGCGGTTCTCTGAATTTACGGGCTTCGGTGAGATTGCGCGTTACGGGACGAGACGTATATGATTTTTATACGTGCGTCGATTCTGTCCGGATTGGAAAATTGATTTCGGAGAATAATTCGGGAATCGGGGAATTTATCGTGGCAACTACGAATTATTCGGAATTTATTGGAAGGCTCGAGCGATTAATTAGCCGAACGGATTGTATGACTTGGGGAAGATTGAAAATCCGTACGTTCTGTCAAAAATTGGCTTTCGAGCGCCATCGAAATTCTCGCGAACTTAATTACGGCTCATCAGCTTAGTAAAAAAAATTTTTTTCGAGGAGAATCATAAGTTCTATTCCTTATTTTATATAATATTTCGAATTCCACAGAATCGAAAAATTTCCGGCAGGATTTTTTTTTTTCGAATGAATATTTCCATCGCTAAAAAAACTTTCTCTGTAAGGTAATTAAAAAATCGATCGACCCACTTCGTCGAAAGATTAATTCGATGAAAAATAGAACGAAAAAAAAATTTGTATGCAGTGCGCAAAAATATATGATACATTTTCAAATCAACAATTTCTACGACCCAAATGACTTTATAATCGAGACACACGATTACATCTCAGCCTCCGGTACGACTCGGAGCTTCTGTTTTCACGAGATATCTGAGATGAACGATACCGAGTTACGTCGACATTTTTTTTCCGTTGTTTCATTGCAACGTGTGTTGTGCAACACAACGGGCCCGAGGGAATTGAGGTGGAATTCGCGCGTCTCGTCGCTCCCCTCTCCCGCTAGCATCCATAGCTTACTACGCGCCCGACCGCGCGACCTCTGTATCCATTGTACATGGGGATGCAGTTGCAGTTAATCTCGCGAATGTCCGGTCGCTCGTACGTACCAACGTGCAATAAATTGACCGCGAGAGCATACCCGCCGTGCAACACCGAGATACGTGTCTGGCCTGAGAAAATATGGTGTGTTAAAATTATAAAAAACTAATGAAAAAAAACCCCATATCTATATGTACAATTATATATATGTGCGAATACGGAAATACTATCGAGCAAACGAAACTACGGAAACTATGCGAAATAGTTATGCATCGTGGAGTGCACGGAGCGTTGTTAAATGTAATTTTCAACGATTCCACACAATATTTTTGGAAAAAAAACACAAACAGAAATCTTCGTATGATTGAAAAATAAAAATAAATCATACACTCCCAGCTCGAACAAATAATCTTTCGAATATGTATATAGATCTTAAATATTTAAAACTCGAATACTGACTAGATAAAAATGGAATATTGGGGAGTTTTTTTTTTACTTTGGTAATGTTTTTTATATCCACATCGATTTATTGTTAATAACTTGTTTATACATCGATTTATTGTTTCTAACCCTTTGGATATGTAATTGCTTCCTTTGCTAGGATATTCTGCGTCGATCACTAACGCTCCTTGAGCCCCTCTTCTTCCCGTCCCATAATCTCCTCAGGGTCGTCCTTCGCTCTCTTCACTTGATTTCAATTTTTTAGAAAGAAATATCAAGTCCTGAAATCATTTTCAAGTTCAAATTCAAAACGACCGGAAACCGCCTGTCAAATCTTGCTTAAGGAGCATGGAATATGTATTCAAATTGTTGTTCATTGAATTCTACAACTGTGTCTGTGTGTGCTTGTGTCGGAGTGAGTTTGATGCGACGACTAAGTGTACTTCCGACATCTCTCAACGTTTCTCAACCACATGGCCCGGTCTGTAATCGATTGAATGCAAATTCGAGCCGATCGGCGAATACCGACAGATTGGGTGCAGTTTAAGGTCGAAACTCGGTTTCGCCTGACATCTATATACACATAGACAATATATATATACATATGGACTATATTGAAGTCATGGTTTACCCATTTTGATCAGTCAGGGTGGGTCGGCGAGGGTGTTCAATCGGTTTTCACACGTACATGCTGACACCAAGAACATATGGGGCCTGTCTAGTAGTCCAAAGGGCCTGCTAGCCAGGATATACCTACCTGAACCAGGATAGCCGTAGTTAGCATATATTTCACCGGTGCTGCGACACAGCGTCCCCGAGACCGCAGCATCACCAAACGTCCAACGGTTAATCCCATCCCAAAGCGTTATATATATATATATATATCTATATACACCTCGCAGAGATGTGAATCCTTCGCAGCTACGGGCATGCTTCACCGCGTATCGAATGTCGCGCTTCCGCATTATCGCTTCTGACGTAATGGGACAATTGGCCGTGCCAAGATAAACCACGTGCGAGAGTTGGAAAGCATAACGCTCGATTAAACCGTGCTATTCGATGCACAACGGTTAGAACGACTGTCGTCGATTGTCAGAAGTCGAAACAACGTTGTTTACCTATATCAGCAGTAAATGTGCAATCAAAATCGTTTGGGGGACCACAAAAATGTATTTTTCATGACGAGACATTAGTTTTCCGGAGATATTTACGTATCATTGCCATTTTTTGTTCCTCACTTAAGAAATAGGGGATAACGTCCAATGAACAATTGCAACAATGAACAAAAATTGTATTGATATTGATATTCGGCTTGCCACAATGTTTTTTTTTTATTTTTACTTTTTTCCTTAGAAAGCAAAGAAAAAGCAAGGAAAAAAGTCAGTCAGAAAAAAATCTTAAGAAATCTGTATTTCATCGTTTTTTTTTTCATTTATTCATTTATCTGAAGGGGAAATCGATTAACTTCCATTATTCAATTTGTTTGGTGATGAAAAAAATTTCTTGTATCTACGATTCTCATTTTTCCATTGTCCTGTACGACGTTGTCACTTGAAAACGTCAAGCAGCTTTGCTCATTGACACATAGAATGTGAAAAAAAAAAAAATACAGAACCGTGAAGTATATTTATGTTCGATTTATCTCACAGACGACCCTCGACCCGACGTAACAAAAAATGACCGGAGATCCAATAAATATTCGGTGAGTTAGCGCCTGTCAAAACTCTTCGGATCCATCGCCGATATTTCGGGAGGCTGAACGTCAAAGGGCATTATCGGAGTAAGCGTCTATACGTGCTTCTAGCCGTGGCGGAAAACACGAGTGGCAGAAACAAAAAATACCGAGGAAAATAAATAATAATAATAACAATAATGATAAAAGGCCGGGGCGTTAGCGAGAGGGTCGGTGAGGACGAGAATGGAACCTCGGTTAGTCGAGCCATTTCGAACTGTATATATCCCGGTGCGGCACAAACGTGCCGGTCGGAACCGTCGTCCCGTCTTTTTAAACCACCAAAACGATCATTTCCGGTGACCTGGCCTCACTCGTGCTCGCCAGACTCTCTCGCGTACATACCTCTCGTCATCTTACTTCACAAACCCGACGCAAAACGGTCCGGGCTTTTGCCCATATCCGCCACCCGCATTCCGTACGTTTCTGTGGCATTCGGAATCCGCAGGAAACCCATAACTTTTTCACTTTTCACGTGATACACGCCCACTTTTCTCGTCTGATGAATTTTTCATAGTGTTGTTTTTTTTTTCTTCTTTATTTTATTTTTTTACGCTGATTGATCTTTCACGCAGAATATTAATCTCGTAAGCGGAGTAAAGGATTTCGGTGGATTTTTAGAAATTCTCGTTTTTTGCGAGATTTTTTCCGTACGCGAAATTATGGATTCAAATTTCTAGATTCTTAATTTATTTGGTAACTCGCAGATTGTGCTACCAGACATTATAATGGTAACCATATTTTCGTGTATTTTGCTGGGTCATTGCGTATATGTATATATAATTATATGTATATGTATCGATCCGCACGACGATTTAATTATGGGAAATTTGGTTCATGACCTACCCACGCGATGGCTTGTATCGTTTATCGGACGCGCACCAATCGTGATTAAGTGGCGGTGGTCAGCAGGTTACACTATATGCACACCGTGTATATGGGTTATACAGACGATGCGCCATTGAGCTCATCCAATTTCGTTCTAACATTGATTTATCATCCCTGAACAATGATTTCGTCGGTTTGAAGAATTCATACAAATCGATTGGTTCGAATCCAAAATCCATCTCTGTCTCCGGCATTAACGAAAATCTGTTTTTTCGAACGTTTCCATCAAGCTCAACATCTATTTAACGTAGAAAAATAATCATGTCAACTTATTATTATTATTTTTTTTTAAATATGATAATTGATCAATGATGATCGTTATGATTATTAGATGTCAACTGTGAATCACTACTTAATTACCTACATGATTGACGTATGAGTTCTTAATTATTCAGTCGAAGAGATATCGATAAATGGTTTATTTAATTATTTATCGAGTAACTATTTCCGAAAGTCTCTCAGGCAATCGTTCCTCACAAAGATATTTTAGAATTGCGAAAATGGGAAGCAAAAAAAAATGTCTCATTGATCTATTTATAAAACAAAAATATTTTTGTGTTGTTTTAAAACTGTGAATGACATATTTACTTGGCTTTAAAAAAAAAATTATAAAAAAAACAGTTTAGTGCCAACGTGGGATTCGATAGAACTCGAATTTGTGGCTTGTTCAGCATCCCTCGTGAAGCAACGCGACGCCAATATACCTCATAATACTGCAAAACTGCGTGCGCGTTATACTCTCGATAATTTCGTCGTTCATACACGTTGCCAGCTGGAGGACACACCATCGACACCGAAGTAACGAACTCGTCGGATTATTCTATAAGCCCCGTACGATACACGCGTCAACGTCATTGAATATCAAATCAACGTTGCCACAGTAGCCATATTGCGTCCGAATCGAATGACTGCGTTACAGATTCCGCTCTTATCGACACTATTATTTCGTTACGAGGGAAATTTTGTCCCCGCTAAATTGGATTACGGTTTCGAATTTCACGTTTGAACGACGATGGAATAATCCTTCGTTATTGTTTCACCATCAATAACGTTCGCATCGTAATTTTCCACGATTTTTTTGTTTGTGCAATTTTTTTTCTCGCTTTCGTTTTTTATATATATTTTTTTATTTTGTGGCTCTGCGACATCCATATGAATTTACGGGTGATTTGACATCAAGGACACGATTGTACGCATCGTCGATGAATTCAATAGACCGTGGGAAAAAAAGGAAAAAACCGGAACGAAGAGTTCTGACGAACGCGAAAGAAACTCAGGATGAAAAACAAGCGCGAAGTGGAAATCGCGATCGTCGTGAGCACAAACACGACGTAGACGTCTCGAAGTCGGGACTTTTAGCGAGTCAACCCCGAAGAGGCTCGTGTTCGACGTTACGGAAAGAAAAGCTACTCTCCCCGCGAAACTCGCACGGCTTACGCTCCGTGGTTTTCCATTCACGATTGCTGTTTGCCAAAACATTTGGCTTTTAAAATGAAAGCACCATTGAGGTAGGACAAACAACATCGAACGTGTTTTTATCGAACTAGAGAATAAATGATCGTCGATTCGATATACTGAATTCTGAGACGAAAATTCGTCGATGTTTTTGCTGAACCATTTCACTTCGACGATTATTTCGTAAAGATTGAATCAACAAATCTCGATTATTATTTTTTTGTTAGTTTAAATTAACTTCAATAGAATTTATGATGTTACTTTGTAAATATTCATGTTGTTGTTCAATTGCTATTCAATCGATGAAACTTATTCATTTTTTTTTGCTTATTTAGCTGTTACTGACTATTTGTTTTTTTTTGCAGAAAGGGCCAAAGCCGCCGCCTAATTGAGTCCGAAGTTAGAACCAAACAACTCTTATGATCATTATCATTATTCTTGGGTTCCAGTTTTTTAAAATGTATTTTCCGATAGCTTCGAGAATTCGTGCATGGTTGACGTTACGATCCAAATTGAGTGACCATGACACTGACGAGCGTGACCGTGGGAATCGACTTCGAACGCATCCAGGAGCATCCCTAATGACCTCGTAAAATTTTTCCACCCACCTCCGCCGATCCATTAGGACGCGACAAAAAAAAACCCTATTTACGAACATTATCCTGTTTTCTTTTTTTCCCGTCTTTTTAAATATTTTTTTCCGTCCTTTTTGCTTGGTCGCTACTTAACGCAATTCATTTTTCATATACGGCATGTTGGGCGCATATGCGTGAATCGCCGAGGTCCCCGTGAGGTCGTAACGTGAGGATGACGAAGGAACGTGATTGACAGGTTTCATCAAAGTTCGTCGACTCCTTTGGGCACGCTTGTTATCTACGGTATTACAAACGGGGTTGAGTCTAATATTAGATTTCACGAGCAGTTATGACATGCACACACACACATACACACACACACACACACACATGGACAAGCACACACTTTGATATGTACCAAAAATTCTTGTCCATGTTTCTTCATCGTTGTTATTCTTAATATTTTTTTTCATATTGTCTTAATTCTCGAGCCGCGAAGTAGAATGAAGACACTCGGAGCCTAGAACCACCCGAGGAATATGAATGTGAAAATGAAAAAAAAAAAAAAAAAAAAAAAAAAAAAACCAACCTGTTTCTATTAACCCCCGTCAAAGTGTTGGGGCTACCAACCCCCACTCGCCGAGCTTGTACCTTCGGCAACCTGAGAACTCTTCTCCGTGTCGCGCATATGCTCCGCTGAACTATCCGAAACAAGAGAAGAATAAAAAAAATGTGAAAAATAAAACCACAGTTCCCGGGTTTTTTACGAGTGGAAGGATCGAGGCTCATAAAGTAAAACCTCAGAAGCACTCGTGCTTTCTTGCTCGCCATTTGAGTGCGTTTCTGCTACAGGCTCGAGTACACGAATGCTCCGAAAAGTTGAGAAAACAAAAAATATATGCAAAGAAAAAAGCTCGACGTGAATTCATCGCTTATTATTCGGTTAATCGAAAGCTTCGAACCAAAAGAGAAATACACTTCTTTCTTGCACGCCATGTGTCATACGATGTGTCTCTCATTGAAATAACTGAAAATAATTAATCCTACAGCCTATTTTTTAAAAAATGCGACTATTCTTTTTTACTTAAAAATAGTTCGTAAATCTTGTTTTCTTTATTTGTCTGCTGAGTAGATTATTTAATATCATCCGATATCCGATATTTATGGACACACGACAAATCTCGTCGTATCTACAAATCCGCCGCAATGGAAGTTGGAAAGAAATTGAAAAAAAAAAAAAAAACGAAAAAAAAAAAAACAGAAGTAAAAAGAAAAACCGAGTGTTCACCGGGAAAGTGGGATTTTCACGGTATATTTCCGTACAGCTTATGTCGTGTGGGGTCTCTCAGAGTCGGGCATCGCACATTCATCCCACTAATCCATGCGGATTCTCAAGATCACGTACGGGGGATTAGCCGCGAGTGACTTTCGATGGTGTGGGCTACCGGGAGAAAGAGAGAGAGAGGGAGAAAAAAAAATTGCTTTTGCTGCGGTCTTCGCTGCTTGTATCCTCATTAATGCTTGTCTCCGTGTAGTCACGTTTCCTCTCCTCTCCCCACCACCACCCCCCTTCCCTCTCTCACTGTGGTGCATTAAGCGTTATAATTAAATACCGTAAAACATGCCGCACGACTTTTTACCGCGTCTGGGTTTGAAACAACGAACAAAGAAAAAAGTCTTTACGAATATTGCTCATTTGAAAAAAAAAAACAAAAAAAATTATTATCGCAATCAATAACAAGATGCATATTTTCGAAAAAAAATCTTCACTGTCGGCATCCTCAAAAGTATTTTAGCATATATCACCTACACAAATCTAAAATATATATATATATATATGTATAGCTATTTTTTTTTCAAGGCTGAAAAACTTGAACCGAATTTAAACGTCGCGTTAAGTCGAGGGAAGTAGATGTGAAAAAAAAAAATAAAACACACACACACATATATATGAGCACTTAGCGCGTGTTTGAAGGGAGGAAGCGCGTGCATGGTATTGCCGGATGCGAGGGAGCACGTGGTCGGGGGACACGGTGAGAGCGAGGGAGAAAGACCGAACGAAGCCCGGTAAGAATGAGTGCCGAAGTGCGTCTCCTAAAGTCTATCGCGATGGTACTAAACTGCGCCCAGTTTTTAGAGCACCTAGAGCAATTTTGTTTACGAGATAAAATCCGAGAATTTAATGGGCTATGAAAAAAAAAAAAAACATTTTTTTACGAACTTCTCGGTCGCGGTTTAGCGAGCTCTTGATTATTAAAATGTCGTCTCTATCGTATTTCATCTCGACGCTCGCTGTGACAACTATTTATTTATAAATCTGATTTTGTTGATTTTTTTTTCTTTTAATTGTGTATTCCGGCAAAACCGACGGACGATAAAACGCAACGAAGCATCGTCGCCGAGCCAAACTCGACGAATAATTCTTATCTCTACTTTTCAGTTTTTTTAGTTTTCATATTCAGAAAGGGCTCAACGATTTTTACGATTGCAAAATTTTAGAGGCGGATGAAACAGATTTATGTCGTACAAAAATATTTAACCCTTTCGGTGTAACTCTTTTTTTTTTGCCCCCTTCAACTGTAAAGGGGTGTCGAATCGACTCAAAGCTTTACAAAAATAGAAAGAAAGCATCCAAAAAATTTGAAAAAATTCATACATGTAGCTCAGGGTTTCAACTTAACTATGAAATTTTGAAATATGAAGTTTCTGGAATTGATTCATTATAAGAATAACAATATCCGAACAATAAAATTAATTCAAGGCAACGATAAAAATCGATGGATAAAAATTATTTAAATATATTTTCACTCATTTTTGCATTGAAGATGGGCATAATAATTTCAATTCGACCTTTTGTCATTCGTGTAAAATATTTGACAAAAAAAAAAAAAAAAGAAGAACACATTTTTTGTCCAGCCGCCATAATTAATTGTCGAATTAATTAGGAAAAATTTATTTTTTAGGATGTCGACGAAATTTTGAAAACTATTTAGCTCGTCTAGCATCGCAGATTATGATTGATATAGAAATTTAAGGTTCCTCGAACGATCACGATGCTGCCATCTAGTGTGGGCGGGTAACGACAATACGGAACAGCTTCCATGGAGGATCGTAAGGTTCTGTTTATTTTTGTCCCGACAATAATGCCGTTGGTCTCTAATCACGCGTCACGATCGTTCGAATAAACGAGTGATATTATTCGTTATTTAACGTGTCGGATTATCAGAAAAACTGGTTTTCTATAACACGGGTTTTAATATATTCGTATACGTTCGTCGATCATTGTCGTTTCGGAGCGAGGAGGTCAGGCTCGGTTAATATTTCGAAGCTTCGATATCCCGACTACTCCTGTGAACTATGCTAATGATCTAGTGGCCCTCGTGAAAAATTGATCGATAATTGGATCATTGTTTCGTCGTGGCTCGTTGTAAAACGTTACATAAAAACAGTGTTCATTGCTCATAAACCGCGACACAGCCGACCTGAGTTCATTCAATTTAATTTACATCGTCGTTTATTCGAAAAAATTGAGTCAATTAATTGTACAAAAAATTATTACAGTACGTTGTGCGTAAGTGTTATAATTGTTTTTGAAAAAAATTACCATGGCAACGAGAATCGAGAGTGTCGATACAATCATAAATCTTCGCTCCGAAATGAAAATGCAAACCAATGTAAATATAGCCGATCCAGATTTCTGTGACTCCGAAAATATCGAAGAAGCTATTTCTACGTTGTCGGAGGTAAATTTTATTTTGTTATTTTTTCCAGCTTTAGTATTAAAAAAAAAAACAAAATTGTTTGTTGTGTTTCAGCAGTAATGCTTGTGTTATAATCTTTAAATAATAATAATATTAATAATAGTAATAATAATAATAACGATTATTATTATATTTAATTTGATTTGATAAATATTAGAAAAAATTAATGATTGGATTATTATTCAATATTATTTGAATTTGATAGTAATAATAATAATAATTGAATGGTGTAATTGTAGGAATTAGAGTCATTTGGTATATCCTCACCTATAATTACCACCAACGACTTGACATCGTCTGAATGGTTGCAAAAAAATTTTGTGAATCTGATAAATGCGTCTTGGGACTTGGTACACAAACACAGAAGACTAATGAAATCTCACGAGGAGATGAAAGACGCGCAGCACAGGATCATTAACGACAACGCTTGTTCGGCAGTAAGATTTCAAACTTTAAAAAAAAAAAAAAAAAACTTATCAAATTGAAAAATAATTTTTCAAATTGTCTCACGTGTTTTCTTACTGCTAAGGATTATTGACGGTGAGAATTTTGGATTCTTCAACAAAAAATATTGATCCGACTATTGGGTTTCGTGGAATTATTGTTATTTCTGATATTATTGTGAACAGAATCACGTTAAACGGCTGAAGGAGAGCTTGGACAAAAAGCAGCACGCACTGTGCGAGGTGCAGGAGCGAGAGAGACGGCTAAAAGCGCAATTGGCGGGATTGTCGCGCGATCTCAAGCGCGAAAAAGAGGAGGTATAGTTATTCGCACTATTTCAACCCAATAATTTCAACCACGAAATTCAAATCTCACAAAAATGTTGAATCAAATTTTTTTCAAATCGAAATATTTTACATGAAAAAAAATGTCGACCTGATTCAATTTTTGTTCCTTTTTTTTTTTATTCAGACGATTAAATTGAGAAAACAGGCGCAGTCCAAGGACACTCAACATGCACACGAGTTGCGAAGGATCGAGCAGAGTGGCCACAAACTTCGTGAACAATTGCAAAAATCTGCTGGTACGTTTGTACATTGATTAATTTATTGCAATTTTATCAAATTTTTATCAACAATATTTATCGATTGAAATGATCACTTTATTCATTATCATTTTATATGTTATCAAGGAACTTACGTACCGAAGAGCAAGGTGTCGCAAAAGTTGCAAACCGATTACGAGAAGAAAATACGTTTGTACGAGCAGACTATCGAGCGTTTGGAGGAAAACAACGGACTGATGCTCGACGAAATAAACGAATTGCGCGATACTCTGGCACTTCACGCGGGTGGTATCGAACTTCAGGTCGAAGCTTCGGGAGCTTGGAACGACACGGTAAATCAGGAAAACAATATGGTGAGTCAATTTTTTTATTGTTTATTAGGTATTATGTGTGCGTTACGACAATCTATCAAAACAACCGACAAAGAGCGCGGTTGACATTACATTGACCGCCTTCGTTTCGAAGATAATTTTTTTTCGCTGGATACAGAATTCATAATCCACCTCAGATCCTCGCAATATATCCTTCGCTGATAAGAGAAAAAATTGAAAGACAAAAAAAAACAAACATGAAAGTAATCTTTGCAATAAAACAAGATGTATAGTTGGTACTTTTCCGTTGGATAACATATTTTTTTATTTTCTCGATTCTTCTGCGATATTTATATACACTGAAATAATTAATCAATTAATCGAGTTTCGCATTGGTGGAGATCGATATTTCCCACGCTCGGTACATTGGACGAGTGACAATAATAATAACAATAATCATTTTTATTATTTTTCAATCGTTTTTCGTCGAAAAATCGTCGCGTTTTTAGGTAAATACATGTTTTATTATAATATTTAATTTTTCAGTTATAATATTTATTTTCCAAATCATATATCGAAAGATTTTCGAAACTTGGGAATAGATTTTATTCAAATTCTATTGAATACAAATTTTACAGATTCTGTTACCTCGCACTGCTTTTTCAAAATGTATAAATAGGTTTTTTAATTTATCAATTTTCTTTCACGAAAGTCTAAAAATATTTTGTAGTCGAGATAAAAATATCCAAACGTTAATGTCGAGTCGACGAATGTTAATTCACAATAATCCGGGTACAAAAACGAGAAGCAATATTCCAAGATAAACGTTTGCGTGAAAACGTTCGTAGGAATTGTGTCCGGTACTTTTGGGACACTTGCAATTACCAGCTGGGCAAACGGTATTGTTAACTATCGATGGAAATTCGTTGTCGTTGCCACGCGAAGCTGAATTTCTCGTGTAAACGATTTCGGTTGGCAATCTGTTGCCAAAACTTTCGATTCTGTTGGACGATAGTCTGAGCGAACTTTTTCCATCCGCGCAGCTTCCGTTCATCGTTATTTCCCTCGATGCCACGAGATTCATGCTCACGTTCGAAAACACACTGTCAGTCACGAGGGCGTTAACGCCTTCGATCGACACGTGACCCGGTTTTTCCAGTTCAAATTGAGAATTTATTATTTCGATTATCGTGAAAAATGCAAAATTCAACGTTGTCTCAACATTTTTTATCACACAATCGATCATACGAAGACTATTGCCACGTTCGGAAAAATTAATTCCTATCATACGATCGACGGTGACGTTTTTCATGACGAAATTCGTGACTTTTATGTTTGTAAATTGTTCCTCGAAATTTTCAATCCACGTGTCTTCGATGTGAAAATTTTCTATCGTCGAAATACCGGCGAAACTGTCGTGAGTTATGAGCGGTATTTTACGTATTCTCGTCAACGCGAATGCGCTCAAAGTTCGAGAATTCACGAATGGCTGGAACGACAAACTTTCGCTTATATTTTGAACGACAATCTCCCGAATTTTCGAAGCCTCGGAGAAGCTGGAGAAGTGAATATTCGCCGATACGCAGGACGTGAGGAAGACACTTGTTACGTTTGCGTAATCAAAGTTATCGGGCAGCCAAAATTCCTGTAAAATTAATGATCATCATTACATTTAACTTTCACAGTGGAAATAAATTATAACAAACAAAAATGCTTGAAAATCATAACGAAAAAATCATTATAACGCTAACGAAAATTAAATTATATTTCTTGTTTTTGAATCAGCAGTTTAAATAAATTTATATTGCTTCTTTAAGTTTACACTTTAACAAACTTATTTTCAGATTAATTCACACTTTCTTCGAGGAAATTTAGTATGCTTACATATCTTTCATTAATTTTTGCAATCTTATCGCACTGAACGAAAAAAAATGTTTCCAAAAAGAACCTTTCTAGATATTTTTTAACAATTATTGTCTTTTTTTTTTCATTCACGAGTCTTTCGACCGAACCATATAGTCAAATTCGTGAATCTTACTTTTCCAATTCTATAATTAACGCCTACAATACCGTGATTTTATTTTTTATTTTTTATTTTTTTTTTCGGGACACCTCATTATCGATTACTCACCTCATTACCGATGCAGCGACACTTAATTTGCGTGCCATTGATGACGACGCATTGTTCGCTGATTCTGTGCGAGGCACAGAGCGACATCAACATCGATATCACCGCAAAACTATATCGCACCATGTCCGCTTCGTTAAAAAAAAAAAAAAAAAAAAAAAAAAACAACAAAGAACCAACAAACAAATTACGTTGGAAAAGCGTAAATATTTTCTCCAATTATTTCCGTATTCTTCAGTACAATTTCTCAATCTCTCGAAGCACGACGTCTCTTTCACGATAGTTCAAGAAAGGTCCTGCGGGTAATTCCGTTTTTTTTTTTGTTGTCCCGGGTGAATTACATCCAATTGGTCGGTTCGATGGTGTTGGATGCGATATTGGGGATCTCCGTGATTAAACTCGACGTTAGTGGAATCCCACGCTTGCACCTCCGGTTCACGGTAATTAAACTTTTCTCGCTTCGATTCTTCGTCGTTCCGCGTCGTCGTCCTTTCACAAATTTATCGGTGTGAAAACTTTCATCCTCTGGCGATCGTGAAAACCGCACTGACGCTCCGATCACCACGGACGATGATGCACGCACATCGCTCGACGTTGTACAAATGTTACTGTTACTATTTTTATTCTTTATTTTTTTTTTTTTTTTCGTCTTCGTTCTCTGGTCGTAAGGCGAAATTGTTTCGACGGTGACGCCAGTGATTCGGTGTGAGCATCGAAATTATGATGGACAGTTCTTTGGTGCCGCTTTTTATGGTGAGTGACGTGCGCTCAGATGTGTCAACTGTGAGTGTTCGGACGATGCACGATGTTAATCCGTGGGTCCCTGTGCCGACCATTGAATTGTTGGGATTTAATGAGATACAACCAGGAGAACGTTTCATTTCGGCGTTGGGATATCCCGCTGAGAAATAGTTCAGAGAGACTGGACGGGAACTGCGCTACCGGAACTGTGGTCGCACTGACTTTTTTTCTCTTTTTTTCTTTTTCCATACCTCGCCGCTCCTCGATGGTGGTCATTGCCTATATCTGTTTCGTATCTTTCATCATCGGTTCCACTTCGATGCACTTCCATTGTATGATAATATAATACATACGTACTTTATCAGGTATTGAGCGTCTCTATGCATTATGACAAACATGATAGTCAACTTTTTTTTTTTGGATTTATCAGAAACGTTTTTATCAAATTTTTTGCAAATTATTTTTTTAGTTGCAGCGAAGTATTTTTTTTTTCAAATCAATGCGATGATTATTTTTATCGGTACGATCCGTCGATTGATCGGTTTGTTGACGTTTGCCATCGTTTTGATGGAACTGAATGTAAGAAATGTGATTTCTTGTGGAAAAACAAGATTCGGACGATAATTATATTTTTAACAATCGAACCCAGTTACAATGGCATCAGGGAATCAAGAAACAATGAATATTTTTTATAATAAATTTTCAACAATTTTATTGTTACAAATATATGAACGATATGCTTATTATACTTATATTTATATATTCTCTCGCCGTTGTTTTTCTCTTTAATCTACCTTAAACTACAACTTAACTCAATTATTTGTAATCAATTGTATTGTACTGTTTTAATAACCAAGCTCACTGTCGTACGTATTTTCCAAGCCTCGCTTAATAGTTAGGTCGAAAATAATCAATCCGGTGAACTTGGTTCATCCAACAAAAAAATGTGTATGGTTGCGTTTCTGTATGTGTGTTTGTTTTTTTTTTTTCATTTCTGTACATAATTTTCAGTCTTTAAATGCCATCAATAATCGCACATTTCACGGTAAACACAATAAAAATTATCAAAAATTAATCTGCAATCAATAAGTCGAATATAAATAATACATTTACAATTTCGTTCGACATCGTCATTATTATTCAACAAAACACACGTTTGCCATTCACTCTCACACTCTTTGGTCCCACGATATTTACTGTCTTGAAAAAATGTAAATCTTACGACTAATCATCTTCGATCATTATTAGACTATTTATTAAAAAAAAACAAAACATTGTTTTTATGATTCATTAGATTATTTACACGATATACAATGGCACTGTTTCAATATCTAATCCAAGGGTCTCTCTTCCATGGATTATCCAAAGTAGTCGAGACATCTGATAATCAAAATATCATCTATTCGTCAAATATCATATAACGCTCGTCGCAAATAGCAAACCGTGTAAAATTGTAAATTTCACGATTTTTTATAAAAAATTTGTCGAATCGCGTCTTTACGATCGGGACAAACCAGAGCGAGTGGGGTTTTTCCTTGGCGATTTTGCACGTTCGTCAGACCTCCGGCCCGTATCAAATGAAGGCAAATTTCCACGTGTCTCTCGATAGACACGTCATTCGTTAATGCAGCAGCCATGTGTAACGGTGTGTTGTTATTGTAGTTGGTCGAATTAACAGCTTCTCCCACGTTGTTTATCAACAGCGCCTGAACAAACGATAAATTATTCTTATCGTCTTCGCGTTTGCGTTATAAAACTTTATGTGCTTATGGAAAATTTGTTAAAAAAGAAATTTAAAAAAAAATAAGAAAAAAAAAACAACAGCGTTGATAAACCGAAATACACGACAAGACCTCCAGACTTTCGAGGTCGTTCGCTCGTTAACACACTGATCCACGAGTTTCGCGATGAAGAATCAATCGTAATGAATGTTTTTTTTTTTTATGTTTTTTTGTTTTTTTTATCGTCTTGTCATCGGTAACGTACCTTCACGAGGGCGGGATCGCGGCACAACGATACCGCAATGTGAAGAGCCGTATCACCGCATTTCGTCTCTTTTATATTCCGATCAGCCCCGTTTTCTAACAACAAACGTACAGTACCGATCGAGCTGACTCCCAAAACCGTTTGACCATGAGATTCCACCGCCACGTGAAGAGGTGTCCGACCTTGAATGTGAATTTTTTATTTTTTACTTTGCAATCTTATTTCAAACTGATTTATCAGGCCCCGGCCTTTTGCCCACGATTGTTGACTCATTTGAAAAAATAAATAAACCTCCCAAAAATATATTGTTGTCGATCCGAAATGTTGTAAATAAGACGATTGTCCAGAGATTCCGAAGATTAGAAAATAAAATCTGTAGATTGTAAATTAAATCGCAGATTTTGCGATTCGGATTTTGCACGTAATCAGCGATGGATTGTTTCGTTTGAATTCTTTATAGTCGCGTTGTCATAGATATTGATTATCGATCACGATTCCAGCTGCATCGTTGGTGTTTTTATTATGATGAAAAAAAAATGAATGTTACGTACCATCGTAATTACGTTTGGACAGATCGAAAACCGGGTTTCCTTGAATCGTTCGAAGTGACAAAAGCTCGGCAAGAACTGCTCCGTGAGTATCGCCTTTCGACGCCACAGCGTGAATCAGTGTGTCGCCCTTTAAATTTTTCAATTACAACGTCGATGAATTTCAAAGAATCAAACAAATAAGGGACTCGCGTATTTTTTTTTCTCTCTCTCTCTCTCTCTTTCTCTCTCTTTTAATATTTTGCATATTTACGACAATTCGTATTTGTCGTCTTACCTTGGTGTTGTAAAGCCTTTGGCTAACATCGATGCCTCTTTGAATCATCGTTGCCGCGAGGTAACCAGTCACATAGGCCATTTGTGGACAATTCATGGCAGCGAGATAGAGAGCGTCTTCGTTTCGATTGTTCGTCATCGTCAAAGCTCCGGTCAAGCTCCCAAGACGTTCCACAAGAGGTGCCAGATAGGCTTTCTTCTTTTCCAATTCCGATGGGTTTCCCACAAGACACATCAACATTCTAACGAACGAAACGTGAAAATACAAAATAAATTCCAATGATCTCGTTTTATTCTGTCGAAAAAAAAATGAAGTCAATGACTCACGTGTCACCATCCTCATCACCGGCGGCCAATTCCTCGGTTGGTTTTTTCAAAAGATTTATCATCGCTTTTTCGACATCCTTGGGATCCAATCCGGCTTTGAGCCTCTCGCTGGCACCCGTCTGAGGAAGATTCAAGGCCGGCCACGGTGCGATGCTTCGTTCCGAAGTCCTGCGTGAAAACAAATGAAAAACAAAAAAAAAAAATTTTAAAACGAAGAAGAAGAAAAAAAAAATAACGAAATGTAATTTTCGCAAATTGTCAATTATAATTGTTAAACGGCATTGTTTCGATTTCGCGACAATGAAAGAGGAGGAAAGAGTTCAGTACCTTCTCGAACGATTTTGTCGGTAGGACGACACCGTTTCCGGTATCTGAAAGTCATTGAACGTGGATTTCGTTGTTTCTCCCTCCCGTTCGCGCCAATTCTCGTGGAAGTGGCAACCCTGGCCCGGGTTATTAATTTTCGTCAAATCATTGAGTTGCGGATTCGGGGTAATCGGGTCACCAGATGCACCATCGACGATCGTCGTTTCGTTATTCGTTGAATTATTGACGCTCGTCGTTTCACCGTGATAATGAGATGCGAGAAAATTTTCCATCGAATTTTCAAAATCCATCAAACTTTCCGTGGAATTCATGGGATTGTCGTTGTAGACGTTGCTCTGCACGTCGTTGGAGTAAGTGAGATTGTAGACATCATCGAGATCGGGATAAACGAGATTGTTTTGTGCGTTACTTATGAGCAAACCGGTATTAACGAGTTGAGGAATTTCACAACCGATGTAAAATTGATTGTCAACGATGGACGAACAATTTGTCGGATCGACGATGTTCGTTGTTGTCTTGCACGTGTTTGCCGGTAGATTCAAAGCGTCGTCGTAAACATTGTCGATGGCACGAGTGTGTTCGGAATTCGGTTTGACGGTCGTGGGATTGGGAACAAGATCGTTTTCGCTTATTCGACGCGAATAATTCTCGTATCTTCCAACGGGTCTCCTGGATTTTGGCACGACTTGCATGTCTTCCATGTTTCCACGTTTGACGTTTTGATCTCGTTGAATAACTTCCTCGACGAGTTGCAACTCGTTGCTGTCGAACGCCACGTCGATTCTACTTTCACTCGCGTTTGACGAATTACCCGTGGACATCCAATTTTGGCACCAAGTTGAAAAATTTCCAAATTCAACGCCCAATTGATCCTCGACTCGTTGATCGACCCCGCACTGATAATTCGTCGGGCTCGGAGTATCGGCGTACGAGTGATTCGACGATTCGGACGACGACAACGCCTGACCGACCCTGAAGTTTTGCGCGTTGGCCTGACGCGTGTCGCACGGACTTCCCCCGGTGTTTGCGTGGTGCAACGGTGAACCGACGTTAGCACCTGAACCCGGTGATTGTGCACCGCTCGAACCCCGACTCGGCGAACGACACGACAATGGATTGCAACTGCTCGACGGGGAATCCGGCCAATTTTCCGAACTAGCCGCACCCGGCGACGGATTTTGCTGGCTCGTCGGATCGGGCGAGGATTGTTGAGCCGCTTGGAAACCTCCGCTCGCGAGAATCTCCAGAAGCGAGGACTCGACGGGATCGTTCAACACGATCGAGGGTATCGTTTGATTGATCACCTTCAATCAATCGAATTTTATGGATACGTTGAATATTGGTTTTTTTTTATTCAACTGTGTATCGAGGATTCAAAGCGTACAATTAAAATTACAGTTCTGAAGTTTTTTTTGTTTTTTTTTGCTTTACAAATTTTTCCTTTGGCTATGATTTAATTGATGGTGAAAATAGTTTCATTAGAATTATTTCAGAATAATTGTGAAATAAAAACTTTTCTTTGAAAGTTTAGACCGCTGTATCTCTGGGAAAAATCGATGGATTCAGATGAATCATCGCTAATTCTCTCATTCAAAGCTCGAGCTTTTGAATGACCGGTCGATCATTTGAATTCAATCGTTTTTCGCAGAGATAGAATTATCCGAACCTTCGACAAATGTTTGCCGTTTTAAAATTATTCAGTAATTTGTTTTTTTTTCGCTTTATTGACGACAAGCTCGATTATGATTCTTGACAGCTAAGATTATTGAAACAATAAGATCGGTAACACTCAATCTGAACGAATGCTACCGATTTTTCACATTTTCCCATAGATTCGACACTCATGCAAATGAATATATGAATAAGTAAATAAATAAACAAATAAACAAACAAATGAACAAATAAATAAAGAAATAAATAAATAAACAAATAAACAAACAAATGAACAAATAAATAAAGAAATAAATAAATAAACAAATAAATAAATACTCACATCATTACCGGAAACGTTGCTAATGGATGTGCCGTTATCCGGATAATTAGTTTCGGGCGATGTCCAACCGTTGCAGTTATTGAGATTTCCATAAGCCGTTTGTTCGGCAATGTTGAAATAATTTTTATCGTTACGACCGTAATCGGACAGTTTGTCGAGACAGGGATTTATTTTTTCGCTGTAATGTTTGTTACGTAGAATTTGTTCGGCCGTGGATTCGTAAACAGACGCGTACGATTGATCGTGTGGAATATGGTCACTGGTGCCGGCCAACCAATCGAGCGTGTAGTAAGGTTTGCCGTGACGATGAGATTGATTGTTGATGGTCGGTCTGACCGGGCCCCGAGCTACCAGATCGTCACCGTCATCGTCGTGATCGGCTTCGCGATCTTCGTCGTCCTCGGTTTGCACGTTGTCGGAATTGTATTCGCTGTCGTTCGTCTTTGTGTCACTGTCGTAATTTCCATTGACATCGTTCGTATCGTTTGCATTATCAACGTTTTTATCTACGTCGAATTTACCATTGACCGTTTCGACATTGTTCGAACGTTCGTCGGTCGCGTTTTCGTCGAAATTTTTCGCCTTTTGGGAAAATCTAAGACCGACGATCTTGTCGATTATGTCGTCGAATTTGTTGATACCGATCGACGACGATTGATCGTTTTCGTTGGTGTAACAAATGGAATTTCCATCGACGTCCGAACCACCGTCGACGCTCGTCGAATCGACGGACGATGCTTCCGAACACGTGGAAACTTTGCGTCTGGCGCACGGATGATCGAGACGAAGGGTCAAAAAATTTTTGTTCGATCTATCGGGTTCACGATTTTCGTCGCTTATCGAGGGCGACGGAGTCGATCTCTCGTCCAAACAATCGATGCTGGATTCTTGACTCGACGACGAGTACTGCGTTTGCATTATTTCGCTGTGCTTGTTGAGTTGTGATTCCATCGGGATACTGCAATCGTATAAAACGTCACGTTGATTAAGTCTCGCGTTGAAATTTATTTGTCTCGGTTTTTTTTTTTTTTTTTTTTCCACTTTTTCTTCACATCGTGTCTGGCGCGTTCATCACGAGATCGTGATACACGTATAAATATGTACACATTGCGTAATCGTTTCGTTTAATCGTTTTTTGTTTATGAAATTAAATGGGGATTCCGTTTGATGCGTACCTGTCGATATGACAATCGATATCGTCAGATTCACCGTTATTTTCCCAGTCGCAACGATCGCTTCTCACTTGTCGCATTCTGTAACACACCAACGATCGTTTGTATACGCTCGGGATTTTCTTTTAATTTTATTTTTTTAATTTTTTTTTTATTGCTGTTATTGTCGATTGATGTAGTCCGTCCATTGAAAACTTTGGGGTAATTGAACACACGTGTAATTATGACAATTGAATGCGCGTTTTTTATCTTTCCAGTCAATGCTAAGTTTCGTATATATTGTTTACCTTGTGAATAAATGCATTAATTTGCAAGCGTTTGCTGTCGCGATGCGCGATCTTGTCGCGATCGGTCATGTGCCTGAACCGGTCGAAACATCAATGCAAGTTAACTTCGTAATGCCGCTTGTTTGATATTTTTCATTTTGTTATCAAATAAATAATGTGAACGAAATGTGATTGTCGGCCCTATAATTGATCATTGTCGCGGTAGAGTTTCATTTTTTCATAACATCTGGAATTTGGCCTCAATTATATTATGTAAGGTAACTGCTAGTTCGACCATTTCCAATTGGATGACATTTTTTTCCCAGTAACTTTATCACAATTGTGGATCTTTTTTAATTAAATTGGAGGGGGCATTATGGTCCTAAAATATATATGTGAATATTTTTCAATTTTGTAAAAAAAATCGAGTTTTACCGAAATTTCAACATATGAAAGTGGTTGCCTAACTAAAAAAATTAAATCTATTTTGCAGAAAAATCAAAATTTCGATTATTTTCGATGGAAAATATTTAGAAATTTTTTTTTTTTTTTCATAAAAGTAATCGAAAAATCCATTTTCTATCGAAAATAATCGAAATATCGATTTTTTTCGCAGAATAGATTTCATTTTTTTTTTAAATTTGGTTTTCAGATTTTTTTTATTCTATCGCGTTGATGTATCAAACCTGAACCTCATTAGTAAACATTTCCAGGCAGAATTATCCAAAGAATACCGAGAAGATGGGGATAAACTCACATCGTAAGGAAATATACCCCATTTTTTTGGATGAATATTGACTTAGGTGGTACGATAGTTTTTTGTAGGTATAACATTCCTCAAAAGTTTTCCACGTGTAGATTTATCTTTTCCATCGATCAGACATCGAACCCGACACGTATGAGCATAACCTTCGAAGAGTCTTTTTCGGAGCTCTACATTTGTATGGCTTCTTTTTTGTGACGGATTTTTTTTTTTTTTTTTAATTTTTAATATTGCACACAGACGATCATTGAAACAAAATTTAAATCATGCAACTTGTCGGTCGCAAATTTTCTCACAATATTCAGAATTTCTTACTGGCTCAGACATATCGACGATTCAAATAGGATGCAAATCTGAGACAAGGTTCTCCACTTTTGGCCATTTCGAAGAGTATAAATTGTCGTATCTCAACTGCCAAGGTCTCATGAAATTCGCGAGAACATCATCGTCCATCTTTTAAATATAAATTTCTCGATGGGGTAATATTTGGAGGTTCGAAATTCCGGCAGGTGTACAAAAGTGGAATAATCATTTGATAGCGAGGGAAGAAAAAATTCGATATAACTGGACTCGTTAATCTTTGAGTGAAATTGGCTAATCTTCAATGAGAGTTACTTCCAGATCCGATTATGCCATTTTCTGATAATTGTAGATTTCAACTTCGTATAAATTGCTGTAACTCTTGGCGACCAATCTTCAGAACGATTGATCGGAGCAACGAAAATTTTGTAGAATTACAAAAATATATATAAAACATTAATAAAATTCTACTATACTGCTTTGACGTATTTTGTTTGTTTTTGTTTTTCGAAATTTGGGTTCTTTTGAGAAAGCAAAAAAATACTTTAGTTTGAAAAATAATAAAAAAGAACGCGAAAAAAAAATACTACCCGTATATTGGAATCGTTGCTGTGTAGTCGTGCGATATTTCGATAATTAATATTCAATATTTGTCGAGATACGTGACAGGAGTTCGCGAATGGAATCGTCAACGAGAAAAAAAATCGGTGATTCAAAACGGCCGACTGATACGGAATAATC
Organism: Diplazon laetatorius; assembly: GCA_963662125.1. Taxonomy (NCBI): domain Eukaryota; kingdom Metazoa; phylum Arthropoda; class Insecta; order Hymenoptera; family Ichneumonidae; genus Diplazon; species Diplazon laetatorius. Next base: position 14,715,795 of record OY759152.1, read on the forward strand.
TTTGTAACCCAGAATAACGACGATAGTCGACGGACAAATCAGCGGTAGATAAAATTTTCGAGGTCCCAAATGTTGCTGCTACGAAGAAAACACATTTGTGTGTGCCAAGTGCTTCAAACGAAAAAAAAAGCAAACCATCGATGAAGATTTATGTGATAGCGATAAAATACATCCATTTTCAACGAATCGAGCTGTGTCGGGATGATAAAAATGGCTGAGAATTTATTCACGAGAAGCGTTAGAAACGATATTTTCTCATATTCTCATTTTAAGTATTATTATTATTTTTTTCACCCTCGTACGCTGCACACGCGCGTTTTTCTAACCGTAATTTCACGGCTGTTTCCATAATTGATGTGGGTCAACGAAATACGAAACGTCAACCTTATGTGCAGTATCACGCGTCATTCATCGTCAACCCGTCAGCGAATAATCGATTAATTCATTAATTTGAATAAACATTTTCGGGAGTTCTCTGCTCGACGAGAGACGAAATATATCGAAGCGAATTTTCGTTCAAGGTAAAACCGTTGATCGTCGCGACACGTACACGAACTTCTAATTAAAAACGTTTCGACAATCGGTTCGATGTGCCAGCTGTGAAACACTCGTCGAATCTCGATTTCAATCCACACTCCGCTATCTATGCCATCGAATTTGATAGTCCGCGATACGTTACAGTTCACAAACGTCTGGATAACACCGACCTCTTATCATTACCACACATTTTGGCAACCCAAATAATTCGGCACCATTCAAACACGACCGTTGTGTGGAATACATTTTTTTTGTTTGTTTCAATCTAAAATATACGATAAAATTGATAAATTAAAAATATGATTATCGAAAATTGTATTTTCATTTATCAATCACCATGTTGACCCTTTTCCATATTCTTTTTAATATTATTTTTTTCAATAATCTCAACATTCAGGTTCAACAAATTAGACACTTCAAAGTATTCAAACGCAATCGAAAAATTAGACTCTCCAATATAATATTGATAAGAGACGAATTTTTTACGTATCTTTTCAGAATATCAAATCTCATTGAAATATATTTGAAAAAAAAAACTAAAGTCATTATATTCACAAAATGGGTTATCGTTATCGTGACAATCAGATGTACCGAGTCAACATGCTATTTTTATCTCTTTGTTATAGCCAACGAGTTACCGTGAGATGCATTCGATTCTGTGCGTGAGAAAGATAAAAAATATATACACAAAAAATATATATATATATTTGAAAAAAAAAAAAAACGATCGTAGAGTGTGAGTTTTCGTAGACGAGTGTCTCGAAAGATAACCACGATATGCGTGTGTGTTCCACGTAAATTGGTATGCGTATTATCTGCATTGCGAAATCTAGCATAGTTAACTATGTCGATTGCACTTGACACTCGGTCTATTGCAAATTAGATCACGAAAGGTACATTCGTTATCGGTCTCGTTCGAGTGGATGATAAATAAATGATCGATATGCTTGTTCGTCGTTCTGGGCGATGGTTCACACGCCACGCTATACGTGACGATCATCGTGTTCCCATTTTGTCAAGATTTCCCAATCGTTGAATTTTTTTCCCTATTTTTTTCTATGTCGTTATTCAAATATGCCTTGAATCATTTGTTTGCCTACACGTGCTTCGACCACCGCGCAGACTCGAACGTCTGACACAAATTGACGCATATTCCACGCTCTTATCGCGCGGAGACGTGAAATGATAAAAATATTGAATTATTTCATAACACGCGCGTGGGCTCGCGCGCCGCCGACAGTAAGAAAGCGTTTTACATGTGTTGGTGGTGGATTCGATTGCGCCGTTGCCAGATAACTAATCAATCGACTGGCCGCGCTACTCGAAAAAGAAAAAAAAATAATCAAAAAATAATATTCAACAAAATTGCGAATAAGAACCGTGAATATAAATTTATTTTTTATAGTCCGTTATTTTTCTTTTTTTTTAATTAATAAAGAAAAAAAAATTCATCACGCGCAGAGACAATATTGACACGAGATAGGAGGAACCTGAGGTAATGACGACGGCGATGTATATGGAACTGCGCTCGCGTTCGACCTTCTTTTCATCCTGAAATGTTTTAACATATATATATATCCTATACAGCGCTATTTTTAGCTTCGCGCGAGAAGAAAAAAAAATCATCACGCGCAAAAATAAATGTTAAAAAACAAAGACGAGAAGAAAAAAGACGAAGAAGAAGAGGAAGATGAAAAAAAAGTCTGAATCCCGTTTTCAGCGATTGCAAGGGTGGGGGTTGTAGAGGTCGTTAAATCGTGATCGGCGAGTGACCACCTATTACAACGACAAGCCGCTCCGGCAACTTTCACATTTTTTTCGTTTAGCCGGGCCATGTGAGATATTTATCTCGGTGTGATCGCGGAGGCAACACGATCCGACAACATTTTAGAGCAAGACGGAATGAGAAATTCAATTCAGGTGGCCCGGCCGTTTTATTCAACGTAACGCCAAAAACGAATGTCCTGAATGGAATTTTGTTTATTTCGCTTCCTTTCCCCCCTCTCTCTGTCTCCTCCTCTGTCTCTCGGCTTCACTCGTGTCATGATATTTATTTTTTTGGATCATCGAAAAAACTAAATATACTAATACGAATTAATGTTACATTTCATATTTGCCATTTATCTGAGGATTTTCGTTTCGTTCTGATCGTTTCGTTATCTGAGTATTTTCAATTCTGCCATTTTTTTCTTCTTCCAATGTCCATTCGTCAATAATGAACTTTTCATTATTTTATTATTTCTCCATCCCTCATCATTCTCTCCCCCCTCCCCTTTTCTCCATCGTATACTCCAATTTGCCATTGTTGAAATAAAAAGACTTACCTTGTTGAAATTTGATTATTATCAACGAGACTCGGCCGACATTCCGGCCAATCGTCTTCAATCGAATTCCCGTCTTGATCTTCACACAAACTCTTCGTCCTTTTCACGTAATTATTGCAACCCAATTGATCAATTCCTTCCACGATTATCGTTTTGCAATCGTTCCTCACAGCTTTCGAGACTCTCACGAAGTCTGCGAAAGAATCACAATCACATTCGGCGTTTTATTTTTTTACAAAACTGTTTTTTTTTAAACGAATCAAGCGATAATCTATCGGTTGTCGTGGTCACAGCGAAAAATTTGCGTGCTTTCGCTCACGTAGATTTTTTATCTCAGCGGGTTATAAAAAAAACGTTGCGATTCCACATTTCTCGCTATTTTAATGATTCCACCATCGAAAAATGGACGAACGAACGTTCATCAGTCGGTTGGTTTAATTGTTTTTGTTTTTTCGGCGTGCAATTGTTTTTTTTTCGTAATCACGAAGAAACGTGGGTGAATCGTCGTTCGCGCATCGGCCGCGAGTCACACCGGAAGTAACGATTCGAACCGCACCGGGTTCTCCGGAAGACGCGTTACGACGACCTCTGCGGCTCCTCCAACGAGTTTCTCGTGGCGCAACTTCTTCGTTCCAAATTTTACGGTAACAATTTTCGTTGTTTCTGTTGTTCTTTTTCTCACTCTTCACACGTCACCCCAACGATTTGTAACGATTCACTTGAATTATTCGCCGATACATCCGAATGTTCCGTCAACGTCTATAAACATCGTCCCGAGTATCTCGTTTGTATTCCACGAGTGTTTAATTCGCATGCAAACTGTACAACGTACCCAGTTCCTTCTTATCTTTAAACGTTGTTTTATTTATTTATCTCTCTCTCTCTCACTCGCTCTCTCTTTCTTGTTTTTGTCGTTAGCGTTATTCACAACGTCCAATCGCGATGGTGCTCCGTCGAGTCCAAAGAACATCGAGCAGTCGATTATTCGAAGATGAAACCAACGAAGAATTTATTTTTTTCTTGTTTCAACCAATTTTTTGTCTTTCTTTAATTTTCGAGAAAAACAAATGGATATATGTTTTTCTTCAAAATCTTATATCAAAATAAAATATTTTCTCTACGGATCAACGTAACGATCGAATACGTAGATCGAACGATGAACGCGATGTTGAATTTTGGGTGTGTTAAAAACGTTCGTGAAGCGTTGGAAATCCGAGGACAAAACTGGCGACTGGCACGACGACGCTTAGGTAAACTAAAACCAGTTGGTAAAGTTGAAGTATTCATCGGGGAACCGAAGAGCGTGCCGGTCGACGTAGCCAAGGTCCTCACTCTCGTTACCGGCGCATGCGTTCAACTCTTTGACGTGACGTCAAGAAGCGTCGTACCACTTCCACCTTAAATCGCAAACACGCGAATGTATGTTTCGCGGGGATTCGACACTGCTGCGCGGTTTCTCATCGAGAAATTCTCCAATCGCTCCTCCCCACTCCCTCTCCATCGCTCGCAATCGCTGTACGGCTCTTGGAGCTATCTTAAACCATTTTTTTAACGAATTATTTTATTCGGTTGTTTTTTTTTGTTTCGGTTCGACAGTAAAAAAAAGAAAGAAGTAAGCCGATGTTGTTTTTTTCGAAGAGAAGGCATGATGTAATAATTGCAATTCAGTTGACGATTGAATAATTCTTGGTCATGTGCTGATCTCGTGGCTATTCGCTCGTGAACCGGAACAGTGAGATAGCGACGAGGTCAATTGTCGTCTTAGAAGGACTTTTTTTTCTTACGTCGGAAGTTCTGTTCTCACTGTAAATTCTTGTAGATCAAGTATCTCGAGAATTATGTTACATAGATGAAACTATATTCACAATAAAGTTTTTTTTAATTGTTGTTGTTGTTGTTGTTGTTTTTGGGTGGCCTTGTGGCTGGAGTTTTTGAATTTATTTATTTTCGTTTCTTTCGCTTTTTCGTTAAGATTGTCTCCTCTTAGTCTGAGTGAGAAAATCATTCGACCTTGCCGATGTTGTATGGCTGTAATATTTTTATAACCTCTTTGATTCTTTCACTTGTTTTCAATTTTCTGAAGTAATTTTTTTGCAATTCAACGTTTTCAATCGATTAATTTGACAATGTTTATCTGTCTTTATTTCGTTGATAAGTGAAAACGAATGATTTGTGTAATAATTTCATTGTTCGTAAATTGAGATTGTTGTTTCTACGATTAGAATGACAGATGGAACGAGTTTTTGTATAATTTATTTTAGCTGTAGGAAAATGACAATATTTTCGTAGATGTGAAATATGAATTATTTGTAATTCCATTGAGAAATTGTCGTGACGGTCACGTGCGTCTATTAGCGACCCTTGAAGTAAAAATATTGCGTGGCAAGTAATTGTGACAATCATGAATATTTCATACATCGTTTATTAGTGGATTTATCGGAATCTTATATTTTAGAAATAGCGTGGGAAACAGTAGAATCATTACAAATAGAAATTTTCGTTGTTTCGATTGAATATCGCGATATAATGGCCTCCAATATAATTTATCAGAAGCAAGATTTTTTTTTTATTTCACGGTCCCGTTATTTATATGATGAAAAAAAAAGAAGGTACAATTTTACATATGCTATCTTCGATTGTGCATTCTGTCGCTGTTGTGGAAAACCAAGATATGCATTGTACCGTCCTGCGCTTTGAGCGTCAATCTGTTTATCGGAGAGTTTGCATTTTTCTTATCTCTCGACGTTATCCGCTGCACAATTGTGCATCATTCGCAATGATGCAGATACTGAATATGAATAATGTACAAGCTTTTATTTGTGATTATTGTAGCAACCGCGAACGGAAGATCTTCAAACGTTTTTTTATAACGAACGAACCGAAGAGTTTCCTCTCGCGGTTTTCCGCAGCTCGCTTCCTCTGCAATCTCGTTATCACTGTTCTCAGCCCTCGCTCTTCTGTCCAATGCACAATTTTTCGATTCAACGCGACAAAAAAAAAGTCAAAAGTATGTACAATCATTTGACGACTGAAGATTTGGTGATCATAATTTAGAGTTCTTGATACTTTTTGTTCTGAATTTCCGGCTTCTTAATTTTTTTAGTTACGTAATAAGAAGGAACAAAAAATCCGTCAAGTCAAATATGGACCAAAAACATACATCTCTCGATATTACACAATCATTCGTATGCAATTGTAATTGCGCATATGCATACAGTTGTATTCATCGTTCGAAATTTTTATTGTCATGAAAAGCCAGTGATAAACCTGTTTTCGATGTACGCAATTGATAGAAACTGATTGGCAAAAGACAAAAAAAAAAAAAAAAAAAAGTTTCAAAGATGCAAAGCTGTATTTATTTTTAAATTACGATATGTACACAGCTTACGTGAGTTTGTTGATCAACAATCCGCGTTTTGATCATAACAAGAAATTACTCGGCTCATCGTCGTTTCGATCATTAAAAGACATTATTTTTTTTATTTTTTCTTCGTTTCTTTGTGAAACGCAACGACGATAGTCGACAACGCTCACGTATCTCTCATGAATCACGACCATCGAATTGTTCAATTCTTCTCAGGAGCTTCGACAATCATTTTCCGTATATCCACGGAATTGCGAAGATCTCAATTGATACCGTGTCACACATTGGAATAGATAATTGAATATAATTTTTTTTTTTAATTTCAAATCGAATGTATTTCTCTGAATAACGTGCTAGATCAATAACGACAAAATTCTGAAAAATTTGTTTCATAAATCTAAGGTTGCATCGTTTCCGTTGCATTGACTGACGTCAATGAATTTTATTCTTAGAAATTCTTTATTGTAACCACGAATGCAAAGGTGTGTCGACAAATTGCGATAGATTTACATCGGCCGTACAGTTAATGCTCGATTAGCGCAACATTTTCGTGTCCCGATGTGTCGACGCGATGAGCGAATGAGCTGCCGGAGGGCGTGGCCCCAGGTAGACTCGGATTGGACGGTGGAGGGGACAACGCGACTCTCATTGGCCCATGGAAATCGGCCCTGTCTCCCCAACGCTCACCGATCGAGGGTCTACTGTACGAGAAACTTTTGCATGTATTTCGTTGCGAAAAATTTGAATAACCGGTCACAGTGGCTGTATTCTAAATATAGACGAATTAATCTTCGTTATTTCATCAGGCGTTGATTTCTTTATTTTCGAAAAAAAAAAAAAATAGTTATTTTCGTCTTCGCGTATCCGTTTTAATTTGTCATCGTGACATTCGGAGATTATGAATCAGTGAGGTTGTTGTTGATTCGGATAATGCAAAAATCCGTAGTAATAATTACACACTGCGAAACAGATTGGATACATAATAACAGGTTCTCGGAAAGGTTGGTGATAATTAGGCACAGTTGCTAGATACCACGACGCTACTATTTCGTGTCTCATGTGTTGCCACGACTCGAAGTGAGTTTACGTGACTTTGAAATTATTTCGATTTACACGTCCGAATGATCCATCGATAAGTCTCTCGCGACCTACGTCAATACCTTTAACATAATTGCCATTGATAAGAACGTTTTAACGGTGGTATCTATTTTAATTGCCACTGTTACTTCGAATGTGGTTAACACTGCTTGTTTTTTTTTCTGTAAGATAAATCGATAGTCAACGAAGGTTGAGACCTTGTTTTTTTAATTTTTTTTATTTGGAAACTTTCGATATTTGGGGCAAAATTGAATAAACTGCGTCTATCTGTTTGATGAAAAACGAACGAGTTTGGATTACGATTTTGATAACGACTTTGACAGTATCACATAATCTTATCGCTATTCGGCAAATACTAAATTCGTTGAATTGATAATATTCATATTATAATTGATTAATAATTCAGTTCCAAGGTGGGACATCTTGATCGTTGCAACATGCTTCGACGAACCACTGGTTTTCAATATTTCAGAATTTATAATAATCGGACTTTCGTCGAGCCCGAACGATAATTCGGCTAAATCTTTTCGTAGACTTTTTCTTTTTCTTCTTTTTGTATGAGAATAATTCATTCTATTTGAAAACTCTAATTATCGGTAATACATGCTCGTGCGTTTGGAGGTAATTGGTTCGGTATGCATAATGAAGTACGACGTTAATGTTGGATGTGATTGTTCGAATAGACTTCAGCGATTTCGGACTGGAATAAAAATTCGTAGACAATCTAAGTAGGTCATCGATCACTTATTTATTTTTTTTTTTTTCACTCAATCGTTCACTCGTGATAACGATTGAAATGTTTCGCAATTTGCAAAATCATGACTGGATCATGAATGTTTGAATTATTATTTTTCATCACAAAGAGGTTATGTTCGAACAGTCATAATTCGTTTTAATCGCTAAATCATTGTTATTTTGTTTTTTGTTCTTTCGTTTTTTTTTTTCGTGAGAAGCATTGTTTGCCATTGGTGTGTGCAATCCAACGAGATGTCAGAGTGATAAAGAAATCATGACCTAGAAATATTATATATTTTGTATTCGTAATTATTCGTTCCTTTGTTTCGTGAAATTTATAAAAATTACTTAGAAAAAAAACATAATTAATTATCCATTAATTAATTATTACAAGAGTGCATCGAGGATGTTGATTATTTTTACGAATTTGTCTTAACCGTTGCATTTGATTTTCATGATTGATTTTCAAATTAATCGTTTTACGATTGTAATGTTAGTTTTTTATCGCGATGTCTTGGACGGACAAATCAAAGCGGCTCGTTATGCTTCCAATGACGCCGTATTTGTAGACAATCCACGCGACGATGATTCCCAGCCAGGCCTTCAATAGTGCATCGATCCACCACATCCTAAAAAAAAACATCAATAATTGTCTTCAGCATTTCAAACAATTATCACGAAGACCATCCCACTCATTGAATTTCGCGTAATTTCAACGAGGGAAAATCATTACGCACGATCGATCATTAATCGTCGACGAGACGTATCACCGACAACTGTGACGTCAGTTGCATTGGCAATTTTTTTCAAGATTCATCAGAATTTTCTTTATTCTTCTATCGGTTGATATATGTCGCATTAAAAAAAAATCATTATCTAGCCAGCGAGCTTCCTCGTCGCTACTCAGAAATATCAATTAAAATGTAAGCTCATGTTTAACTCGAGTGCGCACGCGGCGAAGATCGATCGGCAGAAATTATTAATGCGGATGAATTTTCGACCGACAGAATGCAACTCACGCGCCGGATAACATTATACCACGAGGAAGTGCAAAATGCATCGTGGTTCACGAACGGAGATAAAGAGAGATTGATCGTGTGGTCGAAACGCCATCTGGAAATTTCAGTACAAGCCTTATCGAATAATAGCTCGGTGCATCGGAATCTCGCACATTTCTGTCACGCATAGAAATATCATGCTGCACGTTTTTTTTTTCTTCTATTTCGTATCTGTGGTGATTAACCGGAATGCAGTTAAGCAGCTGCACGGGATGGCGTTGACCGCATCTCTCGAAATCTCGTTGCATGTTGGACCGTCGAGAAAAAGTTTCAAGGCCGTCGGGATACTTCTCTTCCGTTGCTGTTACAGTCATAACGCGATCGGGATAATTGCATGCGGATTTCGCGACGTCGCTGTTTATGATTATGATTATTATTATTCATTCCAAACTCATCGAAGCATCATTGATTTTCGCGTCGAAGCTATTTTTTTTTTTTTTTAATTTTTTTTTTACAAATTCTCTCGAAAATGGCAACGGGATTATACTTGGTGACCTCTCGATATACGATCGTGCTGTATTCTTATGCTTTCACCACGAAAACAATTTTTTTTTTTCATTCAAAATAATTTCTTTCCCGTCTGAATTCGTTGAGCGGAATTATTTCTTACGAAGAATATTTTTGTAATTATTCGTTGCATTTTTATATGTTTTTTTTAAGTGCAGAAACCTTCAGATTATCTGGCTCATAGATTTTGCATTGATACAATCATCGAAGTAATTTTAATCGAATCGAATTTGTTGGATAATCCAGGAAATTTGTCGTTGGGATTTCCACGAAGCCAGAATATATGAAAAAAATATTACACTTGATATAATAGGTCGGAGATCATGTCGCGAACTCTGGCTATCACTCAAGTGACGATGAGATCAATATCGAACCACGTCTAGCACACGCACACACACACAGACAAGTGTGAAACATGCTTCTGCGTACCACATGCAAGCTGAACTGCGTGAAACTTCATAGAAGCAAAAAAAAAACACACACATACAGACTCGACGTTCGAAATGAAATCTCGTCAGACGAAGTCACGAATAAATTATTATACATCGCACGTTTTCTCACGCTTTGTCTCACAATCTCGGATTTGACTCAGAAACTATTTTTTTCTTCACTCTACAATCTGTATATCGCACTTTGGAGCACTAGAGGTGAAAAAAAACTAAGATAATCAATTTTTTCACGTGCTGAGAGTTCTTTCGAAGTAATATCTTTCATCAAAGTTCTCAAGATTAGTTCACGATTCGATTTCCTTGCATTTATTGTCAAATCATTGCTACGACTTATGTTAGTGAATTTTTAGGGTTCTGTAGCCGATCAGGAACCCTTATTATATCGGTCAGTCCGCCTGTCCGTCCGTTCGTCTATCTACATGTCACTCCTCTCGCATTCTCTCACTTATATACCTGTTGAGATGAAATTTGATATACGGGAGTAGATTGATAACCCGAAAACAGAAATTATGAGATTCTTAAAAAAAAAAAAAAAATTTCTGCACATCCCCATAGACTGAAAACTGAAAATCTCCTAAAATGCAACCAAATATGTTTTAGGACCTCTCGATATTAACTTGTCGGTCACGACATATTTGCTTTCAAAATCGTTATCAGAGTGTCTGACCTCCCCCTCTCTTGATTTCCGAGCTATCTATGCTAAGAATCTAAAAAAAATCTAAATATAGCTTTTAATTAGTACTTTCAATAAAAATTATAACGAACACTGCAGCAAAAATATTTAACAAAGAAAATTACAAAATAAATCTTTCTTTTTTAAATAAATCTTTACACGAAAATGTAAACTTTTATCGAGATTACGTATTTTGTTTGCATGAAATACCTCCTGATACGTATTATAAAAACTCGAAGAGGATATTAGTGAGAATGGATACGGAACCTTAAGATGTGCGTGCCCAACACGATCCTGGCCAATTTTTTTTCCCTTTTCACACTGGGCCACAATTAAGACGTTATTTCCATGAGACACAAACGCAATAAGAAAGGGTCAAACGCATGTTCTTTCGATCGAGTCGCGTCGACTGCGAACCAACGCATAACCGGTTCACGATTGCACATGCAACACCGACCTTGCCTGTTTAATTTGCTTGGGAATCCCGATGACACAAGGACAACGTGAGATGAATCACACATCTCGTGTCTCGGAGTGAAATAAACTTTGTATCGTTGGACAAACGGCGAATTAGCATAGAGTGGAACGTGTTCCCGAACTCGGGGCATACCCTGGCTTCGTCCTTCGGGCTTTTTATCTATAACGCTTATTGACATCTGCATATGTATATACGTATACGTGGATATCGATACCAGTCGTTATTATACACTCTGTCTCTGATCACGAGTCTTGTGGCGTCCGTGGAAATATTTGATAAGTGACTGTTCTACTAGTCACAATTTTTTTTTCAACCGCAAACTAGCAAGATTCCTCTAATGAAAAAAAAAAGATTTCCAACAGAAAATTAACTCGATAGAATTGTTACTAAAGGCTGAAGAAAAAGAGTCTTGATATTTGAATATTTTTTTCTCATTCTTATTAATGCATTCTTCTAATTGCTAATTGATTTGAAAGATTGCACTTTTCAAGAAACCTGTAATAACAAGACAAATAGTTTTTTTTATTATGATTATTTTTTTTTTTTTCGAACTCGCGTGAAATCGTGAGAATTGGTAAGAGCTTTCAAGTTTGAACATTATGTTTCTAGTAGCTCGTTAGAAGAATTGTTATTAAACGAATTATTTATCTCTGCAATTTTTCTTATTTGTCTGGATTAATCTGTATCGAAAGATATGGTTTTGAATTTTTTTTTCGAATCTTACGACTTGGTTTTTGTATTTTTTTTTTTTTAATGTGAGACGCATTATAATGTGCACCAGACAAGAGAGAGTACAATAACCTGGTGTGCGTGCGTGCATTGGCGTTTGCGACCTAGTTTTGACGTCGACGATATCGCGACCATCGATCAAACACCAAACCCCGTGCCGATAACGCCAGGACACCGAAACCATGTCACATTATTGGCTTCGTTGCATCTTTAGTCACCAACCGTCATCTCGGCTATCAATAGCTCCGTTCACGGGTTGTCAAGGTGTTTCGCTCTCCCGTCTGTTTGCCTTTTCACCGTTCTATTCGACTTCGTACGTGATAATCACGCGTGAACATCATGATCGACGGAAGTAAGTGAATATATGAATCGAGACAAAAACTTTTAAAACAGAACAAGTCGTCCAAACAAAAATCCAAAATGATTCGGTTGTAAATTTTTGGCTGACATCTTCAATTGATTTCTAAATCGAATTTTCATGCTCTAAATTCCTCTGAACGCATTTTTTATCTTCAGTTTGATTTCCATTCGATACAAGCAACAAGACAAAATCATTCTAAGATGAATATTCAAAGTTTGAATGAATAAGATTTTTGATGGAACGTTAAGAAATTTTGTTAGAATTCTGATTGGCTTTCAAGGTTTCGTTCGTTTACATTCTTCGCTCTATGATACGTTCGGTCGGTCACGTAGACCCAAAACAAAACAATCTACTGCAAAACATAATAACGCGTGGATTATACAGCTTTGAACGTGTTTTGTCGTCTCGTTGGATTTCAAGGCACGAGGGTCGGTGTCCTTGTCTCGTGCCTCATTTTACAAAACTTATGAATACAAAAAAAAAAACAAAAAACAAAAATAACACGCAGCAAAGAAACGAAAGAAGAGTAAGACAAAAAAACAAAACAGTCGACTCACATGTTGAAATGTCGTTTAGCCTGTGGAAGGTCCTTCATGTCTTCTCGAAGCAGGTATGTTTTTGCACCGATCAGACAGTTTCTGCAATGAAAAAAAAATAAAAATAAAAATAATAAAAAAATGAAAGAAAGCCATAAAAAAAATAATTTAAAAAAAACAGTGCGATTAGCATTATGGGATCGGTCCTTTTTCTCCGAACCCTCAAGTCCATTTCATGCTCTTTGCTCCCCTCCCGTGATTTTTTCTTTTTTGATACTTCATTTATTCAAATTTTTGGTTTTTAATCTTTATTTTCGTTAACTGACTTGAAGTATTTGTAAATGTCGAAGGTTGCGTAAGCATATCCGAAAGTATCGACGTCGGCCGATGGAACGTTGGTGAGAAGGCTGAGCAGTCCCTCGTTTTTGAATATCCAATCGTTGTTCAAGAAGTATGCCAAAGCGCTGTTGGCTATGTAAACTTTTCTCTGAAGTTTCAGAAGCCTGAAATCACGATCAAGCGAGTCCAATAATGTAAATCCAGTCAATGACATGTAATTCGAACGCTATATCGCAATGACGAAACTAATGACGATGAAAAAACATTTGTTATACATTGGTTCACGACCGCTCAATTTTAATATGCCATCGACGATTACGGCCGGCAACACGTGGAGGAGAAGCGTGAGAAGATAGTAGAGGAATTTATTGTTCGTGATCATGGTTTCAGGTTTCCACAAGCATCCCTCGAGTGGAATTTGCTGGTTGACTTTCAGACCCATGTTCGTGAGTTCCTCGAGAGATATGCTCTTGATGTCAGCCGATGAACAATTGTAAACGTGAACCGATGGATCCTTCGTGATTCTGCGTTTATCAATAATGAACAGAAATTGAAATTTATTTTTGTATTAATTTCTTTTTTTTTTGTCTCTCACGCTGATGTGTGAGAATTGTCATACATCAGAGTGATAATGGAATGTACTTACGTGGTTATTCCGCGTTTCCAGCATGCAGTGAGCATGGCTTTGATGGCTATGTCGGCTGGAATGAAATCGGCTCTGGTTCGCGAATCCGCGTAGAGTATTCGCAAAACTCCTTTTCCACCGCCCACCATCATTCCCACCGGGCCGTTGAAATTGTCCAACCATCCCTTCATCGGCTCTTCCAGAGTTGATATCACTGCAATCGGGCGATAGTTCGTTTTTTCAATTTTCTTTTTTGTTATTGTAAATAAGCACGTGGTTACAAATGTGTAAATAAAAAAATGTCTCGTGTAGGTAATTTGGACGACTAAGAGAGAGTTGCATTATTCACAACCGTTGTCAAATATCTTGTTTTTTTTTTTTATTGTCGAACAACGTCCGACCTATTAGTGTCATTTTTGTAAATCATTAAACTGAGTCTTGTGGGTGTAAAAATTTACCTATGGACGGTCTAAAAACTACGGCAGGAATGATTTCGGAGTAATCACTGACAATTTGCTCGCCCAGCCTCTTCGTAAATGTATAAGTGTTTGGAAATGGTCCCATGTATCTGCAAAAAATAACATTTTCATCATACATATAAAATTAATGAAAAATCGATTACACCGATTGAATAACCTTTTTTCAAGTCCCTAAATATTTTTCAATAGGAATACCAATTCACGAATCGAATATCAAGTCAAAATATGAAAAGAATAAAAATGTTAACTCACTTATCTGTGAAAATTTTCAAAGTTTGTTCGTCAAGATTTTCCGCAATTTTGATGGTCCTCTTCCAATCGACCCCGCTCGGGTATATCTTCTCCTCGACTTCCGGTTTATCGGCTTGGCTGTACGTTGTGCTCACGTGCACCAGAGCCTGTGAAATACCGCATATTTAATTACACGTCTCGTCCATCTTGCGCCGTTCCGTCGATCAAAACGCAATTGGTTCGTCCCCCCCCCCCCCCTCGTGTGCCGTTGAATAATTTAATTCGGCTAAACGGAATTCCCTTTGCAACCGACCTCAGCCAATCTATCCGATCAATCTGCATGGAAATGCGCCCATGGACGGATAATGCTAATACATGGCATACAGAAAATCCGTGGAAATAATTATTATTTTAATTCGTTGGAAAAGCAAAGATCAATCTTATGTTCGGGTGGGTAGCAGTCGTATATATTTGTTCGGATTTTTGGTCTCGTATTTGGAAGGTCAAGGTGACGTTTCCGCCTCTTTTACTTTGAAGATACATAGTTGAAAGTCAAATAGTTCCCTTCATCGAATGCATAATTAACGAAGGAAGTTCCTGCATTTTTTTAGACGTCGTGATCAGAATCAGTCGAGCTATTACACGATATTCCTTTTTTTTTCATTTTCACGTCTTTCTGGTACTACAAACGTCACAGTTATTACACGTGATAAATTTATTTTATTTATTTTATTTATTTTATTTATTTTATTTATTTTATTTATTTTATTTATTTTATTTATTTTATTTATTTTATTTATTTTATTTATTTTATTTATTTTATTTATTTTATTTATTTTATTTATTTTATTTATTTTATTTATTTTATTTATTTTATTTATTTTATTTATTTTATTTTATAAAAAAAAAACTTTATTTTTCATTCGCCATTTACGTACCACAAGCTTTTTCATTTGCGACGCCAGATTGCAAACATCTCTGGTGGATCTGGTGTTAAGAAAAATTGCCGATTTTAGATCGTCGTCGAATCTAACGCTCGCGGCAACGTGAAACACGATGGAAACCCTCTCGATGAGAACATTACGTTCCACTTTGGGTAGTCCCAGTGCTTCTTCGGCAACGTCACCGGTCACGGGTATGAGCTTGTCAAAAGCACTCGGTCGTTCCTCTCTCAGCCTGTCGAATAGCTGAAGCGTGCAGATTGCGTTATTAAAAACGGTTTTATCGACGATTTGCCGATGGAAATCCGATAATGATTTTTACCGGCAGTGTCAACATGTGACGTAGTCTGTTGTCGATCGACACACCCTTCTTCGGTCGGAGCAGCAAAAAAATTTCTCTCACGTCGGGACAGGATCTTAAAATTTTTTCGATCAATATTTTACCCAGGAAACCCGTTGCTCCGGTTACGAGTATGCTTTTACCCGCGTAGAAAGCGGGTATCGACGCGGACTCATCGATCTTTGCCAAACTCATCTGCGAATTAGAACAAAAAAAAATTACATCGTCGAGAGAATGTTTTTTTTTTTATGTTTTTGTTTTATACGAAACAACTTTTTGAAACGATTGCTTGTTGTATAAACCAAAGATGCAGCTCGATAATGCTCGACGAATGCATTCAAGAAAGATCACAATTAATTACAATTGTTCCTGATTTTTTTTATTTTTATTTTATTTATTTTTTTTTCTAATCCAAATCTTTAAGATAATTTGACTTCATTTCAAGTTATCTTGTTTCAATGTCATTCCTTTTGGCGGATTTCACGCTGAATATTGTACAACTTGGTCATCGGTTTTTTTTTTTTCTTTTAGAAAGGAAAAATGGTGGCACTCGAGAATTAGCAATAACAAAAAGAAATTTTATGAATTCGTCACTAGTCACGAATCACGACAGTGATTGTCACCGTAGCGTGGTTTTCAAACTGTTTTTGAAACGGTGGATTTTTTTTTATCAATTCTTCTTGGGACCTTCCAAAGTGCCATATTTTTCTTAACACGTATAAGCCACGTAACTATCGGTGCAACGCTCTATTTTATTTTTATTTCGAAAACTTACACTCGATACTTGATAGTAACCGAAACTCGTGAGATCACTGGCACTGGCACGTTTCACACCCAACGCCGAAAACCGAACGAGAAGAATAGAGCTGACCGGTCGATCGTTTTCATCGTTGCGAGGGCAGGACGTGACGCGTCGATTCGGTTCATGAAAGTCAGCATGGGTGGCTACTGCTCTTGGGTCAAAGTAGCAACCTTCTTAATATGCGTTCCGGTACCCTATTTGCATTCAGACCCCTCGTTTTTGAACTTTCACATACTACCGAAAACCATTGATGATTTTCTTTGAAAAAAAAAAAAAAAACAAAACAAAACAAACCAAAAAAGAAATCAAATATAATTTTGTCCAACAATGTTTATAACAATTTTTTACCATCAGCAAATTGTCTATCAAACTATTTATTTTGATTTCTTGGTTTTAAATTGATTGAAAAAACAATTAGAACATGAAATTATTTTTTTATTTCGTGCAACATATTGTCAGCTAGAATGAATATAATAACAATGTTGTCGTGACGAGGACAGATTATTGAACGCGAAACTGTTGAATAATGATAATCATGAATAATGAAATATCAGTCACTCGTTTGGTCGAAGTATTTCCGTGAACAATAAATTTCTATAAATAACATTGTCCAATAAATCGTATTCGTAATTAACCTCAAGCGTCTTTTTTTTTGTTTCATCTGTTTCAGTGATACAAATCGCAAGTCCTCGACTTCTCGATCGGCGGATCGCCGTTGATTTCTCATCAGCAGTGGCCCTCATCGCACGGTACTTATTCTAAGTTTCCAGAGTCCTAAAAAATTGCGTCCTAATAATTGTTTAAGTTCGCGAGAACGTGGAAAATTTCTCAATTTTCACGCTGGTGCTACGATAGCTTTAATCGTTGGAATTAGGTTATGACGTGCGAGCGATTTGATCGAATTGCAATCGAAACCAATGTCAAATCATTGTATTAAACGTTGCAATCAACATGGGTATCGATATACGAGTTGCAACATATTAAGACGTGGTCGTAACGACCTGAAGAATTTTTTATACACGAATAATTGGGCTTCGCGTTTATTTATCAGAGGATATGTAGCTTATACACGATGATTCATCGTTGATCCTCAATTCGATTTTAATTAATCTCACGGGTAAACACAATTAATAAGAACATAAATGTTTTTTTTTTTTAATTCCTAACATTTGGTACTCGTGACGATCCAATGCTTCGATTTTGTAGTTTTCTTTTATATAATTCGAAGCTCACGTTTTAAAAGCACATCGTGCTTTAGCTACGCTAATTGAGAGGCTCTGTCAGATTACGTAGAAAATAATCATAATTGTTCCACTCGTGTTATTTATCATTATTTATATTTATTATCTGTCTTTGAAAGAAATTTTGTACCAAGTACTAGAATATTGCATCGCATGCCGGTGAAAAACGCCATTGTCGCGTCTCGTAGCGATTTTTGTACAACGTCGAGATCTGACAAACTTTTCTCATTATCAATCGACGATTTACCCACATCTAGTCTGATGTGATCGAATCTTAATTAATTGAAAATCAGAACAGGAAGAAGATTGGTCGGGTGGTTTCGTTTGACGAACGATCAAACACTATTTCTCGCGCTTCCACTTTCCGTGTCTTTCACGTTCTGCAACACAACTTTTGCCACGAGTCAAATTGTTTGGTCGATAGTGCACCCGTCAAAAGCTTTGAACTTCGGTGAAAGCTTCAGATAACCCGACACTTGTGTCAGATTAGTTTATTATCTCTAGTTCTTGCGTCATCTATAGTCCCTTAGTATTCATGTTATTATTATTGTTATTCGTGCTTTTCTCGTTGTTCGTAAAATAAAATTTATTTGTTTTTAAATCGTATTATTATTTATATTACAATTATTATTATCAATACAATAATAATACAACAATGAAGTAAATAAAAGTTATTTGTGTTTGAATAATATTATTATCGTTATTATTATTATTATTACTATTATGATTATTACAGTTATTAATATTATTACTTTATCGTAGAATTAGATGGAAGCTGCAAAAGAGTTGCGAGAGACGATTGGACGGTCGGGCTATCTCGATTCGATCCTCGGGAATGTAGACAGTCGTAGAGAAACGGAATTTGAAAGCATTACCGCAACTGCATCGAGCCAAAGCACCAAACGTTCGATCCTGCGGTCTGTCCTGAGCAAATCCACCCTGTTAGTCTCACTATATAAATCCTCGTGGTATCGATGAGGAATTATTCACGATCTTGTTCGACAGTGGCTCGAGCCAAATTACCGGCAAGCCACGTAAGAGCCGAAGAAAGAAACGAAAATTCGAATCTCTCGCGTTTGTGGATGACGAAAATCTTGATTCCGTTGACAACGGCATACGTTACGACGAATATGAGGAAGATGAAATTCCTTTACGATGGTCGACACCCAAGCCGAAACGTCCGCCACGACCCTCCGAAATTGTAGATTCATCAATTTATTTCTATTGTCTTATGGCGTTATGCAGCATTGTATAATCTTCCGAGTTATGTAGATTATACAATTATTTATATCTTGCCGGGTAAAATATATTTTCACACGGTTATACATTTTCGGTATGAACGTTTTATATATTTATAGTTTCATCTATCGATTTTATTAATTTTTTTTGCATTTGAAAATTGAAATTTACAAAACGCCACGTTTTGTTTTCTTGAGCAGAAAAAAAAATTAAATAGTTTTATTGGGGAGTATTGAAGAAAACTTATCGAAGCAAACCCGAAAATGCTGCAAATATGATTGCCCCATATATCATTTATCTCGAGTATAATTTTGTTCATTCGAATTAAATGAAGTGATACAATAAATTCTTCGTAATTTCAGCTGCGAGAATGGGCCGAATCACAGGTGAACATAATACAAATATCAGTCCAAAATATTCCATTTTAGAATTTTGTAAAATAAGAAAACAAAAACACTGTCGTATTTCATTTTTATCGACAATTCAGCCGGTTTCTGCATCAGTGAAGGGAAAGAAGATGACGAAAAAAGTTATGAAGGAGCAAGAAAAAAATCGTGCAGCAGCGGCATCCGCGGAGGCGGACAAAATCAAGTGAGATATATATTCGATGGACGATAAGCGCGAGTGTTTTATGCACTAGGACGTAACAGCCTCGCGCAATGCACGTGTGAGCTTCGCATGACCGCATTCACCTGAATTTACCCTACATTCTCCCCACTTTGCCGATTCTCCATCCGACCGAACGAGGTGTTGATTTCGGGGTGCTTCAGTCGAGCTCAAACCCCATCGTCCAAAGGCCGATTTGCGCGCATAATAATCATTTTCATCGCAAAATAAAATTGAATCAATAATACCCGAAAAAAAAAAAATTAATTAAAAAAAATATGTACAACGATTCGTTGGCGATTATTAAATTTTTTCGTAGTTATGCCGAGAGTGATAAAGAAAAAACTAAACGTCAGGAAGAACGGTTGGTTTTTTCCAAAAATTGAATCGCGAGTTTGTTATAATTTTTAACGATTTTTTACCATCAAATTTTTCGGCTTAACTATATTTACAAAAATTAACTTTATTCACATTTTTTCGGCTTATCGATATTTCAGATTTACTTTTTGCATACTTTTCGGGTTCTAGATATTTCGATTTTGCTTTTTGCAAATCTTTCGGTTCATTGATATTTTTCGAAA
This sequence comes from Diplazon laetatorius, assembly GCA_963662125.1. NCBI lineage: Eukaryota > Metazoa > Arthropoda > Insecta > Hymenoptera > Ichneumonidae > Diplazon > Diplazon laetatorius. Next base: position 14,736,068 of record OY759152.1, read on the forward strand.
ATTTATTTTTTGAAACTTTTTAAATTCAATCGTCTTCCATTTGCGTTTTTAGAAATGTTCTCATCCAAGAGCTGCAGGAAGAAATTCGTTTGGAAAAATACAATACCGAGAGACAGATTGAACGTGACAAAGAGCAGGCGGAAATGCGTCGAATGCAGTTGGAAGATAGTTGGTTCGAACTTCACGATAAAACCGAAGCGTTTGTGGATTATACGATGAAGTGCATGGAAGAAGACGATGTAAGAGAGTCTGAACGAGACATTGATTATCGTTGACAAAAATATTATTCAGCGACGAACGTTTGCAGTGGTCGCGATACTTCACTTACGACGGTTTGCCGGATCCTGCAGTGTTGTCCGACTTGAATATGTTTATGTTCCTGTGGAATTTGGAAGACGAGGAAGCGAGTATGTCAACGGTGACGAGAAAGTGCGAAGTCGTGACCTATGTAAGTTTGTTCAGGATCGTGCAAATTGACCATCGACTGAGCTTAAATTTGACAAACATTTATGACAGCTGCTCGGTCGTTTGGACGGGATCATTGATTTCTCTATAATGAATCCACCGAGTTACATCGAAGAGTGCAAAATGGTTCGTAGCTCTGTCTTGAATCAAATTTGAATTATTGGCGATTAGAATTTACAACCAATTCCATGGCGTTATAATTGAAATTATGAAAATTATGAAAACAGCTTAAATTTCGTCGTTTTCAAAATTTGGATTATCGTGAATTCATTTCAATTTAAAAAAAAAATCGTAGCGATCATTTGCATGGGAATAATTGTTAGAAAAACGTGTGATTGACTTCGAATCGGTTTGCATATTTAATTCGTAGATCAGACAGCTCTTCAGAAACAAGTTACAATATTGGGTGGATCTCGCGAGCTATCGTCTTCTCCGACAGATCGATAGAGACATGATACGCGAGGATCTGCGAAACGCTCGATACATCAAAGAAGCCAACGAATTGATTTGTTGCGTATGGGCTTTGATACGACTTCCCGTTAGCATCAAACAAATCAATGAACGTGACAGGTAACCAATACTTCGAGCATTACGAATATATTCCATTGTCAGTCTTGCTTTTGTCACGTTCGAACACATTTTTTTAGAAAAAACGTTGAAGTGTCATTCGAAGAAATCAATTTGACTGTAAAAATGCCAATCGACATTGATTGTTACTGCATGGCGATTCGAGGTCTTTGGGTTCAATACGATCATTATTCCGATCAGGCGACGTCATTCGAATTGCCAAAATTGCCAGACGAATATCAAAATAATATGGGTAAATGCTGAATAAAAATAATAATGAAACATAGACTTGGATGATTAATCTGAATGTTACGAATTGTCGTGAAGATCTACTCGCTTACTGTCAGAACGAGTACGCAACGAAATTGAAAATACGCGAGGAACAGATGGAGGGTCGTAGATTGAGATTGGAGGAAAAAAAATTGACTCTCGATAAACTGATGAATCCTCCTCAAGCAGTGTCACTCAAGCCCGAAAAAAAGGCTAAAACATCGAAGAAAACGCCTCCGCTAGTCACATCGCGATCGAAAAAGGAGCCGGAAGTCGAGACGGAACCTCTGTCCTATCTACCGAGTCCCGACGAAATTATATTGCAGAAAGAAGGTAAAGTAAAACGATAATCCCTTCCACACCCAAATCGACGACTGTATGTATTCAAAAATGATTTATCGACAGATGAAATTAGAAAAGAAGTCAGGAAGCTCATGTTCACCCGATGCGAGAAAACGGAAGTCAATTTACGTAAGTACGCCATTCTCGGAGGAATATATCACATCGATCTGGTTCATCAGCCACCGCAGCCGAAGGACATGAGAAGAAATATTTTCCTCACGACACGTGAGTCGCTTTTTCGGTAATTCCCCCACGAAAATAAACTTTTTCGATTATCATCTCGTTATTTGGTGGTGGGAAAACAAAAATTACAGTACAACTGCCTAAGGAATTGGAATTCGTGCCATTCTCGAAACCTTACAAAGCACCACCACCAGCTCCGGATCACGAGAGAACTCCCGAAGTCATAGAAGCTGAGATGAAAGCTCTGGAGGCTGCCATGGAAGCTCTTGCACTGGTGACGCTGAAGTATGTTTGCAAAAAAAAAACTATCCAACCAAACAGGTCTGATACTAGAATTTCCCATTTATTGTCCTGACTGCCCTGTAGGAATAGCCAACATTATTTTTCTTACGACTCAGGATCTCTAAACATTTGTTTGTCATAAAGAAAAATATACACAACTTCAAATAGTTGGATTTAACTTTTCTCATAATTCAGCTAGCCCTGGTCTGCTAATATATTTAATATATCAAAAAAATATTCTCCATAGACTTCCGGATACGGTGCTGTGGTTCGAACCTCCTCTGGTCGCCCATTGGATACCGGAAAGAAAGATCTGGTCGACGCAGGACGTTCACGACATAAAGTACAACGAGGAGAAGCAGATAATAACATTCAGAACCGGAAGATTGGGTATTCACGGTTTGGCTGGATTTAGATTCATCAATTTGCCTTATCAGAGCTGGGAACTCGGGCCAGAAACGAGAAAGAGTGTCGATGGTACTCGTGGAATCGTATTGAGCATAACGGCAGCCATCGTTCAAGCTGAATTTGTAGTCAGGGTAAGTTTTGAAATCGACAGTCACACGTGCAGCCCTTATTTCGTCATGGTATCCATCTTTCGTTTTATTTGCACGAGGACGCGGGACTTCATTGATTTTGTGTTTGATCTGTTCAGGAAGATTTGGTCTGTTTGCACACGTTGATTGGCGGTGCGACGGCTGCGCTTCAAGAACTTGTCGGAAAGTACATGAAATTGCACTTGCTCATAAAGGTATTTGATCTCATTGATATCAGAATATTAAAACTGGGACTCGTGAAATCTGATTTTCAAATTATTCGATTGCATTAATTTCAACTGTGAAATGTTGACTACTCGGGTTAAAAATTTCGAATTTCGAAATTGAGCTACAAGAACGTTAACTCAAATTATATGTATATGTATATTTGTTACCTACGTAGCACTTTTATGACGAAAAAAATTGTTATAAGCATACTCTGCTTATAAAAAAAATGTATCAAAAAATATTTTCTTAAAAATGTATAAGCCGTGTGTGCTTATTAACAAATTTTTCATCATACATATGTATGAAGTTAATAACGCATTTTCAGACCCTGACGTGATAGTTTGCTGACTGATTACATTTTTTTTTAAAAACTTCGTTTTTTTCGTTCTTCAAAAATTTGAAAATTACATTTCGAGCTTTCCTTGTAGCGTTTGAGATGAATTCCATGGCGAAGAAGTTTCTTCGATGATTGTCTTCGATTTGTAGAAAATGCGAGCAGGCGGATGTGATCTTTTTCCGGAACGTGACGCATTCAGCTACGTGAAAGGACTTCCGGCGAAGCACGTCGTTATGGAGAAACATCTGCAAGCGTGTATGGGTTTGCTGTGTCCAGCGTATAGCTTTTCTTGGTCCAGATGGAATGCCATCGTAACTCCACGCCAAATTGTCATGCAGTCGAAAGAATTGCACGGTTGTGATGTCAAAGAGGTGAATGAAATTAATTATCTTAATACATTCGTAGACGTAGAATAAAACGTTGAAGGAAAAATTTGTATTAAATCGATCGTATCTTCTTTGTCGCAAGAAAACGAACACGATGCTGCTGATAACGCCATTGCAAACTTCGGCAGTTCAATGCACGGAAGTTAGTCCGGAATTTTCGGAAAAATCCGTGGAAGGTGATGAAGCAAAGTTTTTCGCGGATGTCTACAATCTAGCTCTGCATTCCGCGGGCATCAAGAGTCGCTTGCTGATGAAAGCCGTGTCTTTCAAGCTCGCTAATACTGTGACGAAACTCCTGAAAGCTACCAACGTCATCTCCATGTCTTCGTGACAAGTGAGACAATTGGTTGCATCATTGTTCTAACGAGCCGTCCTAACAACACGACAAAAATATTACTCTTATGATAGAAAAAAGCAAAAAATAACAAAGTTCATATTTTCTAAAGAATTAAGAATAAATAATTTATTTTGGTAATGAAGATTTTTTTATTTCTATGTTAATCAATTTTTAATTGCAATTCCCATTGTGTTTGAAACCTTACATCGGTTGGGAATAGTCGAAAATTAATTGTAGTTGCCAATTTATATTTTTTTGCGCTAGAGATAATGAAAGTTCCTTTTGGATTGGCAGTCAAAGTGAAAGCGTTCTATAAAAATGTTCAACCGTATCGACTGTGCATAATGCTGTGAGTTTACCAGCTGTCGATCACGCAGGTCACTGATTGAGCTGCTGTCGGTCAAATAGGTCCCTGGCTTAACGATCTCAATTTCGTATTTGGTTGAATGAATGATAAAGGAGATCGCGAACTCTGTTGGTTCGATACTGACGAGCGACCAGGGTCCCGGGAGAGCTGTCGCCCCCGATGCGGTGTTCTTAGGCAGTCTAACTGCCAGGCCCGGCCGATAGATGGCGAGCGTGGGCGACTCGCTCGCAAGCGAGAGCGAACGCCTTTCCAATAATAAAACCGCGAAGCTCAAATGTCTCCCGAGTCGAATAACTTGTCATTTAAGTGAATTTGAAGAATTTCGAACTTCGTGATTTTTATTGCAAAACGGTCGTTGTTGTTTTGTGAGGGTTGAGGGACCTCACGGCCTGCTCTGATTCCGGTTATCACCGTCCAACGAATCATTCGTTCCTACTTATTGTCGAATGTAACGGCGACGTTGGATTCCATGAAATATTTTCAACAATTGAAATCTAACCTACGGCAAATTTTTTATTTTCATTTTCAATACATTCACAGAACATGGGCCTGTCGCATGGCTTTTCAAAATGCAACGATTCGATTACTCAAAACGTGGTTTACCAAACTAAAAACTAATCGCATCTTTCCACGACGCTCGTTTCTCCGGAAAACGCGATTCACTACGTTTCTACGTTTTCCATTAATTCTAAAAGTATGTGTCTCGTCGACTTTGAATAATTAATTCGTTTTTTTTTTCAAATTTTTGAAATATTTTTTATAATACGAAGTTCACAACCTCGCGGAGAATCAACGAAACTAACGATAATCACGAATTCGCATCTTCCGAAGATTCGAGACGTGAAAATGAATGCGAAATGAAAAATTTGACGAAAAAAAAAGGATATGTGTATGGACAAATTTAATGTGGAAAAACGATCAAACGATTATTCCGATCAACATGGTCACAACTCACCCATATACATTCGTTCGTTCCACACGTGTAGCGAATTAAACATACTCATTTAAACACTAAGCGCAAAAATATTATTTTGTCAACGACTTCGCTCCATTTATCATCTTCGGCTAATTCTATTTTGTTTTTTGTTTTTCGCACCGCGTTCGTCTCAACATAGACATCGTTTTTTTTTTCTTTTATCATTTCGTGTCATTTAATTTCATATATAATTCCACGTCTTGGTTTTCACTATTTTTAAAAGGCTGTACATTGGATCCGGTATCTAATTAGAGCTCTGTCTAGGACAACCTGCTGCAAAAACTTTCAAGAAGATATTTTTCCTTCGCACACGAACATTTTTTCTTTTTTTTTGTTTTCGAATATTCTCGTTCGAAGATCGCGATTAATTGTACATTCGAAGTTACAGTTAACAATAGGTGCTTCTGGTGTGTGTTTAAAAAATAAAAAATAATACTGCAAAACGATCATACACACACACATATCTTTCGAGTTACACGACACATGCCCGTTTCTCGACTTCACTCGTGTGCCAATAATAATCACGGTATTTACACCGACTTTGCTTCGTTATTACCGAAAATACGTTCGAACATAACGATGAAAGAAAGTTGAAAGAGAAAGAAAAAAATAAAAATGGAGAAACAGTAAAATTGTCGATGAAAGAGACAGACAGTCACATAGATAACAATGTTTGATTGATGTTAATTTGCGCTTACGAGACATAGGCTTGTAGTACGACGTAACATTACAGTACGTGATATAGACATTTGGCTTTGAGACTTTGGGTATAACTTCGTCTGGATATCGTATGTATTTTATTCGGTGTGTTATTATTCGTTTCGGTCGTGGAATCGATACGATCGATTCGAGCATTCGTCGACGTAAACGACGAAGAAGAAAACGAAAGAAAAAAAATAATTTAAAAATAATAAAAAATACGTGTCAACATTTTCGAGATGCACACACGAGATACTCGCAAAAATTATCAGCTCGCGATCGTATTCGATTCTCGGACAAAATAGCGTCGGGGTCACGTGTGTGAGTTTGTATGACGAAGATATGCTTTGATGAAGGACACACTCGCTGGTATTAGCTCGTTATGTATATATATATATTATCATACACAAGTATCTAGGTCTTCCAGCTACTTGAGCCTTTCGTCTAACAAAAAAACTAGTTTTATTTTATTTTGTTTAATTATTTTCTTTTGTTTTGTTTGTTTCAATATCTGTTCGGTTTTTCGTTTTGTTCTTTTTTAAATATTTTTTTTTTCATTCAACTTTTATTCGCGTCGGTTCACATATTATTTCATCTTTAATTCTAACAAAAAACTAGACAACGATCAGACTACGGAGCCGTCGTTACGGTAAACTGGCACTGTTTGTGACGAATACATGATCTTTAAGCTCTGAAAAGAATATATTTATTTTCCGATCATTTTCCATTACGTTTTTCGGTTAATGTTTTACGATTCTGCGTCTGCTTGTGCGTGACAAAAATAGAAGCTTGTAGTAGTAATTATTTTGTTGTTGTTATTGTTTGTTTGATTTTTTTTTCAACTTTTCATTATTACGGATGAATAACGAGAGGATAGTTTGCTGCTGCTAGTCATCTCGCGCCAATAGATCTGCCAATTGCAGAGGATCAAGAGAAAATAATCGATGGTTGTTCGTCGTGTGTTATTTATTATTTCTTTTCTCTTGTTTTGCGATATAAAAATATTTGTGTGGAGGGCAAGACGAGGAGGGGTCCTTTTCAGAGCGCAAAGGACTCGAGTTGAGTTCAACGTGAAACTCTTTGCAGTTATTTCGTTTCTGTTTTTTTTTTACCTTTTTTTGTTTTTCTCATTATTTACTTTTATAATATTTGGTTTTTCCGCGAGTCAGCTAAGAGAGCGAGCGCTCGCTCGCTCGCACATCCACGATTGTGTACAATAGAGATTTTATTTTTTATTTTTTCGAAAACTTTTACACAGTACATTGAAAACAGATATATACCCGCTAAATCTCGCTAGATTATTCATTGCGCAGCAAAAATAACGTGATTTTAATAAAATTTCAAAATTATCGTGATATTCAATTCGTATTTATTTATTTTTATTTTTGTTTTGTTTTATTTTTTATTTTTTCAATTTTTTTCACGTTAAATAGATTTTGTAAATGAATGAGAATAAGACGCGAGAGAGTGACGTACAATCAGTGTCTGCCTTGTTGATAATTGAAATCACAGCATTTTAGCTTTGCAACGTTGCACGCGGGAAGAAGAAGAGGGTCGTTCGAACACGTCGTCGCTCGTTTAACTGTACCAAATATAATTATTTTTTGTTGTCCACGATTATCATATCGTCGGTGTCGAGAGGGTTGTGCTTTGTTATTCATTTTTTCGCGTTTGCGCGAACGATGCAACAAACAAATGGATGAGCGCATTTTCACAATTAATCGCGTTGAAAAAAATTTTTTTAAGAAATAAAAAAATAAATAAAAATATTGATAAATTTTCGGTATCAGCTTTTCATAACCCAATATTCCGATCTGTCTCACGTGTTCTCATTCTCTCACGCGACTCAGGTACCTCTCACCGATTTCACCAGTCGCCCGTAATCAACATATATAGTCTTCAAATGAGCGTATATTTTCAATACTGCGCAATGTAAAGAGAGCGCAACAACTTTAACATCGAACATCTGTTAAACCTCATGTTCTCACTATTTTTTTTATTTTTTTATTTTTATTTTTATTTTTTTTTCATCGTTAACTTATTTTTTTGTTTTTATTTTTCCGCCTTTAATCGCACGTCATCGGACTGTTAGCCACACCTTGATATACATCACGATATAAATTGTTTTTTTTTTTTTTTTGTATTTTTGTTATGTCTAAAATATCCACTAGACGATATATCCTCAGGTTTTTTTTTCTTCTTCGTCCTCACCCTCTCTTCGTTTTTTACGTACTACGTACTCAAGCGGCATTACCGCTGCCCAGACTGTTTGACGAATGGCAAAACTGCTACGTCGTGGATATTCAATTTTATTTTTATCGGTATTTATCAAAAGGAGGAAAATTATTTAAAAAATTCGTCGTTTCTCATTATTTATCTTTTTTGTCTCGTTCATTTTTTAAATTATTTTTATTGTATTTTTTTTTGTCTTTGTTTCTTCTCTATGATATGATATCATGGGGCACACACCGTTAACTGTGCGTGTGGTGTGTGGGAGAAATTGACTCGCGAACCTGAATTTATAGTCGCACACCAGTTATTCCAATCGTCGAAGAGTACCGGGCGGCGTTCATGGGTTTTCGTGTATGTACAGGCTACCGACATACAAATATTACCTAATCTTTGTGCTACGCAATAATCCGGTATAATATATATTTATATGTATATATATATATATATAACTAACCATTTATCCTTAAATAAATTATAATATTTATATTAAACACTATCCTGTTTGTTACATGCTAAATTTTTTTTTTTTTCAATTTCTAATCTACGTTTCCACTCGTGTATATTTTCAGCACACTTCAGTACACAGTAGGAGCCTCTGCTGCGGTTAAAAATGTTTTACGTTTCGAATCTTCGAGTAATTGCAATCCCGAACATATTTTCAAAAACGAGGATGACTAAGGTGCTCGCGACAATAAATTCACGTTGATTGGCAATTTCACGTATAACTGGAGCGACGATTTTTTAGTCACAAGTGAATTTGTTTTTTTTTTTTATTCACCGTGACCGCGAGCTCTGTAGTACGATCGTGATTGCGATCACACGACTTTCGTTATACATTGACGATTTGCAAAATCCCATTTCAACGAATATGTCGTGAGTGACCAATAATCGATAATACGCGATGCAGTGGATCATTTTTTTTTTGTTTGTTTGTTTGTTTGTTTGTTAACGAAGACTTTGATTTACACTGATGAAGCGAAAAAAAACCTTGGTTTTGGTTTTATTTTAATCGTTTATTTTTTTTTTTTGGTTTTTCATTGTTTTGTCGCGACCGAAAAAAATTCGTGGACGAATTTATTCGGTTGATCTTTCTACATTATTGTTAACAACAGCAGACTACCGATAATATAATAACCATTTTGTTTTGTGAGTCTCTCTCTTCTTTTTATATATATATATTTCTTTTTTTATCATTTCTTTAAGTGTATTAATAAGGTACACCGATCACAATTTATTATTTTGAAACTCCCCAAAAAATGTCTCACTTTGTGTGTATTTTGTTTTGTTGTGTTTTTTTTTTTTTTTGGGTTTTTACGTTTTCGTGTTTGCTTCATTTTTAATACAAAAGTTCCGTCAAAAATATCTTTCCTTTTATCGATTGCTATGAATAATCGAAAGATTTATGCACGCCGGTGGATTATCGTGCGAACACCGATATTGTGCGGGCACTGCAGCTTCGCTACCTGCTGTTCACGGAAATTCATCGAATTCGTGGTTAGCGAACAAAATACGCATAACAATTGCCGCTGTCCATCGCTATCTCGTTCATTGTCGAATATCTCGTGCGTAAAGTGAAAAAATAAATAAATAAAAATAATAATATACATTTGAAAAGAAACCTATTCTTGAAAAAAAAAAGAAAATTCGTAACCCTAATGGACTCGAGGACTCATGAGGATACATGGAAATCGAACTGTTTTAATCCGCTGACGAACATTCGATCCCACGATTATGAAATAATCTAAAAATTCATCGATATTGCACTCGAAGATGAATATTCCATGAAAATCAATCGTGACTTCCACATTATAGTATAATTTTTATCCTCAACCATCACAATGATGTCGGTAGTATCGTAAAGTATTATTAATCATCAAATAATCAATTATCGATCGAAAATTAAGTTTCTAGTGATAATTAAAAATCAACAAACTGTGCAAAATCAATGAAATAATAATTTATGATTCTTGAACTTGAATGAAAAATATTTTTTGTAAAATAATTCTCATATCGGAGAGGAATTTGGATCATTAAACAATCGTAGGTCAATATTTTTTGTATGTCGAATCGCCACTGCGTGCAATTATAATTATTTCTTTCGCACAAGAAAACACCCGCAAAGCGTGTCCGCTCGTCCGAGTCGCGATAATTTTTTTCACCCTCGAGTCCATCAGACGACTGAGCGAAAGTTCGCATCGATGCGACGACCATTCGATTGGAACGAGTCAACGATAATAATAATAAAAAAATACTATAAAAAACGCAAAGAAAAAAGTGGAAGTATCTCGGAAAAATATTACGCAGCGAAAAATAAAATTGTAGGTGTGCACGTGTTTCTCGAGTATCGTCGAAAAAAAAAAAAATAAAAACAAATTCAACATTGCGTTTTTCGCGAAACGCTTTTGTCGTATAAATTCGTTATTTTACCTCCCTTCTTGCACGAGGTATGCGCTGGAAGTCGTTTAAAATGATGCTCCGGGCGAAAAGAATTTTTCCCGGCTATTCAACGATTCGCATGCGCATTTCCATTTTTATTTCGATCGCACACAAATGCATCGTCGTCGTCACTTGCTTATGATCGTTTCGTTTCGCATCTCGACGGGGAGGTACTTGCGCGTCTCATACAAACGTTCGATAACAAATGAATGCATGAATAAACATATTTATCTATTTATCAATTTATTCATTTATTTATTCATTCATTTATCTATTTATTTATTTCCGTAGTGCTGTGTCTAGGTCATAATGCACGTACGTGCTCGCACGATTCACACATCGATCGCTATTCAATCGCAATTTATCTTTCGCCATCTCACAACAGCGAACAGATTCGACGGACGTAAATAAATAAATCAATAAATAAATGAATAAATAAAATAAAACAAACGATTTTTTTTTCATCGTATCCATATCGACGGATGTAATCCGTGATTATGGAGCGGATCAACTTCGCGAATCACCGCTTTCGTATCCTAATACACAATATAATTAATTAAACGCAATCGCCGGATCACAAAGTCGCGAGCGATCAAAGCGCGCGCGGTGTGCGTCTATTTACAAAATATTTCGATGCGTTATTGTCGCATCGACGAGAGGGACACAGGGTCAATGGATTTTTTGGGAGACACCGGGGTTTATCAATATATGTATGTATATATATATATTTTTTTTTTCTTTCCGTGGATGTCACTGGGCCGATTCTTCGATCGGACAAAGGCGTTGTCACGACGACGATCGTTCGCGTTTAGCCAACGGGTCTTCGATCTTCGCGCTCGTTTCGCTGATAATTCTCGGTGGAAAATTTGTTTCCATCCGTCGAAGCGAATAACGAATTTCACACGAGTACAATTTATCGTTGCACTTGGAGCTGAGGTTTATTATTTGTAATTTTATTTAATTTTTTTATTTTTCATTTTTTTATTTACTCGGGTTTCAGGCGATGCCACTGGACGATCGTTTGCCGTGGCTTCGTGATCATGTCCTGCCAGTGTTTCGTTTCACTCGCTCCGCTGCCGTTTTTGCCTAAAACAACGATACATGTTTATTCAAAGTCGTTGAAATAATATGGAAAAAATAATTCTGAATTTCGATGCGTAATTGAAAAATGATGAAAAAACGATGATCCAAAAAACAACGAACATAACGAAATGACAAAAAAAATTTTTTTAAAGAGGAATCTTGTAGGAAACAATTTTGACTCAGGCCAAAATTTCAACCGATCGCCATTCAGAAAAAAAATATAATACTGCAATATTCATTTCATGAAAGGTACACTCTTGAGCTTGAATTCAATGTTTGGATCATTAAATATTGTTGTTTGCTCGCAAAGTTATGAATTTTTCTTTCTAAACGATTTTTCCGCGAGTTTGCTTAATTATTGCTAAAGTTTATTGATGGATATCATATTTCATAATTTTATCATAAGGCTTATGCACAATGCTTGCATTTTTTCAGATTTTTAAAACTCGATTTACTATATTTACAATGAAAGTTATAGAAAATCAGAGTCGATCTGATCCACCCTCTTCAGGATTAAGGTGCAAATAAACCGTTCCAGGAGGAGTTATAAGCTGATCCAGGGATTGAGAATCGAAATTGTCATGGAGGTCGAAGGGAAGTCATAGAAGTCGCAGTAGTTGCTCGATTATAAATGTTCGTCAATGTTTATCCGTAGTACCGAGTAGTTTCAAAGTCAAGAGATAACAGATGTTCGTATATGTCGTGCCGTTTGCAAAGATAAATGGAAGATTCATTTGATATTAGTTGGTTTAACGCGCCCGAGGCTTGGACGACGTTGCAACACGGCCGATGCTTCGTTTACTCGATATACTGTCGCGCATTTACGCGTTGCCTCTCGCTCAGTGGCACCAGCCGATTGAGTTACTCGAGCGTTGCATAATGCTCGTTCGAAACTGTTCGTGTACATCGCAAACTCTATTAGAACTCGTGTGCGACTGTCATCCGTGGGGTGCGGTGCACAGTCGAAGCCTCGGGACACGGGGTGCAACTTGCTCGCAAAACGAGACCATCCCAACGCGCAACGAGGGGTCTCAGCCTCCGCGAGACCATCGTCAGGGGTCCGGGGGGGGGGAGGGTCGTTGATGATAATAATTACATAATGCATCATCGGCCTACCTGCTAGCTGAATACGTCCGATGAGCTCGTTTCGGCCAATGTTGTCAAAGTCCATGACCATGACGTCGAGCGAGCACTCTCTTATCTTCTCCCACGGTACGTTGAACGAAAATGCCTCGTTGAATACCGGATTCAAGGTGCATTTGAAAATCGGCGTTTTACGTTTTTCGATTCTCTTCTCGCCAAATTGCAACCACACTTTCACGTATGGATCTGTCGAACGATGAATAATTTCGTTAGTATTTCACAATTTCATCAACACAAATATCTTATTTTTAATTATTTTTGTTAATTTAGAAAAGAAAAAAATGTTTAAACTAATAATTTAAATGTATATTTTGTTATTCATGAAAAATATTTCAATGCTCGATCTGAAACGAAACAAATGCTAGATTCAAATTTTTGTTGGATTTTTCTTTATAAGGTATGATTTTTTTTTACATATTTGTTGGTATCAATGTGAATTGTTATGATGATCGTTTTCTGAAATTGGAACATTCGCGAGGAAATAAAACGATATTGGCATACATGAGACAGGCAGATAAATTGAGAGGTCGACAGCGAAAAACTTCAATCGTCACTCGTTTGGAAACCGTTTGCGAACAACTTACCCGATTTTCCGTTGATGTCTTTGGCTTTGAGATTTCTGGCTTTGAGTAGGGTCAGCGTGAGAACCGAATTGCTCGGGTGATAGCACAGCGAGCACAGAAGTTCGCCGCATTTGTCCTTCGCCGGGGGTTTCAAAGCTTTCCAGAAAGACGGTTTTTCCGAGAGGTCGACCTGCCAATCACACGCGTAAAAGTACGAAGTTTTTTTATTACGTACATCGTCGAACTTTCCATTTCCACGAATATTTTTATGATTCTCCATCGAATATATCCGTTGGCCGTAAAAATAAGCGAAGAAATGTGGACGCATGGAAATTTTCAGGTTCGACGATTTTTCGGATGATAAAACGGGAATGGTTCGTGTTTGCGAAGAAAAATACGGTATATCCTGTGTAGCCGACGAGCAAACGACGAACGACGAGAGGAACATTGAGCGGGGAATGAACGTTTGGATAAAGAGTGGTTACACAGAGCCAATGAGGAGCTTTACTTTTCGCCCAGTTACCGTCGTAGGTAATAGGGAGAGTGGCACCGTCTAGTAGCGTCCCACAAAGGATCTCTGAAAGCTTCCCTAACCATCCTCGGCGTAATGTTGACCCTGCGGTACCGTAATAAACGAGAAAACTCCGCACGATACTCAACTGCTGGCCCTAATTCTTCAACGACATACCATTATAGCTCTCACTGATTAATCCTGATTCTAATTTCAATTGAGCAAATAATCGAAATTTTAATTTGCCAAAGAAAAAGCGATATTTGATCCTAAAAGAAGATTTCATATTATCTCTCAATAGATCAGAAGGAATAGAGAAAAATTGAATGATAACCGAGACAATGACATAAAAAATATTGACTCGCTGTTGTTAGGAGAAAAACATCGTTCCAAGGATTACGAGAGATGAAGCCTGGCTTTTAGACAAAGCTCACTCGGGCTTTAGGACTCATAACGGAGCAGGGTTAGTGACAAAGCACGCTGACAAATAAGGGTGGACAGACGTCCATCAAAGTGTCTCTGATGGGCTGTATATGTGTGCTCTAAATTTTTTTTCTCGAAACGTGTTGACATACATCGAAGGACGTAATAATGGCTTTTCATTGAGCCATCGGACCCGCCAGAAAAACGAGTGCTTTGATATATTCGTGTGGACAGAGAGGGATCTAACATTATGGGCAGCTTTTGGCTTTCTATCGATTGTCGGTTTTTTTTTTCGTAGAAATTCGTCGATGGTGTCTAAGCCCCTTGAATTAGCCCCATCTCATATATCCTCGGTCTATAGGTGGGGATAAAAATAGTGAACTGATCCTCAACGTCGACCGGAAAAAAACTAACATTACCAAGAAGCTGGACGACCAAAAGTTGTATTATTGAAGCTGCTCACGTAGTCTAGGTTATATTTTTCCTAACATTTTGCTGGAAGGACAAGTGACTCACTAGGAACACATACTCGTGTTCTCATGACCGGACGTTGCTGACCGGTCACGAGTGGTAACAGTTTTGGCTCGAGAACTGTCGGTCAGAAAAATATTCATGCCCGGTGCGTGAAATACGGTCGGAAGATGGAATAAACGCGAAAAAAACGCATATTAGCATGCATAGAAACGTCACAGAGATGAAAATGTGATATTTTTAAGGTGCAATGAAGCTGGAAGAGGGACATGCATAATGTTTTTGCAGGCGGGTCGTTTCCGGAACGGCATCGAGTATTCGGTAGCCACGAAACCTTGTAACACTGTGGCCAACCTTGACGAGCCCTCTTGCCCCAACTACGCAAGTCTCTGTGGTTGTCTGGTTGCATTTCCGGTCTTTTGTTTAATGGGAATGTTGGTAACGTGGGGATGCTCGCGTACGCGCGCAATGCGCGTCTTGTTACTCGTGGGAAATGAATGTGTGGCTGGCACACTGTACCAATGGGACTGCAATGGGTCGGAGGCTGTGGGCTCGACTACCGCGGAATAAGGCAGTGAACACTCGTCAAGGGGGCAGTGGCTTATTCTCGAGGATATGGTTACGCGACATTTACTTATTTCTGTGGTACTTCATGATATATAACAACCCTGACCATTATCGGTATAGGAATATGATATCCAACTGTGGGCGGTAAAATGGGAAACACATTCGCGAGGGACAACGGTTCGCTATAATGCCGCATGGAAAGTAACCGACAGGAATTCGACTGAGCAAGAGATCTATTGATCGTCTCGTGATAGCTCACACAATAGTCAGCGTCACTCATGATTCCGTTTCAAAGCGTCACTAATCTCGATTTTTGCTTCGCTTTTTCAAGATCCCGTAGCTGGAGTTCAGTCGCCTACTGTCTTGGCCCCACAAGTAAAAATATGTTGCCGGCCGAAACAATAGTTCGCGGGACGGCCGGTAGACCGCGCACGGCCCGAGTATTTCTCGCGCGCGGTAGATCCGTCCCTACCATACATAAAGACCATGCTGCTGTTCACAGATAGCGTTAGGATTTGGAAAAAAACGTCTGCTCCCATATAGCATTTTGACATACATTTGATATCCATTGTATATACTCCTGAGGATATTGAATATCCTATGTATATACCGATATACGGCAGCGTATATCTAATGGATATCCATTGTATCAGCAAAGGAGACACTTTCTTATATCCATTGCATATACATTGTATATACTCGCGTATATACATAGTATGTCCATTGGATATACGGTATATACGCGTATATCCGATGAACATACTCTGCATATACACGGGGACATCATATGTATATACAATGTACTAAAAAACTGTCTCGCAGGTATATAAAGAAAGGAAAAAAAAAATAGGAGACGCGGGGACTCGATCCAGGGCTCTCGCGGTTACTAGTCCGGCGCGCTGCTCACTGCGCTACGCCGACTTCGATGAACATGGTATTATTGATCTCTCATAAAAGCTAACCATTGTGACTTAGGAACTTCGCGAAGTAAAGTCGGAGTTCGCATGTACAAGTATATATGGACTATATACAGACCATGTCGTCTATATATAGACTATATAGAGTCTATAAATAACCTATATATAAATTGTAGTTTCCCAATTCCATATATAGTTTATATATAATTTTCTTACTTGGGTGTTGATAGCTTGATTTTTTTTATGGACATGTATAGATATACATTGGATATTATATGAATATGTCGATGAAACACGTTCACATAAGAGTATTTGGCGTATATCCATATAATGTGCAATGGACACCCGTGCAGGTATATACATGCATGTAACTCGTATAGATATCCATAGAACACCTTTTCCGGTATGTCCACATAAGAGTTTTTGCCGCATGTCCATACAATATATTTTGAACGTTCGTGCATGTATATACATGTATGTAAGTCGTATGGATATCCATAGAACATCCGGTGCTGTATGTCCACATAAGGGTATTTTCCGTATATCCATACAATGTGCTTTAAACGTTCGTGCATGTACATACATGCATGTAAGTCGTATGGATATCCATGGAACATCTGGTGCTGTATGTCCACTTAAGGGTATTTTCCGTATATCCATACAATGTGCTTTAAACATTCGTGCATGTACATACATGCATGTAAGTCGTATGGATATCCATAGGATATACAGGATATCTTTTTCACATTATGGATATCCAATGGATATACATGGAACATTTGGTGCTATATGGGCTATACCGGGTTTTATTCATCTTTCTCATGTCAATGATATCCATCATCAATCGTTGTATATACGATGCGAATAAATTCACCATCACATGAAATTTAATCAACCCGTGAATTTCCGTCGTCTATGGGACCGACTACGATCAAAACTTTGGAGGTTACGCTCAATTAGAGATAAAACAAACGGAACCACACCGAATGAGAACGTAGCGAGCCTGGTTTGGGTATTTCAACAGTTATGCCATCCTCGCGCGGGTCCCGCTTAATTGCGCATATCCCCGCGGCGATTAAATCGGGGATGCATGCCACCTGACAACCCACTCCACACACACGCAATTGGCATTTGGTATATATAAGTGAAAACGGAAGAGAACAGAGGTCGGGATTACCTGGCACAGCGGTAGAAACATTTCCCCTATGGAGTCGTCCCTCGAGAATCGATCGTAGTCGAATACGTGAAGGTGAAGAACTCTGCTCTGCAACTTTTGAATTGGAAAACCTGTGAACAAAGTTATCGAAAAAAATAAAATGATTAGCGAGTTACATATGATAAGCTTGTCGAATTTTATCGATCGCTTTATCAAGATCTTATCGTCGAAGTTTGAATTGCTATCCGGGTCACTAGTTCAGCTGGACAATGGAAAACATTTTATTATTGATTACATTTGATGGTTTCGGAGTAATTTCAAATTGGAAAATGCATCATGGTAACCGAGTGGAAGAAATTGTCGGGACGTTGGCTTTGTCAAACGGCAGCAGTTATTCAATCGAACGGCAAATGGAGCGTTGATGAAAACGATACGAAGAAGCCGTGAAAGGGACTGTCGAAGAGTGATGAACACTGGCGACAACGATGAAGCAAGAACTCCGGAATATCGACATGGTTCTCCGCACTGTCGTGAAGTAAATGTTCGTCCGACCTAGGGAGAAAACTTGCAATTCTTCGTGAAGAAAGATATTGGGGGAGAGAGGGAGAGAGAAAGAGACCGGCGACTTCCCTCTCGGAGCTTTCTCGACTCGTCTGGCAGGCAAGGACAAGCAGCGTGACAGGGATTGAAAAGCTCGACACGGGCTAATGGACGACGGGGCTTTCGTCTCAGCGAGATGGGATACTCGAGACCTCTGTGAATATAGGATCGAAACACTTATGACACAAAGTCACGCCAGGACGTTGATGTGGAAAGAAAGAAAAAAAATGATAATAATTTTCCATGGAAAAAAATAAAGCGTCATACTCGTGGTTGGATTCACAAGGTGAGCTTACTGATTAATTAAAAGGACCTGACCTTCAAGAAAAATTGAATCGTAGCCTGTTCATTCGATTGCCAATACGACGAATTAAAAAATTCGATGTATAAAAAAGGAAAATGAATAACAATGCAATGAAAAGCACTTTTTTTGTTTTTTGAATTTTCAGGATCGAAATGAAGCTTAATTAAAAGGACGTGACTGCCAACGAAAATTGAAATACAACTAGTAAGTATATATTCTTGCAGCAAGTGTTTCTTCTACAGGTTTGCAATTACATGCATCAAGGACTTCCAAGTTTTCAATTATATCTATCGATCGTACGACAATGATATCTGAAATATGACTGAACAGATCGATACAAAAGTTTTCAATGGCCATCAACGTATTGTTCATCGGACCGTGCTGCATCTTTGGATAATTGTACACAATGTCGTGAAATCGAAACCGAAGATTGCAGTTACTCGACAAGACAACAAAAGAATTCGCATTATTCGATAGATAAAAAGTAACGATGGTTGGCATTCGTCTTGAACAGACCCAACTGAGAAACTGAAAGGGTTTCAGTCGTTCGTTCACAATAACGCGGATATCAACAACGATTCTGTAGTTAGCTGGTAGTCAATCGAGCCACAGAAAAAAAAACAATACAAAACAAATAAAAAACAATGCGTCTTCTCGAGCGAGAAAAAACTTTATCCGGTGGTTCCGGAACTTCGCTACAATTGAAGGAAAATAGAAAGAAGTACGGCGAAGAAGAAGAGATGAGAGAGTAGAGTCGTGGAGTCTCGGAAGAAACAGTTAGACGGAAAACCCGACAAGAGAGAGAGGGAGAGAGAGATAATTGAATAGCCGTCTGAAGGATGCACCTCAAACACGAGTAGGAAGAAGAGGCAAAGGAAAAAGGAGGAGAAAAAAAAATGGAAATAAGAGACGGAGTGTCGTTAGAACCGTAGAACCGAGTGAAATACGAACGTCGGAGCGATGGTGAAGTAGGCGAGATAATTAGGACGTCGACGTTAGCAGTTGAAATGGTGAACAAGCCGCGCGAAATGGAGGACCCTGTTTCGGCGAGCAGAAGAGCGAGACAAGGATGAATGCGAAACTGGGGTTTCGAAACGCGTCTGCAGGTGAAATTGCATCAGCAGATGGCAAAGAGATGGGCAAGTCGTGCGAAAATCTTTTGTTTTAACGTTCTCGGACCGCAGAATAATGATTCACCACGAAATTAATATGCGCATGCACGGACAGAGATTTCGGAGAATGTGATTTGTGTCCGGGACGAAGTTTTCACGATTCTGAAAGTTACGTTCGATGTAAACTGGCTCAATGGAATATTTCGGATTTGTAACTTCAACGATATACCGTGTAACATTATACGCAAATTGAGTTCACCATATCGGTGAAACTCAATTAATTTTACTGACAGAATACAACGAAGTTAGTGCAATAATGGGGTGAAATATGAAATTGAAGGTTTAACTAGTGCCCTATTGAATTCGTGTGAAATGCAGCGAGTGGGTAATCAAATTGCCGGACCATCCGGTCGCCGATGTCGGTTTTTGAAGCCCTTCCGGAGAAGCGAGGTGGTTTTTTTCTCTCTCTTGATAAATATAGACGTGTCATTGTATTCCACATGTATTCGTGATTCAATGCGTTTTGTTGAACACCCATTAAAATTCGTTAGTGAGAAAATAATTGATGAGGTATGTAAATGATAATAACTTTTTTTTTCTCTCATTAAAAATGTTCGATAAAACGGTTTCCACGAGTTTTGTAACTGAAATGAACGATCAGAGAAAAATATCCCATCTGGAATTGAACGAGTCACAGTAACAGGAATACGATTCACTTGAATGATACAATGGAATCAAATTGGAGATAAAGTGGTCCGGATTGCATTTTTTTTCTCTTTCACCTGGTGGACTATTGACTTCGGTTGGTATGTCGGAAGAGAGAGAGAGAGAGAGAGAGAGAGAGAGAGAGAGAGAGAGAGAGAGAGAGAGAGAGAGAGAGAGAGAGAGAGAGAGAGAGAGAGAGAGAGAGAGAGAGAGAGAGAGAGAGAGAGAGAGAGAGAGAGAGAGAGCGAGAGAGAGAGAGAGAGAGAGAGAGGAAGAGTATGCAAAAGCCAGAGAGTATGTTATAGGTCAAAGGGAGCGAATGGCCAAGTTCCAGCTTTTTATCAGCTCGTTGTTCTCGTACTCGAAACGACGTGGCTCTCGTCAGAAGCGCTGCTGGCGCTGTTACTGCCTGGCCCATGCCATTAGCGTGACGGGTGATGTGGAAAACTGACTGCCCACTTGGTGCATCCTGCACTTTTGAACGATCGATGGAAAATACATGAGCAAATATAAAAAAAACGTAGCTTTCCATCTGTGCTTCCCACGATAATGAAGTTACGTATAACAACCATTATTTTTCAACGTTTCGATTGAAAAACAATTAAAAAAAGCTGAGGTAATTTTATTCAGTTATTGTGACGAAAAATAGTGGAAATTACCTTCGAAGTAGAGAGTCTCGTTCCATCTTGGATTCAGTGTTCTTCTTTTAATTTTTGTCTCGAGACGATGCTTCTTGTCGGGTAAGAGGGTGACACGTACGTATGGATCGGACGTGCCGGAAAGATCCTTCGCCGGTAAGTCCTTACCCTGAAAAAAACAAAAATCGAAATGTCATTGTGATCGGCAGCCGTAAGACACGGTTATGTGTCTCGAAGGTAATGATCGACGAGACAGTGAGCGAGCGAAGGATCGATATCGAGTGAGCTTGCGAAAAATCTAGCGACACTCTGGCCGCACACTACCGGCACGCCAGCGGGTTGTGCAAGAGCTCGGCTAACTGGAGGATGATCGATGAGGGAATCCATCGAAATTTAAAATCCACATTAATCGTCCAAAAATTTACGAAAGCGATTGTAATTTTAAGGGAGTCCCAAAAAATTATCGTTTCAAAAATCTCATCATTTCTGTCTTGGGGTTATCGAACCCTAGAAAACAAAGAAACTTTATAAAAGCTGTACAATATTCGTTCATACAACAAAATTCCGATAATGTGCAGCTCTTGCAACTTTGTTCTCATTTCTATCATCACAAGATAGAAAAATATTCGAGCAAATTAAAAGGCACAACAAACTATTCGAAGATGAATAGAGGAGGATATAAGAAACTTTTGTTGCCTGATGCACGACTGAAGATCAGTCACCGTCATTGAACGTGAGAATACCTGTAAGCCCCAATCGCCAACGTTAATTTTCGCTTTGCAATTTTCGAGGAAATATTGTTCCCACGCCAGGCAAGCGTATACGCTTTGCTGCTCTATTATATTTCATATTTCATCCCTACGTTGCCCCGGCTGGCATGGCCTCGATCGCCCGTGCAGCTTCGATTCCAGCGACCACCTTAATTCCGGACTCCCGGCCGGGGGCCAGACATCGGAAACAACCGCTACGGATTTTCCACGAACTAGCGAGCAAACTTTATTACGGCTGGCCGCTCCTAATTGCCTTCGAGGCCCTGTGTGCCTTTGTACGGACACTTCACACACGTATATACTTTCATCCCTTCCTTCGCGTACTCGTATGTGCAGTGAACGTTTATAAAAAAAATCAATTACACAAGAATTCTTTGTTCATAATGGCACCATTCGATTTCAACTGAGGTGGAAATAAATATTGGTTTTCAATCACATTTTCTAGTATCCAATTACGTCTCGAAAC
This sequence comes from Diplazon laetatorius, assembly GCA_963662125.1. Lineage (NCBI taxonomy): Eukaryota > Metazoa > Arthropoda > Insecta > Hymenoptera > Ichneumonidae > Diplazon > Diplazon laetatorius. Next base: position 14,758,140 of record OY759152.1, read on the forward strand.
ACATCTCTGACAATTATTTTCAAATTAATAAAATCAAACCACTCGTAGCCGAATGAAATGATCACTCGTGGAACATAAGAATTCGTTTTTATTTGTTTCATCACTAGGGATGATGAAGATTTTAATTGAAGAGTATTTAAATTTTCTCGAATTTAATTTTTTATTGGATTATATTGAGTTAAATGGCGAATCGTTGTCGCGAACGCAGTTTTTCAGATTGCCTAACTTTCGAGCTATTCCACGCGTAAACTATTCATGTTAGATAGAAGTCGTCATGAATTTTTTTGTCCGAAATTTAATTCTCTACAACATTGGTCATACAAACTTTTGGTCTAAATAGTGTTGTTTAGTCAACGTTCGGACGAAAAGATAAAAATGCATTGATTTTTTTATCGTTTAAATTTTCTTTCGCAATAATTGAAAGGGTTGCACGACCTAGAAATTATTATGGTGTTATCAACGTCATTTGGAAAGGCTTTCATGAGAATTGAAAACTTTCGGCAGTCAATTTGGTTTAAAAAACCTACAACATTGGATCCCAGTTGAACGAGTTACGCAACGTTCTGAATCCTGAGCCTCCGAAAATTGATCGTTTTGAATTTCGAACCGTACCCAAGATCCCTTAGTAATCCGTCTTGTAATCATGCTCTCTTCAAATATTCACAACCGGCTATGTTTCTAGATTTACATTTGTTTCAATTACGTCTACGTACGAAGCTTCGGTTTAATTAGTTCGTAATTACGAACGGGTCTGATAAACGTGTTAAAGTCGACTTTCTCTCACTCGCCCATCCAATGACGTTGGACGAAGGTCGTCGCGAGCCAGAGCAGACGAGAAGCATAACGACGGGGTGACACACACAAACACACTTTTGGCATGGTGTTTCGCAAAGGGAACTTAAACTTTGACCGAGCACCGGAGCGACACGAACAAACGCACACACAGAACAGCGTAACACAGCTGGGGTGACGGGAAAAGGGGGGTTTCAACGTCTTGTTGAAACAGGATAAGAGCCAACTAGCCGCGAAAACGACAGTTGATTTATACGTTTGTTTACCGTGGAAAATGAGGAAACGTGAAAACTCGCGATATACCGAAGCAGCACGGATAAAAATCGTGAAATCAAGATTCCACGTGTGGAAATCGTCGTCTATTTTTCTCGTTTAAACCACGAGGCGATGTTCGGACTTGCTACGTTGAGCTCACACAGCCTCCGGCGAGTTTGCTCTCGAATGTATATAAATATATATATATATTTTCGTACACTAACGTGTACGAAAATTCACGTTCCAGTTTACGTACTTTTGGCACAATACGACGCCACCGGAGGCTTGCGGAAGAGCGCTTGCAACCACTCGGTCGCATCGCTAAACGTGAAACATCGCGTGTGTCTCAGCTGTACACACACACACACACAGACCCACGAATCTGCAACGTTGCGGAGAGTGAAAAGTTCATACGACAAACAAGACTAGCGAGACTCGACTATGTGTTCTCACGCAAAAATGAATGGGCGAATTTCGCGTTTTCAGGAATTTGCTTCGCCGGAGAAGAATGAAATATTTTCCGTATCGGGATGAAAAATTGTGAATTATGTGAATCTTCTCGAGATGCGATTTCACTGTGTTTATCTCACTCGAAAAATGCAGCGAATGCGAATATTGTTTAGACTGATGTTACTCTATGCTTGGTCTGAGGTATTGTGAAAAATGAATCAATGAAAATTCGTCGAATATTCGAAACGAAGAATTTGGGTTGGTTGAGCTTGTTTTTTTCTCGTATATAAATATTAGGGTGGTCGTTATTTGAAGTCAAAATTAATTTGAGCCCTTTCGCTCTCTCAATCGGTTCGGAATACGTAATAAGTAACGCTGTAATTTTTCCGAATTTAAAAAAAATATATTTAACCCACGACCACGGGGGTTGAAGTTCTTCGCTTGAGATACATAGGATTTTTCTGCGTTTGCCGTCACTATTTTACCGTGAGGAGAAATATGTTTGTAAAATCTTGAAATTTTAACACATTAGTTAACAAGCATGTTGCTACATGGGAAAAAATTCCCAAACCCCAACCCTCAAAATGTTGCGCAACAACACCATAATAATGATGATGTTTTTTTTTAATGTATTTAAAATAGAATACCTTTCTATACGAGTTACGAATTCTCAAGTATCGTCTCCTTTTTTGCGTCCGCATGATTTTTTCTATATTCACTTACAACTTGTAAAATGAAAAGTTTTTGTTGTTCGTTCCGTGTGAGTATTTCATTGTAATCGTTGCATTTACAACGCGATTTGAGATAGTGAAATAATATCAATGCACATCGAAGGGCCTCGACGGTTTCAACGCTTATGAACGTAACACGAATACATTATCAGCGACGGACAAAGACGACCATGAGATATCGCGTATAATTATGGTTGCAGCTGGTTGTTCGACGCAGCTATAAGCTAATTACTCGATCGTCGTCTTGCGTACATGCGTTTCGCGCTCGTGGATGTAGTTGTGTGGCGTCGTGTGTGTATGTGCGTGTGTGTGTGTGCATGTGCGCTCGCGTCTGGCTGTCACGGTGATACCAAATTCCAATGCACAGTCGAATATTAATCGCAGCCACGCGCAGCGATCTCCGAGGGGATGGTAATTTCGAAGCACACCCTCACCCACCTTCTCTCGCGCTTCACCGCGAACGTTTGTTTCGTGGAATATATCGCGTGGTCGACTTGCAAACGCTTCGACGATTCGCGGTTGAATAAGCAATATCACTCGGCGATTAGCCGTCACACCGAATCGTCGAAAAATATATGTATGGTAATTGCATTCCACGATTTTCACGTCAGTGTGCGTAACGAAATACATAAATTACGAGAAGCTCTCGACATTCTGCATTATATTATTTCAACGTTTCGATAAATCATTTTCGCTAAATAAATATGCGAAATCGTTTCATTCTTCGTTACCGATTATATTGGATTTATTTGTCGTCGGGTGGGTCGTTGAAATTCAATTAATCTGGATAATCGATATATGATATTTATTAGATGGAATAATAATTAATTATCGGTCTATAGCATATTTATAATAAATTATTATTATTATTATTATTATTATTATTAAATTGCATGTATAATGAAACGTTATCGTTTTTAAAAGTGTGGAATATTGCTTGCACAAGCAAAAGGTGGATACCCTCTCGATTCAACGTGGACGCAACATCTTGATAACTCGATCAGTGCCTTTATCTTTAATCGCCAGACGTGGCTGTATTTCTAAGAGCAATTAAAAAAGTAACGATACAACGACACGGTAAAATAAGCGTGCGTGATTGTAACGGCGAACGAAGGGGGTGGACTGTTACACGCATCGTATAATTCAACCGGGTTAATAACGCGGTCGAGAAGGTGGCGATAAAGCTCGTAAATTTATCCGTACAAGTATTGTACGAGAAGTGAGAATTTGTGATTTTGTTGAAAATATGATAAATCTCGATGATAAATATGCATAAGCTCGGTCTGTACGGCCGTGTTATACCGTGTAAACCTCCAGCGAGGGGATCTACGGCATTCAGACGTTGCTTCGTCCATGAATGTAAAAAAAACTTATGTGGATTGCACGTTTTACAAATGCAATTTTTTTCTTTTGTTAAAATTGTTTATTCTCGACTAACTTGTCATCCATTCGGCGTTTGTATCGGTGCAGTTGGAGTTTTGGCGAATAAAGTAGATACATTTCATCAGATATTTCAATCTTAACTATTGTGTTCATTTTTAGGGTTTCGTACCTCTGAAGAAAAAAAAACGGAACCCTCGGTCTTTTTGTCCGTCTGTCAACTTTCCGATCGTCGGAACCTATATGGGGCTGTCGTAGAATCCTGAAATTTGGCTCGGAGGAAAATTCCATAGCTGAAGTAAAGGAAACAGTTCAAGAATCATGAATTTCCAATTCTATAAAGAATTATTCTTGTTCATTATTTGTTTCCCTAACGTAACCGATCGAGAAAATGTATACTCCGTTTACCTAAAATCTTGAAATCTATCAGGAAGGAATATTTCATAGTTCAAATGAAGTAAAAAGTTCGAAAATCATAAATTCCTTATCCAATGTAGAATTATTATTGATTACTGCTTTTTCAGTTACTGATTACTAAAATACACAGGATACTTCCCATTGACCTCGAATCTTGAGATATTCAACGAAGTAAGGTCTCATAGCACAGGTTAAGGACAAAATCCCACAAATGCGTCATCAGATGCGAGACATATCGAATTATGAGGAAAAATGCTTCAAAGCCATAACAGGTGATCGTTCGTCAAGAGTAAAGGCTGTTTTCAGAGCGTCAAAAGTTCCGCTCGAGTACGATTTATCACGACTCCGCTACACCAGTTTGAATGTGTAATATTTGTCTCGCTTGCCCGCCGTTTCTAAAACTTGTATTATCCGAATTTTAATATCACACCGACGACGCCTTGCATACGCACGAATAAATTTACACGTATGTGCGAGGATCTAACTTGGCCGGGGAGGGGGGGATTTAATTTCGCCGCGGTTTAACTTAGTCGTCGAGACACGTTTCTATGCGTCGTGTCGTGTGTCGTTGGGTTCGAGGATGCAACGAGGCACTGAAGCGAGTGTGGAAATTCTGTAATAGTCGGACGTATGGCAATGCTTACGTCTCTTCTTCGCCGAGGGTTTCGCATGCAGCCACCAAATTCACCCCCCACACGGTAGTCGAGGGTTGAAATGCACGGTTGTACGTGACGCTTTTTGGAATATAGCTCGAACCGAGGCTGCAACGTTCTGGTTTAACGCAGACCCTTATTATCGCCTCGAAGGAGCCAACGACACAACGCAGGTAGCGCATTTGTGCATCGCGATAATATCACGTGTGTGTGCCGTTGCATGCATGAGTCGTGCTATACACACGACGATGTTGGTACGAACGAAGCCCATGTTGCAACAACGACGAGTACGCGAACGGGAGCGACTTATATTCGTCGTAGGGTCTTTCAATGTACCTTGCAACGCGTCAATTTATTCAACGGAATATATTTTCCCTCGTTATCTCATTCGCAATGTGACTTTTGACGTGGAGATGTGTGCCGAATCGTGTGGCTACATCATTATTTTGGCAATGTCAAACTCCGGGCAAACAAGAATAGTTTTAGTCATTTTATACGTTTGATGACGAATGAAATAAATTCGATATAAATGGATAATATTTGTGACGGAATATTCGTAGATAATTAGCAGTGAAATTCGTAGATAATTTGAGTGAAAAGTGGAAAAATGGTTGCTAGTCGTTAGATATATGTGCTTATCTATTTTTTTCAATAGAACGTTTGAAATAAATTTTATTGGATCGGACGAATTTCGAGAGTCACCATTGTTCGGATTAATGATTTTTCCACAAAATTTTCTAAAAAATTGAATACATTTCTTTTTTTTCCAAATTTCTATTATTGATTTTTCGTTGTTGTGATCAAAACATGCCTTCTCAATAAAATTTTCTACAATATAAATTTAATTCCAATTATGATTGACAAAGTTGAAACTTCAATTGATATGAGAAAAACATTAATTGTTTATTGATTAATTCTTATTATTGTGAATGTTGTATCAATTTTTATTAATCAGTTTTATTCAATGATTAATTTTTTCGGTTTCTTATCTTTGAAACCGGAAAATGCGGTTTCAAAGATTTGAATAAATGTGCAACAAATGTAAAAATAAATTATAGTAAATTGTTTAATCGACTATCATCTAAATGTTGTATGAACAAACAAAAAAAATCCCAAAACACAGTGATACAACCAGCAAATGCGAACGATAAAAGCAATCGAGGAGAAAAATTATTCCAATGGGTCAATGAGATTGCCGAAAGTCACGAGACGAGTGAAAAAAAAAAGAAAAAAACTATCGGTGCAAAACGTTCGAATAATATGAGGGTTAAGGTCACAGTTATTACGGCCATTTTATAAATAGACCGTGAATATGATAATTCATCGACGTATTCGGATTTAACGTTGAATATTCCACGACTCATTGATATTCACGCAATCTGTTGGCTATAATGTCACGTGTTGTCTCGTTACTGATGCGCCGGCTGCTGCCACCGCGACTGGTGCTACCGCTGCTGCTGCTGCTGCTGCTGGTGGTGCTCTCGTTTGAGAAATATTGATCTGGCTGTCTGGCTAGCCAAGCTCCGTCTGCGCTACCGAGCCGGGCCACCCCGAGAGCATACGTTAATTATTAAATTCAGGGTCCAGAGGTGATCGCGCATTGTTACGCGTTGTGCCAGACTTTATATACATATATCTATGTGTGTGTGTGCATATGGATCGGTGTTGGTTCGACGATAATTTTCCATCACGATTGGGGTTGGGTGACAAATTTCTCTAATTTTACGGTTTTACAACGTTTCATCGTCGTTGCAATTTTCATCGACGCGGGCACATCCATAACGGTCATTATTTTAATTGAACGAATAAACCGTGACGACAGCGACATCCAATGTCGACAGATTTTAATACCCGTTAAACACACGCGGTGCATCGTTCATTTATCAAAATCAATTTTTCATACGTTAATCAAATGATTCATCATTTTATTATACAATCATTTCGTTTTTTTTTATTGTCAGTTAAATTTATTAATAATTGTCAAATATTTGTGGTAAGGCTGTAGCGGTTGTTTCAATTTTGTTTGGTAAATTTATGCATTGCTAAATTTATCAGTGCATTGCAAATGATGTGTGAATAAATTAATTAATGTCGATGATTTGTGAATGAATAAAATGTTGATTCATCCATAAATTAGTCTACCACGATTGAACTATTTCTCATGGTCTCGTGAAAACTCGTGGATTGCATTTAACGATGCATTTGGATGCTTTTTATTATTTATATTCATTATTGTCTATTGTGACTGCATCGAATGAATTTTGAATTTAACGAGAAACAATATGTTAACCTAATTATTCCACTTATACTTCTACCCGACTTGATTTCAATGGACAAGAAAATTAGTTCGAAATCTTTTTCACATTATTCGAAACAGATAAAACTCACACGAAACACAGTTCGATCAGGATCGCGACGCTCGAATATTTTTCGCTCTCACTATCCTCGTCAATGATAAAGTTTTTCGACTCACCTGTATAATGCGAAGAATTAGGGTGGTATTCTGGTAGTCGTATTCAAGACTGAAATGTATCTGTCCGACGTTCTCGCTCGGTTCCGTATTGTCGATGTACATGTCGACCAACGAGATTGATCTACTCTGCAGAAACGCCTTCTGCGACAAACGAAAATAGTCACAAGTGTGCCCAATTAATCATTTGATGATCTTCGTGACTCAACAATGTCCCACATTTTTACGACACACAGACGACACTTATATTTCGATGAACAGAGAAAGAAGATTAAAAAACAAATTCATTATTTACAATTTTGTTAAAAAAAAAAAAATCTTTGAATTATTCGGTGAATCGTAAGTTTGATCGATGAGTCGAATATTCACGAAGAAAATAAAAGAAGAAAGAACCGAAAATATATTTGAAAACGCAAAACAAAAAACGTACCGATGGATGATCGCCTTTGACGTTTTGGAGCTGCTTATTCTGAGCTCCGGCGGTCGGAGTGCGAGGCTCGCCGATACCTCCGATTCCACTGCCACCACCTCCGGCACCAGGACCGCTGCTACCCCCTGCTGGAGATTTGCTACCAGGACTCCCGGTAGTTCTGCAAAAAAACCGAATAATACGACGTCCAATATAAATCGATATTGTTTCGCGGCTTTACCGTCCGTTAAATTTTCTTCATTTCCCACGATATACGTGAACGATGTTCGTCATCGCACACGTACGACCAATCACCGACACACAGAGCCTGACACTCGTGGTCGTTTATAACCGTGGAAACAAAGTTCATCGGTCACAGTGTCTTTTTTTTTTCAAACCGAAAAAAATTCAATTAAATGCATCACGCGATTGGAATTTAACGAGAGAAAACTTAAAAAAAAGAGATATTTTTATTTCCAAATTCAATTGACACTTTGAAAAAGGAAAAAAAGTAATGTTTGTGCTTTGTGAAATTTCGTTATAGAAAAATAATGTTTTTCATATATTAATATTATTGTTATTGATTGTGGTTTGCCTGATACTGAGGTTCCACGGATTTTTTTTATTTTCAAACTCAACAAATTAACATTTCGATACAAAGGAATCGATTTTACTATCCATCTGTACCAAAAAAAAAAAAAAAAAAAAAAACGTAACTTCGACAGTACGAATTCCTTCATATCCAAATGCTCATTCGTCGAAGCTTCCGGCAATACAAAAATGGGTCACACGATATTCAATAAATATAACACAGAAGTCCAAAGTGGGGGTGAAGGGGGAGGATTCACAACCTACGGATTTAAAAAATGACGACAGTTATAAAAATCGTACACAGCTATAAAAATCGAAAGTGCGTGGTGCTGATAGTGCACTGTTTACAAGGTAAATAACAAATTTTCAGTAGAGACAGAGAGACAAATAGAAATACTGAAATACAAAAAGTACATAAGAGACAGTGAGATAGTATAAAACATGAAGATTAAAATCGATTCACCGACACGACCCATCGAGTTTTACCATTTTTCATTGTAACTTATGGCTACTTATGTTGCTGTGTCCGCCATATTTCGAACACGATGAGAGAGGGCAGGGTGAAGGGGGGGGGGGGAGAAAATACCGAAGTTCACGGTCCACGAGTACAGCCGAGAGGTTTGTCGTAACTAGCAACGAGTCAGCTTCATTCGATCGTTAACTTAACGTCTGTTTGCTCGTCGTAAAACGATATTCGAGCAGTTTGGCAAACACAGTCGCAAGCACAGGGATGTATCATCATCGAGTAAAGGGCTCGGAGGGTTGATCAATCGTTTATACAATGCAGTTATACTCACGATGGCAAATATTCGCGGTTCACAGTTGCCATCGTATCCGCAGTTGGCATACTTAAGTAGTTGCGTGGCAATGACGTCGTTTGTCCACGACCACGAGACGAAAACTCCATGTACAACTTGGCTCGCACGTTCGAGCGCCAAAGACCGAAGGACCGTGAAAATGATTACATTGCGTTGTTGGGCGATGGGTGAGAGGGGTGAAGCCGGGTTGGTCGGGTGCATACGTAGCCGTCAGACCGCACCCTTAATATCCTATCAGGGCTCGTGACCACACGCGTATAACTATAACCGAATCAGCCATGAAGCTCGATCCCGGACCCGTGGACTTGGCCAACGTCGAATTTAATTGGTTATTATGGCCTGACGATGCCAAAGCGCTGAGATATAAGTTGACGATCGGACGGAGAAGACCGAAAACCCGGTGTTTCAATATCGGTCGCTCGCACGAAAAGTCATCAAGGTCATAATAACCAATAATTCGTATTAAACAATAACTTCATTCAACTAGCCACACTTTCGTTAAATTGAAATAATAATAATAATAATAATAATAATAATAATAATAATAATAATAATAATAATAATAATAATAATAATAATAACGTTGAGTTTATCGAGAGAAAAAAAAAGATTTATCGACAAGTTGGTATGAGAATTATCATTGTTATTGTCAGAATTGTTGTGAATTATTTGGTTTCTTGAATTTTTGTCGCAATGCAAGATTTCCACGCGAGCGAGAAAGTTTGTGGTTCTTGTGCTACGTTGTTCTCGTGACTTTTTTCTGAAATTGAAAATACGAACTGCTTGAGAGGAATAGTAGCAGGTCTCCGCGATATCTAATGCCATTCCGCAACCGATATCCGAGAGGTAATATAAATCTATGTATAAAATATGCATCTCGGTGTGGGAAGAGCCTAGGGTGGAGGGCCGATTTTATCGATCACGCCGCCCGCTTCGTCGTAACCAACGCATTTCCCTCTGGCGTCTGCAGATCTATTTTCTCGGTTGAGATTACGTTCACCGGTTCTTGCATCGAAAGTTTTGCGAGTGTAATGAAGCTGGGTTTGATAGACCAGGGCGAAAAGAAGAAAAAAAAACATCTCCTCATGATTGAACATAGTTTTTTAATAATATCAGTGAATCGAGTCAGAGTTTGGTCGGACGTTAAATTTGTCGATCGTTTGTGTCTCTCGTGTAAGATAATTTTTTGCGGTTGTGAAAAGAAGTGAGAGACAGTAGAAAAGGGCCAAATTAGAATATTCAAAGGACAGTCGATCAATCTTTATTAAAAATCTTTAAATAAAATAGTGGAAGGTCATTTTACAAATCTTTAATCAAAATTGAGGAAGGAATTATCAGAAAAAAAATGTTCAGCGTAACTCTTTGAATATCGTGGGAAAATGAATGTGAAAATATGTCGGAGTTCTGAGTAATTCGAATTCATGAAGAGCGAGGTTAGCCAGCTGTCCGCGCATATCGTATTCGCGGTTTTCTCGAGTCCGTGAAAAAAAAATGGTAATCGGCTTAATTTTTCCGAGACCGTTTCTTTTGTACGGCTGCACGTGACGGGAAAATTTTATCGCGAGATCAACGAAGATGAATAAGGATCTGACAGCGCGTTGGCACGACAACTCGGTAACAATAACCGCCGTTGCGCAGCATTAACTTTTTTTTTTTTTTTTTTTTTTTTTTTTTTTTTTTTCGTTCAACTATCCGTTCGTGTGTACCGAGTGGATGAAAAAAGGGGTGGGTAGACTCGGAGACAAAAAAGTTTGTCGACAATGTCCGGAAACGAACGGAGCTTTAATGGAGTTTCAGCTACGAACTGATCGCGGTCCAAGTTAAATATATGTATATACGTGAATGTACAATTGTGCACATATATACGCACGTGGAGCTTGGAAAGCGAAGAGGAGACTGGGTGATCGGAGATCGGGAGGATAAATAGCGGCGAATCCCTGGATTCGAGCCCATCGCGTGCACAACGATTTCGAGCAACCGTGTGTGTCTCATTCATTCTTCGGAATCTGGGATGCGAATGTCACGTGTATACCATCGACTTTAATTTCGCGTGGCCAGCTATTTCCTTTTTTTTCTATTTTGTTCGTTTTTTTTACTCTCCGGAATGGGTGATTCTAGTTGCAAGCTATCAGCAGTCATCGTATATATACATCGTAAAAAAAAAAAACATTTGTTTAGTTTTTTTTTTAATCTCCTGTTCTTCGGATTCCAATACGATGGTCGGCTCTTCATCCACCGCGTAAAAATAAATCATTGTCCGAAAAAAAAACTACCGAGTTCGGTAGAATTCAATTTTTTTTCTTTTGTTAATTTTACAAGAGTTTGATCGATTTCTTCAAAATTAATTGTAAAGAAATTATCAAAAAATAGGATCAGATGGTTCTATGATTGTGGAATATGTTGAATGTTACGTTTAATCAAAACCGTGTAACGTTTGGCAGTACTGAAAGGAAAAACAAACAAAAATTGAATTTTTCGAATTTCCAACAGTTGGTTTTGTCAATTAAACGTATATTATTGTTGTTTTTCAATGGATTTCGTTTCACGCATTCGATTACCCAGTGAAACGATAATAATTCGTGGCAATCGTGCAGCAGTACTTCGAAGTGTTGAAGATGGAAAAAAAAAAAATAAAAAATCGTTAAAACAGACACAATGTGAACGAGCACAGCGGAATTAAATGCACCGAGAGGTTGATTATACATAATGCGAACGTTCGCACGTGAGTGTTATTATGCTCGCGATGCTCATACATTAATGAAAAATATACTAACACATGTACATAAAGTACAAGTGTGAAGGGTTATTAAAATACAAGTTAATTACTTCTGGGCTAATCTAGTGAGGAAATTACATCGCAAATGGGTGCAGCTCCGTGATGAAAGAAACACGTCATGCAGAAAAAATGTCATTCCGTGCACTACGCAAATATAATCAGAAGTGTGATGTGTATAACACGTCATAGAAAAATACACATAAACATTATCAATGTTTATGAAACAATGAAAAAAAAAATTATCGTCGTCGAAGATCGAGAAGAATAATAATAACGACAATCACAACGCAGACGATTAATAAATATTTCATACGATAAATCGTGAAAAAATCATTGCGAAATAATTCGTTACAAATTTGTGCCGCTCGGTGATTAAGAATAAGAAAAATTCGCTTCGTTCGACACGCAGATCAGTCACGAATACTTACTCCAACTGCGCTCTGTGTATTGTTGCCCATAGGATTTTTGTGTGTGAGAGGTGACATGAAACAGAAAAAATATCCATTTGCAGAATTAGTAAATTGTATTTGATTATCATTTTCACGTGTACTGGACACGTTAACGTGGCAGAAGACAATCCGAAGTAATCTGTGAATGAAATTTCGTGAAACAATCCATATTCCTGAGGAATATGCGTTTGACTATCTTGTGCGATTAAAATTCGCGTGTTGTCGAGAAAATTCGTAAAATCAGAACGAAAAATGCGATTGAGATTGATGTCTGTATAAAATTGCTCCTGCTGATTAAACTACCGAGTGGCATAAGCGGAGATTCATTGAATTTCCGATGATAGCTATGAGAGTTCATAATATATCTATATAAATTTCGTATATAAATTTCGTAGAATGCCATCTTGCCTCCAAAAGTGTTCGGCGAAAAATTTCTATAAATCGAAGTCGTTTTGATTTACAATCTCCATAACTCATATTGAAAACCTTTGTTATAGAGTATTTCATTCCTTATACAACTGTTTTCATGGTTTCTCTTTAAATCTGCATATTTCATGAGATATTCCCGAAAAACTACAATTATGTCAAAAAAATTAACTTCGATTATGACTTGGCTCGTGTTTTTATCATTTTTTTCACAGAAACGATAAAAACAGTATATCTTCGTTGTCTTTCACCAAAAAGAAAGTTTGGTTTGGTTTGGTTCGAGTATTATCGTCGAATGAAGAATTTCTTCATCCACGTTTCAAAACAATGGATTTCACAAATTCTCACGGCCCTATGTGAATTCGGCTCGATATAACAGGGCCGAGTCATTAATTACGGGATGCACGAGTCTCGAGTGAGTCGTGAAAAGTAACTGGCTTCGATAAATCAGCGGATCAGACGGGTGGAAGAAATCATAATAATACTTAAAAAAGTAGAACAACAACGTAGTGCACTGCATTATGAATTAGCAGTCAATTACGATGATTCATTGGTCGTGACCTTGCAAACGAGACTTCAGGAGCAACTATTCGAGTCGTTTAAAAATTTAGCTGGTTATGATTTTTTTTTTTTTTTCGTCATAGCTTTGTTATTTCAAAGGCATTTATGCGTTGAGACAAGAAACGTCAAACGACACTTGTCTCTCTCATTGTGATTCATTTGGATGTGGCGCACGTGTGCGAAAAGGCTGATGGGAAAAGAAAATTTATGTACTTAAAACTTTTCCCATTTCGCTGAATTCCCATTTCTTTCTCCTGTCTTCACTCTGCGTTTGTGCACTTGAGTCTGTGTGTGTGTGTGTGTTGAACTCTCATTCGTGTACGTATGTTTGATAATGGCAACTAAGGGCCAGAACGTTTGTCGAGGGAAACCCTCTAAATGTAAATTGAGGGAACCCCATAAATACACAAATGATACGAATTACATAAGGTACTACGGTCGGGAAAATTGCGAAATACGAGGTTTCAGGAAAGCTCGTTGTGTACATTGTGTAATAATTAATGCAAACATCGTTATTACTCGTGACGACCGAATAATACGATATTCGTATCGATAACGGAATAATTACCAGTTTCCACCGGTACACACTACGTCATTCTATTCCCAGCAACAAATAATTCCTCCATTAATAATTTATATCTCGTATTATATTGCTTTTCGATTTTATTTTTTTCGAATTTTTTATTAATGGCCAATAAGCCGTGTTTATCGATGCTTTTGATTATCCAATCGGACAAAATTATTCGGCACGATGAATACGATAATGGAGTTGAAATTTTTGTCATTTTTGTTAATCGTTTGAAAAATGGTGTTGTCTCGTTATTTGCGAATTAATTCGTCTCAATGGGCGAAATATTTATTCGTGAATGCTTTCAAGTATTATTTTGTAAATTCATTCGAAAGTCGCTGACCCCGAATGGATTTTCAGTTCAATGGGGCTCATTCGACGACTGGGTGCTCGATAAAATAGCGTCGAGGAACGACGCCCACGCTCACACCGTTATCTCGTAGTAAATGTTCCGTGATATTAAACACGGGAAAATAAAAAAAAATTTCAAATGTTCTCGAAGAATGTAGAAGAGGGACGTTCTCTTTTGTTCGACAAAAAAAAACCGAAGAGTGGGTATTGAAGGTCGATCGACAATTTCCGAATGATGGAACGGAATATTCGTGTTGCCCTTAGAACCGCATGGAGTCGTATGTGTATATCTATATACGTGTGTCGCATGTATGTATATTGTATATACATTTATACATGTATATATAAGTTGGTGAATGGTGTGTGGTAGACGACACACGCGACCCGACAGACACTTCAATATACGACGGCTACGTTGGTCCGATATTCAATAAACGACACGTCGCGGACTGGGCGCCATCGGGGAACCTCTAATGGAACATAACACGTATCTACAGGTGGCATATGCGTCAACCCAGAACCGTCCCTATATGTGCTTGGAACTGGGGTAGGGTCACGTGCATCTTCCGGGCACATGGTCGGACACGTGATTGATCGCAAAATTCTTTTTTTTATATATATTTTTTTTTTGTTCAAACGCAAAGGTCACGTTTTTGCGATGGATAAAAAAAATGTCGGAAATAAACGGTCTGACTTGAAATACGAGCCCTGAGCTTTTTCGGCGAATCGCACCTTTGCAGTAATGTTATAACGAATTACGCGATGTACATCGATTTATCATTTCTATAATCAATTTTTTCGTAACAACATATATAAGAATTGATTTTGTATAATATTTTTATTGTTATGACGGACATTTAATTTTGACATTTCGTGTTTCACAGCGTTGCCAAATTTTCGAAAAAAATTCCCAACGTATTTTTTTTTATCACGTCGCTATTTTCCAATTAAACGTTGAACGAACGTTCGGTGAATTTTTTTTATTCTTTTTTTTTTAATTTTTTCATTGCCCTGATGAATCGATGGGACTGCATAGTTGGGTCACGTTGATACACACGTTTTGAGAGGAGCGAAGCTGCGACTATGATTACAGCGATGAGTCTGCGAGTGTCAGGTGTTGGGTAGGGGAGGGGGGTATGACGCCGGTTTCCATTGCGACATCCGTCTGACAGCGATGGACACGTTCTGCAGCATGCCGTTGCGAGCTTGCGATATAGTGAACATCCGGCACGGTCGATGCCATCGAAGTGTATCGCTGTGCACACAAGAAGAGCGTCCGAACCCCATCCGGATATTGCTTCTGGCTGATGGCCCCCACGTGTCACGAAACGGTCCCGCCAATTCCGTCAACTTCACGACGGTCGAGTGCTTTCGAATTGACAAACAGCTCCTCCCCCCGGCACTTGTCGACAGATGGTCCGGATTTTGGGTGATTTTATTTTCACGGTCCTACCGTAGATCACGTAAAAATTCATCGATCTTTATCTATAGCACCATCATTAACGGGAAGGACACACTGAAATCCACGAATGGCATTTGATTCACACGTCTGAGTGCAAGATTTTTTCTCGTAGAACGCACGATTTCGTAATCACTTGACGCTCCGATACGACGGACACCCCAAGTGGAAAAATTATGCATAAGCTATGCATAGGGATGTGCATATATAGTCTATATATATATATATATGCTCGTTTTGTCCCATATATAGTCTAAATACAGTCTATGCATGGACTATGCATGTCTATCCCATATGTAACTCAATTAAAAAAATTATATATAACTATATATGGGATTGGGCATATATAGACTATATATTGTCTATAGTTAGTCTAGATATGCCCAATCACATATATATATAGTTTATATAGAGACTATATATAATTTTTTCACGTAGGAATTCATGGAAGGAATATGCATAATTTTTTTTTACTCGGGATGTCAGCACGTACCACGCGCCAAATATATACCAAAAATCGAAGAGCTTTACCGATTTACCAGGAATCGGGCAAGATAAAGAAAATTTCAACAAATAGCTTTAAAAAAAGAAAATTCCCTAATTCGATCTGCAACGCTAGCTATCGTGAATATTGATATTTTTGTATAGTCGAATACACATAGTAAAAATGTTATTATTAGTTTAATAATGATATCAAAAAATTAAATATTTCTCATTTACTTATAATGTGTGTGTGTGAATTTGAAGGAATAAATAAAATGTTGTGATGTTTACTGTCTCTATTCATCCTGACCGCGTCCAAGTGGTTGTTAGGAATCCTGCGAAAACTGCGAAAACGGAGCAGCACGTTCGAGGTCATAGCCGAGGTATTTCCCGGTTCCGCGGTTGCGTACAATTTTCCCTCTTTTCACGCTCCGAACCGCACAGCTCACTTTTCTCATTTAACCTGGCACACCATTGCCGTTCGCAACCCTTTTTCTTCATTTCCAACTTGCGCCCCCCCTCTACCCCCGCAAGTGCAACTCTCAGACGTCGCATCTACAGCCCCTCACGCCCCTGAACTCCGGTAAAACGCATTTCAGTTCGCCCATCGTGAAACGAAAGTATCTTCGGTTGATTAAATTTGCCAGGTTTCGCAATTTACGAGATATCGCGATATATTCATTACCGAGCTTCCGTGAAACTTGGAACATATAGTCGTTCGAACTTGTAACACGGACATTTATCGTGAAACATTTCGATATGCATTACATCGATTTCGGTGAAATCGGTTGAACGGTTGAGACTCCGCGAACAAGTTGAGTTTTCTCTCACACGCTATCTTGACATTTCGAATGGTTTCCAACCGTGTACCGAATACACGCACCCCACGTTTCCACATTCTCGGGTTCTATTTCACATTCATCGAACGTTTCAAACATCGTCGAAGAACGTAGCATCAATAATTTATTGACTTAACGTCAATCGCTTTTCACGGAACGTTAGTTCGACTTTGTTCTGGGCTTCGATGTGGTTCACGACATTTTCACGGAGTCGATCGTTCCACGTGGACCCAGTTGTGGACTGTTCGATATGAATATATGTATGGGGTATCTCGAGTGCAACCGTGATGAAGTCATTTTTATCACGTTCTCGGATCGTTGGATACATTTTTTTTTTGTCTTTGGTTTGAAGTCGAATGGATCTTAATTTTGTTTTCGAAATTCTCATGCTTCTGTCAAGGGTGGCTCTAGGATCGGTTTTTGTGTAGATAAGAGAAAACCAATGGAAATATCTCTTGGAACATTTCAGTTTTTTCTCTACGAATTGTTTTACGTTATAAGTAGATATTTTTTTCGGCACTTAGGCTTGCTCATATTAAATTTGGTTTCTCTTTATATATCTCCAGAATTGAACATTTGTTTAATAACAATAATCATTATTTGTGGGGAGAAAAAATGGAAAAATACAATATTCTGAGTCTTGGTCGTCTTCAATATCATCTTAGTAATAGCGAACTGTCGAAAATGCAAAATATCAAACATTTTCAAGACGTTTTATTTTTTTACGTATAACATGATTATTATAATTTTTAATTTTTCCGATTTGGATGTATGGAAAAGTAAAAAAGATTAAAGCACACGCAAAGTATATCCTACTCCCAAGTTCTAAAAAAAATTATCTGCTTATAACACAGAAAGTGTAGACAATAAATTTTCAAAAAATGTTAAGTGTGTTTCCATTGGTTTTTTTTTATTTACACAAAACCGATCCCTGCGCCACCTTCAGGAGTAACAAGGAAAGGTCTGAAAAAAAATTGAGGTCTATTTGGAGTCCAAACAAAGTTCAGAATAAATGTATGCAATGATCTGATAACGCGAGGGAAATGACCCCACGGTTTCACTTGGAATGCCCCACATATACCTATATATTACGCCAGCTTGCTCACGTGCAATGTGATTCGAGGGGATTTCTTTTTCACTCCCACAAGGGTAACGCCGACCAATGGCCTCGAAGCTTTCCGTCCAGCAGTGAATAATTTATCAACCTTTTAGAGTTTTAATTTTTCTTCAGAAACAACAGCTGCCTGGGGTATGAAATCCTATAATGAATTCATTCATATCGCGTAAGCTTATATCGGGACAACGAATGAATGACATGAGTTCATTCATCTGCTTTGCATACGAGGTCACGATATGAAGTATTAATACGTTATAATTTTTTTCGTGATTGGACTGCTGCAACTTTTGTTATTTAAATACAAAGGGTACGAAGTATTAGACGAAAATTCAAGTGCGCATTTGAATACTGGGCGGTGTTAAAGGGTTATCTTCTCTCTTTCTCTGAACTCAATGTAAATTATTAATTCGAGATATCTCGTATCAGTCATCGTGGTATCCTCATCGTCGTGAATACGGCAAACGGATTACTCTGAGGCGAGTGAAAACATTTTATCGCAATTTCTTATTCCGAGTGTGCGGTTCGCTCTCGCGGATATCTGGAAGCCGGTAGCTGTGCAAGCGGAGTACAGGGTTGAAGTCTGAAAGCTCTGGGGCGGAATGGCAAAGTAGCTTCGAGCTTCGACCACAACTTTCTCAGTCGTGGGACTGCGGCTCACGATGCTCTCGCTCAGTGACGAGGAGCCGATGGTGTATCTCGTGGCCACCCTCTTCTGCTGTCCAACCCCCTCCCCCCTCGACGCCTCCGCAGCTTCGTTACCATCTTCCCTCCGCAATTTGCTTCTGGAATTACTGTTAATCGAGTTTGGCTGGGCTTAAAAATTTTAACTCGCAACAATTCTTACTCTGCTGCATCCATTATCCAAGTGTTTCATCGTAAAACTTGTGTTAATAAGACATTATACGAGACATACGAAATTTCCGTAAACTTCTAAAATTTTATTATCACTCTTTTCTTTGAACAAATTTTCCCAGAAAATTTATAAGACAGAATAAGAAAGTAATGGAATATTCAAATAATTTTTATTTTATCAAAAATGTATGAATGGAATGTTTATTGAAAAAAATATATCGTATATCATCACAAACATAATTTCGCTTGCAACAATGTTGGTTTTATTTTTTGGTGTGATATCTTCCGCTTGATAAGATTTGATAAGATGGTGACAGATGAATTTGGGTGATAAGCATTGTCCGCATTGTCAGCGAGCTGTGAATTGACGAGGGTTCGTATATCCGCTTTTGTGGCTGTATGATGAATCATTTTGATTCAAAGCATCGTCCCCATAATAGTACATATGTGCCAAAAGTGTTTGCCCGACAAAACGGGATGAAAGGCGGGCCCGGGTGTAATACGAATAACGATCCGTATTCCACGTCGCGTCTCAATTAATAGTTGAACCGAAATTTCGGGTGGAGTTTGAAACAACGTTGGCGCGAGTGGGATGTAACGCCGCGAAATCGCACGAGAGAACCACTCGGACGGGAGAATAACCGAGTACCGCTAATGGGGTCCCGCAGGGATGTGTCCGACCATCGTCCGACCCAACTCGCTCACCGTCGGGCCACCCTCCGGCCGCTTTGGATTACGCGACCTCCGGATTCGCTGATTCGGTTGGTTTTTGTCGTCGAAACGTGGTTACGAAGCTTTCTACCAAATGTCCCATCAGTATAACACGACGATTACACATATTTAACTTATGCGATCGCGAATGCAAAATCGTCGATTTAAAAGTGTCACCAAGGATTTTTTATCATGATTTTTTATTTTTATTCGTGGACATATTGACGAATGGCTTTTGACGTTTCGTATTATTATTTGAATGGTTCATATCACAATCGAGATTTGTGTCTTTGAAACGTCTTATCAATGTGCAATGATCGATCAAACAATCCTGCGTTTCAACTCGAGCCGTTGGAAAAAAAAATAAAATAACTCTTCGTTTTATAAGTTTTATCGCCACATCTGAGTCTCCGATCGTGACTGTGTAAATATATTTTTTTCCCTCTCTTCAGACGCGATAAAACAAAGAAACACGTCGCAAACAGTAGCCATCAAACGATGGTTGCAGTAGAAAGCACACGTGGTTCTCGAAACTATACAGAAAAATTTATGACACAAACGTTAAATCAAAAAACTCGGCAAATTTTATTTTAGTGTGTGAGATTGTGGGTTTTTATGGAAAGTTTTACGTGAGAGGGCTGTGGTGGAATATGCATATGTACGTGTGCCAGTGACATACGATATTTTATATACAACGTTCGGGGGGGTGCACCGCGTGCACTGTACGCGTAGATAGACAATGGGGAAGGCGCACGAATAGCAGTGAATTACAAGCAGAGTCGAGTGGGTCTCGGCGAGGAAAACGAGGGGAAGGAGGGGGGGGGGAGGGCAAACCCACGTGTGGACGTTGCGGATAATTCGCGACACGTGACACCCGATAGTCACGCTTGTTCGACCATTTCTGGAGGGCTGCCCGCTACATTATCGGGACTCGGGTAGATGGAGGGGCAGGGGGGGGGGTCGACCCGGAGAAAATTTACGGACGAGGTCGACCACGAGGACGACCACTACGAGCTAATGCTCGGCGGCTGGACAGGGCGATCCACCTCGACTAACCCATTCACACGTATCCGATAATACAAGGATCGACAATCACAGTATAAACATTATTAAAAAACAAAAAAATTACACCTCGATTTACATTATTCAACTTGCACGACACAAATATATGACTTTTCGTATTTTTTTTTCGTTGTTTTAAAAAAGTTTTTATATTAAAAAAACACCGAGTTTGAAATGTTGTATTGTTAGATTCTTACCTTGCAGAGTAGTACTCGAAGAAGGCAACGAGTATCTCCAACGATCTTGTCACTGCGGCCCACATAGTTCGATCCTTCATGAAAACATCACTCAACCAATGTAATTTTATCGAACTTCGACTCTAACGACGATTCTCGCATTGCGATTTGTCCGATCGAGTTTCGGGGATTTTGTAAACTCGTGGAAATGTGGGAGGGAATGTTATATCGAAAATAACAGTTGCATTGGATTGTTATATGTACGTCGAAGAATAAAGGCGTAGATGTTGCTTGAAACACACAATAGATTTTTTTCTTTCATTCCCTTTATACTCACTTACCATTGTTTCTATCTCCATTGTCTCAAGCAAAATCGGGAAATGGATTTTCGTTTCAATGCTCAATGGTTATCTTCATAGATCGTCGATAAATAATAATAACAAACTCGCTTTGGTTCGTTCCAATCGTTGTTACAAATATTTTACATAATCGTTGTCTCCGTGTTATCATAAAATTACAGGATGGATAATCCTGTTGTCGTTCGGTGTTAACATTTTTAATAACCGCACGCTAGGCCAACTCTCATGCACAGCATATTTAATTTTATTCAAGCACGGTAAGCCTCGCTTCATGTTCTATATTCATCACTTCGAGAATATCTATCGAACGCTTCACCCCTCGTGCTGCATGCATATGCGTAGCATGTATCATCGCTCTAAGTCGACTAAGGTACACGTTGCATTCACCGACGACATACGCGACGAACAATTTATTTTCCTTCGTCGTTGGTTTTATTAATTTGTGTTATCATTGTGATAATTTTAATTTTTTCAATCGTCGATTTTTTAAATTTATTTTTTACGATGCTGTTCCAGTATTTGATGATGAGTTCGTTGATTCCAAAGTTTACAACAAAAATTCAACGACAATGAATTTATTATCAATGACTCAAAAGCTATGGACGAGTTTATAATTTTCTCGGATTTTCTCTTGACACGTGAACGATCGAATTTCCACGAAATGTCAGAAGAACGAAGAATTCATGACACTTCCGTGCGTTAGCTTCCACGACGAATATCAAGATCCCGAAGCTTTTTGTCACGAGGGGAGTGTCCGTTCAGCAAGAAAGTTTTATGGCTCCGTGCCGGGGACGAAATGACAAAAGAACAAGTGAAAGCGATGGAACAAGGGTGAAACCCTTGAAAAAAAAATGACCGAAGAACAACAAGTGAATGAGAAAAAAGTTTGTGGATGACCCGACCGGTCCCTTCGTGACTTCGTGAATAGTAGCAAATGCTGTTTCGCATACCGAGAAGGACACAACGACTTTTCATGTTGTAGCGAAAGCTGGATGGAACCCATCGACTTGCTGCATTCTAAGCGACGAAGAAAGATATTCGTTTCGATGCTTTCTCGAGCTTTCAACTCGTTCGATCGAATGGAATAACTCGATGAGGCCAAAATGTTCAACGATGCTCAATCCAAGTTGAACTATTTATTATTTCGTTTTAAATTTATTTCGAGGTCGAATAAGTCACGAAGGAAAATTCGTTTCTCGTATCTCGCGATGAAGGTCGAAATACGTGAGGTCGAAAATTACGTGGACAAAAATTCAAGCAACCATCTTGTACCGAGGATTTTCGAGAATAGTGCGAAATGTTTCTCGAATACGTAAATAAGATTGTCGTTTCCATCTGTCGTATGCCACGAGTGTGTGCACGAAAGCCCTCGAGCTCGAGAAGTCGCGTTGGGATCTTTGCCAGTCACAAAGAAGGCGATGGGAATAAGAAGGACACGATGCAGATAGGGGAACTCGTGACACAAACGAAAGTCGTGAGACTCCATAATTGACAGTCCATTGAAGGAAACACTCGACTGTGAAAGCTCACCGAGACAATGGACCAACGATAGATACGGGAAGAAACAGCCAAGAGCAAGAAGGAAATGTCCGATGGTACGGGAAAAGACGGTTGATACCTGTGGAGCAGCGAAATGTGGAACTCGGTACTCTCGCGTGCGAAGCACCCTATTTCGTGCTGGAGAATATAAAAATAAAACAATGAAAATGGCGATCGAGAGTCGGAGCTCACGTTATAGCACAGCGATATATATATATATAAATATATTACGGAAACAAAGAAAAGACTCGGCAAGATTTTCCATACGTTCAGCGTAGCAAAGTGCTTCGCTCTTTTGCGACTGTCTCAAAGAACTTTTCGACCAGAGATGTGGGAAAGCGATGCACATACGACTGTTTCTTTTTTTTTTACTCACAGTGAGAATTAGATATGTGATTTTTGCAAAAAATTCTTTGAGAATAAATGTTATTTTGATATTTTTATCGTCTGCCAGATTATTTCAGTTTGGTTCTAAGTTTGGTTCTAAGTGTAATTACTATTTAGCCAAACTCAGACTCGTTACTAGCCTCACAAGAGATTGACTTAGTTAGCATTGTTATTGCTCTTATCTCATCACTTTGGTCAACGCGATTGTTTCATTGATTAACTCGAGTTTCAATAAACGATTAAAAAAAATAATTGCCAAACTCAAACTTGATGCCGACGGCCTGTGGTATTCAAAAAATTTTGTTGGAATGTAGCCGGCAGTCGAACGAGTGTCGTAAAGTGTTTCCAACGAGAAGACAGAGGGCAAATGAAGTTTCATGCATTTTATTATCCCAATTATCGTCGAGATGATGAGTGACGTGTTGACACTCTACTTGAGACCATCTTGGCAAACTTCATTGCCTCGAGCTTGGGTGCTTCGCTCGAGTGAAGAATGTCTCGAGGACGACGCACCTCCAGGTCTCCATATATGTATGATATCATTTATAGGTGATGAGGCGGCGGAAGCTACCCGAGGGAAAAAGAGAAGGATGAACACAATGAAGGATGGTTTTGCAGATCAGTGGGCGGGGCAGAGAGGGTCGTCTGGAATCTGGAATATGGTCGTGCAAGCTGCAAGAAACTGGGATGGCGGTGGAAGAGGTAGGATGAAAGTAGAGAGTGAGAGAGAGAGAGAGAGTAGAACCCCTCGCAAGTCGGTAGGTCGCTATTCACATTGGAACTGCCTGGAATACACTGAAAGGGATGGTGAAGGGGCCACGTAGGCGAGGTAAGTACGCGGGGAGAGAGGCCGGCATACAGGACAGAGTGAGAAAGAAAGAGAGAGAGAGAAAGAGAGATAGAGGGGAAAGAGGAGATATAAAGAGAGTAAGAGAAAGATAGAAGTTGTGAGGGGGTTCGGTGGGCTAGGTCGGTCGAGGGTTGGGTAGGGGTAGTTGGATCGATCCTAGCCGCCACCACGGCCAGCCAGCCCTGTCCGGGTCGGTACTCTACTCGTGAACTCCGCGAACTCCTAAGGCGATCGCCGCAGCAGCAGCAGCAGCAGCAGCAGCAACAGCAGCAAAGATACGAACGTACCAAGACGCAGGGGGTAGGTACCTCTGTGCGAAGGTGTCCTCGGTTGGCAGCTATATCAAAGAATGTCACTCCCGAGGACAGGTCTCGTATGTCTCGTGGATGCAACGACGAAGGAAACGAAGATTAGAACCTCCATTTTCCATTTTGTCGGACACACGTGGTTTCGAAATAGAGCTTTCAAGCGAAACAACAAATGACGTTGCAAGGAATTTTCCGAAATATTTTTGAAAATTCTTTTTTTTTTTCAAATGATGGATGAAAAAATGGTATCATAATAAAACTTATTTTTCCAAGCACTTTGAGCAGATGTGAAAAAATTCAGATTGAAGATGGATAAGGTTAAATGAAGAATGTTGTTATTTATAATCTGCAATTTTGTTTTCTTCGGGAATTTTTTTCTCTCATCCATCTCGTCGGGCAATGATGTTGGAATGGTATCGTGTGGCATGCAACAGTGTCGTTACGCGGTCACGATAATTTTCTTGGAGAGGTGGCCGGGCTGAGTCTTGAGGAGGAGTGTCGTAGCTGTTCGAGGACTCTGGCCGAGCAACGTAGGTCACACCGCTTGTGATAGAAATGAACGAAGCCGCCTTGGTACCGTTGAAAATAGGGTAAAACCTGAGGTGGCAGAATGGCCATCGCGAATGTTTCGTTCGGTTCACGGTACGCTGATTCTTTCGTGTCTATGCTCGTGAAATTTTTTGATGTCATGAAAGGTCACCGTTGCGTTGTTCGGTTCGTCAAGGTTATTATTATTTTTTTTCACCTTCATTATATTTCTCATTTGTGTCTACCTAACGTGGGGCTATTGTGCTGAAATGTATGTCGAGTGAGAATGAAGATTGCACAACGTGAAACATAATAGACGCATTTTTCGCACAAGTATGCGCGTCATGTATCCGAAATATAATCAACGAGTTCAACACATGGATGGAATCGACAATGAATTTCGAGATAACAATAGAGATAATTTTTTTTTATGGCTGGGAAGTTGTTCGATATCGGATAGAGATAATAATGATAACAGCGAGTATATATGTATTCAATTGTTCGAATTGATAATTGTTATTGTCGGACAAATGTTTTTACCGGAATGCACTGAGCGCTCTAGGATTATAACAATGGATTTTGAAAGTACATTCTTGATAATCGTTTAATCGAAATATCGATTGAAATAATATTTAATTGCAGTCGTATCTAATCATTTGAAAGGCGGACGCTATATGTAAACAAAAGATAATATTCACGTTTCAATCACATTGCACAAACTATTCTGTTATAATTTTTTGGCTAGCTATAAAACTAATTATAATTTATTCATCAAATTCTAGTTGAAAAAAAGTGTAGAAAATGTGGCACTAAATCAAGACGAAATGGAGATTATCCGCGAGGTCCGAGGGTCTATTTGTTCTCGTATAATGCAATCAGCATTGTAATTCTATATAATGAAATCCCGGCACTTGGTTAGAGGGCACACGGGTCGTTCTCTTCCAGTTTCTGGCACGAGTTTCCGAGGATTCCTGCTTCCCAATTAAACGTGAAGCTCCGCAGCTACGATGAGAAGCAGTGGTAATCGAGGAGGTCGAGGGAATTGCGAATTTGGCGTTTTGGTTATATCATCGCTCATAGCTCTTAAATACAACATTTTCGTAAGGATAATAATTATGATAATTATTATAATAATAGAATTATTTTTAGGTAGAACAAACCGTGATAATTATGAAAATTTAAAAAAATTCATTTATAAATATTATTCTCGACCATTGTGAATGAATCCAATTTCGACATATGAAACATATTTTCCTGAAAAATGATGAGCTGTGACGTCTCCTGATATTACCT
The DNA here is from genome assembly GCA_963662125.1 of Diplazon laetatorius. Classification (NCBI taxonomy): domain Eukaryota; kingdom Metazoa; phylum Arthropoda; class Insecta; order Hymenoptera; family Ichneumonidae; genus Diplazon; species Diplazon laetatorius. The sequence goes on from OY759152.1 coordinate 14,784,200, forward strand.
CACTGTTGGCGTAATTAAAAGGGTTGACATAACAAAAGGGCACATCGTTGCCTTTTGATTCAGAGCTTAGGTCCATAAAAATTACATCGTATAGCAAATTAAATTTCACATCTTTCAAAAATTCAAAATCATGAATTTCGAACCTTAGAATCATTTCAAACAATTAATTCGACGAAATTGGAAATTAATGATTATACGAAAAAAAGTTGGTATTCAAAATAAAAAGGAACGAGTAATAAAAACTAAATTCATTCAACGTCACAGTGACACGAATAGCGAACGAGATATTGAAGAATGGGAAAAAATATGGGAGACAAGAATGAAGATATTTGTAAAAGCGTCGAATGATCATTAACGCGAACCGTTGATACCGACATGAAGAGCAAGCGATAAGAGTTGAAATATAGTCTGGGTAATGGGGGAAATAGTAAAAGATCTCAATGAGGGTCCTACGAGGCTACAGGAGAAGTAGCGAGAGTTACTAGACTCTGTGAGCAACAGGTTCCCTCCTATCCACGTCTTTCGCGCGGCTGTGCAGTTCACGTTTTACATATAGCACATACTCTCCCTCTCCCCCCCACCTCTCTCTCTCTCTCTCTCTTTCTCTCTCTCTCTCTCTCACTCGAGCTAGCTCTTGAGCTAGCCATTTCAAACGAGTGGCCCCAGCATCCGAAATGAGCTTTTCTCGGCACACGTCCAACGCTTCGATTATTTTGTCGTACATTCGGTATTGCATGACCTCGAAATTGTCGGCATTTCTTACCATTACTTGGTTTCCGGTTATCTCGTATGAAAACGACTATCGATCCGTAGAAAAACGATTGTACAATCCGGTCTGAGTGAATACAATGTTGTGATTTATTTATTATAGATTAAATGTTGAATCGTATCGAGCAGAGACGGATTATTGACGTGACGATTACGTTATTATGAAAACACATTTTCAGCACATTCGAACATAAGACACTGTGAAACAATATGGTTGATAAATAGCAAGGTTGTTTGGCGAGAAGAGATAAGCCCAAATAATAATAAATTTGCATAAGAAAAGTGTGTAAAATGATTTAACGATTCTAAAATGCAAGCAACGCGGTATTAGAGGTGTATTTTTTCGTAACGGTATGCCGCATAAATTATCGCACTTTTATGATCCGATTGCGTGTGCCGATGGCGAATTACATTACGGTGGCTAATTTCTCGGTATACATCGAGCGCAGTGGTTGAAATTCTCGAAACAGCTGTAATAAAGACGTTCGAAAAATCTAAGATAAGAGTTTCCAAACATCTGAAAAATTGTAACGCGGTCCAAGAAATAATGATCGACTGTACACCTACAAATTCAAATTTCTCATTTAAAACTTTTTTAAGTTTTTCTTTTTCGTCTCATGGAAATATTTGTATTATACATAATAATTGAAACTTATGCAACAAGACGTCTTGAATTTTATCGATTGATCAAACTCAAGAAACTGAGCGAATGGAACGTTATAATTTTCGCAGTACGGTAATTACTTTGTCAACGTGACGAAAAAAATTTTGTCGTCGAAGGTGCGGACAATAGAGGATCCTTTGTGCCATTCCAGTGCTTGCGGATTGCTCGAAGTGGCAGCAGCAGCAGCAGCAGCAGCCGTCGTTCCTTTGAATAATCGATAACGAAGTTTGTGGAATGTCGGAATGAATTAACGAGTTTGAGAAGTGGGACGCGTTTGTGGGCGTCCAAGCGGCAACGGTCACGTGCGGTCTGGCAATGATTTTTCGCGAACGGATAGTTTGAAAATTAACAATACCCAAGCACACGGGATTAAATGAAGATTAGATAAAAAAAATATAAGCAGCAACCTTATGGCAGTTTTTCTTACTTTTTTTAATGTGAAAACTATTCAAGTCTCTGGAAATATTCGATATAAAAGTTGAGTTGTGTTACAAAGTTTAAAACCAGTGTAAAAAAAAAAAAAAATGGTGCGCGGTAACGATAGAAGCGGTCGAAAGAAAATGTTTTTAAACATTTTTTTTTTTGTGGCGTTAAGATCGGATTGAATCGCCGTGGTGTACGTGGCAGTGACTTCAACCGGGAAAACACGAACGCACGAGAAAGAGAGTGAGAGAGGAACTACATAAAGCTCAGGGGATGAGACCACGGCTCTGAGATGTCAGTCACACAGCGCCATCTTGCGATTCTCCGAGCGCCTTCGCCTTCTTTTTGTGTCCGACGGTGTTTTCCCCGACTCCGTTAGGACTCGTAACGAAGGATCCTTAAACTCAATCTCGAAGAGCTTTTCGATTTCCAACGGGATTTTATTCGAGAAACCGTCGGGAGAATGCGTGGCTGAGGAAAAAGAGATTGAGAATGAGAGGAAAGGCGAGAGAATAAAAAAATAGGGGACAGTCCAAGTGTCCGACGTTACTTGTGGTCAGACCGTTAAAAAGGGGTTCTAAATTTTTTTTATATCTCGTAGATGTCGTGGCATTTGTTACACGTTCACGTTGGCCATACCGACAATAGTGTTAATCCCATTTGGTTCAAGGATCCTACAAATAAATGAAAATCTTTTACCTGAAGCGGAACTTCATAGTCGTATCAATTTACAAATTGCCATAGACACATTTTTATTCGTTAATTTATTATTGATTGGGAAATTCTAATTTATGTCTTGCATCGAGTTACATTTGATTGATTCATCAGGGCCACTGGACATGTCAACCAAAAGATTGTAAATGCTTTAATTTCAGAATAAATGAAACCTTGTGATAAAACCGTTGAAAATAGGTACAATCAGTCGGGATTCCTCACGACGGAAAAAGCTGTGATCTGATTTGTCGAGTCATGGTGGTCGTGAGGGAACTACCAGCAGAAAGCAGAAAGGCTGCAAGCTCGCATGAGATAAACGTTTCTCGATTGAACCGAGGGAAGGAACGTTCAATGCTGGGTATAAAGGACGCAGAGAGTACTCGCACGAGGACCATTTTTCACTAATGGAGGGTGGAGAAACACGTGTAGGAGATATAGAGCGCGAATGAGGGCGAGGAGTGGGGACGGGGGGATAAGAGAGACAGATGTAAAAGGTATAGGGGTATGCCAAGGTCCATTTGTATCGTCGGAAATGCGAGTTTGCGACGTACACCACGAGTTGAATTCCATTCGCTTCAACAACCACAAATCCGAGCTCGAAAAGCTCAAGTTACTCGTGCTGAGAAGTGCCACAGGTGTTTTTATTCGTCACCACATCAAAGAAGCTATAGGGTATCAGCAACGACGTTATATTTTTCCATCGTCATCGTGACTCTCCATCGCGAATAGAACAAATTTTTTATATCATACCGGATATTGAATTTTTTTTCACTTCAAAATGATGGTGAAATTGTCATCTCGGTATCGTTAGCTTATTTAATGTGTAGCCGATGCTCGTGTCTTGCTTCTCAACGTCCCTGGAAGCAAGAAGTATTTTCGTGCTTCCAGAGCTTCCACATCGATGCACTTCGATGGGATAAATAATTTTATCGGGTCAGCATCAACAAAATATTGTTAATTTTGCAAGCTCGTGAGGGCTTACGTGTTTTTGTGGGAAGAAATATAAATCCAGTAGGCTCTATTCAAACGTCGACCATTTGCTCGGCAGAGGGAATTTCTTGTCACCTGACCTCCAAATTCATTCGTGGCTTGATACCCAAAATAAAAGTAATCGATTCTGGTATACCAAATCTGTTTCAATTATGATAATGGTTTAACGAATAATGTATTTGGGGATAATTCTCAAACCGAGAAGTTACAACCAACGCCATTATTATATTTCTCGCTTCTTCGAAGAAATTCTGTTTGAAATAAAAATAATGAATTTGGAACATTACTTTCTAAATTCCCATTTTCATCGAAGGTTCGATAAGCAGCTGCTACGAAGATTCGAGGTTAAATTGGATCTGCTGTCTTTGTTAGTCTCCACCCTAACAATCGAAATACATTAGGGAACGGAATCAAGAACGATTGTATCAGACGGTTTGGAAGAAATTGATGCCCTGCAGCTGATACACAGTCGTTGTCCTTACCCCATTTATTCGCCCTTTTCTACTTTCATATTCAATCACGTTGAAAGAGATACACTTATAGTCGAGCGAGAAAGAAACGTGACTCGATTGTGTTCGAAGATGCGAGTCGAATGAGAAAGAAGGTGGCTGTATTTCGCGACAGTGAACGATGAAAGGTGTGCATGAGTGGGGTGAAGTGATTGACAAACAGACGAAAAAGTTTTTGAACATCATTGTCCCCGGATCTGGTCTTTAATTCAACGTTTCATCTATTGGAAGATTAATCATGGTGAATGCATCGATAATCGACTTACCTGTCAACTATTGACAGGCCCGAAAAATTAACTCTGACAGAACAGGACTATGTGAATTATGAAAGCTTCATGAGCAACGAATAAAATACAATTGTCGTGGACATCAGTGTAATATTATATCTTTAAAATACGCTGATGCATTCTGGGACAGTTGAATGTTTTGTATAAAACACGAGATTTTCCGGTGTATAAAACGAGAAAAAAATCAATGGATTGAGTTGCGAGCATTGTACGCCTGGCAGGCCATTAGAATGTAAACTAGGTCGTCCTATCTGGACACATATATCCAACCGTCACACGTGGAGTAATATATTCATTTTTTTTTCATTTTTGTTAGGTAAAAAAATAAAAGCCGTCCAGGTGAGAGTGGATATACGTTGATTACTGGGAAAAAGTCTGATGTGTCTAATGGCGAAGCGCTGACAATCTGAAAGAGCTTTGACGATGGTGGCTGCGCTTGAGTTCGAAAGACCGCGAAAAGACCACACGTTTGTTTTTTTTTTGTTTTTTTTACTCCACACCCTTTGAGGAAGTGCCTCGCTTGCGAGACACGTTTTTTTTTAACACGAATGACGGAGTGCATAAAAGATTCGGAGTGAAGAAAAAAGAACTACTTTCTAGTGGAAACATTTGATTCAAAGATAACCTCATGGTATAAATCTCAGCTATTGTAACATTGATTTTAGCTTAACTTCGTTAAAATTTATTTATTGATTTACCTAAATTCAAAACGTTTATATTTTTTTTTCATTGTTATTCATTTCGATTATTAATGACGTTCTGTCTCTTTCAGGATCATTAAGTAAGAACGATGCATCACAAAAAGTTTGATCTAAAGCACAATTAAAATAAACATACGGAATAAAAAAAAATGTTCACGACGAAAAAAAAAACAAAAACAAGAAATCCTTCGAAACGCGAGTCACGCATGGCAAACGGTCGTGTGAGAGATGCGGTGGTACATTTTAACTAAATTTCGGTGTATCGCACGCTCGGTTTTCGGGTCGCTTCGGAGGCCGTGGGATTTAACCTATCGGTGCGGGCGAACGAAAAATATTCATGAGCCTCGGGTTTGGTATTCCGACAGGAGGAGTGCAGCCGCCGCGTGAGCGAGAGAGCTCGCGCGATCTCGAGATGATTTCGACGTGCAAAGCCGAGGCCGATATTACTCGCCCCCGGGCAAATGTATACGCGGGGGCCATGTCGAGAGCTTTTTGTGCTTACTTTTTCCTCCGTCCACACTGACGTTCGAACTCACGCTGTTTCCTTTCATGCCAATCGAAAAAAAGCTCACCGAAATTTCATCGTTAGGGGGGCAGACTATAAAATGGAGGTACACTCTGTGGAAACAGCGGTTCGGGGAAAAGGGAAGGATAAATATTGTATTTTATCGAAATATCGAAGAACCGGACGTGGCTCGTTATATTTCCGTATTGAAGGGGCTAAAGGTCGGTGAAAGCAGCTTTCGTCGGGACAACTTTTATTTTCGTCTTTTCACAATGATGAACCGATACAAAAAAAAACGAAATTAAAAAATAAGTTTTTTACTATTAATGATGACTTAAAGAAGTGGAACATAAATTCAAACATTATTACAAAATGGAATGTTTTGATTCTATGGAACATGAATATTATTATTTTATATAATTATATCAACTTGATTGTAGTTGCAGCACAGGTAGAAAAACCAAATACGCTCCTACGTTTTCATGTAAAATGGACGACAAAAAATTAGTCTGGGCTACAGCGAACTAAAGCGTACACGTGCATACAGCTTTCGAGGTAATTATTTTTCATGCTTGTCCGGACGAATTCTGTGATGTTTTACTGCTATTGAAAACAGCAAGAGGATTTCAAACGGTTGACACAGATACACCGATATCACACCGGAGTACAGAAAAATGTCCGCGGGTCTCCAACCAGACACCCTCGTTTCATGTCCCCCACTCGATGACACGTAAAAGCAAAAGTTAAAACCGTTTCGAAACACTTCGCAATCAACTGAAACTCAAACGAAATGAAAAAAAAAAAAAAAAATAATTGCAGGTATAAACTTGATTTTATTAAGTATGCCAGTGAAATGTGCTATATAGCAACGTGTAGCTTTTCCCATTATTTCCCGTGCGACAGTCTGAAAGCGAACGAAGCACACGAAGGGAAAAACGATTTCACGAAGGGCGATGATTTCAAACTCTGTCGCCCTTTCACCCTCGGCAACGGAAAAGTCGTTACGTGACATGGGTTGCAATAACTGCGTCTACAGCATATGTGTGTGTTTTGTGACGCAGCTGGTATTGTTATGACTCCGTCCCGGCTTAAGCTGCTGGCTGTTATGTTTGTAGGGTCTGTAGGGCTCTATTCCGTCTGTCCCGAACATAAGCTCGTGTTCCTCGGTATTTTGCAAGCTCCTTGCAAGCTAACCTTACAAGCGAGTGACCACTCGCCCGAGCACAGCAGAGACCCCAGGGCTGTTGCCCAAAGCTAGGGATGATTTACAATCTTGCTCGTAGGCCGAAAAGCAACTGGGCCGAAGAGAAGAGCACAAGTTACAATTTTCCACACGATGAAGATTCACGGAGAAATAATCGCAGTTGGATCTGTGAGATGGATTTCGACGGAACGAAACAATAACGCTTTGGAACCCAAAGGGTCGTGTTTGGCTCAAAACTAACGAAACGCGATGGAATAACGCTTATCAGCATGTAACTGACAAACTTTTCAGACTCAATTCTGCAAATGGAAATATTATTTTTATGCAAATAAACAACTGGATGAGAATCAATAGAGGATAACCTAAATAGCGAAAGTTATTATTGTAAATATTGGGTAACTTGCTATCTGACTGGTGCAGCGTTTCGATCAACTGGGTTACGCCACAATTTGTTGGCGCGCACGTCCTAGCACTTGTTCGAATTAACCTGTTGATACAGCATCTCTCGGTTTCATCGCGATTCCAGTTCAATTTACGTTTCGTCGTAAGTCGGGCGTTTTACAAAAGTTACGGAATTTAATGAAAAAACAAAAAAAAAAAACAAAAAAAAAACATTCGGACTCGTGTGAGTATGACTCGTGATTGGAAGGATATTATATTCTCGAATAAAATGTGGGACATATTATATCTATCTACGATTGACAACTTTGACGAATAACAGCTTCACACAGCATTTCAAGAAAGTGTATACGAAGAACGACCCATTCGTGAATAGTTTTCAACGATAATAACTTTTTATTAATTAAAATGCGAGAGGAATTATCGATTGCAGACTCATTACTGCTTCCAATGAAATTGTTCTGCACGGTCTCTGTGATAAATGATTTAAGACAATAAGACACTCGATCATAATAGCGTCCATTTTTTTTGTGTATCTACATGGCTTATCATGAAACAATATTTCGAATTATTCTTCAACTAATTGTGAATACGATGTGGGTATCGTTTACAATATCCCAATTTTTTCATCGATGCATGAATGTAAGCAGTCGATAAGTGTTGGACGAAGGGATAAATTCGAAACGTGCTGAGCGCATGCGCCGAAATTCGGAACAATACTCTCAAGGCAGTAAAAAATAAGCCCCGACGTTATTCAGTCACGTGTATGTGTGATAAATTATTTCATGTAAAATCATCAATCTAAATATCTTTTTCGGAAGTTTCGCTTCTATGTCATCGTACAGATGTGGAATTTGTTTGTCGCACTTGATTTCATCCATTCGACTCACGATCTTTGTGTACAATTCTCGCAGGCCTCACACTTGTGTTGACAAAGCTGGGAATTCGACATCGTCGAATATTTTGGTTACCGATAACGAAATATCGAGTCGAGACGAGGATATTTGTGGCATGCCGGTAAGCGAAAGCGATTAATATTATTATCGATGGCTGGAGAGAGGTAGCGTGGAGTTTGGAATCGCACCTCGTGATCATTGACGATGAAACACGAACCGTGGGGAATGAGCGCACTTGACTGAATCAAATTTCGCCAATCACTGGCCTATATAAACGTACGTAGCCACACGGCCTCGATGCTCGACCTGGCTCTTGATTTGCATTTTCGACAGATTTGCATATAAAAAAATTCGCCATTTGGAGTCATGGGCCGATGGGAGAGACGCACCCTGGGGGTAGCTACCACCGCGAACAGATACAATGTTTTGTTTTTTTTTTATATGAAATAAAAAAATATTTACAATCGAGATACCGTATCAAATTATTTTATGCTGTACAAAAAAAAATGAATTGAATTGCGCGAGACCGAATACGATGAAAACAAAAATAAGATCGCTGACACAGTCAGAAATATTTCGAGTGAGAATTTATTACTGATTGAAGAAACTTGGCCGAGGAAATTATTAACTCTTATATTCACTGCATAAGAATTTTTTTTTTTTTTTATTTTTTTTTATAGTTGAATCGATAAAAAATTGGTGTGAATGTAGTTAGTGGGAATGAAATGTACTCTTCGTATGAGCAATTCACACCCACTCGCGAGTTGACAGACAGTTGAATTCATCCGGAAAATTGATCCATTGTTCTCGAGTATTTGTTTTCAAATGGCAATCTCGATTTTCGCAGTTTCTATTTTATGGAAATTCTTCGAAATGATTTTCCAGTCAATTTTTAACGTCCCAGTGATATAACGAGCGTAGCACGAAAATACCGATTTGATCGATGCTGGACAATTGCTTATTTTGGAAAGAATCTTCAAACATGATAAACATCATAAAAATTTGAAATATGAGTTTGTCGAAAAAGCTGAAATTGAGCAAAACGTTCGTATGTCTCGGTTTTCTCACACAGACGAAAGAATCACTTCGACTCGAGGATTTTATATTGGATTTATTCACTTCACTACTTCGATTACAAAGTATAATGTAACGCGATCGGGGGTTTCGAGAAATATCGACAAAGTCGTGATAGAAAAATGGTAAAACGAAAAAATAAAACCCGCGATAAATCGCACTACCGAATCGCGGAGTAACGGACGAAAACTTTTTTTCGAAATAAATGATAAAAATCGTCTAGCCATCGAAAAACTTTGTTTTTTCGTCGAACCAATAAACGTCGAGCTTGTCCGGAGCAATGTCAAATCTATCGTGCTCAACTGTTTCGTCAGGACCAATGTCAAGAAATTTTTCTAGTTACGTTGACGGTGATCCGCCAAACGTTATCCGTAACAATGTGAAAGCTCGCTCGAGCAGAGCCAACCACCACGCGAACGCATTCTCCCGCCGCGGAAAGTCTCTCTCAATAAAGGCAAAGCGGATTACCCGTGGGAACCAGCCTCGAACGAAACGACCGCGAGAAAAAGACGAAAACATTTATCACGCTACGAACGAAGAGACCGGTCCCTCGGTTATTATCTCCCAAATTCATCAGTACTTGTTGAACCATCAAATTGAAAAAGACCGAAATTGCCTTTCGTTTTTTCTTTTTTCCAAAATTATATTTCTCAAAAAATATATCGTTAGAATTAAATGTAAGCTGGATTACCCGAATTTTTTTAACAATAATTCAAAGTTCTAATCCGCCAACACCCTGACTATGGTTAATTCGCAAAACACATCGTGAATAGCACATTCTACAAATATGTCAATATTCTTCGTCAAAGAGCAATCAAAAACATATGAAGAGAGCTTTCAACCAAGACCATAACAATTTTCCAAATTGTCCCTATTCGATTGAACAAAACGTTACCCAGAAATTTATGAAAAAAGTATGTTATAATTAGTCGAACACACCTTTTCACCAGGTTCGTTCATAATAATGCTAATAGTGATAATTATTGCAATATGAGTTGTCCAAGGGTTGTGAATCTCCCAACGGAGCTACCGATGGCCAACGAACTTGATAATTAATAAAAACAAGTCGGATGAATGCGTAATTGGCATGTGACGCGATGTCCGAGGCTGAAGATGAGAGAGGGAAAGATAGAGCAAGGAAGAGATGGACAGAGGAAAAGAGAAAGAGAGAGAGAGGGAAAGAGAGTGAGATGGAGCGAGGGAGAGGTGAATAGAGGAAAAAAAGAGAGAGAGAGAGAGAGAGGGGGAGCGATAGGGGGTATGCTCAAAAGGGAATAAAAAGGTGGAGAAGAGGTTCGGTCGAGCTTCGTTGGCTACCACTCCTCACAGCTGGTTTTCCCGCTCGTGCGCCTACACCTTATTTATAAACTTAGCGTTACACGCTACGTTGCTCTTTCCTTTCCGGGTGATCCTCTACGCTACCTATAACGATGTCCGAACGACAGAAAAGCCAGTCCAACCGGTTACCAAGCAGTCTTCCGAGGCTTGCCGAGGCTTGCCAACCTCGCCTGCGCACACCCTCGACCACACAATACCCCTCCCCCCAACCCAACCACGACTCCCCTATCTACGTGGCCACAGCTAATGCCAAGCCATATTAAATTTTTCTCAACGTCCGGTAATGGAACTTCGATATAACGATTATGTGTGTTTTATTGAGGGGGGGGGGGGGTTCTTTACGTAACTATGCGCGTGTGCGAATAAATTTTTTCTCACGCACGCGAACCTCTTCGATCTTTATCGAAATAAGAACAATTCGCATATTTTAAACGTCTTTCGTTGTTCAATGATTAATTCAGTTTGAACGATCTCTGTTTTATTGGGATATCGTTTTTAATATCGACGTTTTCGATCTTCGTGACATTTTTTTTTTTTTTCGAAAGGTTTTTTGAGGAAGAACTTTGACTTTGACTGTTCTGTGAGGAAGAACTTGGGAAACTCTTGATGGAAAAACGTCGCTAAATTTTCATTTGTTAGTCGCTAATTCTTTGGACTGTGGAAATGTTACAAAACATTTTTTTTTCTTGTTCAAATAGATAAATTCGTTGCAATGTTTAATAGAAGCATACGTAAATATTTTTGAAGAAATGAGCCCGTTCTGTTCTTTGGCATAATGATGCCAAAGGACAGAAGGGCCTTAAAAATTATAAAAATTTTATTTACGTTGTTTAAAATTCACTTTGCAGTGTTGTGAAACGAAGAACGCCGGGGGAACATGCTACGTCTGTTTTGCATTTCCGGGATGCGGTATCTGCAATCGAGTTACCGGAATTCGCGCTGTCGAAATTTTACGAACGAAGAACAACGTGTGAGGATTAAACATTCATAAGAAAGTTCGTTCGTTACGAGGCTTCCGGTACCGGCTTTTATCCCGTTGCATATTTGGCAGGGAAGTAACCAGCGTCGAGTCAGGCGTAATGAGCAAACGGTACAGACGTTATTCAACCATCAATGTCGAGACTGTGGAGTTGTGGACTGAATAAAGGACGAGGTATGAACACAGGATAGTTGGAACCTCGATCGGACATTGAAAAATATTTTTAAAAAAGAAAAAAATCAAGAAAACGAATCGTCGTCTTACCGTCATTTTGAAAACTATTATTTCGCTAATTCACAGCGAATCTCGTGATCGACAATTTACTCTCATCATTATCGTGTGGAATCGATCGATCAATGAAGATCATTTCCACGGTTTTCCATCGGCACGGAGCGTCAACAAAAAAAATCTAACAACAATTCATCGACCACAATAACATTTTTGCCATCGTCGAATGTCAATGGATTTTTTTTCTCAAATTTTTTTTTACACACAAGAAAAATTGTCACGAGAATTCGCGATGAATCGATCGTCGTTAGAGCACGTCCGTTCGTATATCAGCACGAGGTACATATGTGTTGATATAGATCGATTTTTTTTATTCGCGAATATATTGTTGTTGTTTTTTGAAAAATGGGTTTTTTTTTCATATGTATCACAGAATCAATCGGAAAATCGTCGTGGAAAAGACGCGAAAGCGGTTTCCGAATGACGACATCGACGCACTACTACTAAACTGCCAGTGGTTACGTCCTGTTGCGCGTCCGTCGTCGTTCCGAGCGTCGCGTGCATCGGTCTGACCCATACGGAGCCGCACCACTAACTGAGTCGGCTCCGACCGCGTACAGAGCGTATCTGCCGACCAGCCCAACCAGCTAACCAACCACCCGGGAGGGCGAACACCGTGTACTACGAAGACCTCGAATCAACGTTGGCGCCATCTCCGGACGATACGGAATTACACTATTCTCGTATCTCGGCGAAAAAAAAGTAAAAAAAAAAAAAAACAAAAAACAAAAAAAATACATTCCACATAATAAACCACTAAACAAAGATTGAAACAGCGTCCAAACCTCGGTCCGAATAGTTCATTCGGCTCTGAGAAACTACCGTCTGTTCCACGAAAACCGATGCTGCCGCATAAATCTTCAAGACCCTCAAACGTACACCCAAGATCTTTCCATTTTGTTTGTTCGAGAATCCGTAATACATTTACTTTTATTTATGTAGGCAATGAAATAAATCGAAACTCGAAACAATGTTGTTTGAAAAAAAATAAACAAGAATAATTTCAACTTTTCAAGTCAGACAAAAGTGAATAATTAATTATCGATAAAGTGTATGTTGATTGAACCGAAGTTTTGTCGTTTTATGTCTGTCGTGAATAATTATTTTTCACATAATTTTGTCGTTGAAAAATAATACAATGTGTTATCGCTTGGAAAAAATGTAATGTACAATTGTTTTGATTGATGGAATGAAATGAATTAATATTGGATCAGTGTTCATTGAAATTGATATGTTTCTCGTGGTGGTCGGGGTGACGTGCTTGAAGATACCAGTCGGCGGTCGGAATGCTCTTCGTGCGACGTAATTCGTAAGGGCTATCCAACCCTCAAAGTTTGAGCCTGACCCTCAACGAGATCCCCCGGATAACGATCATCTCATCACGAGTGTGTACCAGTCACGGGCGTTGTTTTGGCAAACGTGCGATACCAACTAACATGCGTCGTTGCGTGGACGAGAGGGGACACGAGAACTCGAGGATCAAGCCAGCGAAGTTGCCACAAGTGGCTTTGGCTGAATGTTCGCCAGAGCGAGAGAAAGTCTCGGTAGAGCAAGATGGTCCATCGGACCTCGCGTGCTCAAAGATGATAGACCACTCAGTTTATCCTCACCAACGGTTTAGGGAAAACTCTGACACGATTTAAACATTGAATAATCGCCGTTTTTCGCAACAGTCACGGTACATTTTTTTCACTCTCGTTTACTCGGAAAATTACGATCGAAGGTTTCTTCAAGGTCGCTTTCGGAAGTACGGTGGAAAATCGAATCGCGAGAAATCATCGCTTTTTCATCGTTCATCCGCTGCAAAATTATCGTTTCGCAAATTTAATTTACGCGTTTTTTCTTTGCGTACGGAAAAATCGAATGCAATTCAATTAAATTGAAAATCTCGATGAAATTGAGTTTAATAAAATATTGTAGTTGATTGAGATGGTTCATAGTGATAAGACAGTAAAAAAAAGTCACGAAATATATTAATAACAACATTTGTAAACTGTGGAGTAGTTTGAAAAAAAAATTGTTATTATTATTTTTTTAAAAAACGATGATTTTATGTTTTTATTTCGATTTTTGACTGTTACTGGCCGTCAAATATGAATTACCCTGTCTGAATGTGTTGATTCGACGCTTTTGTAATTGCGGAAAAATAATAATCATCAAACTGACATTTAGAGTATCTGTACTGTATGCGTTGGAACATCATGAATGCCACTTTCGTGAATTGTTTATGCACTAGCGTGGGACATGAACTCTCACATCCATTTGTTGTCACGAGTACAAATCCCTTCGGGAAACAATGTCGTACTCGCAAATGTTTACACGGATATCGTAACGCGTGACAGTCGTCATAATCCGAGGGAACGATAAAATCACGTTCCTTCGATAGCGAGCGCGATTGCTCGGACACGGTTGACATTTCGGACTATAGCTCGAAGCAATGAACGGCATTTGACTATTCTCCGGAATTTATTTATTTTTTTTATCCTCATCGAAAAAACAAAAAAAAAAAAAAAAAAAACGAAACGAAACGTGACGATAACATGTGGAAAGGGAAAATTCGGCTGTCGTTGTTGGAATTGTGGCAATTCGATTGAGTGACATACAACTTTTATCGCGTATCCTAAAAACGGGAAAATTGTCGATGAATAGAACGATACATGACTACTTGCTTGTGTTCCGATCGAAACAGTTTTGACCATCCTATTTATTATTTTTTTTCATCGGTGTTAACGAAACTGAATGTTGCAACATTCGTAAAAAATTTCGATGGAAAAAATGTTTTTGCTGCGTGACACGATGTGAAAAATAACATACAATAAAATAAAACAAAATAAAATAAAATAAAATAAAATAAAATAAAATAGAATAAAATAAAATAAAATAAAATAAAATATTCAGATAGGTAGCACGAAACGAAAGTTATGGAAATCTATAAATTTTCTACATTCACAGTACTTGGATAAAGTTGTTATGTTTATCGAGCCAATTTGCATGACTTTTCTGTTCGAGAAAATACATTTTCATCGTTCGTCTTTTCGTCGACAATATTTTCTAGTTATATCGCGAACGATGTAACAATGCAGTTGCACGAGAATAATGATCGCTTACGTGGACCCACATGTACACGTAGTACCGCCGACGAGGATCGCGTGCTCTATCGTCTCTTTTGATCTTTCCCCAATGCACCGATGTTCGTGGCCGAGTCAGCATCTACTATTCACCTCTTTCACTCCCTTCGTCCCTCTCTCTCGCGCTCTCTCTCTCTTTCTCTTTCTCTCTCTCTCTCTCTCTCTCTCTCTCTCTCTCTCTCTCTCAGCCCTTTACGGTACGTTCGTGCAGTTCGATACTCAGCTGTAGCAGTCCCTGAAGATTTTGATGCTGACTTCGAGCAAATGAATTCTTTGTGCATCTCTCACAGTAGCTCAATGTAGACTACTTCAAAGAATATTACTTGCTGTACATAGATTTACTTTGTAACAGGGATTCATCAATTTGTCGTCGTCATTGTCGTCACATTCGGGAGAAAGAAACTCGAATGGTGTTTTCCTACAGTACATAATATGTATTTCATTTTTACTTCGAAACTCGTATTTCGCAAAGTCCAAAAGAGAGTCAACGCAGAGCGTATATCTGAAAAATATTTTCTTTCCAAATATTTGCGATAAGAATATTTTGGACTAGATGAATATTCCGATTATAAATAATTTCGTAAAAGATGCGAATAACTTTGTTCAATTAGCATTGGATTGAACCTTCATTGTTTTTTATCGTTGAAGACCGAGGAAATGGGATTTTACAAACTAGCCAACGATTTTTTGTCTCTCTCTATCATCAATAATATTTATTCAGACTTTATTCGGATTTTTTGGCGGCTTCGGAAACAGGTTCTTCGTCTTTTTATTGCTCCATAAAATCTGATGATGACTCGTCGGCACAACTACCTAATATTTTTGAAGCATATATTTAATTCCCGAATGACCAATATCCAACACACCTGTATTTATCGCGGAATTCTCTGAAAACTAGCAAGTAAATCAATACAATGACGATACCATTATTACCCAAAAAAATAAGATCGCGATTGCTTCCTCACGACATAATTCGTGACATAATTTTGAGCGATTATGCATATTTCAATGACAATCACTTCCAAAAATTACGTTCCCATTCTCACTCGAATTTACGTCTTTCCACCCGAAACTTCGATCGTTCAACAAGTAATTTGCACGATCTCGATAAAAATGTCGAATTTATTTCGGAAAATTTCGAGCTGCATGCATTTACGAAAAAAAAAAAAAAACAAATTAAACAAGAACGTTAAACGCTCAAAAAAATTTTCCCGAAAATTAATATGCTTCCTGAATTATGTATAGACGTTGGTTGTGCACCTGTGTATACAACATTACCGGCGCCCATATAGCTAGAGGGCATAGAAACGAGAGAATAAAAAATAAAAAAATAGAAAAAAATAAACTGGCGGTAGAGGTGAGGGTGACTCCTCACTTTGCTCCTTCTTGCCCGGTCTCTAACACTCTTAACACTACTTTTCGTCTATATGTGTACATAAATATATATATATATATATGTGTGTGTGTGTGAATGGATGGACGGGCACTCTCCTCACCGGTTTTTAATTTCGAAATGCTGCCTTCACTTTAGCGTCCACCGAAAGATATTTGGGTCACGGTTAGTCGGGAATTCTCGCACCCTCACTTTTCCGCCCTTCCATCACGATCCCCTTCGACCACCTCGCCCCCACTCAACCCGCTTCGATCCCCCTCCGTCTTCGTATTTGTTTTCCCGCTGTTTATACTATTTTTTTTCTTCAATTCCTTTTGCCTTTTGTGCTTGTCAATGTTCTACAGCAGAAAAAAGCAAAACCCAAAAAACTAAAAAAAAAATAATACATATCCTCACCTTGACCAAAAACCACCACGTCCTCCCCTCGAGTTAATTCTCGATGCGCGTAAATTAAACCGTGTATGTGTGTTTGTGTTGTTTGCATCGGAAACTTCATGTTTTCGTGATATCGAATATTGATAGTGCCCGGCGGGGACGTGAAAATTTCGCGACTCCGGGCTACGCGCGTAAATCGAAGTTATACGAAAAAAAAAAATGTCGTCGACAGTTGAACGTATAGATAATTCGATGAAACGCTTGTTCCTCGGGATGACGCAACCGATTGTGGCTCGGGGAGCTTGCACGGTCATGGAAATGCGTGGAAAATAATCGAAACGATAATGTGATTGTTCGCCTCATGCGGGTCACCGATAGTTCGCTTTTGTCGTCACGGTGAATTGGAGGAATATTTTAATTACCCGTACGCACGTTCCTATTCGCAATTTCGAGTAACAGTTTTTCGTGTTGTACATGGATTTTCGAAGTATTCGACGGATCGCGCGGAAATGAAACCGTCGCTGTCATTTCCATCGATTGACAATTGATAATCGCAATGAAAGTGATTATCGTCGTTTTTATTTATTTATTTATTTATTTATTTATTTATTTATTTATTTATTTATTTATTTATTTATTTATTTATTTATTTATTTATTTATTTATTCATAATCAATGATAATGATGAAATGCTCAAAAGACTTATTAATAAATAAATAAAAAATCTTATTTAGCATCTGGATGAAGTTATGAAGTTAATGGAACAGTCTCATGCAGTATTGAGTGGCTCAGCTTATTTCCGAATGATGCATCATTTGAGAGAAAGAGAATGGAATAATTAACGAGAGTCCGACGAAGAAAGCGCATGGAAAATAAAAACCATTATCTCGACGCATTAGTGCATCACAAATGCAGCCACGAGTTCGCGTTTTTCTCCCAATGAAGCTTTTCCGATGAGTTTTTCAGATCTCTGAACCACGTAATCCGGGGCAGAAAATTTATCTAGGCGATGCGGAAAACGATTTGGAAAAAAGCAACGACTGAACCAACAAATTAATTCGTTTTTCGCAATGATGGATGGAGAAATTATTTCGTCCTTGTTTCGAACTTTGCTTTGCGAGCTAGTCCGACCCATTGATGTGGCAATAATAAACGAGAAAAGGTGGAAGCGAGAGGTTCGGCCCTGTCGGTAATACAGTATTTCGTTGACCGACGGAAGCTCGAGAGAATTTATCTGAAAGAGTGGTTCCAGTCGGTACCATCGTCTACGGTGCCCAGGCGATGGGGTACCGACACTTGGCAGCTAACGTTTATTTTCCGAATCTGCCTTACCGACCGCGGTTAGTTACGCATAACCGGAAAAAGGTCGATACGTCGGAACAGAGAGCCATCCATATCGACCGTTGTCTCACTGCAACGACAAATGTTGCACTCTTCTACGTGCTTTCTGCTCTCTCAGCTGGAATTGCAGAAATTATTTTTTCTTTTTCATTTTAATCATGCTCAAAAGGATGATGATTTTTTGGAAGTAATTTCAAACTTCAATAACTTGACCAAAAATCGACGTAGCTCCGCTAGATTAGTTTCTTTTAAAAAACGAAGAATCGAAGTTTTTGTCAGTACCAGTCGGATGTTAGTTACCTCCAGATTCGTGAAGGACGCACGCGCAATATGAACCAACGGACGATTTCGACTTTCCGGATTCGTGTCCGCAAACGAGATCCTAACTCAGACAATAATTATCCGATTCGAGCGAACCAAAAAGAACCATTTAGATTTAGATTTAGAGAAAACTTATGTGAAAGGTCGAATAGAATGACACAACATATATAACAGAAATATAATTTATTAACAATCGGGAGTTAAAAATCAGGTATCGATAGTAACAATTTGCAGATTCGAGTAACTGTCTATAGCGCCATCATGGCTGCGCGCGATGTTGACGGTCGTGGCGGTGGTGGGACCTTTGCTATCACGACATGATCGCGGGGTGAGCAGTCCTTTATCGGATATCAATCAAAAGTCAAAGATTAATAAGTCTTATTCTACTGAATTGTACTTATTCCAATGTTTTCAATCTGTATAATCAAACTCACGTTGCACGAACGGTTTTCACCATCCAATTCGCAATGGAACTTTCGGCCTTTAGCACAAGCCGCTTCGTCGAAATAAGGTCGGCAGACAGTGTGTCTGTTCTGTTCAAAAAATAAACACCGAAAGAATAAATATGTGATGTTCCATTAATATGAATTAATTCGATAATCAAAAAGCTCACCTGGCAAATCCTGTATTTCCATTCCTGACAAAATGCCTTCGACGGAATTGGCTCACATCGCTTACGTCGGTTGGTCGGCTGAATAATGCAATTATCACATTGAGCGATGCAATTTTGGTGTTTGCTAGATCGTTATGATAACTGTTTATATATTATTCGGATTTTTTTTGTCATCTACTTACCACGGAAAAAGCAAAGGTGACAGCAGCCAAACCCAAAATAATGAGTAGTACAATCTTCATAATTGTTTGGAGAATAAAACGAAACTTTCGGAGTGAAATCGAAGATATGTGACGTTGAGCTTTGTATGCGAAAGCTGAAAAAAAAAAAATTAATAGTCGCGATCACTCAACAATTATAACACGTTTTGTACAAAAAGCAACAATTGAACGAATGAAGATGAAATTTAATGTCACATATTGCGTTTGACAAATGATAGGTCAGCAAAGAAAGAACCTCATCCTCACATAAATAATGAAAAACGATATCTCAGCAGAAAATAAAGTTAATCGTTATTTAGGCATAGTTTACGAATCAGGATTGTCATTTTTAAGTTTCGACTCTGCGATATTATTAAATATAGAAATTGGAAACAAAATTTAGCAAGAAATATTGTATATGGGAATATATTGTTTTCTGACTATCGGCAATGAAAACAAATGCCCACGGTTATTTTTTTGATTACATATTGAATGTATGAAAAATCGATAGCTCATATAAATTCAAAATTGAAAAATTTAACCTTTTTATATGTATACTTATATAAAATTGCGCATTCTGAATTTGTGACTCATGCGTTGACGGCGAAGTTGCAGTGATTTTAGTAACTTATTTCTTTGAAATATTGAATAAGAGAATATGCACTGAGTCGAATCTTGAATGAAATTCGATGAAACAAATTGTATCAACTTTGACCAGCGGTTTTATCCAGGCGCCAATTTTGGCGTCCGGATGAGCAACCGCTGGTCTATGAACAATTAATGTTCAAGCTTAGGTAGCACTCACCTGTACTGTGCTTTATCGGTGAATGATTGTCGAATGAGCAGGATTCTTACTATATATAGGCCGAAAAATCTATTATAAATCACCTTATTTCTTTCTGCTTGACTGAGTTGTTTCCCGTTGACATTTTCACAACGTGCTAACGATAATCTAGGAATCAAATACACATGTCTAATTGCTGATAAGAAGCAGACGCAAGTCTTTGTTGGAAAAAGAAATCACGAATTGATTTTTTCGATATCTCAATGTCAGCCCCATATAAAAAATATTCATATAGTATCCATGACTGATGTGAGTTATTGATACATTTTGACTTTGTTTTAACATCTGCTACCTATTAATTACTTAGTTGCGCGTCAATTACTATCTTGAGAGTAAGGAAAGGTTTTTTTTTCGACAAATGGCAGGTATTTGAACTTTTTTGGGGTTCTTAACTCCGTTTCTCGTTAGTTTTTTATAAACAAAATGAAAACGATTTTTTTTTCCAAAAAAGCTTTCCTTACTCTCAAGAGAATACTTTTTCTACAGAAGTCCTCCAAATTTGAGCAAAATCGATCCAGTGGACCTCGAGATATCTTGACCACCAATTTCAAAATGTATTTTCGAGATGAACGCGTTCAAAGTTTTGACAAAATTTCGCTGTAGAGGGAAGCGAAAAACACGCATGTGGATAAAATGAAGCGTAAACCACAATTTGAACGGGTTTAAACTTTTTTTTCTCTGAATGAATGTTTATGATATTTCGCACATAAGTAATACTACAGGTTTCATGAAAAAGAGGCTGAATTTTTTTTATTTATTAAAAAATTAGAAAATAGGATAGCCACGGCTCAGCGGAAGAGGCGTGACGTAATTAGTTATGACTCAACCAATTTTAAAAAATTCCACAATAAGATTTTCGGGAAATATTTTAAAATAGTTTTTCTTTCCAAAAATGCAAGAAAAAAACAGTTTAAGTTTTCACTAGATATATCCCCTTAATATTCGCAATGGTGTTTTTTAGATGCATAAATTTGCGTTGATTATATCTCAAATTCGCTTGAATCGTCTTTTCGTTTTGAATAATCACGTGAAACACTGGCCAGTACTTTATCGAAAAACGGGGAGTTCTCGGAAATGAAGTAACGTCGTAAATAGCAATTAAGAGAAAATCCTTCAATACACATTGTGAACAGCTTCTTAATTACAAATTAAAAGTATTCTATCGAGACAATTGTGTCCATATTTCTCATGCTATTTCTTTTTCAATATTCAATCAGTCACTATTCAGTACATCGACCCGATCCACAATCGCTTGGATCGTCTTTTTCTTTTGAATAATCACGTAATAATTGGTCCGTACTTTATCGAAAAACGCGGAGTTCTCGGAAATGAAAAAACGTCGTAAATCATATACGCAATTGAAATAAAATCTTTCGATACACATTGTGAACAGCTTGTTAATTACTAATTGAAAGCATTTTATCGAAACGATTGGTGTCTTATCCGCGCTAGCTATCGCCCAGGTGCCAGGTGCCTTGCCTTTCGCATCCTCATATGGTGCCTATGTTTCTCACGCTGTTATTTTTTCAATATTCAATCAGTCACTATTCAGTGTATCGACCCGATCCACGCATGTTTTGCCAATGCAAACATTGTTCCCACGAAAAGTCACCAGGCATTGGAGAGAACATTAATTGTTTCCACGTGTTATTACCCAGCTGCCGATAAAGATATCTTTCCTTTTTAATACACCGCATAAATTCTTGGAACTACGGCAATATCTTTACTCGTAACATTTTCGTGGAAATCCGCCGTAACTATCGAACCGTGAACGAATGAATCGTGAACAATATCTCATTAACATTACGTTTGTACATCGTGTCATGCGTACAAGGCGTGCCATGCGTTAATGATAGGTTATTGATCTTAATTTTTTTCCTTATCGCTTCGAACTTGCACGTGTTTTATGGTTTCAATTGCTCGAAGAGTTGTGTATCGAGATCAGTACATTCACATCAGAATTCACCAACGCCACGATGTATTCGTACGAGCCGCTTCATACAATTTTGACGGATCATCACTCGCATGTAAGTTTGTCCGATTATCTTAATTTGTAAGTATGGATATCTCGTTACGACAATCAATGCTTAAATTGCGTACGTTCGTGCAAAACAAAAAAATATTCAGGACAATTTTTTACAAGGGCATTACTATATCTTCTGACTGTTAGAAATATACGAATATATGTATAATGCTCCAATAAAACGAGCTGTATATAGGACACCATCAAATATTTAACCCTTGCGTGCTTTCTGGGCTCTATGTCGGTATTGTAATAATTATTTCTATTCAGAAAATTAATATTTCAGTGGTGTGTCCTCTCCGAGGGTGTAATAAAATAGAGTCAGCCACGATCTATGTATATTTTTTTTTATTTCGAAACATGCAGCAATAATAACACAGTGCGGAGCAAAATCCAACCATCAGCCTAAGTAATTCCGAGTAATCGCTTATCCCCCAAAGCGGACCCTTAATACGTTCGGGGTTGGTAGTGTTCGCTTTATGGCGACATAGTCAGCCGATAAACAATCCTTTTTTGTATCGAAGAATAGAAATAAAAAACGAAAGATCAATAGATGAAATTAAAATGGGTTGCAGGTTATCTAATGATTTTGAAAAAAAATTGCGTTAAACTTACCATGCAGATCGTTGAATCGCCATGCTTTTCGCAAGAGATCGACTCCATTTCACAAGCGTCTTCCTCGAAATAAGGTTGGCAAAATTCGTCTCTTCCCTGTTGAGAAAAAAAATCGGTAATGGTAATGCCGAATCTTTATGTTGCATTGATGAACAAATTTGAGCGATCGAATAACTCACCGGGCAATATCTCGACTTCTTCCGCTCACAAAACACCTTAGGGTTATTCCTAGGACATGTGTTCGGGTTATCAGGCTAAACGAAAAATTGACATTTAGCAATGAAATTTTTGTATTTCTTAGGTTATGCAAATAAATCTCTATGGGGCTTTGATTATTTGTGTTTTCAACTTACTATATATATAGCGAAGGTGACAGCAACTAACCCGAAAATAATAACCAGCGAAAATTTCATAATTCTTCCAAAACAAACTTCAAATTTTCAGGCGAATTCCAATAAATCCAATGTTGTACTTTGTACACGAAGACCGAAGAAAACCTGGGAAATGCAATAGTTATTGTACAGAAATACTAATTTCTCAAATCAGATGACACGAAACTTTTTTTTTTTGCACGTGTTGTTAAGAATTAGAAATTTATTTTTCGTGTAAAAAAAAATTGAGATATAATTTTCTTCGAACTAACCCATCAGCAAACATAAATATAATATTTTTTTTTATTGTATTTTGGATCTAGAAATGAGTGAAAGCTTAACGATTCAACATGGAATATTGTAGTTTTTCGTTCGACATCAAATAAACTCCTTAACTCAGGTATTGAAGGCAAATTTGTAGCTATTTTTGACATTTCTTTGCTTCCATAGTCGGACAGCTTATAGCAAGTCAATTTTGTGGATTATAGTGTCCCGCAGAATAATATAAAGCGAATGCATATCCTCAAAAAAATATTTGATAAATCATATTCTCAATAGGTTCACCGATTTGATCGAACGATAATTCCAAAAATCACTTACCTGTATTATGCTTGATAGTCGACTGATGCTCGCACGAACAGGCATGTCACTTCATATAGGCAGCCAGGTCGATAATAATGGAACAGTTGAAATAATCGTGTCTACGTGACAATTGGCACGAATTTATAAGTGAGTTTGAATAATTCACGTATCCATTTGTCGTTGAAAAAAAAATGCGACATCTGAATTTGCGTCTCAGCTGATAAAATCAGCCTAATGTCAACAAAGTTCAAACGTTTTCATATTGGCGTTTCTGCCATTCGACGAGCTGCCGAACCAATTCGTAATAGATTTCGACGTTTCTTCACTCAGTCACGACGTGGTTTCGTGCCTCTTATAGTTCGTTATTTATTCGTCTTCTTGCGAGTGAACTAGCGGTTCAACGAGGTCTGACAGTCTAGATGGGAACATTTTCGCATAACGTTTAAAACGAATTTCAGAATCATATATATTCTATCGGCAATCAATTGTCATATCGCAGGGAAAAACCCACTTTTTTGGACACAACGTAAGAATTATTGTTATGTCTTCTTATGATTTTAATATTTTTTTCAAGCGCATTGTCGCTCATACTCGTGTAATTATAAGCGATGGATAAAGGTCAAAGAGGGTGGAAGTGAATTTGATTGACTCCAACTGTTGAAAGTTTATTATTCAAATTATGGAGTAACTTAAATTTCAGTGAGAGAGAAAGAGGAAGAATTATTAATAATAATTTTCCACCAGTTTCTGCATACATTTTATGTCTCTACACGCACAAACACCAAGCATCTTCGGTTTCAACATTTTCCAACGAGCTTTCAACGTCGTCGTTCGCAGCAATCGAGTTAACCACCAGGTATTTGGATAATTCTACAGTTCAACGCTTCTGATGCAGAACGCGAGTGGCGCCACCGAAGCGAAAGTGTCGGAACCGTCGTGAAGCCTCTCGGGACATTCGCGACACTGAGAAACCGCAAATTCCGTAAAACCGTTGAATGACTTGAGCCTACCGGGATCAAGAAGTGCCGGAATTGCTGATTCAATTTACTACAACCTCGCTATACTAGCGAAACCACCACGAATCGACCTTGCGACGTTTCAATGTAAGAAATATTGTATACACGTATAAAATAAATTTCCCCCTCGACTTTAGAATCTTTCCGTGTATCGTATTACCTTCACCGTCCCCTATCACGATACAAAGAATAATCCACCTTATTTTTATTTCGCTACGTGGTATTAATCGACGTTATAATTTTTCTTTTGCGAGATATTCTCGCTGCTCCAACGTCCGATAGAGGATAACGCGTTTACGTGCAGCTCTTTGAACGCGTCAACTTTAGCATCGATAAAACGGTTTGGATGAAAAAAAATTGGCATTTTTCTTTTCTGTGACGATAACGAGATTCGAGTCGTGACGGTACGTGGCTTGGGTTCAAGTTTCAATTTTATATAACGATATTTGGAGTTGCTGAAAAAGTTTTTTAATGTAAAATTGATTATTAATGACCCTCGATATTTTAACGATGAAACTATGACTGAAACCAAACACCATCAAGTTGGCTATTTCAATTAATTACTCATTGTGACAAATATAATAAAACGATGACCTGGCTACTCGTATTATTCAACGAGTGAAAAATTGAATCGTCTATTACGCATTCCCTCAACACGTTCAGTAAAATAATTTCATTACAACGAATTTTTACTCGGAATTTTTCGGCAACAGGTTTCGTAAGAGTGTTCAGACACGTGCATTCATATTTGATTCACGATGAATTTACGAGCGTGTGGAGGAAGGTATGAGTGGGAATAGTCGATGAGGCCATTCTCAACAGAAGCCCCCGCACACGTACGAACTTAATTGACAAAAATATAGTTCGATGGTAAAAAAAAATATGTATGTAGGTGTATGAGAAACACGTGTGGACGATGATAATATGTCGTGCACAAGAATATACGTAATGCAAGAGCAGAATGAAAAGTTTAACCACAAGGGGTTGGCTGAACCGAGAGGGGTGCTTCACGGTCGCGCGAGAACTCGTTCGCGTGTTAACGAGTTATCCACTCGACTGATTATGATAAAACGACGATATCACGAACAGTATTCGGCAAGATAATTAATACAATTGACGATGAAAATAGATTTCAACGAAGAAGTACACATTAGGAGTCGTTCAATTATTGTTAACGAATTAATGTCTTTGACGCACGACATTGTATCATTTGTATACTATATTGGTAATTCAAATGAGATTAACCATTTACGTATTTTTGAAAATGCCGGATATTGTAAATTTTTTTGTTTTCTGACACGACTCGAGAGAATGGTCGTCGATCGTTTATCGATCATGCAGTAAATGGGGGTTTTTAAGGGGGCTCGGTCATCAAAATCAACTCATTTACGTTCTTGATACACAATATACTATTCTTCCTGCACCTTAAATCAGAAAGTTCATATGTCACAAAGGTCAAATTGACATAAAAAATATTTCAACGTATCTATTTGTCTGTTCACAATTTGCGCAGCTGCTGATTAAGGTTTTCCATTATCCCTAACTGGCGCATGTCTATCATTTCATGTTTACGATATTCTCATCAATTGCTATTCAATACAAAGTTCATTGAACGCTTTCACATAGATAACCTTAATGCAAACATCATTCGTATTACAAAGCGCGGACATGGTCTCAACCAATCGAACAGTCACACGCAGACTGAATTCAGCGTGTGTCGGTGCTTGTGTTTTTTCTTTTTTTTTTCGATCTCGAACCGATACTGGCGCCTTTTGAATCATCGACTATGTGATTATTAGTATTCTGTTTGTCAAGCAACTACAGAACTCGATAACCAACCAGTCAGAGCCTATCTGAAAACGTGTGACATGTGTCAATCGTCACTCGGGCTTACAAAGTTTCACGAATTCCACTGTTCCATCACCCATGCCACGTGTATTTTATTAAAAAATGTTCTACCTCCTTATCAGACACGTAATATCATTTACAATTGACTCTTAACGATTCATCAATTTTTCCTAACGATAATCCAGCTGTTCTTCGAATAAAAAAAGAAGAAAAAAGAAAAACCTGGCTGCCTCGTCGAAATATCTTGACTCAAAAAAAAAAGTTCAATACTTGAATCCCCGACACGATTTGTCACAGTCAACCTACAAGCCACATGCGTGTCGCAGAAAAGAATGAAGAGACGAAGAAAAAAATGATCAATGAGCTTTCGATGCATTTGGCACGTTCGTGGAATCGTGAAAGCTCTTGATCCGCCGCAAAGACCGAAAGCCGAACTCGTCCGCCACTTCACTATAGTCTGTAAAATCCACAACTATCCGTATAACATATATATGTATATGAGGCTGGGTTTCGTTCACCGACGATAAACGTCGACGAGGCTTCGATAACGCTGCGCTACAGTGTGTGCGGAGTGTTTGATCGATGTCAATGCGGGACACGAGGGAGAAACGCACACACAACGTGTTCACTCTGAGCTTATAAATCCAGCATCGACTGTATCCCTCGGGGTTCGTGTCACATCTCAGTCTGTGTCTTCTTCACACGCACGTTATTCTCAAGTTCGCATGAACGCCCAAAGCCCGCGTGTGTGACCTGCTTCGGTTAACTTTTTTTTTCTCACACAAAAATTGTTACTGTCCATTTATTTCTATTTTTCATATTTTTATTTCTCGAATCGACCGTGATTTTTTTTTTGGCACGAATCGTGTTACAGTTTTATCGTGATTTACGTCACAAGCGTGCGCTAAATAATATCACATGATAAAAAAAATAACTTAGAAGAGAGAATTCCGAACTGCGCTTATCGACGAAATGCAGACCATTTTTTTTTTTTTCGTCTCCCTTCACCACACGGCAAACATTTCGTCGCGTATTTATTCTCCCTATCTGGCTTACAACTCAGAGGGTGCGAAACACATTCCCAACGTGTAAAGCCTCGGTTCGTCTAGAAAAAGAAAAAAATACTTAATTTACGATTTTTTATTTCTGTCTCACTTTCAAGCAGGTAAAAACCTCAGAATTATTTTACGAAATCGTGTGAGCTCCGGAAATTGCGATTTAATTATGTCACACGCTCTGTCTGCTGCGTTCGGTGTTGCAATTAAAGGTTTCGTCTTAGAGCCAGACAACAAAATTGACATCATTGCAAGAATTTAACATTTTTCGATCGAACAAAGAAAAAAATGATACATCACAAATTTTGTCATATCATCACTGTGATTCTGCACAGTTGGCTGTGCGGTTTGGAAATTAACGTGATATCGATCTACACTGGTCCTCCCTACGCTCGTGACAACGGTCTAACATGTTACCACAAACGATACTTCGTTACCGTCCATTACCGAGTTTCACTTCCGCGATAACCGTCTCGACTACGCGCGGACACGGGGGAGGACAATGACCACTTTCTTCACCGCTACTCACCCGGAAAACCCTGAGATCTTTCACGCAAGCTTCCGAAGAGATAAGATACACCGTCGCACAGCTCTCCACACGCTACTATAATCTCTGTTTCTCAACGAAGAAAAGCACTCCCGATACTGGAGTATCATTCGCTGTGTGCGACGGTGTCGTATGGTTTTTTTTTTTTTTTCGGCTTTTCACTTTGCCACCGGAGATAGTGTGGATCATAAATAATGAGAAAAAAACCGAGAATGAGGGAACGTCATGAGACACTCGTGGGTATTAGTGTCGGGAGCTCCAAGGACATACATATATATATATGTCTCAGGTACACTTTGACATCTCGGTTTATACGCAAGGGATGTTGTATCAAGAGCGACCCTTGTACACAGCATCGAGTAAACTGAGAATGCGGATTGTAAAATCAGTTCTGAGAAGAAGATTCCAATTAAGTCGTAGTCCAAAGATGTTATTTGCAAGATTTTTACGTGGAAAACGCATTCACTAACGACGTTGAACAATCCCGAAGAGCACCGAGCTACTCGCATTATTGTTTCCGTCTCTGAGAAAAATATATATTTACGTATATTTTCTTTGCTTAATGTTGTCGTATTTATTTCGTCAAATCGCAAGTTGTAATCCAAATTCATTAGAACGGTACAGCGAGTACGAACTTTTGTACGAGCAAACACACGAGCGAGTATGCGTGATGCGAAATCAAAGGATTGTCGAAAACAATGATAGAGTGATGGAGGGAGAGACTATATTATTAATATCGAAATTCCGGTGGAAGATAGAAGTGCACAGAGCTTAGTCGGCAAGGCTTTGGCTCGTACGTTTATAGCCCAGAATCTCAAGTATTGTAGGAGTTTGTGGAGCAATAGCGGAGATGCCAGACGGGCTACAGAGAGAGAGAGAGAGAGAGGTGGAGGATGGGAGCAAGTGAATGCAAGTTCCGAGCCATGCTCCGGGGTTGTAAAAAGACGATGAGACGGGTGTTGAGAACCCCGAGGCTGAGCAGACGAGGCGGACTGGAGTCAGTGACCTGGACCCCAGGGTGCAATTTTTATAATTCTATATTCCGGGAGTTATGCGTGAATTGAGACCCTCAACGGCAAACGAGATCAAATGAAAAAAGAAAAAAAAAGAAGACGAAGCT
This sequence comes from Diplazon laetatorius, assembly GCA_963662125.1. Lineage (NCBI taxonomy): Eukaryota > Metazoa > Arthropoda > Insecta > Hymenoptera > Ichneumonidae > Diplazon > Diplazon laetatorius. Next base: position 14,813,331 of record OY759152.1, read on the forward strand.
CCAATGTCGAGGAAAAAACTAATCTCGAGGATCGTTGCCCTTTTCACATTTTTAAATCGGTCGTGCGAGCATTGAAATCGAAAAGATGGCGCATTTTTTAATGTTTTCTTTTTTTTCTTTTTCTTTTGTGCATTGGAATTCTACGTTGTGCCACAGGGTAGATGCTTTCATAACAGATGTAATGATTCGAAGTTTCCCGCGGCTCCCACCTTCGACACCAATCTGCGCAATCTGCCCTCAAAAATAAACGACAATGATTGGATGGTGGGGGATTTTCGTATGAGGTCTCCGGGCCAAGATAGATCCCGAAGAGACATGGTTGAGCAGTCGCTTCCCAGCACCCAATGGCACCATACTAAATTATACAAGGGGATCCCCGCGCACGTATACGTATACGCATATATTACAATCGTTTATTTTTCGTAAAAAGTATCGTGTGCCATTGCGTAGGGCGAGAAAAAAGATAAGTAGCCCACATTTAATAATAATAATATTCAGGCTGGAAGCACTGGTTCAAATAAAAATTTCTATTTCTATTGAAATGTACGTTTTTGACTTGGTATGATACCATTTTCATATTGTATTCATTATATAACGAATTGATCGGTGACAAAAGATGATTTCTATTCGCTTGTGCACTATTTCTTTGATTTGTATGAGCGTTTTATTATTTGCGTATATTCGGCATTGTGTAAAAGTTGAAAGCGAAATTTATATTAAAATACAAACGCATGCATGTTGATTCGTTTTCATTATTCGTTATATGTAAGATATAAAATAAAAAGAAAAAGAAATACAAATAATACATAAATAAAATAAATAAATAAAAATAAAACGAAACATTAAAATTAATAAAACAAAATATTACAATTTGGCGCCCAACTTGTTGGCACGATCTAACGTAGCCGGGACTAATGAAAAACAAAATAAATACAAATTCACCACGTCTCACTCGATCAAAATCGGAGCATAAAGTTAATCCGGCCGTTTTATTGCCCGGATTACCGAGTCGCGCGAGACGGTTATCGAGCACGCCGACAACAATATCACGCAACTCGCGTACGAAGAATATTTCTAATACATTTTCGAACCTTCGCAGAAAGAGTAATAATTCGAAAGCAATGTCGAACGAGAACGATGATATTCGCAAGGAAATTGAGGTTGAATGGCAGCGTCTGCGCGAGGAAAAAGAGCGTATCGATGAACATCGGGCGGAATTGGAAAGATTAAGAGCCGAAAACGCCGTCCTTCGACAAAACTACGAGGCGAATCAACAACCAGGACGAGGACTAACGATCCCGCCGCCAGAAGACAACAACGAGCCGAACAACCAATTGGTAAACGGATTAGTTAATCATTTGCGAAATTTGCACATTAATATCAATATTCCGAAGTTTTGCGAAGAAAATAATCCACGCGAATATATCGAAGATATAGAGCGCTATTTTAAGCTGAAGAACGTTGGCGGTGAGCACCAACTTGTCGTAACAGAGAACATAATTGAGGGAAGGGTTAAAATTTGGTATAACGTAGTGAAAAGCACCATTGCGACTTTCGAGGATTTTAAAGAATCGTTTATTAAAGAATTCTATTCCATCCCCGTTCAAGTCCGATTCAAAAATCAATGGACGAACCGACGATATCGGGCTAACGAGGGATCTATGCATTCATATTTTTATAAACAAATAAAAGATTCAAGGCATTTTGAACCGGCGATGTCTCCATACGAGATAAATTATTCGATAATCCAGCAATTTCCATCGCGAGTAGGAGCGAGTTTAGCAACAGTAAATTACTCGGACACAAATTTAGTCGCCCAAGCTATCGCACAGCTCGACGTCGCTCAGGAACGATTTAATCAAAATAAGGAATCGAAAAACAATTATCCATCACACCACGGTCGAGTCAATAGTTTACAATTCTCACATCCAAGCCATTCAAACCACGGCTTCATACCAGATTCTCAATGTTATTATCGTGGCCAAAATCCTCGTTCAAACAACCGACGGGCAATACAAACGAGATCGGCACACGGGGGATTTCCAGGGTTTGTCGCAAATAATACAAATCCAATGTCGTCGGGGTATAATTTCACGCAGTCGAGTCATTTTCCAGACTTTAGCGTTCCACCGCCTAACTTCCAAAATAACCAAGTTCAGAATCATCGAGCAAATAATTCGCCGTTACCAAATAATTCCGAGAACTGCAGTAATCCGTTAAACTGATTTCGGGCGCGATGAAATGTGGTCCGGCATCGTGCCATAGAATTTTCGATTTTGTTGAGGACCTGTACGAGGAAATCGAAGGACATAGTGCCCAGCCAACAACGATTCGAGCATTTATCAAGCCGAGCCCTCATGTAAAGCTTTCGTTGGGACAAAATACAATAAGAGTAATGATTGACACGGGTAGCCAGGTCACATGCATTTCGGAGAATACATATCTCGAATTGAAACGTAACCATCAATTGAGTGAGCTACCAGTCACGAACGTAAACGTGTCGACCGCTATTGGCAAAAAGAAAACAACAATTAAGCGACAGATTTCTTTTGAGGCGCGCATTGGGAAATGTGTTTTTAGACAGATATTTTTAGTAGTTCCGTATCTAACATCAGCATGCATCCTTGGAAACGACTTTTTGCACCAAAATAGGGGGATCATAAATTATGACAATAAAACTATCTGCATTCAGGGGCAACTTCTCGATCCCGCTCTAGTAACGTTTGATCGGGGTTTTTCAGAGAGGTTGGAGATGACTCGGACGAACGAAGATCCGCATATTAGGACTATTATAATACTCAAATCAAACCAAAATAATATTGCTACTAATGAAACAAATTTGGCAACAAATCTCGAGAATTCTCCTTATCACTATCACCAGTCAATTCGTGAGAAACTTATCCACAGAGATATAATGAATGACATTGATAATGAATTTAAAAATAACAACGAAGAGCGATCTAATGGTATTGACAAATTATTTAGCGTAAACAACGGAAATAAATGCACTGAGGTTATAACTCAGAATGCAAACGTAAGTTTCAACGATAATCGTGAACTCGTGCAGAATGATGAAAAGTGTATTAACACAATTGCAAAAATTCATAAAATAAATAAAGAAAAATCACTAAACGTGAAGGCCGTGTCAGAGCCTATTGAACTTGTTTATTCGACGCCGGATGGAGTACAAAGTATTACTCATTCGAGCAATGTCGGTAAAAACGATATAATTAATGTCGTGTCTAATCAATTAAATGTTGTTCAAGGATCCAGCGATTACCGCTGCTCTCATATCGAATCGATTTGTGATGGTGAGGATGAAATAGATTATGAGTTTTTACAACCGGAAAATAATAGTCGTAGTAAGGAAAATTACATGTCTTTCGAGTCTGGGGACGATTTCTCTGGAGAATTCCGAGCTCTCGCGCGTAAGCTATCGTTCATGGAGCCGGATCGGGCGGAGGCAATTTTAAAGTTAATTCTCAAACATAAAAAAGTTTTCTCGGATAAACCAGGACTGACATCTATATATGAACATGAAATAAATTTAATTCAATCAAAACCAATATCGAATCACTCTTATCCAGTGGCCATTCACCTCAGAGACTCTGTTCGTAAAGAATTAAAGGCTATGTGCGAGGCGAATATTATAGAACGGGGCAATGGGCCATATTGCAATCCGTTACGAGTCGTTGAAAAGAAGGACGGACGGGTACGGATATGTTTAGACGCACGACATCTTAATGCAATAATTCAGTCGGATCACGAATCCCCACCTATCATTAGCGAAATAATGCAAAAACACCACGGAAAAACCCACATGACAACCCTTGATTTAACACATGGGTACTGGCAAGTACCATTGAAAGTCGAATCTCGCAAATACACGGCATTTTTGTTTGACGGCAACATCTATCAGTTTAAAGTTATTCCTTTTGGTCTCAAAACATCAGGCTCCGGATTTATAAGAGCACTGAGTCTCGCACTAAAAAACGATTTTTCCAATTTCCTGGATTATTACGTAGACGATATGCTTATCACATCAAACAATTTCACGGAACACATGAAACATTTAGATCAAATTCTTCAAAGGTTAGAGGAATGCAATTTCACATTGCGTTTAGGGAAATGCAATTTCTGTCAAAAATCAGTCAATTTCTTGGGATTTGTGTTGACACCTCGAGGGATTGTTCCCGACCCACATAAGCTCGACACCATCATAAATTTCGAAGAACCCCGAAACAAGCAACAATTACAGAGATTCTTGGGTGTCTGTAACTATTATCGCCAATTTAGTTATCAACATGCGGCATATGTAGAGCCATTGCGATCGTTGCTGAAGAATAATTCGAGATGGGAATGGACAAAAACCCATGCACAAGCGTACAAGGAATTGAAAGAAAATTTTCGGCGGGCTGTAGAACTGTCACATTATTGTGTTGATCAAGCTTTTTATTTGCAAACAGATGCGTCAGATAAGGGTATCAGCGGAATCTTGTTTCAAATAGATGAAAACGATGATCACAGAATAATTAGTCTAGTCAGCAGGGGGTTGGGACCCGCAGAAATCAATTATACAACGACAGAAAAGGAGCTTCTGGCAATCATATACTCTATGATAAAGTTTCGTATATATTTACAGGGACGCCCTTTCATTGTGATAACCGATCATCAGGGTTTGACGTTCCTTAATAAAACGCCATATCATACAGCGCGATTGTCTAGATGGATCTTAATTATACAAGAATTTTCCTTCGCGGTGAAATATTGTAAGGGGCGCGATAATATTGTCGCAGATTTTTTTAGCAGAAATCCCACGCAAAAGTTTGAAGAGGAGAATCTAGAACAGTTAATCATATCAAATTTGTTTCTTTGTGATGTCGACAGCTCAAAGAACGGTACGATTGATGCATTGATCATGATTACACAGCTCGAGCTATCTCCCATATATAAAACAGAATTGAAAAGACTTGCGGAATTACAGCAAGGAGATGAATTTCTACGTAAAATTCAAACGAGCAAAACATCCGACAATATACAAAACTACAAAGGAATATACTTTCATAAGCAATCCAATTCTTTGGAATGGCGGATAGTAGTGCCTCTTCTGTTAAGAAAATCCATATTGCAGTTAGAACATGATAGGATTGGTCACGCCGGAGTTTACAAAACCATGTGCCAAATTAAAAGGTTTTTTTTTTGGAAAGGCATGAATAAAGATATAAAACGATATGTTATTGGTTGTGACATATGTCAACGAGTAAAGCACTTGCAGCGATCAATGGAGGGTGAATACTGTCAGGTTGTTTCGAACGCTCCTGGAGATCTCGTGACGGTGGACTTTTATGGCCCATTGCCCAGATCCACCGGAGGCGTTCAATATATATTTGTCGTTATGGATGCTTTCTCTAAACTTATTAAATTGTATGCAGTGAAGAAAGCTACAGCACAGATAGTCGTGAAAAAGATTTTAGGTGATTATTGCACAAAAATTGGAAAACCGCGAAGAATTTTGTCTGACAACGGATCACAATTCACGGCAAAAATTTGGAAAAAGGAATTAAATGACAATAACATCAAAATATGTTTTTCATCCATTCGTCATCCTCAATCGAATCCCACCGAGAGAGTGATGCGAGAGCTTGGGAAATTATTTCGCGTCTTTTGCTCGGAACAACATACGAAATGGGCTATGTATTTATCTCGAATGGAGACGTTGTTAAACAATACTACACATTGTAGTACCGGCTTTGTCCCGATTGAGCTTCATTGGGGTTCCAGACCCGGGGATGGGATTCACGAATTATTTGAATTTCCACCTTCTCGTGACATGCCACATAATTTGAAAATCACGTTGGCCAAAGAACGATTGGTTAAAAGCTTTGAAAGTCGTAAAAAATATCAAAAGAAAATATCTAATATCACTCTTGCAATAAATGATTTAGTCCTGCTCAAGGTCCCACATATTTCCAGCAACATAGACCGAGTCACGCAAAAATTCTTTCATTTGTTTGAAGGACCATACAAAATTGTTGCGACAAGGGGGGTCAACGCATTCGTTCTGGCTGAAATAGACGATGATAAGAAAATAAAAGGAATATATAATCGTGCAAATTTAAGAAAGTATTACGTGTCCGTCGACCAAGAGGTTTCTGCTCTGTCATTGCGCAGGCCTGCCGTTCTTTTATAAATCCCTCATACAACGGAATGTAAATAGCGATAAAATTGTCTGTATGCAAATGCGTTCTATATTTTTTTTTTGTTTTGTTTTTATAAAGTGATCATCCTGGATATTAATGTAAAATGTACATATATAGGTATTTGACAATAGGATGGATTGCTTGTAAAATATTGTACATAGGATATGGTAGGGCGAGACCCTTAGTGGGGTGGAGCCATTGAATGTGTGTAGAATGCAGAGTGAGAGTGGCGTGATCCACAGATAAAATAATCGAACGAGAATATTTTGCATCCATTAATTTTCATGGCTACAAAATATTGGGGGATAATGTAATGATTCGAAGTTTCCCGCGGCTCCCACCTTCGACACCAATCTGCGCAATCTGCCCTCAAAAATAAACGACAATGATTGGATGGTGGGGGATTTTCGTATGAGGTCTCCGGGCCAAGATAGATCCCGAAGAGACATGGTTGAGCAGTCGCTTCCCAGCACCCAATGGCACCATACTAAATTATACAAGGGGATCCCCGCGCACGTATACGTATACGCATATATTACAATCGTTTATTTTTCGTAAAAAGTATCGTGTGCCATTGCGTAGGGCGAGAAAAAAGATAAGTAGCCCACATTTAATAATAATAATATTCAGGCTGGAAGCACTGGTTCAAATAAAAATTTCTATTTCTATTGAAATGTACGTTTTTGACTTGGTATGATACCATTTTCATATTGTATTCATTATATAACGAATTGATCGGTGACAAAAGATGATTTCTATTCGCTTGTGCACTATTTCTTTGATTTGTATGAGCGTTTTATTATTTGCGTATATTCGGCATTGTGTAAAAGTTGAAAGCGAAATTTATATTAAAATACAAACGCATGCATGTTGATTCGTTTTCATTATTCGTTATATGTAAGATATAAAATAAAAAGAAAAAGAAATACAAATAATACATAAATAAAATAAATAAATAAAAATAAAACGAAACATTAAAATTAATAAAACAAAATATTACACAGAAAAGCGAACAAATGCACGTGTGTTATATATTATGAGAACGTTACACGACGTAATATCGTGGAAGCACAACAATACATCGGCCATATTGGAATTGTGAATACGTCGTGGTTTATTGCAAGCGGATCCTGCGAGTCGCGTGTACTCGTTGCATCCCTTGGACACAATATCGTCGTACGATGGTACAACGAGGAAATGATATTTTTCCGATGGTCGTGGATAATCAGAAGCAGTTGGTTTTTTCTTCTACCCTTCCTTCGACCCTTCGCCCTTCTCACCCGTAACCGCTCGAGTGGAAAATAAAGTCTGAGCAATTTTGCCCGTTGAAATGTGTAAAATTTTATCACCTCACAGCGGCGAGCCGTTTTCACGGTACTTCGGCGAAGAATCTTCAATTCATCTTTGAAATGGATGTGAAAAAGTGCAGGAGAGCTTGTACTAATCCGCTGAACGATATATTCGCATTTCACAGCGGGCGAAGGTAGACGAGAAGTAATTTTAACGAAGGAGAAGATTGACTTCCGGGCGGCTATTGCAATTCACGTCGTAAACCGGTTGAGAGCTTTTCATTCCTGGACCCATTTAATTTTATTTAATTTCTTGTTTTCTTTTTTTTTTTTCTTTTTTGTTTATTCTGTCGACCACGTGTGCGGATTATTATGCGGATTATTATTATATTTTACATGTTTGGAGCTTTTGGACGGTGTTGGATGAGAAATTGTTTTTTCCTTTTTTATCAAATTTACATCGGCTATTAATCTTCGTCCTCACTGACAGAAAGTATTCAATATTCATCGGGATAACCAAAATTCTGTTGGGAATTATATTTACATCCCATGACGCGACACGTGAGAACGCCCGGTTTACGTGTAAAATCATTTTGACGTACGAAGCAGATTGTGACTGTCACGAATTTTTCGGCGTCCCACCTGTTCGAGTATAAGCTGTTTGAAACACACTGTGGTGTAATCAGGTGTGAGATATCGTTATATCAATTGTATCTACTGTGTCAAGATTCAAAAAAATTAACACGTATTTTTTAAATCGTTAAATAATATGATCACAATAAACGATGAAAATTTTCGAATTGGGTTAGTCGACTGAGCAAACAATCAATTGACAGGAGTCGGCAAAAACAGACGTGTTCCACATTAGGTCGTCGTACTGACAACCTTTTATTTTACTTTAATACGCTGAAAAAAAAATTAGCATTTTTGAAGAAAACACGTGTTCCTCCGTATTCCCGATTAAATATTATTCACATTGCTCTTTGTAAAAAAATTAGCAATCTGTGTCAAAAAAATTATCACGAAATTCCTTTCCGCGAAACAACAATGGCAAAATGCAAGAAAAAAACATCATCAGCTCGTAACCGTTAATTTCAAGCCACTTCGCTCGAGGAGACGCCTCATTGTTCGTTGAAGTCGGAGTCAGCGAAGAATGAAATTAATTCCACATGTGCGGTAAGCCGAGGGTACACGGATTAGATGCATCCACACAGGTATACAGATACCAACGGGCTGGAATAATACCGCGAGGCTGGCAAATGCACGAGGAAACATTGCTTATCCTCTCGTGTTGTTTCAATGTATCTTTCAACCAGGCACAAAGCAACACGCGTGTGTCTGTTAATCAAAGAGTGAGGGAACGTGCATATACCCCGGAAAATAACGGAAATACCATGCTATTGGATTGTCCGAAAAGTTCGTGCCCGAGCCAAGCTTCACGAAATGCTCGTGGATGGTGGAATTTGATACTTTTTCATTTGATACATTTCTGTTGATTCACGTGTCGACCATGACGACAAATAAAAGGAAGTACCTCGGTGTTCCTCTTGTGTAAATTCTCCGAACGATTCTTCGATTGAAAGACGTGTCGTAAAGACGATATGGCTCTTCCGATTAAATATAGTGTGGTGTCGGAACTACCCCGTATACATGCAAAGCAATACAGGAGTTTGTGGAACTGAAACGACGTACATGCAATTGAATGGGAATACCAAAACGTCCATCGAACACTTTCGAGATCGCTCAGTAAAAATAAATAACAATAAAATTTCGCACAAACTCTCGGAAATATTTGGGTTTGGGGAAAAAAAAAAGCTTTGCCCAACGCAATTTAATTTCATTACTTTTTTATAGTCGAAACGCTCGCAATTTTACGCACTATCGCTCTCTCTTTCTCCCCCCCCCTCTCTTTCTCTCTCACTCTTTCAATCGCTACGCGACAACGGCGTGGGGAGTGTAATTAAATGAATTACCGACGAACTATGCGCTGGAGAGTTTGGTGCAATATAAGGTGTGTATATCGGGAGACTGATTGTGTTTGATTAAAAGCTCTTTCAATTCAATCCTGTTTTCAATTAAAATTTCTGTCAATCGGATGTCTCGTTCGGGGGTGGACAATTTTTTTTTCTAGTCTGGATTTCATTGCGAATTTGCAGAATGAAAATGCTGATAGTCGAATGAGCGACAATTTAGTTCTGTATATATTTTTTCCATTATACGGTTATTTTAAAATAAAATAAGGTGAATCGTTATTTACCAATAAATGCATTATTATCATTATTAGACGGTAAATTAGAATATTATTGTGAACTCACCGCGTTGAATTGATTATTTTGTTTTTGTCGAGTCATTTTCGGTTGGGCGTGTTTCGTTTTTTTTTATCAAACTGAGAGGAGAGGAATTGAAAAATTAGTTTTTCGTTTTCCGAGGTGTTTTTTTTATTAGGCGGGTGTGGCTGATCGATGTTGGACGTAGCGCTGATAGGTGAATGCGTGCTCATATTATACAGAACGGTAGAGGTATCAACAGCATGAGCATCAGCAGCAGGAGCAGCAGCGGTGGCTGTTAATAGTAATCGATATCGGTGTAATGGTCGCTGTGAGTGAGCGATATACGAAACCGCGAAACCGATTTGCAAAATCCGCGCCGTACTCATCCGTAAAACGCGACGGAAGAACCTCAAAAAAAGTTGCCAAAACAATAATAAATAAGTACTTTGGGAAATTAAAAAAATTCGTTCGTCAGCTCGAGTCACGCTTCTGACTACTTTCTAAACACATCGACATCTGATTCGATGATTTGTTCATTTTTTTCTAAATCACACTCACCCGATTATCGTTGACAGATGCAACTGAATGTAACTAACGAATGATTCAATCGAGACCAATGGAAATATAATTGAAATGATGGACGGACCCAGGGATTGGAAGATTTTCATTCGGTGAAACGTCGGCGAGAACGAGTTGAAACGTGGTTTTCCGGGCTGTCGTTCAACGAATAAATGTGAGAGCCCTTTGTGAATTTCACGATGCGGAATTTCACGTCACTTAGAAAAAAATTTAATACCGCTACGACGTTGGAACTTTCTTCCTTGCGGAGAATTCCATTTGTACGAATTTGTAGCCCGTGAATTTGTTTCTTTCTATAAATTCTGCTCTCGTATGAAATGCTACGAGCTTGCATATGGAAAGTTTACTTGCGGATCGATTATGTTATTTATAATTGGTATGCATATATATCTCCAAGCACCCAATCTGTGTGTAGTTCTGTCGACGAGTAATTCACTAATGGTACTTTCCGAAATCTATAAAAAATAAAAATAAATAAAAGTAACAAATATCTGTGGCAGTCTCCTGGTCACTTAGAAATTAATTTAGCTTGATTGACGCTATCCTGGATAGTGGCAAGGTCTGCAGAGTCCATTGACGTTTGTCGGCGATCGCTTTGACAATTTCGCTGGCGCAAGGTCGAGTCGACCGCAGAAGCCAGACAGCGACAGTGTAAGCTCGTGCGCCTGAGCGAGTCACTGGGGCTGCATGTTGCAGTTGCACTTGCTCAGATCGGTAATACGATCGTGATTTCGACTTGCGGGAAGACAAACAGTCTTGGGATGTCTTACCAGGAGTCTGAGGATGCAATTACACGAGACTGTCGTGTAACTGACAGGAAGACATTAATCAAAATGCTAGTCGTGTGAGTGAGATATATATGATATATATATGTATGTCCGATGGCCAGATTAGTCGGCTCAACGATTCCACCCCTCTGTCCTTTCTTCCGCAATCAGAGCAGCCTTCACACCTCCCCACATTTACACGCTTACTTCATCCAATTTATCACGAATTCATTTGGACCCGACAACGTCCAAACGCTGATGGTCCATTTTTTTCTCATAGGCGCGTCATCAATGTCTGAAGAAATTTCGATCCACCAGAAACGTTTTATTCTGATTCATCGACGGAACTCCCGATTGGCAAAAAACACCATTCCCGTAGCACTTTTTGCCTCTGTCGAAATATATCATCTTTGTAACATAACTAGCCGTCACCTAAATCTCCATCAACTACAATTTTTCTTGCACACAAACTATAATCAACATCTATCGATCAAAACTGTCGCTTTAATAATAGTAATTGGATTATATTCAATATAAAAATCATGAATATTTTGTTTTCAACGTAATTGACTGTAAGATTTGGGAATGAATTTCCTGAATTTATGATTGACAATCGTTTATAACCAGAACTAATTTTTTTTTATTGACGGTCAGGTTTTTTAGGTAATCATGCAGGATTACTAGGGCTAGGACTTCTGATCATATTTGTCATGACTTTGGATTTAGATATTGAAACTCATGGGGCAGAGCGAGTACGTACGCATGATCGGTAGTCACGTTCGGACGTTTCATTGCTCGCACGGGACTCACTGAGCTTCGTCTTACCAAGACGATTGCGAGCTGATTCCGAGGTGAGAGTAACTACCCCCCCCCCCCCGGGTAAGGTCCACGATGCAGCCATACTTCGTATTTTGCGCTCTAATAAAAATGTCACGGTTTTTTTATAGGGCTTGCAATTCGGGCTACACGGCCAGCATAGCGATTGATAATCTGAGAAACGTGCATCGAATCTAAAAATGAGAATATTTTATTCGGAAAAAAAATAAAAATTCCTCTCTCCATTTAGACAAACTATTCATGTGTCTCGCACGATTAATTTTTTTCTTCTAGAATTACACAACAGCACTGAATACGTCATGATAAATCAATGAAAAAATCATTAAATAAGTTTTTTTGGCCTATTTTGATGGACATTAATTTTCGTACTCAGTCGACCAGCTTGTATATCGTCCTCCGCTCTTTAAAGTCGAAGGCCAAAGTTAAGTAATTGTACGCTTGAATACGTAACGACTAGTGAGCCAAATAAAAAAAAAAAACATTTTTTCGAATTTTCGGTGAACGCGTTTTTTTTTGGTTATTTTTTTTGCTATCTGTTACTGTCCACCGACCGTGGACCCGGTGTTACACGGTTTCGTAATTTGCACATCGATTTGCATTATTCTATTTCGTTGGTTCCCACGATGAGACCTTTTTCAGTGAGAAATTCGTACGACGCGAAGGGGTGCAACTTTATCCACGTGGACGGCGAGTGGGTTTCGCGTTGCCGGTTGTACATGCATTCTAATTGCTATAACTCCCGGCAGCAGTTTCGCGAACAGATAGCAGCGGACCAAGGCCCGTGGTGCACTATTTTATAAATCACTCGGAGGGTAAGTAGCGATAAATATTAACTTACGTCTGTTTCATCTGTGCAGACACAGCACTTGGGCCAACCCTCGCTCTTTTCTCGTTACAACGTTGAAGAACATTAAACAAGAGGCTTCGTAATTTCGGTTTGAATAATTTATCAAGGCGAAAACTTACGAGACTGGCGAGAAGAATGTTCGGACAGTCGATTATACCTATGTGTGTAGTGAATCAACTTTCACGTATTTTTTTATCTCTCTTAATAATGGAAATTAATGTTATCTAATACGAAAATTGTCGACAGCATTTTTATGTTGAAGAATTCATTTTTTTTTTTTTGGCGACGACACCATTTTCGAATATGTGTCCCTGACAGCACGTGTACGTATGGATAATACCAGATGTACGTACCAGATGTGGGAACGAGCGAACGTTGGCTCAATGCCACATACACGCTCGCGACATTTTCTTTTTTATCTTCATTTCTTCACTTCCTTCTCTGCTACGCGAATTTTTTTTTTTTTTTTATTTTTTTCTCTTCTTTTTGGAGAATGATTATTTTCACGATACGTAGCGGGCTCCGGTGAAATGTAGGCTGCCGGCCTGTCATCGATAAAAGCCGAGAAGAGCTTTCTACGCGATGCTATATATTTTTTTCGGTAGATAGACACCGTGAAGGACGACTGTGATGCAGACGATTCTGCTTGTCAGAGAATGAGAACTCACGTGTATATATATGTAGGTAGATGAAATATACAAAACTTCGACGTATGATCGACAAATGTGAAATAATTTTTTTGTTATCAGAGATCATTTGACTGGTGAATATTTTTTTTGAAAAAAAAAAAATGGAACTCGTCGGATTTTTTTCGCTCGTAAAAGACAAAGAATCGTTGTCGAACAATGGTAAAACAAACTGCAGAAGAATGGAAAAGAAAATGTGATGTTTATCAGTGAGAGAATTTGCATGACAATGAATTGTGCGAATATTTTTGTTACGTTGGTGCGATGGAATTTTGATGATTTTGGGTGAACGAAAAATCAATAGAATTGGGGTACGTGTGTGTCGATCGGAGGATCAATTGAAAGCGTGGAAAGCGTGAATAATTTGGACGATCACGTGTAGGATGACCGAAGAGCTGGAAAATGGTTGAACGAGGAAACGTGAGCGAGGAACGAGAGGCAAATCGAGTTCGTATACTCGATTTCCATTGAAAAGCGAAAACGTATCCGAATATCGATGGATAGAAGAACCGGAAATAACGATATTTATAGGCAAGTGAACTCTCGTGGTCTAGACGCGGCCTGGGAAAACCTCCGAAGCAACGTCACGGTACGATGATCGCGAAAAGAGAGGCAACGGAATTTTTTCACAATATAAATATATGCCATCGAACTCGCGAGTATTTCAAATCATCCGCTTCGACAATCACATTCGACTTATCCCAATATCGGGCTCGTGTTTTTCATCGCGACGGAAATATCGCAAAAATTGATACACCTGCCGTCTGTGGCTTGGTCACAGCCTATCCCCCTCCATCTCTCTCTCTCTCTCTCTCTTCGTCTATCCCTCTCAATTTTGTATTCCAAAAATCGAACTCATAACTACAAGTATAAATGCTGTTTTATTTTTTCAATTTGTTTGGCCCTGTTATTATTATATAGCAATGTATTGAACTTTGATTCAGATAACTCTTGAAGATACTATACAATGATTCGTTACTGCTTTTCACATTACTCTGACTCGAGATCGATGATAAATTTCCTCGAAATATCCCAGAGTGAAAAATCTATAATTTCATATATTCTGCAACCAAACTACGATGCATTGAAATAAAATTTAAATAAAAAATATGCAGTGGAATATGCACAGTGACGTATTACGATGTGATGGGGATGATTGAACGTGTCGTCAGCAAAGTCGAGTAATTTAGCAGAAAATTTGTTGGTCAACTTTGTGTAAAAAAATTTTCCGTGAATTACAGCCGAGTTCTGGACGGGAAAGAAAAAGTTTTATTGGTAGGATTCGGAGGTCGGTAAAACGTTACCAAAACTTTATGCGGTTGGAAAAACGTAGGGTCCCATTAAAAAAATTCCAGTTACTACAGGTGCAACGGTCCCGAGTAGTGCCAAACCGTTCGAATAATTTTTTATTTTACTTCTTTTTTTTTTCGCCACTGCACTTTCTCTTCGAAGTTTCATTCCATCCACGTTTTTCTCTATCCGGGGTCTTTTTCTCGTTCCACGGAGTCGTGGATAACGCGGGGGAGGTCCTCGCGGATGAACCTCGCACAGAAGCATTACTCGAATATCCAGGAACCCCGGGCCGAGGCGAAGCATTAGTTTGAGAGCACTTCCGGGAGTCTCGGAAAAGAGAGATCCACTATCCACCACTTCTTACATCTCTCTCTCTCTCTCTCTCTCTCTCTCTCTCTCTCTCTTTGGCCCTTCTCTCGTACGGAACGATGTTCTCACAACCACTTACGGATGTTCTGCCATTTATAAATGGCTCAACTCTTGTACCTTCTCGTAATACATTCTTCATTCGTGCGAATACGAATTATCGTATTCGAATACATTATTTGCACTTTTACTTGTCACATTCAAAAAGTTCGAAAGCCTGTGTGTATAGTGCCAGCTCAAATCGGATTTATCGCGATCAGTTTGGTAAAATGTATTCGAAGGTTGTATTTTTCCGGTAGAGCTAAAATATGGAAATTGATTTCGGAAAAATGTGTGAATTCAACGAATATTCGAGAAAAACGTGGATTTTTATGACTTTAGGCTGATAGCTCATGCTTAATGTTTTATATTTTAAATACAATTATTTTAACAAAACCTATTTTGTTGCTCAAAGAGCATACAAATTCCTGGAAAGCTTACATCATATATATAGATATTTTTTTTTTAACGGATCAATAGTTCTGCACAATTCACATTGTGAGGAGAACATTGCCATCTGATTGATAATATATAGGTTTTTATTCCTAGATACACGTTGGCGAATGAATTGATATACATATAGCGATAGCCAACCTAATCGCGGATGGATCTATTTATATGCCACGAGCGATCAGTCGACGTCAAGCAATACCAGTTCAAGATCAAGATAAACCAACGACAAAAATAATGATCCCCGAATGAATTCGTAAAGTTAGACGTTCCCGTCGGTTGACGTGTCGTAATATTCGATTCAGAACTATGACGTTGGATGCTAACGACGGTGATAATCTACGTGGAAAGGGGGGCGGAGAAGGCCGAAAAACCAAATTGTGGCAGCAAAAGTGACACGCGTAATGGTTGCTTGCAATTCAGAAAAAAAATAATAAGTAAATGAAACAAAAACGCTTTAAATGATTCTAAAAGGAGCGATAAAGGTTAATTGATCATCGAAATGGATCAATAACTTCAATGTCACCTTAGAGGGTTCTCATCCGCAGTTGGAAACATTTGTAAAAACAATTATAGAATTTACATTATGATGTCGTGAAAATTTTCCTAAAATATTTTTAAAAAAATCAGAATCCCCTACAAAATTGATTGACTTTGAATATTTCTATCTCAAAGAATGTCGTCGTAATAATTTAATTGTAATTCGATATCGAGATAGACTCAATAGTTTCTACAATATGTATTCAATTGTCTGACGATTATTAATTTTTTTCCAGATATTCAATTGTCGTTATTTACTACATAATCGCATTCATTTTCATATCGCACATGTAAACATATTATGCACGCAGCAATAAACATTCATAATCATTATGATGATTAGCCAGCCAAGATTATTATTCCGAGACTCGAGACTCCATTAATTATTTTCTTCATTTACATAAATGTTTGATAATTTTTACTCACAGACTTTGCGACAGAAATCGTGATAGAGCGAGTTTGCCGATTCGATTGTTTTTCAGGCCGTCCAACATAGCCGAGGCCGCGACTTCCATTTTCGAAGCTGTGGGGTTTGCCGATAACGCGTTTCGATTTTCGTTCTCCGCGTTTCTTTCGTCCTGAATCTTCTGACGGGCCCTCGCAGTCTCACGTGCCCGGTCTCTTATATATCCCTCGGCGAGATAATCGAGTTGACGAACTTTCTCTCGCAACGAAGTTTCCTCACTGTGTCACTACGTGCCCGGATCCCAAGAACTTTTCAATCGATTGCCCGAAACGTTATTGCGATCGTACGTTAAATCGCAATGAAAAATGACCGTCTTGGTTTTTCACCGAATTTTTTTAACGGTGGTCTCACACAAGACCGTAGATTACGAATTTTTCATCGATCCAAGATGATAATTCGATGCTTGAATTTTATGTTTGAATCCTTTTGTCGTAATTTTTACGCGACACAGTGATGACGTTCACGATGACGTGAATCCTGCTGGTCAGGACATTATTCGTTTAACAACCTACAACCTTTGTCTTCTTTGTCTACAGTGACAACAGGACTTTTTGTTTTTCGTTCTTTTTTTTTTTTTTTTTTTGCCAATTCACATTCGTTCGAGTACGTTGTAACGAGTGGCACTTATGAAACCGCGAAAGAGCTTGCACGCATTATTCTACAGTTTTACGATTACGGGCCACCCGCTGCGCTTTTATTCCTGCGCCACCATGCGAGCCAACCACGTTTTCCTCAGTTCCCTCGTGCCACCAAGTCACGAACTCCTGCACCACGAGATTTAATGTCTGTTTTTTTTTTTTTTTCACGTTGTTATTATTTTACTCGGTGCGAAAAAAAAACAAGCGACAGGTATTTCATTCTCGCAGCAATGTTGCAGCAGTTGTGCAGCTTCGAAGAGTTCACGATGGTTGATTTTTTTCTTTTTAATTTATTTGTCACTGGAAAGGGTCAAATCTTCGAATCCCATATTGCAAAAAATATTGAAAATCTATTTTCACGAGATGCTGCCAATCGTCCCATAAGAATTGCAAGTTGTTGTTTTTTTTATCACGATTTCACAGCGTCAAGATTTTTTTTTCTTCGTTTTTTGTGTTGCTTCGATTTCGAGTGACTGCGACTCAGTTCGATACAACAATTCACGTACCACTCGATCTTATATCTTTCGACTCGACCCAAATTCCATATGAAAGATAAAACTTTT
The DNA here is from genome assembly GCA_963662125.1 of Diplazon laetatorius. Taxonomy (NCBI): domain Eukaryota; kingdom Metazoa; phylum Arthropoda; class Insecta; order Hymenoptera; family Ichneumonidae; genus Diplazon; species Diplazon laetatorius. The sequence continues at coordinate 14,831,161 of OY759152.1, forward strand.
TTCCGTTTCCGGATACGCGATATCGAGGACAGATCTTACGTGAGAGTTTTTCAAGTGGAAACTGGATTTTTTTTCTTTTTCTTTTTTTTTTCTATGTTCCTTCTCGAGACAGCGTTTGTTGGAATGTCGTTACCGACCTCGGTATTTCGCACTATCGATCCAACGTTATTGAGTCCAAACCGTTAAAAACTCATCGAATGAGATGGCAAATAGTTTGGGGAAGGTGAAGGGGGAGGGACGATGAGCACAGCTGCAGGCGATGCCCTCTCTCACAACTTCATCCAAGACGCACTGTTATCCAACGGGCGAGCGGGGGGGGTCTCGGAGTCGAATGAAAACCCCAACCGGTTATTCGAGTTTCAATCTTTCGTGCAAACTTTTCATTGTTTCAACGATTATACGAAAATTCATAACCTCGGACTCATTAAACATTGATGAGTTTTTCACGATTTTACGATTTTCACCCGTCGAACAATATAATTTTAACTGTTATTCACGAATGTATTATACCTTCTTTTTATTTAAACGTTCGAAGCACTATTCGTTTATAATACTCGTTTTCCACGATCCAACTGGTGGAAGGTTTCAAATTTTATTATCGTCGATGCTCGTGTCGGGTAACCTCGTGTCTCGAGCGTGACTCTATTTATTATCTTCACTTCTGTCTTATTCGTCTTTTCGAATCATCCATTCATTCGTTCATTCGTGTATTTTTTTTAATCGCGATTAGGCCTTTTGGAAACTTGCAACATTTGTAGTTTCAACGTAGAAACAAAAATTCGAAAATTTTTTAACGTTTAACAACTATATTTAATATACATTAACAACGACGAATTTACAAGCTTTTTTTATTATCATATTTAATCCTGTCGCGTCGTAAGTGGAACTTTTCGATTCGGTTTATCCGGGCACTAACCATAAGACACTTGATTATTACTGATAATACAGATTCTTTGTTGTGGTTTTATTTATTCATTTATTAATTTATTTATCATTCGTAAATAATATTCATCTTATTGATGCAGCGATTGAACGATCACTGGTTCTTCTCTCAGGATCATCGGTATCCTTGCTCTCTTTCCGTCTTACTTCTGCTCCAACCCTCTCTCTCTTTCTTTATCCTTCGGTATATCGATTATTCACAGCACTCCCACATCGTTCTCTCTCGCTTACTCGTCCACCCACCGGAATTATTCCATTCTCCCTCAATTACTTATCTTCCTCCCCCCTCCCCGCCGAAGTAACCGATATCGAAACCTCGTTGCACGAAATGACCCGTCACTGAATTACATTTCAAACGCGTGAAACATTCATCCGGCTCGATGGGACAGACGGACGATCGTTCGCGGACTCATCGCTCGTCTCGTGGTCAACGAGAGATAACCGTCGTCAAAATATTCCGAACGAATCAACAGCATCGGAAGAAGAAGAAGAAGATTCGGAAGAACAGATAGACGAGGAAGAAACGGAAGATCGCAAAGAACAATCCTTCTCAATCATTCGGTCGTCCCTCCAAATTATTTTCCTCGAATGTTATTCCCTTCGATGATCTTTCTCCTTTTCCCCCATCGTCTCGTATATTTGCCACGTTTTTTCGTGTATCCCTTTTCTTTCAGCGTCTTCTATGTCGTTTTGTATTATATTTTCGTTGTTGTTGTTGTTTTTTTTTTTTTTTTTTTTTTCAGCCTCCCGAATTTTTTAAACGGATTGGAGAAACGTGTCGCGACGATTCGTCAGTTTGCATGGACTGTACGTTGAAGTATGCTTGTGTTTGTGTGTGTCTGTGTGAGTCGTTGGCGCAGATTTGTTTTGTTATTGACAAGATGGATTGCACGTCGGTGAAGCGGTACAGCAGCAGCAGCAGCGACAGCAGCAGCGGCAGCAGTAGCAGAGATCCCTCTGGCAAACGCGGACTATCCCGCTGTGGTCGACGGTGTGACCTACTCGCGCCGCTCTCAGCTGCTTCAACCCCCAGAACTCCTGCCCCCACCATCACGACGTTACGCGGAACGCGCGCGCTTTCCTCTCGCTCTATCGTGAATCCTGAAAACCCCTCCATTCGCCATGCCACCACCACCACCGCCACCTCCACCACGACCACCATCACCGGGACCACCACTGCCGACGCCGTCACAATCCAACCCTCCAACTTCGACTGGCCACTTCCTCGCGCACGCCTCTCGTCTCGCCATTCTCAATACCATTCTCTTCTTCAACACCCGTCGTCATCCACCCTCAACCCTATTCCTCTCTCTCTCTCTCTCTTTCTCGCTCTTCCTCCCCTGCTCGTAAAATCGTCTGTATTCCCATATCCGGTCTTGAATTTTTCATCACGTGGATCTTTGCTCACCCAGATCGATGAACGATCACAATTTTTCTTGAGAAACTGATGCGTCGTATTCAGTGACAAAGTTTCGTGACGCATTGATTCGTGAAATTATCCATTTTTTTTCTCGATACTGTTTTGAAGACGTGAGCATTTGTTTCTTGTGATTTACGAGATACTTCATGGGTGTCTTTGAAACTTAAGGTAGTGTCCCACAAACGGTAAGAGTCAAAGCAAGTTTGAGATATACCATCTCCTGATTGAGGTGCGTAGTACTTTGATGTGGCAACGTCGCGTGTTATGATGTCGATTAGAGAGAGAGAGAAAGAGAGAAGACGGGAAACAAACGCGCAACGTTGCCATGTCTACCGGATCACGACCAACTCCTGATATAAACTGTATTTTCCCGATGTTTATTTGCTTATCATTATCATCACAGTCTCCACATCTCTACTGTCAAGTGCCCAGAATGTTCTCCGAATATTCAACTTGCAGCTGAGGTGTTTTCATTAAAATCTAACGAGGACTTTTTGTGTCATATCAAATTGAGCGTGATTCTCCATAAGGCTCCATGTTAAACGTGTGAAAATAAAAGTGTTAATATCTTTTTTCTCGCGCTCCGGAAAGCCATAAAAATTTGACTGAACCTTTTTCTTATCAATACCTATAAGTATGCTAAGTTTCATGAAAATCTGACGAGGAACTATCTTATGGAGGGTACTACCTTAAAACATTTTTTACACCTTTTTGGATGGAAGAATTGAGAAGACGTCGACTCAAGGTGTGTGGAATTAATTATGAGATGATCATCCGGTGAAGCCTTTACGTAATCTATTGTGATATTAGAGGTTGGATGCACATGTGAAATGTCGACGATGCCAGTTGCATATCAAAGTCATAGTCATACGAGTTTGAAGTGACTCGAACTCGCCGGATCTAACCGTTGTTACGTAATCCGTGAAATTTCAGTTTGGGCTGGATTTGGAACTTGAGAAGATTCGTATGACGTCGGTGTGTTCGAATCCGTGGAAAAACTTGAGCTCGGTAGTTCGAGTCACACATTATCGACTTGTCACCCGCAAGTCGCACCATTTTCTCGTGCTTTCAACAATGTCCACGGTTTTTCTTCATTTCTCCTGTCCGATGTGTGTGATCATAAAATGTGGATTCGTGTGAGTCGACAAGTCCAGGCCGTTCCCATTTCAGGACCACCCGGACATTTTTGCTTCGCTAGCGTTATTTCACCTTCAGAGTTCATACTCCACTAGCACCCCAATCCCTACCCCATCGTTATTCGAAATTGTCCATCGTTCTTTCGAACACTATCGCGATGGCCGGGAGAGTATTTACCGTTACCGATTCCGAATGTTCGTGAAAACGATCTGCCACCTTCTTGTATCCGATTGTCGTATCCGGGAAAGAATCGTGGCAAGAGCTTGAGGCTGGTTTATCCAAAGCTGGATGGTCTCGCTTGTTGCGAGAGGTTGGCAAGTCGCCAACCACGAAGGTTTGTCCGGGCGCAGCGGGAATCGTAAGGCAAATGGTTATACTTGTTGAACAATATCGCCGGTCGGATGTGTGAGCGAGTGGATTCTTAGACAAGGGTTTGCGGCGTTGTTTGGTCAACGATTTTTGTTGAAAGGCGGAAGGAACGACGGGATTAACAGGAGCTTAAAGACCAGACGTGATGGATAAAGATCTCGCGGATCTGAAGAGTATGTGAGGGCGAGGTAGAAAAAGGGGAGGGGGGGGGGGAAGACGTTGATATCACGACAAAGGGAGCCGATTTTGTTGGATGATCCGCCGAATGGGGTCGAGGCAAGGGACGAGGAGTATTCGTCGTGTCGTACATGGTGACTGCTCTGGACTCTCTGTATCGCTCCCGCGGGGAATCGAAATAGGACTTCCGGTCAAGCAGATTGTATCGCTGCCGCCCACTTTCTACCCGGTTTTCGTAGAATCTCGATCACGACGATGAATTAGATCGTCAAGAGATAAAATGGGAACACGACGGTCCATCGGAACTCCGATTGTCAAACTTTTCCGGAACATAAAGATCTGGACCTTGAGTCAGGGAAACGCTGAAAAATTTGTTTCGGTGTTTTTTTTTTTTTAGTGTCCAATAATTCTGTGAGGAATGTTCTGAATAGGAACATCTTGTTCAGTCGTTGCGAAAGTAACATTTCGTAATTAGTTCAATAATATTTTTACGTAATTATTCTTGTCCCACGAATCGCTAAAGTCGCAAGCACAAAGGTTTAAAAATTATCGTTAAGAAAATCTAAAATACAAAAATTAATTTTCACATTCACGATTATGGATAATCGATTTTTCGCCAGAGAATAATATTTATCCGACCATCGAGTATTGCCGACGATACTTCGTCGACTAATCTTTTGTTCGACGAACAAAAACTTTTCACCAAGAACAGTTGAAAACTTTTTTTTACGTCGCATTATGATATCTTTTGTTTTTCTTTAAATGGGTTTAGCACACCGGGTGAGTTTTTTCCGTTTGCAGGATTATGACGATAAAAGCGCGACGGCAATAGCAAACGGCAAACATTTTTACGGTTCAAATGATGAAGAGTCTGTGTAAACGGTGAGAGTACCTACACCTATGAACCTACCCCCTCCCCCCGCCACGCCGTAAAGCTCGGAATTATGTTCTACTTGTGTGAAAATATTTTCCACGAGAGGCGCATAGCTGTGAAACGAGACAATATATCACATCGTGCCGGCATTAAATGCCAGTCGTGTGTGAGTGTTTGTGAAACGAGTAACTGGGTATTCATGCACACATGAACACACACATATACACACATTTACGCACACGCATCGAGCGAAGTCGTTATGTACTTGTAGTGTCAAGCTGCCAGACGCCAGACCGGCATCAGCCACGAGTACAGACCAACGTGCAACAGCATATCGCATTATAGTCGGCTCTCGAACGTTGCACACACGAACGTGGACGCGGTGAATCCATTTCTCGAACGAGACCATCAACGGTCGCGTCTCGCGACGAGATCGGTTAGCGCGGTACGAGCAAGCGAGGAATCTGCTTAAATTTGTAAATTGGCACGATGGCTAATAATCCGTGAAATCAAGCTACACTGTGGAATTGTACGGTTCGTATATACGTATATATATGTACACGTGGATCGACACAATGTACGATGAGAACCCGCCACTCTGGTCGACCAAAATCGAATATCGAGCAGCCACGTATCACGAGCGATCGTAACTACGACCATTCGCCTCGTTCGTGCATTCGATCGGAACCAACGAGCTTTCCCCATCCTCTTTTCATCCCCTCGAAGATGCTCCGGATAAAGACCGTGTCGGATGAAAAAAAAAATACAAAATGTCGATGTTTCAGGAATATTTTAATTTGATTGGTCAACGATTTTTTTTACGGTGCTTATATGAATATTTTCGTGTTTATTTTGATCCTGCAACTCATAACTTAAATCTTCTAACTTTAAACGCATGACTGGGGTCCGAACGGACCCCTACGCTTTTCTTCATCATATAAACGGTTGTATTCTGATAAATACACTTTCTCATAAATAGTGTCCTTCGTTTTTTTCTTTTATTAACATTGAGTCGATGATATTTACATTTGAAGACGAAAAAATAGAACAAATCAGCAAAAAGGTCATTTTTTAAATTTGCGTGGGGTACGTTCGGACCCCAGTCATGAGTTCTAGGATTAAATTCAAGCTTCAACGACCTTGAATAAATAAAATTGTATCTTAGGCTGGTCTAGTTTATCTAAGGTACATTAGACTCATAAAATGTTGTTGCCAATATTTTTTTTCCTATCCCGAGACCTCATCTATATTTATATGAAAAACAGGATCCGGATTAGTCACAAAAATACAATTTTTCCGTCGAAGACATGAAAGAAAAAAAAATTTTAATAAAGATAAACAAATAGCCAACAGCGACAAACGCGTTCGTTATTCACGTAAAACGCGTGGGCCAGCTGTGAATTCGAATAACGTGTGCGAATCGGATGCCGGTTGGGTCAGCCGCGAAATTGCTGCAAAGTCGAAAATGGGCTGACGCGCGTGTGACGCGCGCGCTTGCGGATCGAGAGCTTTCGAGCACATTGGAAGGTCTCGAACAGCGTCCCCAGCTCACGTCGGCTGCTGTGTGACACAGAGCCAATTCGTTGGCTGACCGAGCGCGTTTGTACTACTGGGCCGAACGCTACGGAAACGACGTTGGAAACGTATGTGTGTGTGTGTGTGTGCACCGCGCTTAAAGCTCGCAAAAGCCCGCCAGCTTCTCCGAAGCATCAGCATAAAGGTTTTGTTCATGGGTAAAAGCCTCGAACGGGGGATTTCCGGGGGTGAGTACTGATTGAGGCTTGTTCGACGTTTGGCGATGGTGCCCTTTCGAAATCGAATAATTGAAACTCGGCTCACTGTTAAATATATAAATATATGTATATATGTGTGTGTACATACGTTTGTGCTCGATCGAAGCGGTAATAAAGACCAAAAGAACGGGTTCTTGAATACCCAAACTTCTTGCATTGAAAAAAAAAACGAATTAAACGCTCGTGAAACGAAACTCGAGCCATAGAAGAACAAAAAAACAAAAAATAGGTCAGCGAAAAAATGTCGGGAAAAAGCCAAACAAACCGGATAGTCTTCAAGCACGAAAATATGGTAGAAGCAAAGCTTTTGGAACGTTGGGCGAACGAAATGAACTTCCTAAGTGGCTGCTTCTATGAATTTTCATAAAAGTAATCGAACATGCGAACCGTGAAAAGTATGAGGCGACTAGATGAGCTTGTTTTGTAATTGAAAATAATGGTCGAGGTTTGGAAAGCCGAAAGCTGCATCAAGGTTGGGAGTTGATATTTAATGAGAAAAATATTGGACATTTTTTTAGATGATTTTATTATATCATTGTCCTTATTAGAATGAGATGTTTTGTTCATTTTTTGCTTTTTTCGCAAGTGTCAGATGCGGATAATTGATTAATCGAGCTTTGGCGTGGATTTTTCGATAGGTTCGGGCGGATGGGGGAGACTGGACCATTGTTGGGAGGTGTGACGATGTGAGGAGCCCGGTGGGACATCGGTTCGTACGAGATGTAGAGCTGGCGTCGAGTTAATGGACCACTGGTCAATTAATGTACCGTTAAGTGTATATAATTACCAGACGATAAACGGAAAATGTTTGCTAACGTTTCGCTGGTTGGTTCTCCGTATATACGCGTGATACCGAACTTCAGGGTTTGGCTTTGGGTCATTGAGGGCGAACAATTCGAGATGATACATGATAATTACAATATTACAATTATTACAACCGATGTGCAACAATTTTGAACCGACAAAAATTTTAACGACCCAATCGATAATTACCACTAAAAAATAATGCATTGATACTATTTCTATATACCCAATCGAATTGTACAATAATTATGGAGATAACTTCGTGGAAGCTTGAATAAGCTAAATCGTACGAACGAATGATAAAATAAAAATATTAATGAAAAAAAAAAAAAATTTAGCTTCGTATGCAAGCTGTCCGAACGGGAACTCATGAAAAAATACCTTTGAACGCTTTTTCGTGGCTTAAATTTCCACGGAAATGCAGAAGGGTTGAAGGTCAGTGTGCGGGCTCGCAACTAAAATATTGGCGGTTGCACGAATTAAAACAAGCAAAAAATGGTTCGTGTAATATTAAACAGTTGGCCGGGCGAAAAAAAATTATCTCGTTTATCAGCGACGACGCGTGAATAAACGGGGGAGGGGCGGGGTGGGGGGACTATTGGGTGAGAGCTCGGGTACCCGGAGGTAACGCTAAAGACGAGATGAAAGCGATAGAAAACGTGAAAACGGCAAAAGAAGTGTAGAAAGAAAAGGTTTGGCGAACAAAAAAAGCTGAAATGAGAGATTAAAAAAAAGTGCAGAGACCGGTTCATCAATAGTGGATAATCCGACGTCACGTCGGACAAGACTCGCGAGAGAGCACAGCTCTGGTAGTTCCCATCGTTCTTCCATCTCCAATGTTTCCGTCATTCACGCGACTGCGTCCCAGCTCTTCCTCTATTATACGATATATATATATGTGTGTGTAGATATATATCCATGCCATATAGATATATATATATATGTGTGTGTATATCTAGCGATTAACTGCAGAGTGAAAGAAATGTGAAGGTGGGAGAAAAATAGTGAAGAGACCGCGTTTTAATCTGCCGTCGGTGACTTTCCGAGTGCTTCGCGAATGATTTTATCGTTACCCGGAGGAAAATGTCCCGTCAACTTGACGGTCGTGCGGTCATGGTCGACGTGTAATAAAAAAAAATGTCTAATAATAAAAATAATAATAAGAATCTATTTTTTTTTCAAAACTCTCTCTTGTTCCAGCGAGAGGGATATGTAGGACGAAAATAATACAAGTCATGCGATAGCTCGCGACCCTTCGCGAGGGGGCGTCACGAAGTGTTTAACCTGTTAGTGCGAGGTGTAATAAAGAATTTTTAATCAGATTTTTTTTAACGACGCGGATCGTAAAGGGGAAATGAAAAACGACGTGTGACGAAGATACGACGTGCCAATAACGGCTGCGGAAATGGCAGCAAGGCCTGGCGACGATATTTTTTTTTATTGTTGTAATCTCTAGTCATTTATATTTTTTTGCGCAGACGCTGTAAGTATTATCTGATACGCGAGTAACGATGAAGATTACTTGGTTGAAGTTGGTGGTGTCTGGGATAGACGCTGTGAAAAAAAAAGTTATTTCTAAACTTTTCATAATTGATTCTTCTTATAGTGTTCATTATGATTTTTATTGAAACTACTAATTAAAAGCTACATTCTGGATTTTTTTTCTCAGATTTTTATCATCGATATCCAGAAATTAGAGAACGAGATGGGGGGGGGGAGGGCACTGTGACTATGAAAGCAAATTTTTTGTGACTAATGAGTTGAAATAAAAAGGTGCTGAATTATTTTTTGTCGCACTCCAGGATATTCATTTAAAAACACCCCACTCAATGGGGTAAGCGAAAACAAAATTTCAATTACACATTTCTGCCCTTTTCAGACTTTGGTGGGTCTAACACATTTTTTTTTCTAATCTCATAATTTTTGTCTTCGAGTCATCAATCTACGTCGGTATACCAAGTTTCTCAATAGGCGTATACATGAGAGAATAAGAGGACTATGACATACAGACCGACGTCCGGATCGAAACCATAAGGGTTCGTTCACCACGGAACTTTAAGAAACCAACGATATTTATCAAAGTCAATTGGAATTCGGCACTTATCTGAATGAAAGTGTATTACAGGGAAAAGTCAGTAGTGCAGAAAATATAATTCACCGGTGCGAAAAACAATTGCCAAGAGTCCGAACGAGGCTTACGAGTCCCAAAGATCCGAATTCGGTGGACACCGAGGAATATTTCTTAGATCATGTGTGTGTGTGTGTGTGTATGTCTGCTTGTGTATGTGTTCCAGATGGAAGAGTCCGATGTCCCGTAAACTTGGCCCGAGTTCAGCTCACCCAGTGTTAGAGTTGTCGATCGAATTGCGTCGAGGGAGCTTAAACGTGAGGCCGGACTCTACGTGGACGAGCATCCCTTCGGGGGAACCATATCTTCGAGGATGGTCGAGCGCGCGTCCTCTTAACATATATATTCCTTCATAACCGTCGGCCCAAGTTCGCCGAGCTGTTCGATAGCTCGCCTATGTCCAGAGAATCTCGGAAAACTTTGAACCGGACCCCCCCCCCCCCCTCCTCCCTCCTCGTCCTATCGGTGCTACCTCGTTGCACCAATTTATATCTCACTCGATGCCCCATCCTCGCCCACGGGCTACAGATAGAAGTTGGACGATTTGTATAACGCCCCAGAACCATGGCTACGATCGATCCATTTTATACTTTACCGTTACGACACGATATCGCGCTGACACCCATTCGAATTCGACGTTTCCAACTTCCTATCGGGAATAACTTTTTTTTTTATTGAAACCCTGCGTCACCCTTGAAGAAATTATTTATGCGGTCATTCGGTGCCTCAGAGGCATCGTCGAAAAAACATCTTTTTTCTCGTTCTTTTCCAGTTAGTTATAGTGGAGAAGTTTTTGGCCGAAGTAAATTGAAATTATTATCGTGATGATAAAAAAAAGCGAGTACATATCTATGACTCTTAATTGATGAATGAAAAAAAATGTATTTTTATTAAATTAGAATTTATTATTGTACTATAACTAAAATACAATAATTGTTATTATTATGAAAAAAATTAATTTGAACAGTCCAGTTATAACAAGAAGGTCGTGCAGTTATGATTACATACTGAACTCGATCGTAAATCCAATTTCTTCGCCATCGACTACAAAAATATCCATTCTCATGACCAGCCCAGGAAAAGAAAAATAATAATATTATTCCTATCAATGATAGTCGGAAGCAATTTTTTCTCATAAAAAACAATTATGATTGAAAATCTTGTGCAAGCATCGATTTTCTGTAATTTCTATGTTCATACAAATATCTAACCAATTTTTAAAAAATTCAATCAAAATTCAAATGTTCAATTTAATTAGATTGAAATAAAATATTATAATATCTTAAACATCGGAAAAAATTTGAGAAAATTCGCTACGTGTATCGCGAGTAACAATTATGACTAGTAACAATTTCCTCGAACAAAGTACGGATGAAAACTCCGTTCGGGCCTCAGACCGCAAGCCTATCGGATAACGTAGTGGGTACAGTGCGCGTGGTTCGTTCTCGAGTTTCCGAAGTTGTGGGCGCGTTCGAGGCGGTCCCATTCAGCTCGTATAAATATTATCTTATAGGCGAGTAACGATGTGGATTTCTTAGTTGAAGTTGGTGGTGTCTGGGACACACGGTTATCTCTCTCTCTCTGTCCCTCTCTCTCTTTCTCTTTCAGCCGTTCTTCTTCTCATTTTGTTTTCTCATCTTCCCCGCGAGGACACAAGAACCAGACGTACCAGAGCCCAGTTTCTGAAACGCCTCGGCCCATTCTCATGTAAAGAAATTTCTATTCATGATGCTATCTGCCACACCTCCAGATATCCCCCTCCCTCTCCCACTCTCTCTCTTCCTCGCTGTGTCTCTTCCTCTGTCCTTCCTCTAGCATATACACCTGTGTGGTACAAGTGCTACGTCATTCCGTTTTCCATCGTTGTTGCTTTCGCACGTGTTTCATATCAGCTTTGTTTGTTCTGCGTTACAACCACCGACGTTAGAATAAATCAGGTAAGACGTCAGTGTGATGACACCACAACCAGTCACGTGGACCTTTTTTTTTAATTTTTTTTCAGCCAGCCATTGTTATTTACGACATGGCCGAGGGAGATTTCAGAATTTTTCCACCGAGAATGATTACAACTTTGTTGAATTTACAGAAATGTAATACAATGGAAAACTACTACAGTGATACAGATATGAAAAAAAATGAATTCTTATTTTTAGTTTGTATGAAACTTTGGCAAAGTGTGACCTAATTTTTTATTTATTAAAAAAAAGTTTTAGCTACATTCTTACGACATTCATATTCAGTTTTAATTAGGTCACTGGTGACCCAGGAGTTTACCAGAGGGTTAAGAATGTAGCTAAGAAAGAAAAATCAGGTCGGATTTCACCAAAGCTTCATACAAAATAAAAATTAAAGACCCCCAAAACGAATCACAATTAAATTCAATTTCAATTTTTTTTTTTAATGATCCAAGATAGAAAAGCTTAAGTTTGCGAAACTACACTTTGCTCCATCTGAGCTGCAGTGTGTACCTTATGCAAAATCGAAAAAAAGCGCATGATAATGGAAAATATATCGAAAGCTATCTTTTTTATCGGAGTACACTTTCGCCATCGCAATAACAATGTTATTTCATTTTTAATCGTGACAAGCCAACTCGTTGCAACAACCAGGTTCGACTTATGAAACCAAGCTCCGGCCGTAACGAGGTTCGATCGAAGCGATCCGGGGTGAAAAATAGTGTGAGCCACGAGGGTGTCGTGAATCGTGTATGTTTTCCAATATATATGGCGTACATATGCGATGCGGGTGAAGGGTGTGATGCAAATTGAACGAATTTGGGCTCGTGGTAGAACGGCACACAAACACACAGGCAGGAATGTGTATATATGTGTGTGTGTGTGTTGTACACGGTGCGGCGAGCCAACGTGAACTATTGCAAATTTGTTTTTCCTATTGCCGTTTCGTTTCATTCCCGACTCGTTTAATACACCCATATGGCTCTGTGTCTCACTATGTCTCACTGTGTAACTTCGCTCGTTAAAATCGAAATTGCGATTGTTTCAATGAAACGAAATTTTACAATGCCACGGAGGCTTTGTTATTGTCGTTTGTTCCAGTTGTCGTATGGGAATAATTCAATTTACATTCCGATGTTCGTTTCTCTTTGTGAACGGAAAAAATTGAAATTTGAATATTAACTATTTTTTTTTTTGGTCGCAGGACACGCGTACTGGCAACGAGAGGTCATCGTATATTTTTTTGGCTCACTCGTGAATAAGGCTTGATGTATCGCAGACCGTGGAAAAATGGAAGAAGCTAATCTGCAAGTTTCGATAAAACGATTTCGAAAAAAATGAAAAATTTATTCACGTCTTGATTAATTTCACTGTCGTGAAAAAATTGATTTTCTTTATTATAACGTTAAATTGAAGCACCGAGACCGTAAAAGTCACGATTGATAATGTCACCCCAATTTCGATGCGGAGACGAAAACAAAAAAAAATTGAGGAAAGAAGTTTTTTTTCGTTCTTCGGTAATTAAGACATTCCTTCTATTTTCCTTCATCGATGGAATATTGTGGTCGTTGTGCCTGTGATGATCATGAATGATGTTGCCCGCGGACAATCCTTATCCATCAAAACTCTCGGGTGGGCGAAGATCCCTCGGAAGTCGAACGCAGCCACAGCTGACGATGTACAAGTCAAACGGGCCGATCCACCCCTGCGGCTCATCTCTATCTTCCCGATAAGTTAGCTATCCTTGTCAGTCAACCGTGAACGATGACGAGGCGATCGAGATGCCGAAGAGTTGGCAAAACTGTCAGATACAGTTTTGGGCGTTACACGAGAAACGTGCGGGAAATAGTTGGCTATTGGCACTCGATCTGCGACCATCGATACACGCTTAGCGGGTATCGAATGGTAAAAACGATAGATTACAAAAAAAAATCGAACCCCAGAAGAACGAAAAATGAGAGTTTCTTGTTTTCTCGTATCGAGCAAACATTAAAAACGTATTGCATCTCTAGTCAGCCTGACTCGAATTAAATAAAATAAAATCAACATTATGTACCAAAAGTAATTGAATCAGCAGGCTGAACAAACATTTCAATAATACGAATAATTCACGAAATATCGTAATTCTGACAATAAATATAATTCGTACGATAAATTTTCAGCCAAATTGACAGATCGATCATAAATATTAATTAAATTGTACCTCGTCCTCGATAAAAAATCCTCCATCAACTCACACACAACAAAACAATAAAAATAAACAATTCAAAAACAAGAACAAAAAATTGTCAGCACCAAAAAAAGTAGTTCAAACTTCATTGCGCATAACTGACTCACGACGAATCAACAAAATATCCCAGCTAATTCACGACCGAATGAAGAACCATCAATTAATTCATGCTCTGGAAAACCAACAAAATCGCGAATTAGAACGATGATTCTGAGATTCTGTGGTTTCTCGTCCGTGTGTCAGATGAATCAACACAATTCCTTAGTCAAACGTAATCAATATCTACCACGGCAAGGATGAAAAAAAAAAAACCAAAAAAAAAAAACACCGAACGTATATTCAACAATGAACAAACGATAAATCACTCATTGTCAGTGGCTTCGTTAGTTAAACTTCCCTCGACCCCATCTCTTACATCAAACTCACTCTCGGTAACGAACGTCGCTTGACGGTGTGGCCCTGTCCGTCTTTTATCTGACACGGGATACGCGTTCATTGATTGAATGGCGGAATATAACACGCAAGGAATCCCACCACAGTGTTCTACGTGTATAGGTTTATATATATATATACACTCACACACACACACACATTTAAATATATATATATATATATATATATATATATATATATTTAGTAAGTATGCGCATATATATGAGAAAGGATTAATTATCGGAGGAATGAAGATTGTCGAGTAACGATCGAGATGCGCGAGCACGATTTCGGCGGGGTTAAGCCTGACGGGGCGCCATCGGAAAACGCTCGCCGAGTGAATAACGATGAAAAATTTTTCCATTATCCCACGAGCCATTGATGCCGGTGTGTGACGATCGAGAGTTTGACTTTCGTTAATTTTCGTTCATCCCCCCTTCCTCTCCCCGCCCCGACACATAGTCACGCCCCAAGCGATTTTGCATCTCCACGCCGACACTCAATCGACCGATAGTCAATTCCATCGTCGATCTATGACACGTTTGTACGAATACGTCGATAACCGGCCTCCCCATCGAAGCATCGTCGAAAATTTCGTTGAATGTGTTATTGCCGTTGGTGCAAACGCGGTATCGGATTCCGATTATCATTATTATCGGTTGTGAACATGGCGTATCGGGAAGCTCGATACCTGATGCTAGGGTGAGAACGTTTAGTTGTAATATCGTCGACAACTTTTGACAAGATGAAACGGGAGTGTGGAATTCAACAGCGGGAAATTTAGATACGTGTTGATGGAAATTCCGCTGGAGTTTTGTACTTTTTTATCACTTTTTTGAGGTTCCGTACGTCGAGATGAAAGTTCGTGCAATATGTGATAATTTCATGGAGCTCAACCGCTAGACCTGCTTTTTGACATGCTTAAGCTGTTTAAAAAAATATATGAAAAATCTGTTCGTCACGTGAAATCGTCTCAGCTTCTCGATGAAAATGTCAGTTTATCATTTCGACTCTCGAAAATCCATTAAGATCGAATTTGAAACATTAACTGTTGGTTTTCGGCGGTTGACATAATTTTGGAAAGCTTTTCAATACTCTTTTCAGAAAGCTGAGAAAATTTCACAGGATATATGAATTTTTCGAGTTATGTTCTCGGTCAGTTTTTCTAGAATTATAATCCGTTCTAAAATTCTCATGACTGCGTTTTTCCTTCAGTAAACAATTCTCAACAAATTTTCAGTGACCATTGCGAGTAACGAGAATTTTTCATTTCAATTTTCAAGGAAATAAAAAAAAAATTAATTTCACTAATTCCTGCCCACATTATCCCGTTTGACCGAGTTGGGCTGACTCAGCAGCGCTGTAGGGACCAGGAAGGGTGAACCGTCACCAACTGGACTGTACGAGTTGAGCCATCGTGCCCTACACAAAACCCACAATGACGATTATGTGCTAGTGTCTATACCGAACGACGCTACGTTCTCTTGCCGCGAGTGTGCGCTACCAGCGAGGACAAAAACGTAATTAGAACGTAAACGTTTGTCCGGCGGTGAAGAGAAAAGGATGCGCGGAGTTAGATTCTCTCTCTCCGGTTCGCGCAGCATCCTCCATCCGTGTACAGCGTTTCCGACAACGTCCATGGACCAACGTCAGCCCTACGGTTTTACAACCGCAACTGGAGCAAGCTGAACCCGTGCGGATCAGGCTCGGAAACGAGAGATCCTCGGTAATACGTGAAAAAGAATTAACCCATCGTCGCCCCCAGTGCAACGTTACAAATGTTGAAGAACTCGACCGGACAAGGACATCGACGAATTTCGTCCCTGAAACAAGTTAATACGTCCCTCAAACGTTGCATCCACCTTTGAATTATCGTTGATAAATACTTTATTCGTAGGGACGAAGGACGATGGTCCATTGGCAATATAATTGTACTGCAGAACTATGAACCTGGAAAAAATGTAACCTACATCTTTGTAATTTTTAAAATGTTGTCCAATGTACTTTTAATAATCTGCCAATACTTTTTTCGTACCACAGTCAACTCGATTTCACGATGATCAATCATAACAACTCTTCTGACTGTTTCGAATATTTTCTGCTTGCGAAGTTGCCAGTACACAATTATTTTCAACCAACTATCGATCGAAGTTAAAAAAAAAGAAACGTTGTTTCATCGTAATATTCGATCTTATCGTCGCATCACTGAAAATTCGAAAGTTCGTCAGAGCCCAGAAATATTTACAAAACGGCATGAGAATTTGAATCTACACATGTTCAATTGGCAAATGATAATCATTACATTAATTCTTGTCATCCAACAAATTTCATTGTTTCCATGAATACTTTTCATGAAAACAATTTTTTTTTCACGAATTAAAAAAAAAAAAAAACGAACATTATTCGAAGCTTTGGATTGTTGTAATGGCATATTTCACGAACATCACTTCGCATGTTCCCAGTTAGTGGATTAATCAGGGGCTAACGATAGTCGAGATGACGACGATAATATTGTTCGCGGGTCTATGCAGCAAATACCAGACCACTGACAATCTCTAACGGCACTTCCCACACGCTGACGCAGAACATACTGCGTAAAGCTCAAAAGCTCGTGGAGCTAGTGAACAATGGCAGCGAAGGAAGTGGGCTGCGAGAGAACGGCGGGGAGGGGGGAGGGGGGATCCCGGTTGAAGCGAGAAGTTGCAAGCACACGTGGCAGCCCGACGCGCATCGATGAATTCCTCATGGGAATGCAAACGCACGAGGAAATGCGTTTTGGGAATAGATAGGATCGGTACGTAAACTCTAACGATCCTCCGCTGAGTGGAATTTCGAAGCAAGATGTATGGATAACCTATATATATATATATCTGTACGTGTGTGAAGAGTACGAGGGAGGGAGAGACAATACGAGAGAAAGAGAGAGAGAGAGAGAGAGAGAGAGAGAGAGAGAGAGAGAGAGAGAGAGAGAGAGAGGAAGGGAGAGAGAGGGAGGGAGAGAGAGAGAGAGAGATGAAGACGAGACTCGAGGGATGAGATCGATTGAGAGTGCTACCGTGGCAGCCGACGAACGCATAGTTGCATCGTCCTCGTCGTCGTCGTCAATTCCATCCCCTCCGAACCGTAGAATTTCGGGCTCGGTCGGCCGTTATATAATTCTATCGACAGCTATCGCTCACCTGCTCGTACTACATATTCCACCGTCCTATATATACATATCACGCGAATACGCAGATATATACATACATATACATATATATTTATATTCACATACGCACATACATCGATTGGTGGGCCAACAGAAATTAGCATCTGCTATCAATTCTCACTTTTGTCACTGACATCGCACTAATTGGTCCTAGATCCACCCCTTAATCGTCACCCACGAATCGATACATCAATCTGCGTGGCACATCTGCCACCGTCTCTCGTAACAATCGAATTTCACAATACCGATCATCGCACATCCGATTTGTATTTAATTTACGTTTTAAATTATTAATCATTACAGTGGAAAAAGTTTGGATGCAAAACAGAAAAATTGGAAGGAGAAATCAGTGTACGTATATTCGACGATAGGTACTACAATTATTATTATTATTTTGTTTTGTTTTTTCTTTTCGTTCTTTTTTTCCAAAACAGTATGGATATAATGGCAGCATCGGAAGCTGAGTGACAGCGGCGGAAACGAGGAAAGGACGAAGCGTAAAAAAATGCAGATACAATGAAATGGAAAAAAGGGCGAAGGGGAATGGGGAAGGAAGGGAATTGGCTGGCGGGCCACGCTGATTCCCCGGCTTTCGCGACGCTATTTTTTCCGAGCTGCACTCGGGCATCAAAAGCTCGAGGCGCAGTTTGGCGGGTCAGTGAACACGCCGGATCGCTAGCCTCGCTTCGTCAGCTATCGTTAATTGCTCCGGACTAACATATTATATTCTCCTACTATCCTCTATGTCGGATTGGTTTTTTTTCTTTCGTTTTTTTTTTTTTTTTTTTTTTTTTTTTTGTTTCTTTTATTTTCGCCCGTGCGATTCTTTCAGTGATTTTTCAATTCTGACCGAGGCTCGGAATGGATGAAACGAAATTGCCGGGGGAGGGGGGAGGGAATGGATATTCCTACGGATTGTCGTTTGCTCGATGTATGATCATGAATTACGAAAGCACGGAACGAAATAAAAAGTCGGAATCCGGTGATATTTGTCAATTTTGATTTGTGTTTGACAGACCGTGAATTTCAAATAATTCCATTCTCATTGAGATTCATCGTGAACACAAATGTTTGCATATTGAAGTCGATGTGGATACAGTGTATTATCTGTTTGATAAATTAATTGAAAATTCTGCGAAGGTTCGGATTTAATTATTCAATTGCTTTTTCGAGGAAAATAAAAAAAAAATAGCAAATTATACATTTTTGTACCAATTTCGCGAGCAGTTAATAAAATTGCTTTCAAGCATCGAAGGAGAAAAATAATTTTTAATATGATCGTAAGGAATGGAGAGTAATTTACGATGCTAAAATTCATTCTTGTACTCCGGAGAAAAATAAAATACAATAATAATAGAGAACCGTTTGATTAAAATTCATAATTTTAATTGTGCAAGCTCGGGATACTCGTCAAGAGGAGGTCGTGAATATTGCGAATAAGGGTCCGACGAGCTGTTTCACTGGCGGAGGGTAAAGGGAGGTATTTGCCGTTTGCGACTTGGATCTCGAGTATTATAACTATCGTACTTCGAGAGTTATTCGATCTCGACTTATGAAATCGAGAAATCCGGATTCACATACCACACAATAGCGTTTCGACTCGGCTTTATAGCCCGAGCACACATATAATCACTCGAATATCGTACGTGCTCGCTGGATGACTATGAATTCCAGTTTCGTGCTTCGCCCGGTTTCGTTGAAGATAACAAAACCCTCGTATTCGAACGGAATACATAATATTCCGCCTCGGAAAAAGCACGTACAAAATAATTAAATATCATGGACCATATATATATCATTCTACGTTGAGGCTCTATTTTATTCTTCGAAAACTGCGGAAGTTGCAATTTTAAACATTTTTTGCGAAATCGGCATTTTGTAGATATATTTTTTTTGTTATTTTATTTTCTTACTTCCGTCTTTCTCATCCGGGAACTTAGGATTTCGTTCGAGCACGGAACAACGGCTGTCTATATGTTCTTATAAGCCTCGCATCCGGTCTCACATGTGGCACATCTACTTTCACGGTTACGCTGCTTTCCTTCGAGTTTATCGCAGTGGCGCGAAGCGAACTGGATGCATGTGAACGTCTGGTCTGGGGGGCATGTACGACACGATGTCACGGTTTACCAGATAGCTACGAAAGGGGACTCCGAGAAAAGCTGTACGTGCAGCAGTTGCGCACCTGCACCTGTTTATTTCAGCTTTTAGCCGATGGGAAGTAACGAACCAAGTCAGGAAATACGCCACTTCGGAGACGGTGGACGTGTGTATGTGTCTCGAGTCACATACATATTTATGACTCGAGACAATGTGCCGAATTCTCGTCTTTCTAATTTTTCACTCAATTTATTCTACCAATGTTATATTTTCTTTTTATCCCACTTTAAGCTAGAAGTCTAGACATTTATATCGGGTGTGTCTGGGAAAAACGACACCTAAAATTGTAGCTTCTAGAGCGATTGCACTTTTCTACCAAATTAAATAATGATTCAATTTGCTCCCGAATAATTTCTTTTCACTTGCCCTGAATAATCATTGGAAATATATTTATATGCTTTTTTGCGATAAATAATTCATTCACGAATTCAGTAGCGATCTGGTTTTTATTTCAGGACAGCCATTTTGCTTAAGAGCTTTTCTTTAGGTCCACTCATTAAAAGAACATTTCAACTTATCACAGTCTGGGTGATTATAAATCGCAAGTGAAACAACATTTTTTGAATTTTATTTACGATCAAGAGTTAACGTATTATTAACGCATTATCGCGCGTTAATAATACGAAAATATAAATCGGCAAATTCGTTGGCGAGTGAATACCCATTTGTTCCACAATATTCGGAATTGCCTTGTGCGCGAGAACATGGAATGAAAAACGAAACAATGTTTTTACAAATTTTACGGATGACCAAACGTGGAATTTCGTTACTCCGACGCATATTCCACTTGCAGTTTCTTCGTTATTCTCGCTGCAGACTCTGAATTATCGATCTTCGATATGTTATACAACCGGTATTTGTGCTGACAGCGTCGTGCCTATCGTGCATGTTAGTGCAACAAAATTTTCCAACATTATCGCATAATCAATATAGCTCGCGTAAGCGTTATTTCCAATTTTCGAAACGTGCTTCTAAACTCACAAACTCACACGTATTATCCAAGTGTGAAACTGGAAAATCGAAAATGCGCATTTAAGTATGCGCACTCGCGTAGTGCATATACTTGAATCTACAAAAGTACGTAAGGTAAGTTAAAATCGGACTCAACACGACTGGGACTACATCACAGTTTGCAAAACTTGCAAGTGGCACACTTGGCTCATCCTTATTTTCTTTCTTCAACACTGCAATGGGATGCCACACGTACGTGCAATTATCTCGCGGAAATCTCCACGTTTCGTGCTCTGGAACGTTTAACTTTTCCAAAAGCTCCTCGTCGTTTCATTTCGTGAATGTGTGCTGGGGGGGGGGCTCAAGTCGTTTTCTGTGTAGGCATGCGGATGCCCATTCGTCGAGTTTTCCACTGGAAAGAAACTTGAAGAGATCCTGGAGGGTTTTTAGTCGTTGGGGCGGGGCGGGGAGGGGAGGTAAAAAAAGTTTTCGATGCACCGAGAATCATGAAATATTCGTGGCAATTGCGTCAAAGGCGTGGGAGACCTCGGTTGAACCCTTGAAAAATTTGACTAGAGTCGGAAAACCAACGACAATTAGTGATGTAAACGTTTGTAGTGGTAGCCAAGTAAAAAGATTATATATAGTCTATATATATAAACTGTATACCAGATCGAGCATATATAGCTTATACATATATTGTATCTAAATTATCTATAGACTATATATAAACTATATATAGACTGTAGATGTCCGATCACTTATATAGTTTATATGTGTAATTTTTTTTACCAGGGAGTAAATTTGTCACGTGTACGTACGGTGCGACGAAGCCAATAAGTGACTAAGCTTGGCAAGTAATGCGAATAACAATATGTATAGCGTCAACGTATTACACAGACGCCCGTGCAACGATCTTGCGGCAACGCCCTCGTGAATATACATGACTGTTTGTTTCAACGTTGTACGCTTTGTTGTTTACGCTCGAAGAGAATGATGCGCGCGCTTCGGCATCCACAAGTTTGTTTCTCCCTCGGATAATGCTCGCCGAGGTCCGACACAGGAACGCAACCGAGCCAGGATACTTGTCTCGCTTTGACAACGGTCAAAGGATGGAAATTTCGTGGGTCGCGAATTGTTTTCGACAAATTTCCAAGTGATCATGCAAAAAAAAATATTTTTGTCTTAGCACAATGATGGAAAATTGTATTTATTTTTCATTGGTAATTTTTTTTTATTTCGTGATGGAAATTTTAATAATGTTCAGTCCAGAAAGATTATATTTTGTAAGGTTTTTTAAAAAAATGTGTATTGACATTTTTTGAAACCAAAAAATAAATTATTCGATGTCTAAAATAGCTGTTTTCACATTTTATAGAATCCCGAGGACCTGGAAAGCGTTTGGATATGTGAGATAAATTATTTAATTCTGGCATTTTTGCACTGCAAAATATGATTGTGTGTGTGTGTGAAATCGTAGATCATTATTTCCACAATATTTACGATAACGTGTCAATTAATCGTGTGAGTCGTCAATAAAATATGTTAACGGGGATCGTGCACGCCCCAATTTGCCGGATATATCCGTATCGGACCAGTGAATATCGAATGATTTAGAATGATGCAGGAAAAGAGAGGTCATCTTTCAACCTCGGATAAAAAAGGTCGTGCGATACAGCTCCATCACTATACAGAGCACACGACGTGTAGTATATTAGAGGTGCGAGGCAAAGTTGAGAGTCGGGAAAGTCGAAAATTCGATCGGACAGAACCGTTCCCATGTGAGAAAGGAAATGAAAATGGTGTAACACCACTCGGTAACATTCTGAAGGCCACTTTTTGTTCGTCCATATATATTATATATATATATTTTTTTTCATTCTCGATGTCGACAGCTCGCAATATTGTATTATTGAAGAACTGGTCCAATTTGATGCAACGTGGAGAGTGCAGAAAGCGTGAATAATGCACATCGAACGAAGAGAGTCACGTAAATATTTGAGAAACTGGAAAAATAATTTTTTCGTGTATTTTTTTTTTTTTTGTTCGATAGAGTTTTGGACGCAACGAGAAGCGAACCAATCTCGTTTGCGAGTCCGCGCATACATGACCGCGTGGTGTTCTTATTTTTTTGACACGCGGGTACATAGTGGTTGTGGATGTGGGGAGGGGGAGAGAGCAAGGGGAAAGGAGCGACCGAGGCGAGAGTCATTTTGACGTGACGTACGGAAATGCAGTTGCCATTTCGTTGATAAGCACTTTACGGGGTTTCGAGCGGAGGGGGGCGCTAGACAAAAGATCGAGGGAGGGGGGAGAGAGTGAGAGAGTTAAAAGCGAATGGAAAAGTTTGATGCTAACGTCACAACAGCACTGCGGGGGTGTCGTCGATGCTCGTGACTTCCGAAAGGCACGTAAAATTTTTATCGTCAAACAAATGTCTCGTGAAAACCGATTCATCATAACGTGAAATAATGAAAGGCAATCTTCAAGCTCATTTACGGGGTGTACTTAACGTTTCCACGTACCATAGACAACGAAATTTTCCAAATTCATCGCCCATTTTATCGTCCAATTAAAAATCATCATTCGTGAAATACCACGCTCGTTGACTACGATAAATTATTTTTCACAGTTCTATATATGCATACATATATATATACTGTCTCATTAATTCCGTGGAATTAAAGAGTCGCCCGTGCAGCTGCGTTTATAAATGACCGATTCTCCGCATCGTTTGGAAAATTTATCCGAACCGTTTGCATCAACCTCGGTGCATTTGAACTCGGCCATGTGGCGCCAATCGTAAATATATTTATCGCTCCTCATTCGTTATTGAAAACCGTCGGAATATTGTTTCTTTTCAGAAATTCCAGACGAATTACTGTAAGTACGTTGCATTTTTTTTTTCATTTTTCTTTCATTTCTGTTCGATCTGCTGTAGTCTAAAAAAATTTCTATAATCATTGGTGTAGGGGGAAAAAATGCAATCACCGAATATTTGTAAAAGTTTTCGATTGATTTTGTAATGTAATGTTTGCAAATAGCTTCTTTTTCCCCCGGTTCGTCTTTGAATTATGGAAAATTTATTTACATAATTCACTTCGAAAGACTCTTTCATCCCCGACACCAATTTACTTTTGCAACTACTTCTGTATTCTGGAACAAATTGCAGACAGTTTTTAAATATATCTCACTACTGATAAATCGATTCGTCCTCGTGGTTTGGTTGGACAATTAATGTGCGCAGCATTTTTTCTCAAGAAAATGGCTCGATGCTTATGAGTATTATTGATCGTTTCAAATTTGTAGGGTGAAATTTTTTTTTTTCATAAAAAAATAAGTGTTTCTCGTCAGATCAACAAAAGGACAGAGACATGGAACCGGACTAAACAAAATGAGACTGACGTCCCGCTCGATACAATTTCCATCAAAAGCAAAAAACACAAAATACATTGGAAATATATATTTTTTTATTTTCCCCAAACCACCCCAACCGGACAATGCTTCGGACATGATTGAAGCGACTGAAAAATTGTTCGAGATTTATTTTTCTTCTCTTCTCGAATTTCGTTAAAGGCCCCCCGGAGAGATGCACAAAGAGGCACGACCTTTTACACGGTCCGGCACTCAGCGAAGCTCACGGGGGTAAAACTCCGTTCCACTCGTTTTCGCACAAATGCCTCTCCCCGTCCCTAACGTTTCAACGTCGAATCATCGTTCTCGCGGTAACTCTATCCTCGTCGTGGCATTATCTTCTTCGTCGCGTCAGCGATAGTACTAATGTAACTGAGACTTTGCGAAACGTCGACTGTGTTTACACCGCGGCGCCGTTTCTCCCTCGGTAAAACGCCTCGAATCCACGGTGAAAGACGGAAAATAGATGGAAAAAAAGAAATTCGAAAAGAAATTGTCGGATTATTCTCACGAGGAAAACTCATCTTTCCGTCGGAGATAATTCACATTTTATAAAGGAAAAAAAAAGTATTCTGCGAAAACACGATAATTCCCATGGAAAAGTTCATTATGTAAAAACACACCGTTAATAATCAAAGAGATTAAAAACCAACAAAAGCGGATGATCATAAGCCCCGAGTATTGAAAAAAAAAATACTAAGAAAACAAAAAGAAACCTCAAACTCGTTGGAGCATCGCACTATTTTCGCTTTAACGTTTATTATTATTTTTTTTTTGTTGCACTTTTGCCCTTCAGCCTCGTGCTAAATGTACGGCAGAGTTTGAACTTAAATTTTTCAACAGTGAACCCGATAAAACGCGAAGAAAACGACACGGCTCGATGTACAAGACAGAACGAAAAAAAAAAAAAATAAATAAAATAACGAGTGGCGCGACAAAAGCTCGACCGTCGAGCCGGCGCTGCACCCACGGCGTCATCGGGGTTTTCCTTGTTTTTCGAACAGTCCTGTGTCCGCCCCGTGTTCCATTGTCTCGCGACAGCTAGGTTGTAAACAGTCGATAGCCACCCGCCGGGCAGCAAAGGGAATGGACCGAGTTATCGAGAGAAAAAATAGTGCAACGTTTGTGCATTGGGTAATGAAATCTGTAAGCTACGGTTTGTGAATTGGATTCGACGTTGTTAATCTCACGGCGATACGCTGGGTAGCCGGTTGCATCCCAGGGGTGAGACTTTTTTGTTTGTCTTTAGACGAGGGAAAAGGCATCGTGACCAGGCGCGGTTGTTTGTAGGAGTTGGAGCAAAATTTTATCTCGCAAGATCATGACACAATAATAATAAATTATTTTTTTCAAGTATCGACATCGTGATTCATGTGAAATATATATATATGCATAAACTGTATATAATGTATATTGTAATATTTAATAATTAATTACAATTAATCAAACAATAATATTAGAAGTCTTGTATATAGAATGTATATAATTTATATTTTCAAAGATTATATACGGTCAATTATATTATACAATTATATAATACCGTACAATTTATATATAAATTTCTTTTTTTCAGTTTCCATGCGAATTATTGTGAATTAATTTTATTTTTAATTCATGTATACCTCATAGAGATGATGGTCAGAATAATATTCAATTTGACCATTGCTCGTCGTTGATCCCAAGCCCAGAGGAAATACGCAGGTGATTGATACAGCTCGGAAAATTACAACCATTACGCCGACGGGGTCAATCGTGAAATGCAATTAATCGATAAAGTTCAAAGTAGCGAAGCTTCGAGCCCGCCCGGGCCGAGTCTCCAGCCAATTATTTGGTACTCGGAGCGATGTATCTGGTTCGAGCTCTCATCGATATCCCATTATATTTGCAACAAGGTTGTAAACACTCGATAGCACCTGCAGGCATGGCGATAAAATCGATGAAAAAAAAATGTTGGACCAATCGACGATGGTCGCGTACTCGACGTTGTAATGTGAAATATTACAACTCTTAAATCCAAGTCGACCCCAGCACTTGGGTCCTCTGGGCTCTCGAAGAACCTCCGCTAAAAGGGCTTCGAACGATTAGATAAGCACGCCTCGAGAGTCGAGGCAATTACTCGACCGGCAACGTCCAATCGTTAATAGTTGTTCATTTTTTATTTTTTATTTTCTGTTTCTTAAGGATCTTTTTTTTCATCTTCTTCATTTACTTCTTCTTCTTCGGTTTCCAACCCGGCAAGCAGCTGCCGCAAGCTGTTTGTCGTTAACCGGACGATCGATTAATTACGCTTGGCGGGCAACACCGCGACGTTCCAGATTATTGATTTCCAATTAATAAGAACGCTGCGCACTTTAGCAACGCGGTTTACGAACGTGTACAACGAAGAATGGACGAGACAGGCGAACGACAAGAGGTACCCCACACACACGGTCACGTGCTTCGTTCTATCGTCAGCCCGGTGCACACGCCTCGACCCATCAAAACGACACTCGACTACTTCTTTATTGAATTACTCGAAGAGCCCGAGACGCAAAAGCTTCCGAGCCGTCGTCGTCGTCGCATCGTCGACTCTTCACAATTTTCTTCAACAATTCGTCGTATTTTTATTTAATTTTTCTTTTCTTTTTTTTTCGAATATCGGGAAGAGTCGGGCACTTCCCGATATTCTCCCGAATGGACAACGTAACAAGTGGCATCTGTTGCATTTGTTGGTTTAAGTGCGACTCGAAACACTTGACTCGCTGGCTCACGTCCAATTGGCACTTTGTCAAGATATAAACGGGATTTCGTAACGCCCCGCAGTATTCGTTTTCATCCGCGTTATCTCGAGATCTCGCAAATACAATTCAACGCGGATGAGGCGCGCTGGCTTGGCGATGCTCGCCAATGGTTTTATCACCACGGTTGAATCATCCATTAAACCGAGCTTCGTCCGGGCTTATTCCGAGCCAACGTTCATCGCCCGTCTACCAAGACAATGTTACAAGATTTTACAAGCGAAAAACAAAATGTTTTTCCGTAAAGTAACGGAGACAATGTGATTCACAAGAATCCAACTGTGTTCCAAGCCGTTAAACAGAATAATAAAAATTCAAGGAGCACACAAAAGATAACAATTCCGACCCCGAAATACAGCACTCGACGATACCGACGGGCAAAAAAATGGAGAAAGGAAAAAGTGATGTGCGAGACATAAGAATGGTCCAGAAAGCACAGATAGATCTAATTAACGACCAAGGACTAGGCCAAATGGCCGTTGATATAATCTTCGAGGCCGTGGGAAAGACGGCTGGAGAACGAAACAAATTTTTTTTTTTAGATTAAATAAAGCTCACAAAGTATAGTAATGAGAAACGCGTTTTCGTGTACAGGTCTTATCGACCAGAGAGGGTCGTCTTACTCAACTTATTAAGTACCGATGCGCGAGTACTTCTCAAGAGAAAGAGCTTTTCGCCTGTTCATAAGCGCGTTAACCAAGCTTTCGTGATGTCACGCTTCGATTGCTAATTGGATCAGATCCGTAGTTACGTTGTACATCGACGAGCAACATCGTTGATGAATTTTGTCGATGAGAAAATCATTGTCCGGCATAATCCCCAAAGTTTTCTGGAGAAAAAGCTCTTTTCTCAAACGCGAGAATGTCTTTAAAATTGGTGCCAGGTGTGGGAAAACAATCACGACCAAAAGAGCGACAGTTTTGTCGAAGTAATTTCAAACTTCTATAACTTGGCTGAAAACGGACATAGCGCCGCTGAATTAGTCTTGTCTTGCAAAGGATGGATGAAAGTTTGTGCTAGTGCTGGTCTGACATTCGTGTCGGCTGGACGTCCCAAACTGCGCACGCGCAAAGTTGACCCACGATTTCGACTCTGCGGATTCCACACGTGTTTATAAAGAGGACCATATCTCAGAGACTCTTCATCCGATTCAAGTGAACGAGGTGTTGTTTTAAAGAGGAGTGTATATGTCACAACTTATCCCGGGCTCCAAGTATGTGCCTCGAAAACTCGAAAAGATACGAGGGTGTGAATTAAAAAATGTTGTTGATTTCCGAAAAATACATAGCAAAAAAATACTAGGCCTGGATCAAATACCAATGTGCAGCACAGTCGTTAATATAGGACGAAAATTTAGAACTCTTATACGTGCATATAACTTCAGAAATTCTTCAAACGTAAACAGTGAATGATTTGGACGAACCAACCAAGCAAGAAAAACATTCTATATATAGACTCGATATTTGCAAAGGGTATTGAAATAATGTTAGAGTCACATACATACATGCGCTTCTCATAAGACCACACTGTATCAAATAAATGTGAGTTCCAAATGAATCAGACGACTCAAAGCAAAAATTTGACCTAATTTCAACCTCCCACACACGATTCACGTTTTCACGAAAACACCTACGGCAGTGTCCAGCACTGCTTATCTATAAATATATATTTTTTTCAAAGTCTGATCCAACGAACTTTCGTCTCTACGAGTAATCTATCGCGTCGAAGGGTTTTCCACAGATCTCGGATACCTGCTGCGCGGTTGTGGTTCATTCGCATGCAGAGTGGAAAGTCCGCATTCGGGCGGATATCGCGGTCGGAATGCCGAGGGGGGAGGGGGGGGAGGAGGGTTGAAACAAAAGTTTTCCGGACGTTGGAATAACCCCGAAGGGTATAGGCGCGCGAGCCAAGGGGTAATTCACTGTGTCGCTTATAGTTTCTGATTCGGAAACATACGGCAACGGGACCGTATGGGCGGTTACACACAAATACACATCCACACACACACACACGTGAAAGTGCAGTCCGTATCAGTTCGTAAAGCCGACACGACTACCCACAACGAGTTACAGAGGACTTGGCGCTGGAGGCGGCGCGGAATCAAATAACTTTAACGAACTCCGCTAATGGAGAGAGGGCCGCGGGTTGACCAGAACCGCGAGCGACCTGTCCCATTCTGTATTTCACGCCTCTTCGCGTGAAAACGAATTATTTCAACGGGATATAGAACGACGTGTGGTGGTGTTACGAGTTAACAATGAATATTCTGGAAATTGTTGCTGTCAATTGTATCGAAAATTTGTTTGTCGGTCGAACGAATGAATGCATAGAGTTGGTACAATTGGAGAATATAGAATCCAATTTGTAGTAAAGTACCAAAGTTGTACAGAGACGGGGGGTATATTTTTTTGTTTATTCTCACTACGACTTCCATGTTTTCTTTTCCTGTGTGTTTATCATGTTTTTTAGGTAAGAAGCTCGGTTGAATTTTTGTTACAGAACGACAATGATAATTCCGACAATAAATCAGTATGACTTTAACGTAATAAAATTGCGATGAATAGTTTGGCTTAACAAAATGTGAGTCATCATTACGAAGTCCGATTTTCCAATTTGTCTATTTTTGCGAATTGAATTTCATTCGAATCGTTATTTTTCGTTTCAACGCAGTGATAATTAAAAAATAAATCGATACGACGATAACGAACGGTTATCATCGTAAAATCCAGTGACTTCAGCATCCGGAAAAGCTGTTTCGGTTAGTTTTATCGAGAAAAATCGTGCCACACGGCTAAGAGATTTCACGTGAGTCACCTATGGTCATTGCAATTTTCCGCACGAGGTACCAGGCGCAACGGCATCAGCCAATACACGATTTACGTAGAGTCAAGTCGTGGGCTATGTACGAACCCGTGCCGTAACTACAAGAGGTAGTAGACGTAGCACAGCACAGCACACGTAGACTAATGTATTCCGTGTAAGGGGGATTGAAAATCGATAATGCACTCTAGTCGACCGGCTGGCGCGTCGTGCTCAGCCATATATCGTCAACCCTCTTTCACCCTTCACCTCATAACATAATACACGTGGGCCAATACTCTCTCATTTCCGTCATGTCCCCATTTTCGTTTTCACCATCATATCGAATTCTAAACAAAATCCAACGACCCTCACCGACCCATCAAAACTAAACAATACCAAAAAATCAACATCACTGTTTGTTTATCATGTCGTTCGATTGACAAACGAATGAACTCGGGTTTACAATGAAAAATCTTTTTTTTTCTCTCAAACGTCGACCTTATTTCTTTGTTCGTACTGTTTTCTCTGAAATTCTTTTTCCGAACGGAAAAAAAACACGACCGAAAACGACCTCTGGCAGATTGTTATTCCGCTCCGGGCAAGTTGGAAAAGTCGAGAAAAGGTTTGTGGACAAAAACAATGTTCGACCTTTAGAGAAGTATTTATCGTGAGTGCATGAAGTTTCAGTGTGGCTGGTGGTACGGTGTATCTCAACGATCTTTTTGTTGTTGTTGGAACTACCCGAATGGTATTGCGGGGAGGGGGGGAGGGCGCGGGGGAGGATAAACTGCTGCGGGGACCAGTGATAATGAACGAAGGAAGCTCCATAATTGTGATGATAATCCACGCGATTGCGCGAAACAGTACGTGAGTCCAGTCGGAGATTATTCCTCACCCAAGGGGCTAGAGGGAGGGGGGGGGGCGATGAGGCACGTACGGAGTACCAATTCGCGATTGTCCGGGTTAAGCTTGGCACGGAAATCTCGGGAATGAACTTATACGGTCGCGCGAGCGGTTAGGACCTTCGGTCGTCCACGAGGGAAAGGGCCCCCCGGTCGGTGAGAACTCGCGAATACCGGTACACACGTTGACTGCGAATTTAATTAGAGTCTCTTGTCCCGTGCGGTAAACTGATTTCACCGGGGATAACGTGAAACCAGTTACGATGGTACCGTGGAATTTCTCCGGTTTGGAATTTAGCCTATATCCTCTCGTCGTGACCGTCGACGTATATCCCCGCACAGTCGTGTTCGTCCGTCGTCTCGTGAATTTGCGGTCACCGGAAAATGTAAACATCGACGCGAATTTACGTCGAAGCGTCGTTTGACACACGACAAGTGACAGTTGAATCAACGGTTTTACGAGCTCAAGGTCATATCGTTGTGTGTCTGTTTGTATAGTGATTTTCAAGGTCGTTTCAAGTTGAAG
This sequence comes from Diplazon laetatorius, assembly GCA_963662125.1. Lineage (NCBI taxonomy): Eukaryota > Metazoa > Arthropoda > Insecta > Hymenoptera > Ichneumonidae > Diplazon > Diplazon laetatorius. The sequence continues at coordinate 14,862,162 of OY759152.1, forward strand.
AATTTTATTATTGTTTTAAATTTTTTTTTGTCGGTATTTCAATGTCAGACTGAAGAATAAAACGGACCGTTGGATAATTGTCAGAAGCCATGCAATATTTTAGTATTCTACTTATGCAAAATATGTGTACAGTGAAGATCGACATTCCATCCCCGAGTTTCGTTATCGACTTTTTCGTATCACAGTTTTCTTCGAATGTAAAAATTCGACTCATCTGCGTAACAACTTAACCTTAAACATTATTATCCTTATAATTTTACAAAAAAAATATGCAAAAGAAAATTGAAAAATCAGGACTCAATTTTAGAAAAATGCGCGACAAGACTTTGAACCAGATACCACAACTCTCGTGCGATCAATTCGCGTCCATTAAATCACCCGGATAATCTGGAGCGCGAATCGACGCAGAGACCGAAGAGTCGTTTCCGTCGTTTATACCCGTATCTCCCTCTCACGCTCTCTCTCTCTCTCTCTCGCTTCAACGTTTGGCCCGAAGCTCGATCCGCCGCACCCGTTCGTACGTAATGGAAAAATACTATATCAGAAAACGCGACCTCACCGTAACACGCGGGAATAACTTGCGATACCTTGAAATGCTCAGCTTTTTACTGTTCCGTAAATATTCGATATTTTTGTTTTTATCCCAAATGAAAAAAAAAACACGCGAAACATCAACAGATCACGTGCAATCCAACGGCTAAAAACCAAAGGTACGGGATTTTCACGAATCCCCGAGGCAACGATAGATTCCCATGGCAATTGCGACTATGGAGAGGGAAAAAAAATAATTTATGCTCCTACGAACGAAACCTATTCGCCGTAACCCTATTTACGATTATGGTCTTAGCGGACGAGATTTCACAGCCGTGAAAAATTGCATTTGCATAACGAACATGTGTGCGTCTTGCCTATGTGTGTACACAGCGAACGAGTTTGATGACGACGAGAGAGAGAGTGAAAGAGAGAGAGAAAAAGAGAGGCGAGGCTTAAGATAGATTTTCCCGATCCTTTGGGAAAATGCCCCGGACGATTCCACGGCGATGACTTTCATTCTCTCGTATCTAGCGGTTGGATAACATTACCACAAAATTTCGGCGGGCTAGAGAAAGACAGGGATAAGACAAGAGCGAAAGAGCAAGAGAGAGAGAGAGAAAGATTACTCGTTCTCTCTCGCTCTTTCACCCTTGTTCGATCCCTCTTTTACTCTGACGCGCCAAAATTTTCTGGTAATGTTATCCAACCGCCCGATAAAAATGGATAGTGAGACCGATGGGACCCCAAAGCTTTGGCAAAGCGTTTTCCACCGGATTCGCCGAGTCAGGGGCGACGAGGAGGATGAAGAGGGGGTTGCGGCTCGACGAAGAAGAGCTTCAGCGAGCGGTCTAGACGTTTCTGACGACGACTTAAAATTCCAGAGGCGCCTCGAAGGTTTAAATTGAGCGGTAATGGGACACCCCACGGGGTTGTTCTGGCGTCATAGGTGGCGCCAGTTAACTATCACTTTCCACCGTGGAAAATCTCATCAATCTATTATGCACGGGAAAGGCCCGGGGTGAGCAAGGGGAGGGACGGAGGGGCGGGGGGAACGCAACGCAAAAGTAACGTGGATGCTGCGGGGTGAGAGACGCGAGCGGACAGCACTATAATAATTGATCCGCGGTCCCGACGATCGCCCGGTCCGCGAGTGAGGGGCCGCCAGCACCGAAAAGGGACGGGCTTAACCTTGACCCATATCGGGGATATGGATCGACCTATATGCCGGGAATTCGGGACGACAGCGGCTGGAGGGTAGGCACCCTTTGAATTTGCCAATTCTTTCTCGGCCTTACCCGCGACGCGTCTTCGCCCTCGTTTAACAGAGGTCAAATAATAATTGAAGAAAAAAAAGTACCGCAGAATTACAAATATTTTCATAATTTTGCACTTTGTACGATTTCCACATTTAACCGTTTTTTTCATTTCACGTCTTCATTTCAAGCTCTTGTTCCAATATTGGTTGAATTTTTATATCGAACTATTTTCAATATTAGGCCAAATTATTTTCAATTTATTTTTCGACTTGCTTTTTTAGTTGTAGAGACGGTTAATTTTCAGGAGCATTGTTTTTGAAGCTTCGAAGGATTTATACCTTTCAACAAAGATGCAAGGTGATCATGATGATGCTCAAATGTTTTTTGAGCAAAGCGACGTTGATTGATTTTTCGAAAACAAGGAGTTAAACTAATTTCGTCTTTATAGTGAATATATTTTACTAGTCATGCTACGACTAGTCATTTTCATAACGATTATTCAAAAGCGTGCTTCGGTTAACCGTTGATGCTTCACCCACTTCGAATACAATTACATAAACAGCGGTGAGTTGCGAGGGCGTAAATATGTTTGTGCGTTGCTGCTATTGAGCGGAGTTTGCAACTGTGCACGGCAACGCCTTCACGACTAATCGCAAAACACATATATAAATATATATAGATATATAAATATATTGTATATAATATATATATATGCATATATATGTGTGTCTATGTACATATGGACAAGGAGTATGGAGAAGCCCACATAAACATGCCAGACGTAGGTGGACCGATATATCAACCGTATCGGCATATACGCGAAGCGTTTGAGCTGCTTCACACCGAGTGCAGCATCCACGTTCGTGATTTACATCTTCCATTTCCTCGACACACTGTCTACATATGGTTAGGATTCTGCGCACCTAGTTTCTGACAGTAGCTACTCGACTTTGGATAACCATCGACTATCCCCCCAATCGTTAATTAAAATAATATATATCGATCGCAAAAAAAAAGTGTATGATCTCGTGATTATAATGCTCATTTGGAAAGTCATATGCAGAATCTATATTCAATATTTGGTATTTTTAATTATTCGATATCAGGCTTGATAATTTATTATGCATTGAAATTCGCTGGACCATTAATCGAAAATGGAACTCGCGTTTTAGTTAATCCGTTTCGAGGTTTATTGTAGCCAGGATAAAACTTTTTTTTTTCAACTGTATTTCTCAATTAATTTCGATAATCCGAATTTGCATTCAATAATGAAAATGATATTAATTAAATGACAGAAGCACGTTAATAACTGTGAAGAATAAAATAAAATGTCTACGAAGGAAAAAACGAGAGTCTCTGGCCGATGTGGATTAACTCGAATGACTCGAATTAATGAATATCGTGCTATCGTGGAGCAGAAAGACTGTAAATCGTGATGGGGGTGAGTAAGTGGCATCGCAGCGAGCAGTTGAGAGTCTGATAGGCCAGACGAGGTTAATTCTGGCTTATGCTTGTGTATTTTTTTTTTTTTTTTTTTTTGCGTCGCACTCGTCTGAGTAATGTTATTTCATTAAACCGATGTAGAAACAAGCTTCCGAGTGCGTTTCTTCAACTACTCGGAAAATATATTCCGATTCTATTTTACCGGCAATTGTACGTAAGTACATCGCATTGCCATGAAGGCCGAGAGTTAAGCTTCCCGACCTCCGGCAAAGAACATTGATGCAGTGTTTGCTTTTCTTTATTTTTTTTTCTCGTTTTTGCTACGATAATGGCTTACATCCCTCTCGCTCGAAGGAAGAGAGACGGGGAGGGAGGGGGAAGGGAGGGTTAGTTTATCTTAGTTGCATAGTGCGTACCGTGGGATTGATCGAGGGACGGCAAAGCCGGGTAAATCACGACTCAAGTGGATGAGCCGAGTTCAGCCGATTTTGTGACTTCTCGTAGGTTTGAATTGTCCGAAAGTGGTCCGACACACACACACACATACGTCAAGATTCACTCGAGGGGGACCAGCCAGACAGTTCGAAAGCTCAACTCGCCCGAACCCTCATGAATTTCACATTATTTGGTTATCCCAAACATTTCGTGAATGATAAATCGAAAAATTGAATCCCTGATAACAAGTATCAAGAACTGTAGATAATGGATGATGCTATATTGAAAGCAATCATTCAATGGATAATCGACTGAACTAATCCCAACAATATTCCAGAACTCTTGACCGACGTCTGAAGAGTTCGAAACTCACAGGAGAACTTTTCTTTGGATAAGCTCCGAACGTTGACGAGTTAACGTTAACGTTAACTCTCGTATTAAGAGTTTCTTCGCGGATCATCGTTCAAATGAGCAGTGATAGGAGTGTCCGGAAAAAATATTGCAACAAAGAAGGAAAAACATGTTGACGGAACGAAAAAAAAAAAAATTGTTTTCAAAGAAGAAACGTTGAGTGCACGAGAAGCAGAGTAACGTTCGAACGATTGAAACAGAGCGAGTTGGTTTACCACCGGAGTTTGGCCACTTCGGTGTACCAGGCAGAAACTTTTGTTTCTGGTGGCGTACCGAAGAGATCCTTCGCGTTATACGGTCTTTCGAGAATCCCGTGAAAAAGTTCGACCAACGGGCATTCGTCAAGTTTGGGAGTAACGTTGCGAACAACCGACCGAGAAAAACGAAAGACTCGACGAAGCTATTTCATGGTGTGACCCGAACCGAACGGGATAAGTAACCACTTTGCCGACTGATCTCAACCTTTCGCGGTCTTCGTCAACCAGAATTGTCGTATCGATTTATTTCGGCACGTATTTTGCATTTGAGCGACAAAAAAAAATTAAAGAAAAAAAATCATAATGGAAAACTGTTTCCCTCAGTTATTAATGATTTAACCATTTTTGATCTATTAATTATGTAGTTTGGTCACTGAATTTTCATTTCAATCGTTCAATAGAATTAACTATGACATCAAAAAAAATTGACGTGTGATAGAATTTTTTTTTTTTCAACTATAAGAATTTTGGAGCGTTAAATTGATTCCGGGTGGCAAAGCTTTGGATTAACAAGACGTCGGTGAATTTCAGAGTGCCCGGAACTTCTTGGAATCGGAGCTTTTGCGATGAATCAGATTGAATCGAGGCGTTGAGCGAGTGTACGTGCTTGCACGTTGCGCGCTTAGCACCCTTTTAACGAGAACCGGTGCTTTCAATCTGGCCGGTTGCAAGCCGTGGGTAAAAGCGCAGCGATAGGTGAAACGTGGCGGGGGGGCTCTCCGGTCTCGGGGAACGACCGCAACGACCCCACCCGGAATATTGTGCCATGCCGGGCGCCAGTTTGGCCTCCTCGCGAACAATAACTACGTGATTGCATCGCACACCGGGGGTTATAATTAACCTGCCGCGACGCTCGGTTTATTCCGGTGTACCGCCCGCGAGCTTGAGGCTCTCCGGCTGAGCAATTAATTACCGGGCCACGACGTCGTCGACGACGACTCGCAGGATATAACCCGAGCCACGGAGGTTGGCCGGTTATACGTTGCATCCGTTAGACGTAACCCGTACGCGCGAAACCTACTCCGGGGCTCGGCCCATCGATGCACCATATCGCCCATATCTCATTATGTAACGCAATATAACCCCGAGTGAAAAAAAATATATGCAAACTGTATATATACGCTGTATGGAATATATGTCCTGTATGGAATATAGGTCCTCATATGGGGCTTGAACGAATTTTGAACCTCCCTTTCCCCAGATTGGCTGCAGAGCATTTTTTTAAAACTTCCCTAAATTGGCAGCCAACCATCTTTAAAATTGTCCAATTTTTTTTTCAACATATTTGAAAAAAAAAATGTTGTGTCGGAATTACCGATATCGATTTCGGGATCGGTATTATGAATTTTAGGATTGATATTTCCAATCTTTAATTTTTTTGACAATATTATTTGGAAATAAGAACATAACGAAAAACATGTTACTATATATGTATAGGGGTGGAATGACCCTTAACGATTTGGAAGTCGTGCCGGAAGATTTTATTTCTATCCATAAACGTACGATGGACGCCTTGATATACTTTTTGTATTTTTGAGAAGATTTCAAGACACTCAAATAAGCATATCACTGAAAAATCGAAAAACTATGTGCGTATTAAAGGGAAGAAACGAACCCTTCGATTAATGGACTATTTATCAAGGTCCAATGAAATGGGAATATTTTTCGTTCAAGAATTTATGAAAAGTTAACATTTTTTTTATCGTCACTTTTTGATAATTTTTTGTTAAAAAAAAGTTTATTAATTTATTTCCATCCGTAAAAACTTTTTTTCATAGGTTCTTGATTTTTTAAACGGCTCTTTCGCCCTGCACCATTCGAAGAAGATCAGAAAGATTTTTTTGCCGGTATAATTAATATTCTCGAGAAACTTAGAGGAATAATGTGCAAAGAATAAAATAAAATAAAATAAATAAAAAAACGCAAGAAAGTGACGGAAAAATCATTTTCCGTCTCATTATAATAATTGTCCATTGTTTTGACGAGAAATGGACCAAAGTCGTCTCGAAGACCTTCGAGTGCATTGTTCGAAAAGTAATGAGTCGCGATGCTCACGGCCCTCCCACTGTCTCGGAATTTTCCCCGACGACGCGGAGGCTCGCTGCTGCATTAACAATAATCCAACCTGCTCCATTGTTTCTCGCACGCTGTACGCAATCTTTCAGCTCTGGATGGGCTTTGTCTCGGTGCAACATCCTGGACAGACCCTTCCCCCTCTCCCCAACCCCCATCCGGACTCGCCGATCGCGTATGGCTTCACATTCTCTTTCTTTCCCTTCTTTTTCTCGCATTCACTAGCGGCCGGCGACGTTGCACTTTTCACCTTTTTCACGCAAATTCACTGCCTCCAAAGGTAAATGAGGATCCACTCCGATTGCTCCCCCCCCCCTTCGTTGCATTGTTCAAATAAATCAACCGTGAAAACAGAAATACATTTTATCAAAAATTATTTCGAATGAAAATAAATGCGTCCATGTAGTTTTTGTGGGTGAAAGGTAAATCATTCGAGAAGAGTGGTCGAGCAGGAAGGCCCAGGCTCGATGAATCTTGTCGAAAGCTCCCCGGTTGGTTCACGGCGATTGCGGATTTCAACCCACCCGGCCAATTCCGGTCGAACCGATGATAAAATGATGGAAAGCTTTTTCGAACCTACCGTTCTGGTTGATACGACGGAAATGGGCCGTGCAACCAGCCGGCCGCAAACTCAATGGCATTTTTATGGCGCCACACGTTATGAAAAAATGAGGCCGTTCTCGAATACGGTTGTCCGAATGTGAAATGCAAAAAAAAAATGAAATAAAAATAAGGGTAGCTTTGAAATATAGTGTCGTTCTATTAAATTCTTCCACTAAATTAGATTTATACTGTCAGGAGTATACAATATATCATATTTTTCGCTTGATTCGTTCACCCATCATCATTTTTTGGGGTTTTCGTTTCTATAGAAACAAAAAAAAATACAGATACTTGAAAAAAAAAATTTGTTTGCCTTTGCCTTTGATTATGAGAAAAATTAATAAGGCACGGAGCACGTCACGTGGCACGTGTCCTGCATGGGTAATGACGCAACATTGCCGGCACGTCGTAGATTTTGAAGAGCGAGTAAAGCTTCGTTGTGCTTCCTATTTATTTGACGTGGCATTCCGGACCGGTTCAACGCACAGGGTATAACTTAATTTCGAAATCTCTCACGTACGAATAAATTGTCGTAGCCCCCCGGCTTGATATGGAACACAATCGCGTAACGCTTCGCCGAAACATTCGCCCCGAATGTTTCGGTCAATGAATGGCAAACACGACGATGAATAAAGATCCGGTGGTTAATGCACGAAGAAAAGAATCGAACCCAATGGTCGACGGGGGGTCCTTATTATAAATCGGTCTGATTTATCGCGCGCTCACACGTGCCACAAACGAGGAGGGTGAACCTCAAGCACGTACGAAAGCACCCACGTGAGTGCACACAAACCGCCCATGAAGATTTGCGAGTCGTCGCCATAATATTCACGCGTAAATTACATGTTCTCGGGTTATCGAAAAAAAAGAGGATTATCTTGCACGAGCGTGGAAATATTTTTGAGTCATTGCTGAAAAGAGGGGATCAGAATTTTGTAATTTATCGTTCGAAGATGCGAAAAAAAGCCTATTCTCCAAAGTTATCGTCACCACGAGGTATCACGACGATTTGGGTGAAACTTTATTACCGTGGAACCGGATTTTGTTTATCTATCCTTTATACTGAAAATTAATAAAAAAAAAATTCCACAATTGAAACTCAAGCGAAAAAATAATCTAACATGGCAAGAAATATTCAGGACTGAAGGATTCAGGTCAATGGCACATTGGCAATATGTTGCAAATCAATAATCGATTACTTAGTTTCGAAAAAAAAAAATTGAAATATAAATAAAAAGTCCAATGTATTGTCGATAAACTGGTACTGCCTCTAATATTACCTCGTTTTGATTTAAAAAAATCAAGAATTTCAAAAGTTAATCGAAAGCATCAAGAGAAAACCATTGTGTCGTTGAAAAGAAAACCATAATTGTCATAATTGAAATAAACAGCCATAATTGAAATTGTGTGGACATTTTGGAATATTCGATAAAGGAATTGGATCGTTTGACACGAAATCCGTCAGTCGCCATCGTCGATAGAATTTAATCTTCGGAGTCAGATTTCCATGTAGCCGTACAGAGCCGCACGTGGGTCCGACGTGCTAAAGAGCAGAGGGCTCCGGCGTTCACGTGCGAGATGAGTATCCGGTCGTGGGCTCATTTCCCGATGCGCGTGGCAACGCGACGGTATTTCACGCTCCGAGCTGCCATTAAAAAAAAAAAAAAAAAAAAAAGAAAAAAAACCCGCGCGAGAAATTGAGCAAGAGGGTTGAATGTTGAAAGCTCGACCGCGCGATAACCGCACGACGCTGCGTTTCGTCGTCTCGTTCACGCGAGAAAATCCCGCGGCTCCGAGACTTTTTCCATTATGCAGATCGAATAAAAATTCTTTCACGCGCGTTCTCGCTCGACTTGTGATCTCTGCGTCACCAAGTCGATTCAACCTCCAACCTCCGTCCGTCGTCCTTCCGCTTCCCCGCTCCGTCCTCAACTTTTTTTTGCCGATAGCCGAACCGCCGTGTCCACGAATGCTTCTCGCCTCTTTTTACGTTTTCTTCGTAGATTGACGAAAAACGAAAAAAAACATAAAATGTGAAATAAAAAACAAGCCGAGAAAAAAAAACGAAGGAACGCGAAGGGAACTTACAACGAGGCAATCTCTCAACCGGCTTAGCCTCAGATTTTCTCTGCGGCACACAAAAAATATTCCAAAGAGGATTAAACCAACGGAAAAAGCTCTCGCGTGAGAGTATTCCGTCTTCGGTTGGAAAAAGTTTGCACCCCCGGCTCGTTACGACGAATAATAATTACACCCGGTGGAACATTTTGTTTTCAAAATTCACTTTTTCGGCTATTAATTCCAATTTCACAAAACTTGAAGAATAATTCTAAACACTAATCATTGAACAGAAATCAATAAAGCATCCCTACGTCCATGAATAAATTAATAATCCTGCACGTTCTCCAAAATGTCAAAAATTTTCTAAGGTCCACGAATTTTGAGAAATAAAAATGTACTACTCTAAAATTTTTCTTTGATCGACCAACGTGTTTGCCGAATGAGCTAAGCCACGGATTTCCAAATCGTTCGACGAGCCAAGCAAGAGAGAGAATGGACAGCAAAAGGAGAATCGACGAATCGGACGAAGTCTCTCATCCACCTTACAAGGGTTGGTCTTCAGTGTCTGACTTTAGTACAGAATCGAGCACGAGATGCATTCCCGTCTTTGTCCTTTGGGTTCGGATATCCCGATGTCACCGAAAGCCTGGCAGAGGATGGAGAATCGTGAATCGATCCGCGCACCACTCCGGCACTCCCTTCTGGACCACCTCCTTCTGTCCGTTGTCTACGGATCTGGGGTGTACCGAAAGAGCCGTACGTGTGTTAGGGTCGCGCGTGGAGGCGCGTGTGTCGTCACACATACACACACACACAAAACGTTTTCGTCAACAGGCATAACTAACTATACAAGTCTGTGTGTAGCGACGGTTCGGTGGTCCAGAGCTCGGGGGATGTTCGGAGGGATGCTGCGAAGGGAACGTAGATTTACTATAGAATCTATAGCCGAACGAGAGACGAATTCGTCGGGCCGAAATAGAAAAGTGTACAACGCTGTAGCAGACCCAGCATCAAGAGAAAGCTCGTTTTTTTTCCACCCCCACATTCGGTGGCTGAATGCGCCAGTCATTTGTCCGTGGAACCCGGAAAAAGTGGGTGAAGGGGTTTTGTGAGGATTTGTTGCTGTTGTTGTTTTTTTTTTTTTGTTTTTTTTTCGTTTTGTGTATTTTCTTTTTTGGGGGTACAGAACGACTGGGGTGGACTCGGTTAGAAAAAGAGCAAGGACGAGGGTAAACGCGAGAGCGGGGGGAGAATGGAACTGGCTGCTTGACACTATGTGCATCCAACCGTTCAAACGCACCCTATTGTTTCAACCGTCCAACCGAGTCGGCGAAGCGCACCAATAATGGATCTACATCTGAAAATTAGTATCTGGAATTTCTCGTTCGTTCCTCACCGTTGATTCTTGCGCTCGACGTGATTGGTTGTCCCTCAGTCCCTCAGTCAAGGAGCTTCGCGAATTCAACTTGATCATGTGAATTCATCGGGGAACAATGAATATTAATCCGAAGCATCCAAGAATTTGTGTTCGGTGATGTTGGTCGAATTATTTTGAGCGATAAAATTGTTCTCACAAAATAAAATGATGATTGATTTTTACAGTTATATGATAATTTTTAAGATATGAATCTCGATTTGATTTTACAATTTTACATGAAAATTCAATTGAATTTTGTTTGATGTAACAAATTTTTTCGAAATTTTATGAATTTAATGTTGATTAAATTTTTTTTCAATTGACACGTCGTAAAAGCAAACTTGGTGGATAGAAAATTCGAATCATTGGTGATTATTGAGAAAAAAAATCTTTTCGGTCGAATCGTTTCAATGTCCGCTGCGTCAGCGAATGCATGGTTAAGCGCAAGATTGATTGCTCCGTTACTCGGCTAGACCGTTTCGCTCACACTTCTTTTACACCTCATTCCTCACTCCGCAGTCCGTACGCCGGTCACTTTTCCGTCCCGCAAGGAATCGTGGAGTCTGAGCTCACGATTCGACGGACCCCGAGGCGCATTGCCGATTCATCGTATTCAGGAATAGGTGAGCGGTAAAAAGAAAACGCGCAAGCTTGAACGGTTCCGGGGGTGGCGCAGGGAGAAGAGAGGGTGGAATTTCCGTGTACGATTGAATCGAATGACTTCGGGGCCCCTGGGGAAGGAAGAAATACTTCGGTTCGATGTCATAGGTCAAGGGAAAAAAAAATCATTGATCCAAGTGTCTCAGCCATTGACGCTTATCTGTCCTGCGTGAACGCCAAATGTTGATCTTCTCAAAATCCACGTGTAAAAAAATATAGTTGCCAGGAAATCGTTTGAATAAAATCCGAGATCCCAAATGATTAATATTGAGTTCACACATGAGGAACAAATTTTCTCTGAATCCGAGATTAATCAATCTCTTGGAACGCGGCGATAGGCAATTTTTTTCAATATGGTTGACGTTGATATATCTATGGCTGTTTCGACGACTCTTTCACAGTACCAATTCAATCGCAATTCAAAAGAAACGAAACAAATTGAAGAAAAAAAATGGCACGACCAAAGCCTTGAACAATGTTCACATTCCGATAACTTTATCACAATCAACACAGGTGAGTTTCCGTTGAAAAATGAAGTCTAATCATGATAAGAATGAGGAATTTCGGTGATCATCTTTCCAGGCGAAGCAGCAGGTATTAATTATTATTATTATCATTATTATTTTAACTATTATTACAATGACTGTGCATGCATAAGTAGAGTGCGTTTTCAGAGCCTGGGGCAAAAGACCAGCACAATAGGATAGGATAGGGGGGGGGGAGGGTCGGATTTAAACATTTGGCGTGCAAGTAGCGGGAGGGCTAAATGCGACAGGGCCAGCGGCTTATCTCCCGAGAGACACAACGGTGTAGATAGCGAGACGAGTCATGTGGCTGAAGAGCGGTACAGAGATTGTTGTTCCTCGCATCCGTGTTTATTAAAGTTTATCGTGTGCTTCTGTATTCCACGAGTGCACCCGACGACCTCCGACTCGTTTTTCCAGCGCCACAATGTTTCTCGGTCTGAGTGTCGCCACGGCCCACGCGTCGCCACGGTCGAATCAGCAGCCTCTTCTTCACAGAATACCCGGGGGACCTTTGAAAGGTGAAATTCGTCCTGATAACTAACCCCCGCCGTTCGTGGGGCGTGCAGTTACGACGGCGGTTTGTGATAATGAGGCTTCCCCGTGGTGTTAACCAACCGAACGAGTGAACCAGCCGTGTTTGCCAAACGATAATGGGTTTACTCTTGGCGAGTATTTTCTTCCTCAATAGCAATGACGGGTGACAGGGTACAGGGTTATCATTTTGCACTCGATGGAAAGGACATGGCTGAACTGTCGTATGAGAATATCTAACGATAATAATAATAATGGTGAAGGCCCGAGTAAAAATTACATATCTACAGACCATATATAGTATATGCATAAGCTGTGCATAGACTACATTATTTATGTATGGTGTACATACACTATGAGTTATTTATAATGTTGTATATAACTTTTTTTACTTGTGAGGGAACTGCGGGATGAAGAAACGACTTGAATGGGACTGCTCAGCAGCATCAAGTGGCGACACGACAAATAATAAATATTTGACATAAGCATGAACAGCATGGTGCTTAGCGAGTGTTGAACCGTACGGCGCTGGCTTTGTGTAGAGCGGGTCACTATTGACCAGGTGGAAAACTGGATGTGATATAATGTGTGCAGAACCCCTTCAGCCTCGCGAAATGAGAGTAGAGTGTGAAAAGATGACGATATAGTGATTCAGGAATGGATAGGAAAATCGGTCTCTGAGCAAAACCATCTTGCTCAGCGCAAAATCGATTATGAAGAATGACTGAATGAAAACAGTTACGATCATTCATTAATTTTCCGATTTGGCATGAAGCTGTCGCAAAATTTGTTCAATCAAATTTCTAATGAATTTACGAAGTCTCGTGAGAAGATGGTTTCAAGAATGGTTGGCACAAATGGTTTGGTAGAAGATGTAACAGAGATTCAGGGTCCTGTGAAAATTGCGACGAACTCTGAAATTAAAAAAGTTTTTGCGGAGAACGGTTGAATTTTTTTCTTTTGTGCTTCATCTAGGAATAACTTAGGAGCGATGAATCTTTGTTTATTTTTTTTTAACGTCTGGAATAAATTTCTCGATAGCCTATCGCCGGCTGTGCAGTGATGCAGCTAAGCGTAAAGGCTTCCCGACCGTCAGTGGTAAAGTTGACTTGCGTCGGACAGCGAGCTGGCAGTAGCACAGGTAATCGTAGGCCGTCCGCCAGTGGAGTAGCGCGCTTTAGTCAGACGCGCTAAGAGCAACGTCGATCGTGCAGCAGTCGGTTTATCGATGTCGGTGTTACCGACGGATGGTTCAGGGGTTTACGTTAGTCGGTAATAACGTTGGATACCGACTTGCGAAAGCGCATTAAAGCATAGGACACATTTTTACCGATTGCGGACATGAAATAGCTGCAAGTTTGGTACGAAATGATTTTTGTTCTTCCGGTCAGATCTTTTTTCAGGGCGCAAGAGCAATGTTATAACTGGGCACATTTAAAGCGTAATCTCACACATCTACACAGGCAAGTATCGAAATTTTTGCTTACCTCGAATTCCTACACTCGCGACGGAAGGTACATTTATACGAAAAACCCGCGCACGTGAAACTGTTTTTCGATCGATCGAATTTTTGATGAACTCTATTTCTAGCGTACTCGGTCCGTTTGTATAACTCACAACAATCTCGGGTCACAGGAATAAGGAACTATCGTGATATCGATTATTCTCACTTATTTCACGCGGCCTGGTGAAAAACGTAACGGATTGCGAAAAACTAATCGATTGCAATGCGCATAGCACTTGTCTGATTGATATCACTGCGGAACAAAATAATCGCGTGTTTCACGCTTATCGGATTTGCAAAAACGAATCAACGAACTACTAGTGGGTGTAAAATTTAAGTCAAACTGTTTTTGACAGGACCATAAAATTTTCCCGAGTGCAACGCGATCGTTAATATTGTTAGGTCATAAACATTTAGCCTTGAGTGAGGTTAAAAATTAAACTCATAGAGTCGAAAGCAATTCGCGGTCCTGTGAAATGGAATATTGTGGATGCTCCGGCTGAAAGTGAAGTGCTTTTATGAATTTCCAATCACTCACCCTAGAGCCTTCGTGCTGATGAGCGGAGTCTTGAGATTGAGAAACCCGTTTTTCTTCGATGTCTGTTGCGGTTGAGTGCAGCTCGTGCCCTCGCCGTTATCGTTCTGTTCCTCCAGATCGCCGTCCCTCTGCTTGGACCTCCTGGCCCGAAGATATAGCCACGCCGCCAGTCCGAGGCCGACCAAGACACTAACAGCGCCAAAAGTTCCGAATACAGCAGTTAATATAGCGTCTCGTCGCTCCATGCCCACCTGCAACCAATCGCGTGTCAATTTATCAAAAACACATTGATGATTATTATCAACCGACTTTCGTACAACAAATAAAAGTCCCCTATTTTCGTGTCTCCGACAATAATTGATTATCGTGCAGCTGTACAATGACGTGAAAAAATAATTTCATGTCCAAATTTAAGGACATTTCAGCTATCTTATTTTTATAGTTACCAAACACGACTTTCATGACGATGTCTCATCATCCAATTTAAAGTAGTTGCCGGTGTTGATTCCACTTTCAAAGTTTTTTTAACATGATTGAATTATGATCGTGTTACATCAATTTTTATTCACAAAATCACATTTTGTGAGCTTATATAACAATAAAAATTGGCTGCATTCGGAAAAAAAAAACAATTCGTTTTGTTCGTCGATCCAATTTCGTTTGTATTTTAGGACCGACAATAGGTGTTAACACAGAGGCTATTAACATGGCTGAGGGCGAATGTTCATGTGAATTTCAGGGAACACGACGCAGCACGCGGAGGCTTAATGCGATCACACTAATGACCTCGCATCCCTCATTATCAAGCCAGCTATGCAGTTTGGTTAGAGCGAACGTAATCCTCACTGTTCGGTGGTATGGAATCAGTCGTGACGAAATTTGTCGCGTACGCTGTTTCTGATCTCGCCCGTGAGGCATTGCGGGATGACGCGTTAACGTTGATTCTCATTGTAATGGCCCAGTTGTTGATCATATATCAAATGATTCGTGTCACTCGACTCCAAACCTTCCACTACGTGCATGTTATATCACGCCAGTCTAGATTTCAAAGGAACAGATCTTAGAGAGAATTTCCTGAAACGATTCCTACATCCAGTCTACTGTCTACCGAACATGATAGCTGTGCGTTCACGAGCAAGCATCTCGACCTATCGTATGTCCTTTGTTATATGAAAAGGTGACGCTTTCCACCATCATCAAGAAAAATAAAATTTTCTTTCAACTTTGTAGCATACATAAATAAAGCTTGCAAAGTAAATCTTTATTCATGTGTAATAAACTATAAAGTCTCTTTGGTATAATAAAAGATAATCGATGTTCATTATATAGGACAGAGAAGGGTAAATTTGAAATTTCGTTTTGAGTCTGAAAAGCAAAAAATAGTTTCTAACATTTCAGATTATTTTCGATTATAAAATTTTCAATTGTATCGAAGGTGATGATCGAACACGATTAGGTGGATGAAGTAAAAATTGATTAAATAGAGAAATGTTGATCAAACATAAAGTCACAATTTTCTTATACCCCATAATCCATGCTTTGCCGATTGGAAAAATTTCCCGGCGACGATAACGCACGGGAGACCCATGTCTCGGGCTCGACTCCGGACCACCTGTTTTCTGCGTTAGACAGCTCGTATACCGTGTTACGAGCATTCCAAACAAGATTGAAGGTGGTTCACGGAAAATCGAACTATTTCCGTCGTCGCTGGTAAAAATTGATATTTCTGGAGGATCGTCGTCGCCCTTAGGGACACGGGGCATCCTGTCGGGCAATTTATTTTTGTACCCCGGAGAGACTCCGATGATGCATCCGGCAAGAAGATAAATAAACAGGACTGCATGCGAGATGCGCTTGTGTAAAGTGTATTCTGAAACTGACCATACACTATGTTGTTGCAAATAAGGAATCGAATTCGAATGATTTTTTTTCTTGTTTCAAAGCACATGAGCAAATGAATTAAATAATAAACACGAAGTCTAATAATTTTGACTAAATCATTCAGGAAGATTGAATTTATTTTTGCCAAATTGCCCAAATTGTCGGACACGAGGACTCGAATGTTGGATCGGCATACGTTTTTATTAGCAACAGTATCGAAGACGATGAAACGGTGAAGTGGCGAATGAAATTTTCCGCTACAACGAGGTCGTAGACTCGTTCGTCTCGTGAGGGTCGGAGAGTCATCGTCGAGCAATTGGCTCGTTTGTACGAACTCCAGACGCATACGAAATTACCTCCTAATGAATTGTGGAGACGCGAGTGGGAAAAAGTATCTCAAGGACGACTCGTCGATCATCGATTACCTTCAGCCTGAGTTTTCTCCGCCGTCAAAACATACGTCACGAAAAATAACTCAATATTTACCCGATACAACACATGACTAAGAACTGCGTGAATCAACGTCAGTTCCCACAGCTTTGAGGACCATCAATCGACCGAGGTTATCACGCTTTATAGAGTTAGCGTACATGGAGTTAAAAGCTTTCACGGGACGTCATTTGACTTACGAAACCTCATAAATGTACTTTTTTAACGCCGAGTTTAAGCCAGATGCATGAATCCATTCATTATCGAGATAAAAATTGAAGCAAGAACAAAGTTGATTGCGGTTCGATAAACTCCACGATCAAAGAAATTTTTGTCATGTATGATCCCTCATTGAGTAGACCACGAGAAAGAGCCGCAATGGAAATTCGACACTAAACAACGTGACTTTGGCTGGAAATTGAAACACATTGACTGTGTAAACAGATAATTGACATTTTACATTAAGTAACGCAGGACCACGTTCGGGAATTGGAATTTCCGAATTTCCAAATGACGCCCATCGTTGTTCAGTCAGGAAAGCTTCAAAGTTCAGTCTCTATAGTGCGACAAAAAATAGGATCACACGAATTTCTCTTATGACAATGGAAAACAGATCAACAGAGGCAACCAACTCAATGCATCGAAATTGGAAGTTGCGGCCAAATCTGTTAGTCAAGTTTCACGTGTGACTTTGCTCGGGTTTCACAATGATACTGCAGCGACGAAATTTTCGACACAAAACCACAAACGACCTACCCTCAAGCTAGAGCAAAGGTGAGAGATATGTTTGCACAAAGTTCGCACGAATAGTATGATACTGCAGATTCACAATGTGTCGGTCTCAACTTGTGTCCTTGTGTCGAGACTCACCGGCCCCTGGTTGAATGCAGAAGAAAAGCACGAAACGCAGAAACGAGTTTGCCACAACGAGATTGGACCGAATGAATGTGGCTCCGTATCTCTCGTAACCCAGACGCAAGCGGTACATCACGACCCTATCCACTTTGTCTTCTCACCGGGTCGCCCTGAATTTGCCTTAGTTTCACCTCGATACTGCATAGTGCACTTTAGCAGTTACCACCCTCCCACGATTTTCAGCGATGCATGAAATTATACGAACGAGAGAAGATAATGGATGAAAACAAAAACATGTCTCAGGAGCGTCTTTCTTAGTCTTGAAGAGCTGCTTTCAATGTCTATGGCGATACACGAGCGAGTCTCAGATGAGAGGTTGAAACATGTTTGGCCATCAATTTCATCGTTTATCTCGCAAGTTAAAAATAATTGTGTTTTTTTTAACAGTTTTTTTTTCAACAAACTTAATCGCACGATTATATTATATTTATATTTGCACATATCGTGTCATCTGGAAAAGCTCTAAACGAACATTCAAAGTTTGGCAATGTACGTCTTCCAATTTTGAAAAGAAAAATATTTGTTATTCTCTTCGAATCGGATGGAACGAAAAATGTATTCGTGATTTTTATTTGCCCAGGAAATTGAATTCCGACGTTGTCAGTGTTCCTTTCTGGCAGCTCAATTAAGGTGAAGCTTGTGGCGTAGTAGTTCGAAGGAGTCGTCTTACGAAGAGTCTTTGGAACAAAGGGGTGTTTCCGGCAATCGGTGTGCAGCTCGAACGTCTTTCCAGGCGCGGATGCAACCACGGGCAAGGCGGTCCTGAGCTTGCGGTGCCCACGGGCGGTCGATACCAGGTGCGCTTTGGTTCCGTGTGTCATATTCCACAACTATATTCGTGTGTGCGAACTGTTCAAACAGATTGCGGGTTTCGAGAGCACATCCGGAACATTATGGTGGCAGGTGAATTGACGCGTGCGTGGGTGAGGAGGTTCGGCTTGACGAGAGTCGAAGCGACGAGGAAAACTTCGAGCCCCGAAGGGGCGGCCGAGGGTGCATGAGCTAGCGTCGAATTTCCATTCGGGAACCGAAACGCCAAGTTGATTGACAACAAAATGTATACAGGGTGATGAGGATGTTGACGATATTGCGTGAATGACTGGTCATCTAAAAAAAATGTTGTAGGTCGAGCAATGAGACAGCAAAAAAAGGGGATGATAAAACGTTTGTTTGGTGTGGATGGAAGCCTGTTGAGTCTAGCTGGCCGTACAAATAAAGAAAAACCGTAAAAAAATGGATTCCGAGAAACGAGAATGGTAGTTGATGACGTGTCATATTTGAATTGAAATATTGAATGGTGAACTTCACATTTCATTGTTCAAAATTTTGTCTGCAATTTTGCCAACGAAGGCACAATTATTTTTCTGATTCGTGTTGCTTCTTGTATCTTTCAACCTGCCATGAATTAACTCTTGGATTCTCGGAGTCACATAAAAATGTGAATAACAAATTACCTGAATATCATAATCGCACTTTTCGTTTATCCGTTCAAAGGAATAAAAAATATAGCTGCTGTCGAGCGAAAAATCTCAACGATGCGAAAAGAAATAGTAACAGCAGCAGAACGTGGATTTTGCAGTACAGAGTCCACAAGGTTATTACGAGCTTGCGAGAAGGCGAGTAAAAAGTATCCGTAGCGGCTTAAGAGTTAAGGCTTCAAAGCCTTCGACCAACTGGACCGGGGATACGTGGAAGGGTTCCGGGAAGCTGACTGTGACGAACAGCCCGTAGTGCTACGATTCACATAAAAGACCGCTTGAATGGAATTTCAAGGATAAAAAAAAACCAGAATAAAAATGAAAGGATCTAGAGCTTGTGACTCTGAGGAGCGTGTCTCAGAATATTGCAATTTGTATAGATCCGTTGCGACGTAATATTTCGAACCATATTCGGAATATTATAATTTGTGTTTCAAATATTTTTCAACGGATTATTCGACGTACAAATCGGACCCATGAATCGTGAGCAAGAAGTGTATATAAATGCCA
The DNA here is from genome assembly GCA_963662125.1 of Diplazon laetatorius. NCBI lineage: Eukaryota > Metazoa > Arthropoda > Insecta > Hymenoptera > Ichneumonidae > Diplazon > Diplazon laetatorius. The sequence goes on from OY759152.1 coordinate 14,881,625, forward strand.
GAGCATTGAATAAACATCTGGCAGCGTTAACGTCCCAAAATGCAAACACGGTATGTATGTAAATAGTATACTGTTTCCGTACGCGGCTTATTTATTTTTGCGGGAAAAAGGAGAAAGAAATTTGTTTTTTTTTTACAGATGAACGATCATTTTATGGAGTACCGAGTTCCGGAGGGAAATAGCGAGCGGAAACTGCAGGCAAGGGAGATCAACAAAAAGAGCGGAACGGAAAACAAAATTGCGAAAGAGAAATTATTACGACGATAAAATGTGAATATTACAAGGCCATTTAAAAATAAAAGACGGAAAATGACTAGCGAGATGAATAATGAAAGGGAAACGGCGAGGATAGCGATACGAAACAGAAAAACAAAATTTAGCTGCGGAAGAACATTTTTCACAACGTCAACTCGTAAGAAAAGATAGAAAATTATGGTCAGGTGGATAAATAGGGGATGAATTATGATTATGCGAGAAAATCTACGTACTGAGAAATAAACTACGTACCAGAGTCGTAAAAAATTGAAAAGTAAGTTGAGAAAAAGAATCAAAAAACGAAAAAAAAAAGAATGGCATCAGCAATAAAGGGACGACCTGACCGTAGTTAATTTTAGTACAATATGAGCATTACTCGAAAATTTAATTACAAAAATATTTGTTCCAATTTCAATTAAATTGACATGGCTTTTGTCCATTCCCATAGAATTTCAATTTGTATAAAATGATTATGGAATTGAATTGATGATGACTATAGCTGTTGGACCACACACTCGGTTAATTCATATTAATAGACTCAGATGAGTATAATCCTGTGATACATCGAGCTTATGGCGAACCACGCGTGAATCGATAACAATGCGGCAAAGAGCGCGAACATATATTATATTATGTATGTATATATATATATATATATATATATATATATATATATATATATATATATATACAGATATAGTATGTAAACAGACAATGTAGAACAGCGTAGCAAATATGACCCAGCATGCGTGAATTGCATTTTATTCTGTATTCCGGATGTGCAGCTGTCGCGATTGCGTCAGCTGTACATCATTCAAATTCGAATTTCCAGTTTTTCTCGAGTATAAAACTTCGTGAAGAATTATTCTTTTTTGTTTCCTCATTGGTCTTCGTTCCTTGACGATCGCTTTCTGAATAACGTGATAAGGTCCCGAATAATTGCCATCATCTATAATTAACGTGGCTCAAAGAACCGAACGTTTCCTATCGTCAACCATAGTTCGAAAGTTTCGCGGTTGAGAGTTATGCTCGACAAGCACTGGATCCTACACGGACGAAACTTTGTCAGAAAGCGAGCTCGCGGCACTTTCTGCTTTGATATTCAGCCGATGAAATTTCGTGATGGAAGTTCAGCTCAGTTCAATGTACAACCACGTTGTCGAGCCTGGGCGAATATAATCACGCAATATTTAAAACGAAAAAAATATGATAATTCTGATGTTTTGTACATGACAAATTGACGGTCCAGTAATTAAATAAAACTGAACTACGTAATAAAATATGTTTATTTTTAAATGAATCGAATTAAGATTAATTGGAAATCATTGCACAATTCAGATGAAATAATTGGGAGCACAATATTCTTAATTGGTGTTTGATTGGAGGTCTATTCACTGTCAAATAATGAATGTTTTATATTGTTCCGTAGTTATCCAGTACTCAACGAAAATATTGAATTTGTAAAAATTCATAGGGTTCTTCTTAAAAATCGTGGAAGCGTAATTATATTTTTTTATAAAATTAACTTGGCCATGTAATAAAAACGACTATATTTCACAAACTCGCCAAACAAACATTTTGCCATTAAACCGGAAATCGTGATTGACAAGAAAAAAAGTATCAGACATTATTATTATTAAATGTTCACAATTCCATCGCAATGGACCGACCGATTGATTAGAATCATCGATTGGAAAATTTCATGCCACGTGTCATTACGATTTTTCCCGTGCGTATAGATAAACGCCCGAAGCATTTCCGGTCAGCGCGGATTTCTACGAAATCCAAACCGTCAAGAAAAATTATCGTCATCGCTCAACCGTCGTAATCCCACAAGATGAAAACGCGACCCTTCATCGTAAAAATTCCGAAAGAAAATAATGATAGATCCAAGAAAAAACATATTAAAACCGAAAGTCATGAGCTCAAGTAAAGTTTTCTCAACGATGAAATAAACCGCATCATTTCGTTCGAGCAACATGTTTTTCCAGATAATGAGATCGTCGAAGCCACGGGCAGATTGCTTCATCGTAACAGAGTTATTATCTTTGTAATATCTTTTACGGGTTTCGTCGTTAAATCATGGATTATCCAACTTTTACGAATTCCTGATCTCATCAATCATATACTTTTATTAATCTTACGGATATTGTTAAATCCACGAACGAGCTCAGAAGATTCAGTATGTACGTTTTATGTATGTGTGTGTGTGACGCAGTTTAATGAATATATGATACTCGTCTGAGGGGCCCCTATGACCCATTGTGTTCCATCGTCAACTCGTTGTCCAGGATTTATAGACTACCAATCGATTTACTTACGAGCTTGCGAGTTTCAATAGCCGGATCAAGCACACCAATCGCGTTTTGCCGGTTTCCATCCGTCCCCGGTGCCGGGTACGCGCCCTCGACTCCGGTGTAAACCATTTCGACCGTTCACGTTGCTTCGCCACGTCCAAGTTCACTTCCCTCTTCAACGTCGAAAGCTACAAAACTTCGACTTCGATATTAAACGCGTTTATCACGCGTCGCCGGATTTACGAAATACGTTTGACCCCATTGAACCGTGATCAACGACCAAAATCATAACGAGACTCGTCGTACCCGTCGTGTGACGGAATTCCGACAAAAAAATACCGAAAACGACATTTTCTTTGGTTTGCTCCGTCGAAGAAGCAAACGAAGGACAGTGAATCGAGTTATCGAACCATTTGACCTCTCTCTCTTTCTCAAGGACTAATTGAGGGAATAACCAAATGTATTTACGTCGATGGAACGACGAGTTCCGTCGAGTCTCGAGACTAAAGGGCCGGAGGTTGGGGATAAGACGCGGTAGACTGAAAAAAACGAAAAAAACAGAAAACAACAAAAAAACATTCGAAGTACCGGGAAACTTTGCTAGAGATAATAGAGTCAAGTTTCTCATCGACGTTGTACGCGAAATACCCCGAAGACGTTTTACTTCACAACGGGCATCTATACCCTCGGGAACAGCACGTACGAAAGTCGTTAACTTTTATTCAACGTGGACGATGGTACTTCGACCATATCGCTTGGCTTTTATACAATTAATTGCGAGGTCACATCGTTGTGAAAAAAAATAAATGTCGCGCCGGTTCCTATCCCGGACAAATTTTAGAAGATCCGATTTTTACGACTCTCGATTTTTTTTTTTTAACTAGCAGACGGAATTCCCTTAGTTTTTATGTCAATCACTAAAATTATTATCATCTTGTCCTTTTGCACTGGTACTGATGAAAACTATTCTAAAAATAATTGACTATCATGCGCACGAGGTCGCGTCTTCATTCTCCTAATGCGCATTTTGGTTGTTTTTTCAATGTAAATACTAAAACCGACATTTTAGATCGCAATGTGCAATGTAAAATTGTAATAAGGATAAAAACAATATGAATTTCGATGGAGAAACCATAAGTCCCGAAGGATGTGAGAAATTGGTAATAATCTTTGCTCTAAGTAACGCTGCTATTACTAAGTGTTCTTCTTTTTTTATTGCTACGTATAGCCTGTGACCCTTATACCGGAAATTAAACGGTGCATCGCGGGCAAAGACGTTGGCAATTAAGTTTACGCGTGCAAGACAAAGTTGCGAGACGGTGAAACACGTCGGGCGCAGTTCGGTTAATTCTAATTGCGTTTCGCGCGAATGAGTTAATAGCAGTTTTGCAACAAAGAAAACAAAACAAAAAAGATAGAACGTTTCGTCGAGTTAATTCGCGACTGTAGCGTCGAAAGTGCGTCGCCACTTGGAGTTCAGGACCTCGTCTTAATTGTCCCGAGGGTACGCTAGATGAATTCTCGTGGGTGTATCGCGTCTCGTCGTTCGCTGCTCCCGAGTCGCGACCCCTTTACGATTTCCACCCTATGGTTTCTCGTTGCACTCGGCTGCCCCACGATAGTGACCACATTTCCTTCGCGCAAATCGTAATTCAATATAAAAACTCCAGACGAAGTCGGGACCGAGCGTGATAAATCATTTTTCGTGGAAATGGTTTTTTAACATTTTTTAATATTTTTTTGCTCCGTAAAATGGTTTAACGATTAATGAATTTTTCGCGCGAGGATGATGATGCCGGAATTGTAAATCGTCCGCCCACACGCTGAGAACGCATGGATTGAGTAATTGTGATGGTGATCAATGTGAAAAATTCATTGATTTGAAAAAATCATCCACAAGTGGTCGAAAAAATTAAGTATTTTTTTTTTTAATCACCCTTACTTATTTGACGAACAAGATGTTTCTGATTAAAGCTTTGCTGACACCGATTATACGACCCACAGACGCTAATACTAAAAAAAAAAATAGTTTAACAATAACAAAAATGTTTTTACTATTTTATTACTCTTGTATTTTCTTTATTTTAATTATCTTTCTCTATTAAATATTTTTTTTCTACGAATAATATTTTGATATCGACGATAAATGAATAAAACGATAATAATAAAAGGGGTAAAAGGGCTCCAGAAAGAAATGAAAATCTCATGCGCTCACTGACGCCGGTGTTATCGTCCGGTGTGCGATATCTCGATGATAAGAATCACGTTATATCAACACGTTGCACTATCGATGGTAAATGGGAAAAAAAATTCGTCGAAAAAAAAGTATTCTACGAGTGTGCTCGCTGGTGAAAGAAGCTGAGCAGTTGTTGCGGTCAACTGACTGACACGTTGGACCGGAAAACGTTGTCTAAGCCGCCAAAATCGAGAGTCGTTTGCGGAGACGACTACGGCGGCGGGGGCGGCGAATCGCGGGCGTGCGTTGTACGCCGGAGGTGAGCTTATAAAGCGTTGCAACCTCTTCTCGATCTGTCTCGCGTTAGAGTGCGCTGTCGGAATACCGGACCCACACGGCTCGCCACCGCGCGAACGGTACTTCGTCGCTTTTCGTTCGACTTCGTGCGTCGTCGTGCATTATAGCGCAACGCGGACCATGAGCGCACCAGCCATCTACCCCTTTCGACACCCTCGGAAAAAAAAAACAAAAACGAAAAAAAAAAAACATCGCATGACCCCCGCGAACCCGCGTAAACCTTTTTTTTCCCCACCGTTCGACCTTCATGCGCGGAATCGAAACTCTCTTGTTCAGCCACACACTGAGACTGACATATCAATTGACATTGATGAATTGCGATGAAACAAAAATGAAAGAACATATCGGTTTTATTGTCGTTTGGAATTTTACTTTTTTGTTGAAAAAATATTGTCAGAAAATTTTACAAAATTCATTTCAATCTTTCTTTTTTCGATACATCAGGAAATTCTTATTAATTTGCAGAAATACAGGAAATTTAGTTATTGATAGATATAGATCAATAACAAACTAGATTATATGATTAACTGTATTTATCAAATATCTATATTTGATGCAATTAGTTGATGCGTTTGTATCAAATGCAAACTTGCATAAATTATCTGCAAGCATTTCTGGAGTATCCACTCTTGGGTGTGACTGTACCCAGGTTCCCACGCCCCTCTTTTTCCAAATCTGCGTTGAATTGCGACTGCAAACTTAGGTAGACACGAGCGGCAACTAAACTTCGCACATGCTCGAGAACTTATAACTCAATAATGCACAAAATTTTCCGACTCGGTTGATGCAGTTTGCAAACCGCAGTCATCCATGATTTAAATATATGATTTTGTTGCGTGTCGAGGGGTGCACAGCACGTGCATGTCACAGTCGCAGAAGCACACGGGATACTCGACAAATTAATTAAATATGAGAACGTACGGGCCCGTACGTGTCATGAGAAAATCATGCACATTGTTTCAATCAAAGTTTCGAATATGTGTGAGAAACACACGTACGTGGGTTCTCGTATGTGTGACATTTCTGAATTTGGCATGAATTAATTTTGCTGCTCAACAGGGATGTTCCCCATGGAGCACGTTGGTCACATGTATACGTCCTCTTGGGAAATGTTGGTTACATATCTACATCCAATAAAATTACCAATTCCCATCCCACGGAATCCGTTCTCGTACCGGTTGCCGGAAAATAATTCTGTAGCCAATAACTTCCGTGAATCGCGTTTTTTTCATTACTTTGAGTCTAAAATCGCTCAACACCCAATCGCCTCGAACCAAAGCAACGCTTCAGGGCTTTCCAATCTCACTTACTTCATCCCCTCGTCGCTTTCTATCATTCTGCTGTGAAAAATTTGCGTTTTCAATCTTCCACGATGTGTATTTAAAGGGAATGTTTCATTCATTGGGATTGGAAATTTTAAATGAAAATTTCAAAAAAGATCATCGGTGTTCAAATCGACCATGAAAGTGATTTATGATTGACCGCGAGGATAAATTGGAACGCATACGGGTCGCACGGGTGAACGAACGTGTCGCCAGTGCTCGACAGCGTGTCATTATCCTACAAGATTTGCAAACACGTTTTAATAACTGAGGGACCCTTGGACGAAGCACGCAGGATGAGTGATATGACATGATCCGGGTTGGGGTGGTAGGATAACGTCTCGGGGGGGAAAGGCTCGGAAGCTTCGCAGGGTTGGTCCTGAACGAGAGAGCAACAGTAGTGGTAGCGGTAGGGGTACGCCAGTTATACCGCAGGGATGCGGCCAATGAGCTCCCGTGCACGGCGTGACGTCATGGCTGACCTAGTGCTCGTCCGTCGCTACTGAATCACCCCTCTGCCCTCCTCGAGAACCAACCATAACATCGTAACGTGTTGCACGTGCGTGAACCTTCCACTAACGAAAATTGCAATTCGGGTTCACTAAATCCAAAAGCTCGGTCGACCCAGGTGCAGACTAACTAAAATTCCAAACAATACGAATTATAATATGAAATATGGATCTGTACAACGACTACTAGATCCTCGAGACGTAGATGAGTCGTCGAAATGATCTAAAAATGTGATTACCGACAAATTAGAGTTGCGACCTGAAAGTGTACAAACTTCCACGAGTCAGAGGTGAAGGTCGTGAATTTCATGGGCGATGAATTGCCGGGACACACGAGCTTGCAACGATTGTGTTCTTGCAGGTGAAGGAATCGCGAGGAGAGGGGATAAGCCGCATTTTGTAGCCTGCGCCATCTGTTCCTGAGGTCTGGAAGCTGCAAGCTCATTTTTCAACCGTGTCCGGGAAGGTTTAGGGTGGTGAGCTTTGGGAGATTTTCGTCAGATGTCCTTCTCAGTTTTGAAAGCTTGTGAGTAGTAACCTGCTGTGGGTGCTGCAGGAACCTTTGTTCTAGTTACCTGCTTCCTACCTTACCGACTAGGGATGACCTGTACCATGACTCGATATCGAGGGAAGACACCCTTTGCATCAGTCGCATGTAAATACCTCATTGTGGCTACGAAGAATTCTGGAATAACTGATGTTGATCAAAGGCATATTCTTGTCACATAGATAATTCAAGATTATTGATAGAATGATTATAAATATGCAGGTCCTTCAAACTATGCCCCGAATACAGCGAAACAATGTCATTCGATAAAAGTGTTCAATGAGTGAGAGAATAATGATTCAGATTGTACAATCTACAACAGAAAATTGTCTAAATCTCACCTTTTACAAACTACACCAAAGTTCATTAATACATGAAAAAATAATAACACGTTAAAAATTTTAACGTTAGAGACAGAATAATATCCTCAAATTGGATAAAAATCTATTGTTTTTTTTTCAAGTTTTCAATATCGTTTTGTAGTAAGACAAAAATATTGTACTTCATAAATCTGGATAGTATGTTAACCGAAACGATCTTGTCGACCCTGATGTTATCACTGTAGCTCGTAGACGGCTTCACATGTCGTCTTACACAACTATAACACTCCGGAGACACGTTGGACAATTTCTGTACGATCGTTCCTTTCTCTTCGCTGAGTTTGCGGGCCTCCAAGAGCCCGAGGGTTTAAGCACAGGATTTCGTGAGAATTCCTCAAGGTGTCGTGTTCATATATATGTATACAGACGCACATACAGACAAAATGATTGGGATGGGGAGACCTTACGGTTCCGTTCAGGGTTGACAAATCATCGGGATTATGTTGTGCAAGCTCAGAACGAAGGGTCACACAGGTTGGTTCCACAATGGGTGAGAGCGAAGGACCAAGTGAGAAAGTGGCTTTCGGTCTCCAGTGAACAATTCACCATTCTCGAGCATTTCCATCCTTAGCCCGAAGCGACAGCGTTAAAGCTCTGCCCTTTATCCTCCGTTCTCCCCCTCTCACGTTTCTCACGTTTACATCACACCTCGCGTGCCAACTTTGTCACAACTTGCAGAAACGTTGGTAGTTGTGCATTGTCAAAGACACGAGTAAAACGAGAGGCGATAGCCCCGAGGGAACGACGACCGCGGTGAAGGCAAACAAACCCGCGACAACCGACGAACGATCGATCGACAAGTGCGCTGCAAGCTCGTTAAGAAGGACAACGAAGAACGAATACCGAGAATATCGTCTCCCGTGGTTATTCTCCATCAACTTTGTTTTTCAAGGTGTTTGCGTTTTACGATAATAATGAGCTTTTCGTGGATTTTTTTCGTACTGCAGCGACGATTACTTCGCTTTGCGTCAGGTTTGCGTCAATTTAGTCGGAGGTACGAGTGGAAATAATTTTTTGTACCAGGAATTGTTTCGTGCTCACCATCGGGATCTTCATGTGCAATGGTGGTGTGTTCCTTCGTTGTCTGTGTATTTATTTCACCGAGACCTAGCACATTGTACAGACTGACGAGCTTTATACCGCTCTTCGTGTAATACACTGACGAGTCCTGAAATATTCAAAGCGCGCTCGGGGGACTGCGAAGAACGCGGCAGCCCGCTGAAGCTTTCGGTTCCACGTTGGGCCATAAATTTATGGACTTGCCAATGTTACACCGTGAAATAACACGACGTTTGATATTTTTTTGACGATGAAGAGTTTCGAAATTTCATGGGGTTGAACGTCAGTGAACCAATGATTGATGATTTTATGGGCGATTATTTGTTTGAATAATACCTGAAGCTCGCATTTCGAAAAGATTAGAAACAAATTTGTGAAAAAAAATGTCAAGGACCGAATGGCACAGGGATCGACATTATAATATTTGAATCTTTTATTTCGCGATATACAACTTGCAAAAAAATCTAAAAAATAATTTGATTACATTAATTTAAATAATGTTTGAATGAACGTGTGACATTGTCAAACTTTTCATGTGATTACTGTTCCAGTTATCTTGACACGCGATTTAATGGTAATCGTGGTAGCCCAGCTGTCTTCCAAAAAGTTTACAACGAGCGAATAATTCATTTACGAAGTTGAGAATTGTGGCTGCAATTTCGATGTGTCACACATCCCGCGGTGTAACTTTAATCTCGGGGGAGCGCGTTCCGCGCACGATATTAACACCAGTTGATATCTAGATCTCTCGATAAATGCTCTTCAACTATGTACGTTCCGCTTACACTTTGCTCTTCAGTGAATTTTGGAATTTTGCCAAATGTGCATTCAGTTATTGCCAAATAACGCTCGTTCATTCGGACGAAATGTCACCTATCTACGTTATGAGTTGAAAATCGTATATCTCCGATTGCCGATAAATTATAATTGTAAGTTAGCCAGGAGCAGATATATCCACAGGTTTGAAAATATTGATACTGCATCTCAAGAATGTTTATATATATTTTTTGCGACTTTAGTGAGGAAGAAAAGCTCGTGAAATTAAAGGACAAATAACATTTTGAAAACTTCGGTCAACAATTGTATTACAGTTCGACAAAGATTTTTTAATCCGTCAGTAACGACCGGCCGACGGGGATTTTCGATCGGGGTCATGAGGATGCTTGTGAGGTCGAACTCTACAGCTCCCACGTCGAAACCTTTCGATCCAAATGAGGGCTTCTCGTATAATATCGAGTTACTGAACATATTCTCCCTGTCTCTCTCGCTCTGTCTTTTATCTAAATAAATATCGCTGTTTTTCTCTCTCTCCATCTCTCGCTCCCTCTCTCTCTCATCATTATCACCGATGATTCATGGAAACCGAGTTACAAAAATGTTGGATCAAGCAACGAATTTCGAATCCATTGGCAATTTATTTCCACTTAATTGCATCAATTGCGAAACATGGAACAGAAATTCCCAGAACTGTGAAAATGAATCAGCAAAGCTCGATCGTAACATCGAATATCGATAATAGTGTCGATTCGTATTCATCAGGTATAAAATTGTAATTCATTGATTATTGAAGCGCAATTTTATTCCGAATGTAGATTGGACGAACCAGAGACTACGAGTGTGAAATTTTCAGAGTTCCGCTAGTTCAATCGGAGCTATGTAAATTATTTCGGAAACTGAAAGAATCCAGCTACGAGTTGGCACGGGTCTATAGACTCTCTAATTGAACTCCGCAACGGCATTCTCTTTGTGACGCTCGATCCAAAATGAGGACGACAGAAGGACTGATGGAAAATAATAATAATAATTGAAATAAAAAACGAAAATACACTCGAAGCATCGAAGCATCGAAGCATCGATACACTCCGTCGTAATCCTTTCGTTGTGTCAAGTATTTGTTCTCTATTTCTATTACGAGTGATCTAGAGCAGAGTTCAGGCTCATCGTATCACGAGATAAATAAATAAAATAAAACGTCCTTTGGCAAACAGTACCCTTTGTCACAGACCTTATTGGCTAGCTCCCTCCTGACCAAACGACCACTCGAATATCTCGTACAAACAAAAGTATTGGCTGTGTTTTCCGTCGTCAAAGATTTTCTACATCGACGTCGAAGGATCGATGGGTTGATTATTTTATTTTTATTTTTTTCTCCCGAAAGAATTTTCCGTCGATTAACGTAAATTTATAGGAAAGCGTTAAATCTGCTTATCTCAGCATGACATATCTCAAAAGCTCGTGCGAAGATCGTCAAGACCTTGTATTCCGCGACTTTCGGTCGATCAAATCGATTTCAATCCTTGGTGATGAATGACGCGTCTCAACGTCGAGAGGCAAAAATTCAAGAGGGTCAGGTGAAGCAACTTTGGAGTTCACAAGGGCTTTGGGAAGCGGCGAATTTTTTAAGGGGATTTTTCGGGGAAGGGGTGGGAGGAACAACGGTGGACAGAATTTGCAACTGACCGGCAGAGGTACGACCAAGGGGACCAGAAACTGAATACGACCTCGAGGGATTGAGGTCGTTTAAGATAAATCCCAGGGCGAATGAAGATGGAAAATGGACCGGTGAGTTCACACACCCGGAATTCTCATACAGTCATCGCAGAGGGAACACGGATCCGGGGAAACCTTTTTTTCGTTTTGCACCACACGCATGGAAAATTGAGTAAAATCCCGGACGCTATGGGACCCCCACAGAATTATACGATTCACTCGACGCGCGGTGGCTCCACGAGAAGCGTTGAAACGCGAGCCAACGGTTTTCCGTTTGATAATGTTGCGTTCATCGAACGAAGATGAAAGAAGGAAAAAAAAATTGGGTTCACGAGCATTTCTGGGTGTACTTTGCCGGTGAAATCCATCATCCGGCAAACGGAGCGATGAGCCTGAAACGTTTGAATTACTTTCAGCTAGACTGCGTGTATATTCGCATGAATTGAATGAATGACGAATGGTATGTGGGAGCGATTTTTTTTTTTCCTTCAACAGTTGGAAACCGGAGTGGCACGAAAGCTTTTGAACATTCTGACGCTGCGCTGGAAGAGCGAATTCCGTGTTTGCGCGGTGTATCCCAGTTCGAGTAGGCGACTCGTGGTTGCGATGTTTGTATCGGAATCGGATTGCACCTTCTATATACAATTTTCTATCGATGGTGTAACTGCGGTTATCATAGCGTAAGCGTTGTCAAAATTGTTTGATAGCCCGTTCGGTTTTTTACTGTTGCTGCAATGTGCCAAACAGTTGATGCAATTTTTTTTTCTTCGATTAATATAACTGAACTAAAAAATTAACAGAAAATTGATTGAATATGACATTAACATATGAATAGGGAGTTTTTCAATAAATCGAAGTTTTCAAATGAATACTTCCACCGTAAAAAAAATAGTATTACAAACATTCAAGCGTAAAAAAAAATCTATCATTCATTTTGTAAATTCTGAATGAATTTCAATAAATGTTTAAGCTATGTCGATAACTCGAAGGCATAATAAAATTTTCAATCATGTGAATAGACATTGCATTGAAAAAATCTATAATTTTATCCTCAAAATGATGTCACGTGTATTCAGAAATTTCAATAGATTTCCAAGCACTCATTGTCAGATCAGTCATCATAATAGGATTTTCACTAAAGTTCTAAAACGAAAGAAACAATCAAAATAGTATTCGACTCTTCGAATTTTCCAAAACTCTCGATGCGAATTTAAAGTGCGAAAAGAATCATTAATAAAAAAAAATCAAAATCAATAACGAATTGTCATTTGATTACTGCAAAAATGAGGTGTGAGATTTTTTACCGCGTGAAAAGCGAAAAGCTTGTGGAACATTTTTTTCTTGTTGGTGCAAGCTGGTGTGCGATGTTTATACATGACAAGGCTCTTGTGCTCTCCCCTCGTGTTGTGCGATATCCATAGATTCCGATTTGTGCGTTGGCGGGTGCAGTAACAATATAGCACGATCGTCCCATCGGCGAGTGGCCCGCTTCTGTCGTGAATATGTAGCAACGGCGATAGCAACGTCGCACATTCGACCATGGAACTGACAATGGCTACCCGAGTTGTGGCATAGCTATTGTGGCAAAGACCGCCGTCTCTCTCACCCCTCCGAGTTATATATCTATATGTATGTAGCTATATATCGTTTTCGATCAAATTGCCGATCGCGAGAGTGCGAGGGGCGGGTTCTTCGAGGTCCGACGGTGAAATACCGCTGTCAGGAGTAAAACGCCGTGACGATTGAGCTTTGAAGCAGGAAAGCGAGGGTCTCCAGTTCCAAAGACTTCGAAAACCATTTGCGAAGGTTCCGTTGCCTCGGACCACTCAACTTTCTCCATTTTGATCGCCCCCCTTCTCTATGATTTGCAAGCTTCTCTGAAAACTCACCCTACAAGCCACCCATGGCCGTGGATGTGGTTGTGCATGAGGATGGGCGATTGCGATGAAGAAGAATCAAGCAACGTTGTGGAAAACTCCCGAGAACCTTCGACGATGTGTGAAAGCTTCTAACTCGATCATCCTACGGCGTCAAATGAAGTCTTGTGGATCCGATGCGAAAAGCTTCGAGATATCGCGCAAAGCTTTCATATCGAAGCTCTCAGGGCTTTCGCCCAACCTTTTTCAGTCTCCCGGACATCTCAACCCAGAACTATATTCTCTCCCGTGAGCAGCCGGTGAAAAAAAAACAGAATGTAAAGATAAAAAAAGAGCTAACACAGTTACGAGATGAGGGATGAATGTAATAGGGGTTTAACGGATCTCCATTGTTAAAACGGATTAAACATTACCGTTGTTTGCACATTAATTAACGAGTTTACCTTGGAATATCCCGGCTGTTCTCACTCTCGAGCTCCCTCCTACCTTACCGACGGTCGATACTTTCCACGATACCGGCCACTAAGCAGCCTCCTCGTTTTTTCCTCCACCCGATCCCCAGCCAAACGACATGAGAATATCTTCATCGTGAAAGACTCTTCTATTGTCTCGCCCGAGAATATATATTTCAGGTCACGCTTTGAATTGTAATTTGAGGTCGTCGACGGTTGTGAGACTGAATTATCGTGACATATCTCGTGAACGCTTATGCCATAACTTTGTACCTACGCTGGTTGTTTTTTTTATCGCCTTGCGGTGATTTGCGCATGCCTATATCACGGCGATTCGAGTCTGCCGGGTGTTGTGACGGGCATTGTTGAAATTTCGAACAAAAGCCACGTTCTCTGGCTCGGCAATTACGCCAACGCCGAACTAGACGCCGCATCACAGACGGAAGTAATTAACACAAATGAGAATCAGAGGGCTTTCGCTTACTCAAACCACAATAGTTTTTTTTTCTCTCTCGAAATGCCGTATGCTGCCTTTTTTTTCCTTTTAATTGAAATTTCGGTTCGGTGGAGATTTCGTGTGTTCGTGCGAAATTTTAATCACGATAAACAGCAAAAAAATAACACGGTGAATTTTTTTGGAGACAGATTTTTCGAATGTACGGAGGAGGCATGATCATAGTACGCTGAAACGTTGGGCATTAGTTATTCGATTTACTGACGCCTAGGAAAGGCTGTGGTGGGTTGGGGTTTGTAACGAGAGCACGACGGAACGATAGACTCATCTTCGTTAGGTACACACGTAACAACATCCATTCGCATTCACGAACTCCGCTTCTCTAATACATGCTAATGAATTCCTCGCAGCCACTTTATCCCACTCGCTCCTTCTTGACGACGGAAAATATTGATTATTATAATAATACAACCCGCAGTCTCGTCGACGCCTCTGGCACGATCGTTGCTGCAAATATTTAGTTTTTTTCCATGAATTGTGTTGGTTGGTTGTCGTCAGTAAGTTGCCGAAAAAAATAAAGCAGCAGAGATAAAAATATACACAAGTCAAATGCCTTTTCTATATAGATAAACTATGAGCCGATGCTGAAGCAGAAAGTTTGCTTGATCAACAACATGCGTCAAGCTAGCATGAAGTATCCACCGTCAAAATTTATCACGAACTTAGTGACTGCATGTATCCATTCACAGTATTCTGGACAATGATAAGAGAGTTTTTCGGCTCATCATTAACAAATGGTGAGGGTATACGTTTCACGAATGCTAACGACCCCAGCTTCCCATCATTCCAAAAAAAAAAATACTCTTCATGCGGCCGAGGAACGTTTAAGTGCGTCCCATCAAGCCAGCTAATTAATTAATTAACCCGCAGCGAAAAAAAGCTTGAGCTTATTCCACTGCCTCATTATTCTTCGACTACTCCCAACGGACACAGATTTTTTTTCTCCACCCTCCGTGATATATTCCGTCCTTTGATTCACCCTCCTCAAAGCTTAAACAAATACGAAAAAATATATTTCGTATACGAAACGACGTTACAAAAAGTATGTCAGCTTCCTCAATTCACGCTGAGACACAACGTGACTTTATTTCGACGTGTTATTTTCAAATTTGTCCGAGTGAATGATAACCGGAATGCGAAGAGGAAAAGCGACGAGAGGTTGAAGAATTTGTATGCGGTGCACGCGCGGACTTGCAAATAATCGGATACGACTCCGGACCAAGGTGTCCTCGCTGCTTCACAACATATACATATTGGGTCTTGCCTGCCTCAACGGTAGATCGAGGTTCGGGGCTGAACACGCGCCAGACTTCCGACGGTCGTCCTGTGTTAACATCGACGGGATGACGGGGCAAAACGGTCCAGAACAAAAGATAATTTTACTTTCCTAACAAATAATCCGATAAAGAGCTTTTTCCTCATAAAATGTAATTAATATCAATTATGTAAAGCGTTCGATGAAAGAAAAAAAAATCATCCAGCATAAAAGAGAGCACTGTTCATTTCGATCCTGATGATTATTCACCATAAATCCATGCAGCCCGGAAATCCAGATTTTTCGAACCCCAGGATCCACTTAGGGATTCCCCCAAACCCTAGATTAAGCGAGAAATGGCTTAGATTACTCTTGTTGTGTTCATGAATCGTGTTATTACCAAGGAAGAATTGATATTCTATTCTATTTAATTATATCATCAATTTAATGAGTATTTGAGACTATTTTCATATCAAAACTATATGACTTGCTGCCGTAGCATGGTCTCAAAGTATAAGGAACAGAATCTCACTTCAGCGTTTCTGTTTTATACATAAAGTGTGCTAGGTCCTAGAGTCAATAAATCTGGTCTGATCTTGTATGCCAATATGTTTTGTTTGTTCAACTCATCACCCATGCTGCTTTGAGCCACTTTCAAGAAGCCCATATGACGTTTTGCCCCCAGAAGCCGTTTCGCCCCGATCGACTGTATCGTTTCAGGACCCTTCACTACGTGCAGTAAAGACGGGGGGGGGGAGTATGGAGGATTTGCCATGTAACTCCGGATGTACGCGAGATGAATGTCATCAGAAGATTTTCTCGTGCATTTTAATATTTCCATTTTCCCCACTTCCTCTGACACTGTATACGGTTGTATCGTTGTAAACAACGTGGGCGCGAATATACACGCGCACCACGAAATTCCCAAGCTTATCACATGGACGAGCGTCGCAGAAGGATGACGAGGATCCGTTGCCAAAGGCGATGCAGAGTGTCGAAGCGATTGCCACGCGTTGGGTAGATTCGATAACACCCGAGAGCGATCGATTCCAATGTGTTGCAAGATAACCCACATTATAATATAGGTACTGCACTGCGTGATTTACCGTAAATCGTTACACCATGCAACGTTCTGTCGTGAGTAGTAAATGCCAATCACGAATCGATTTGTTCGCTATTGGTAACATGGTGGTCTTATTATCCATCAACGTTGTCAGCAAATATACGTTTGAAAAGATACCGATAGAGCATTCGCTTGAACTCCAACAGTCCCTTAGTTTTCAGAAAAATCATATTCCATTTTCATGACATTGGTCATTTACTTTTTGCATCATCATAGCTATGATAATCGGTGATGATGAGTTGACATAAAGGTAGGTAATCAATTAGCGAGCTACCGAAAGTACGTGCTTTAGTACTCAGGACCCGAACAATCGAAGCTCCTCGTCGAATGTCGTCGATATAAAAGTTGTACCTACACATGATGTTTTTAAGCTGACACATCGTGCTGACAAGAAATACTTTGAGGTACATTGAAGGTTCAGTTCAAGTGATTATCGGCGTGAATGAGGGATCAGTTGACTCTATCTCTCTGAACCAAATCCATCTTCAGGATCTACCGATATCGCTGAACATGCTGAAGATTGTGTGAGCTCACTGCGCGGCGTCGTATCAAAGAGAATTGGTAGGTATATAAGTGAGGTGCTTCACACTTCACCCGCAAGCTTGTGCACGATTAACGTTGTGAGACCGAACACTTTTCTCACACTTTCGCTATCGCAGGGTCGTTTGTTCTCGCCAGATCGATTTTAAAAGTATGCGAGAGGGGCCTCGGCCGATGTGCTCGACTTCGACGCTCTTGTGTGCCTACAACGATGATCCAGGGGTCGGACTACTTAGTCGCTTGGGCTTGTAACAGCCTCTCCTTTATCCGTCGGCCCAAGTGTTGGCTTCTTGTTTCCGAAGAACCGCGGCGCAACGTCGTTTACAACTCAGCAAGCAAATTGACACCGATGGAACAAATTTTTGGGCCGAGTGAGGCGATAATTTACGTGTAACTGTCGGAAGAATTGGCTGATAGCTTATCAGGATAAGACGTCGTGCATTTACACATTCCCGAAGGGGGCTCCGGACCCTTCAGACCTCACGATAAGACGGTAGATTATGTCCTACCATTATCACGCGGGGTGGCGAAACATCACAACAATATGATTCTGATAGTTCCGGTGGCGACCGCTAGACGGTAAATCCGACAATTTTCCGTATTAACGAAATGGTTTCTCCAATGATAACAGCCTAATTGATTGTTTCCCTGCTCGAGCTTTAAATTCTTGACTCTCGAGACATAAAATTAACGTAAACGGAGTAATATCGTAAAAATATATATATAACAACGCATAAAATCTGGTAGAACCGTTGCGTGCTGAATTTAAGTGAGTTGGTACACTAGGAATGGGCTTCCATAAAATGGAAATTGTATTTAAAGTAAATAACTCGAAGGGCTTTATCGACGTTCTCCAGGGATATTACTGTTATCTAAGCCAGGTCCATTGATGATTTTCCATCTTCGATCTTTCCATTATGTCCAAACACGAAAGATGGACGTTGGAAGGTAAAAAAGGGCGCGAAGTGCGACCTATGCGGTTTTTGCGAATAAGAGGACCCACGAGGGCAGGAGGGAAAATTGAAAATCTGGGAAACAACGTGGATTTTCAGCAGTTCGACGAGAGACCCTACATCTTAGTTTATGTGCAAGGTCCAAAGTCACAGACTTACGAAGATTTCTCCTCACCAACGAATGGCCCTACGGGACAATCCCTTCGGACTTTATTCCTCACTTCTATCCTTCACCAGGATTTTCGCACGTAAGCCCGTTGTCCGGAAATCGAATGGATTCTCAGCCACGATCCGACGGCTCAAGATTATCGGACGACTAGTGAATTGAACTTCACACGTGTCTGGGAAAACTATTTTCCCCGAATCGTTCAACCGAAGTCAAGAAGAAGAATTCTACCCTTTATGTGATTTTTCGTGTAAGATGCATTTTGTGAACAAACAAAATGAAGTGAAAAAAGATGGACCAATTTATTTTGTTGTCATAAAACCTTGTTTTGATAGAACCACCCAAGTGGAAAAAAAATATATAAACAATTGATAGATTATATATAGAAGTGGCCATATGTTTTTTTATATGCAAACTATACAAAATCTGCATAGATACCATATATACTTATGGTATCTATGCTGATTATTTACCATCGATACGTATTGTATCTATGCAGGTTATGTATAGTTTGCATATAAAAAATATATGTCCAGTTCTGAATATAATCTATCAATTGTTTATATATTTTTTTTCCACTTGGGCAGACATAAGCAAATATGTGTATCGATTGAGAATGCTCACTGATTACGAATTACTCGTTTGAATTACCGCAATAATTAGAGCGTTGAAAAGAAATGGTTGAACGATGGTCCACGAAGGGTTTTCACAAAACCGGAGCAACCCCCGAGCGCTTTTCGCATTTTTGATAAGTAGGTTGCTCCCCTTTAGTGTCACCGTGTAATCACAGTTTATGAATATTTTATAGAAGCTCATCACGAGGTCGACCCGGTGCCCTTACCGGTTTGCCTCCGGACATTACGCCGATATGTCTCATGTATACACGTACATTGAATCCGCCGGAGTCTCGACGAATTTCGCGATACTACCGATATATCATTCCCGACAAACGAATAATGAAAAAAATATATTTCTTCGACATGTTCATATACTTGGATATTTGACTGTATCTCGAATCACATCACCTCACAATAACTGCAAGTATATTCGGTGCACGTAGTGAAGTAATTTATGAAGAAAAAAGAATGTTATCTCTCGCGAAGAGAATAAACTTCTCGGATTTTCCGACACAATTTCGCAGACCGAGGAGTCGCGGTTCTAGACCGACACCCCGGAGAATATCGAGTTATGTTTTGCACACAGTGAAGTCCGTGAGGAAGTCCATCAGAGTGTTACTGCGTCAGGTTACAACTACGAGTATCGTATATATAAATGTATCTTTGTTTTGTGAAGATAACAGACCGGAGAGAATAACCGTCCAACATCGGGAAAGAAAATCGAAAAACTACATAAGGATTTCTTTCTTTGTGATATTTGTTATTTCGAACACGAGAGACTTCATTGGCACGGGAATATCGCCAGACGAGTTGAACTGGAAACAGTGGCTGCGGGTCCCGATCTTCGACTACAATCGACTTATGATAACGACCACGCTTCTTTGTGCCCTTCGAGCTCTTTTCTTTGCGCGGGTTGACATTGCTTCACTGCTTCACGAATATCACAACGATATTCAAAGACATAAGAATCGCCTTCTACGTTCCGTGCGAGTAACATTGTTGTCGTTTTGATGCAAAATTATTCACCTTAAGATGGAAGCAAAAATAACCAAAGGGATCCGCATTGAAGAAATCTGAGATGAAGCGAATGTTGGTCCTTTAACAGACTTTACTTTACAGGTTCAAATTTCTGAGTATTCAACGGGAGTTGATTTTTTTTTTTACTTTTTCACACCAAAGTGATGGATTACATTGGCATCACATTTCTGAGTGCCAGAGAGAACGCACTCAGAAATGTATTCCATCACCTCAAAGAACGAATAAATAACGATGATATTTTTTTAACGAAGAAATTCCGTCTTCGAAGTTCCCAAAAGTTTTACTGATTCAAACTAACAGGATTATCTTGTTGAATTTACAATGATGCACATCTTGCACAATGTCTTATCAAGAAAACTTTGTTTTTTCTTCCTTTGACAATGAAATTTTCTTGATGCAACCACAAAATTCTAGCAATTTTCAGAATGATTCCAATTTCTGCGGATGGAACGTCATCTATGAATTATATTGCGTCAAAAAAAAAAAACGAAAACAAACGAGTTTAAAATACGAAGAAAAAATAGCATGCTTCAACGGCGATTAAACCCTTATTTAGTCGTGTGGCAATTTGAACCATTTCGAAAATATATCCGTTGATTAGGTAATAACGATATTGAGACATTCGCGTTTTAGACAATCGATAACAAAACCAATGGATGTGTGACGTCGCTCATGTCGAGTTCCCACTTCCAGGAAGAAAATAGTGACTCACCAGGCAGTGATAACGAACCTGAGGCAAGGACGACGCGACAACAAGACCGGAGGTCGGTGCTAATGCAAAAACTTTTTCTCGCCGCGGGTGTCCTCATATATTCCATTTCACCCCCTACCCGAGTCCCTTATAATCCAACTGTCTCCCCCCCAGTCCTTCGCTCTGTTTCTTCTATTTCTTTCCGCTTGCTTCTTACATCTCCTCCCATCCTCATACTCCCGCGGTTCTCGTATTGTCTGACCGATTCCGTCTTCTCAAGCTCTTATTTCTCCGACTCGACTGTACGGCAGCACTTTTCACGGTGAATCCAGCGTTTACTGGAATACCAACTTCCTCAACGGTACCCGATGAAGCGGCAGCGATGCTTCGTCGTCTGGCAGCCCCCCCCCCACCCGCCACTTCACGAATAATAATAACGGATCCTGGGGCTACGAAACTCGGCCAAGTTTCGCGTAACTGGATGCCCCACGATTCCGGTGCGAGTTCTGGCGAAATAGCAGCCACCGACCTTTTATTCCTAGCCGTCTGTTTCTGCAAGACCAGTCCAGGATATCACTAGCGCAGTTCTCCCTTTACCTCGTCTACTTCGTATAAAAGCCTGGAGGGCTTAATGCGTGAAGATTTTTCCTTCTTTCACCTCGGTTCAACATTTTTTCAGAAAAAAAGAGGGAGATTCCTCAATAGTCATCGCAGTGAAGCGGCAAAATTGTCCAATTCTTCCTAAGAACTAAGGTTTGAGTCTTTTTTTATTTTTATTCTTTCGCTTATCTATTTTCTTCTTTTAATTTGATTGATTACACTTATTTTTCGTTCAAAATAGGAAATAGCAATTGTTTCATGGTTGATCAAATTATTCTCGTTGGTCTGAATGTAATGCGATTACTTTGATTCGGAGTTCTAGATAAGAGTGAGTGACGGAGAAGTGCACCAAGGTATTTCAGCTGTGGTTTCTCGCTATGCAAATACGTGAATGGTAGATGTTTGACGTTTTCGTCGTCTCTGATGCTGTTGCGCTCTTTAACCATCGACGTTCGATCTCGCGATTCATGAATAATTCTTCATCCGTCCGACAGGAGAAACGGAATAAATGGATGTGAAATCGAGGAATGATAACAGTTATCAAGTGCGTTCGAGTGGTTGCGAAGTGAGATGAACGAATGGACGAAGGAGAAGAATTGGAAATTTTGGCTCGGAAGCCAGAAAATCGTTGTGCTGGAATCCTCGTCGACGTATATTTGATTTACGATGCCAAAGTTCAATTGTTGCTCGTCGTCTCGTCATTCCGTCTGTTCGAAGAGGTCGTGCAATATGGTAAAGGAGAATAGCAATCACGTGTAGTATTATTAAAATTCATCTTTCCATTGTTTTCTTTTCTCTGAAATTATTCTTGGTCTTAAAAATTAATCAATTGCAATAAACAATTAAATTTTTTTAAAATTATTCTTACCGTTCATCTAAATCGCAAATTGTAGATACTTAATACATTTTCAATAGCATTACATTAATTACAATGATCAGGCAAATTATTCTGAAAAAAATTACGAAGCTGATCATGACGGATTCGATAAGTCCGAGCACCGAATGAATATTATAAGACAACAATTTTAAAAAACCTCATTAGTGAGTAGTTAGCTATTCAAATTGCCAAAACAAATTAAGTCCACCTAGAAGTTGCACCAACGCACCTGTTTCGCTCGGTATGGGCTAACAACCCTCAAGAACCATAATCGCGTCGATTAATCAGACCTCCCGCGCTTCCGCTCGCTCCTCGAGTCACGGTTAAGAGATAACGAGGTATACTTAAACCCGTAATGACTGAGTTTCGTGCGAGTGGTGCACGCGTATTAGACGCGAAAGAATCGTTCGAGCCATCCTAAATTTTGGCTTACGAAGACCGCTCGGAGATTTCGAGCGTGTATCTCACCATCTCGACGATGTAATTATAAAAAGACGGAATAGTTCGAGTAAGACTCGCGACTTGAAGGTTCTGTACCGTTTTATATTATCGTAGAGCTTACCCGAGTAAGATAACTACATGTAGTGTATTTCTTAACTATATATAAGATTGCACATGTATTGACTATATATATGGACAGAATGTGGACTAACTATATATGGACCACATATGCCCAATCTGATATATAGTCCATAGATATATTTTTTAGTTGGGATAGTACATCTCAAACTGGAACCATATTTTCTTGTGATAACTGAAGACAGAAGGAAACCCCAAAATTGAGTTTCCCATATAATAACTCTACATAGAATTAGGAACAAATAATTTTGTGATTTTTCACTTTACTTGTGATATGAAACCTTCCTTCATGCTCAATTTTAAGATTGTAGACCAACGAAAAATCCCCCATAACTTGTTGACGAATAGTCAGTAGCTCGACTAAAGGAAATGAAGTGATATACCTATAAGGGTTCCATTTTGTTTTTCATTCAGAGGTACGGAACCCTAAAAAACAAACATCTTGTTGCTGTCCTCTACGAGAAGGGGGATAATAGAATTCACGATCCAAAAATTCGAATTGAATCCTCCACGTCGAGTAATCCGTACAAGCACACCCGAAAATCCAATCGTGTACATGGAAAATTTACACGTGCGGAAAATACGTTGAGAATCTCCGTGTGGTTTTCGAAAACGATAACTTTGTCCTCGTTCCGTATATTGTCGTGGTTTCCTAAATTTCTCGTGGAATACATGGCCCACGATTTATTCGAGTGAATATTCGACGATACCCGTGTGGTATCTTCCATCGAACCGAGCTACACGATCTTTCGAGTAACAACTTCGAATTTTCCCACGCAAAACCATGAAACATCGACAATTTCCAAGTTTCCGATAAACAGAGACGAGTTACAACCGCTTTGTCTCACGAACGGTGATACGGACGAAAGTTTCGAAATTGCGGTTCGACATTTTGGAATCGATCGTCCGTTCGGAACGAAGTTTCTTTCGCGATAAACAAATAAATCGTGAGTGGAAAATACATCGTAGAAGTGGATAAAAATTTAGCGTTCTATCGAAAATTAGCGAAAAGAAATATCGTCGATTATGTTTGCGCGACAACGTTATGGAGGATTATTAATTGCCGACGGCATACAGAGTTTATAACCGAAGAAAGAAAATTGGGTCGAATAACGAAGACACGTGGGAAAAATATCGATGTGTTTACTCGGCGAACGCGCAATTCCGTATATCGTCGGAAAAGTATTAATTTTATTAATTAACTAACATTTCTTTTTCAACTTGTTTGCTACAAAGTGCATGAACGGAACTCAATGCGGTTACCGGGTCACCGGAAGTTATAACGAAGGATCTGAAAAGTACACAAAATTCAATTCACCATTTTTCTCGTTAGAAAAAAAAAATATACTCGTCGAGAGTCAGCTTTTTCACGGATATTTGCTAACGCGATAATATATAACTGTACATACTTTTTTCTTTCAAAAAACCATCTGTGGATTTGATACACGTGTACCAAGCCGTAGCGATGAAAAAAAATGGAACCCAATAATTCATAAAAAGCGATTGAGTAATAGTCGACGGGGCAATAAATGTATCGATGCACGAAATCCTGATAATCCTGTTTGTTTTTTTTTTTTACGTTTTTCAAAAAATCGATAGACGGATTGGCGATTGAAAGCTTTCAATAGCACATCTAGATGGCTATAGCCGTGAGAGCCTAAGCAAAAAAATTATATATATATAGTCTATACATAAACTATACATGAGATTGCCCATATATAGTTTATGCAGAGACTACATATATACTATATATGCCTAATCCCATGTATAATTTATTCATAATTTTTTTTACGCGGCGTTTTAGTAAAACAATAAAAAAATAACTATTGAATAATTCGTTAGCCACAAATCCTATTTCGTGGCCTTGCGTCGATCAGAACCGAGCTCAAGGTTTAGCAATCCAATCACGTCGACGACCACCCTCATGCGAAAGCCCAGGTTTTCCCTGCACGGTTAATCATTCCCAATTTCAACTTTCGATCCATCGAAAAATTTTCAGCAGGTCACGAGCAGCGTTAAATTTTTGTCTGCGCCACTTAAAAAAAAAAAAACCCTGAAATACCCGAGCTTAACGATGTTACTGCGCACCGAAGACAAATCGATTGATCCCGGTCGTTCATCAAAATTCGCCGTCATAATTTTCCACACGGACATTGGCTCACACTCCAACGGCATTGACCCACACACGCGAACCCCGTGCAAGAACGTTGCGTTCGTTCTCACGCAACCTAATTCCACACGTAAACACACACCTCATCCCACCCCCCGCCCCTCCGCCCCTTGCTCCACGTGTTTGATTTAATTATATTATTGCCAATGCTCACGCCACAACGCGAAACAAGCGTGGATCGTGTGGGTCCACCCGCGTCGTTAGCTACACAACCACCGACCGGCGACGTCGCGGATAGTCCTAACCTGGCCTCCTCGAGAGATCGATAATACAACACTCCACGAGAATTCCTTTTTTTTTTCGTTTTTTTTTTTCGTGACTATCGGAACATTCTCATTGCCCCGGTTGTGAACTACGTTGAGCTATTTACACGGCTGTGGCAACCTTAGCGTGGCAAAATTTTAAACCATGAAACAAAATAATCATTCTCCATAAATAAATGCTCATTTAAATATCATCGATATCTCGTCATAAGTTTCGAACGGCTTTGGCATGACAAAAGTTCGTCAGATATACGATTGATATTTTTCTTTGTCTTGTTAATCACAACGAGAACTATATATATATGATTTGCAATTTCGATGCAATAAGCACATTCGATTATTACAATATTGTCGAATTGATTGAATATCAATTGGAACGATCGATTATTTGCACCGTTTCAATATTTACCATTATCGATATTCGATTGTTTCCCTGTTTTCGCACCCCATTCGTATCACGCGGCTTTATCGATTCGCATATATCCAGGTTACATCTATTTTGGTGGATAACGAATCTTGTAAGATAAAGGTGTCTTCGTCTGGCTCACACTGATATATATATACAGACACACGGCGTGAAATATTGGCTAACCAATAAAAAACTTTCGGATATGAAGATGCAGCTCAGCTCAGTCCGTATCCAACAACGCAGGGCCACAAGGATCTCGGTCACATTCGAAGGGTCGATGGTCCAAAAATATATATGTATATATATATATGTATATATAAATACATATTCAGCTTGAAATATCCGTCAAGGTCGAAGAGAAGCAGGTACTCAATTCCTTATTGGACCCAGGACCGAGTTCAAGGGAATAATAAACCGAGTAAAATATCCGGACGATATTTCGCGAGGTCCAAGGGGTATGAGCGAGACGTGACGGCGAGGGAGGGGGAAAGGGGGGGGGGGTGTCATCGATGGACCGAATCGGAAACGAGACCTCGGGAATGATAAATTTTCGTCCAAGTTCCACAGATCGCGTCGTGCAACCGCGAACCTTGGGAAATCATCTTGGCCGAAGAATGACGAAGAAGAAGAGGGTGACGAAGCGAGGCAAAAGGGGCCGTGAAATTCAGCCGGAAATAAATGGCGGAGGCCCGTGAAAATATTCAGTGAGGGATGGCGGCAGGGACTGGCGGTTATTCATGGCTTGTTCCGCTCTGACGGATCACCAATAACGATGTGACCTTGACCGTCGGGCTCGCGCTTTTTTTTTTCTTTCGTTCTTCCCTCGCACACACCTCTTCGGCTTTCACGATTGTTATAGACCGTTTCGCGCCGGTTGTTTGATGGAATTTTTATTTGTTTAACGACTGGCGACAGGAAGGAGCGGCAGGCTTCAGCGAGGGGGGAGGGGGGGGGGGAATAGCGAGAGAAAAAAGTAGAACGTGTCGGTATGGTTAGGACAACAGTTGACGTGATGAGCTATCAGGATTCAAGAGGGACGACTTCCCTTTTCCTCCAAAACTGAGATACGATATTTACTCAAAAGCCACAATGTCCTACGTAACTAAACTTTTGATGGTTATGGTATCTACTCAATGATTATTAAATATTGATAATATTGTCATTGCTGAAAAATGTTGATAAGGGTAGCAAATTCTGGAGAAAATATATTTTTATCATTTATTGATGGATCTTTGGTGGTAATATTGAATGTGTGTTAAGTTCGAATGTTCCGAATTGTTATTTTTCGATTGAGTTGTAAGTCAAAGGTTCCAAGCTTCAAATCCTGCGAATGCGAATTTTCAGAGTCTGACCTGCAACTAACCGTAAGTGTCATAAATTTATTTCGAACTACAGGAGTATGCATCCTTGTTCCACTCTTGCGAGATAAATTTTCATTTCCACCCGTGCGATTGATAACTCGATGGGTCAGATGGCTCCGGTTGCGAAGAATTTAACCGGCGAACGTTGCACACACGGGGGCGACTCTTTACAGTCCGGTAATGCAATCAAGCGCGCATTACGCTCGGAGAGAATTAGCGCGGACAAGTGGACGAGGCGGGCCACCGGCTGGGACGTTGAGTTACGAAGCACTCAGAGTGGGTAATATAATGAAGGGCCCCACAACCCTACTGGCCAACGGCGAATAATTTACGTTTAATTTATCATCAAGCTGGGTTTGGAAGTACACGATGAATAACGAAAGTTTTGCGTGAAAATCTTTCACGAGTTTTCTTTCTGGCAAGCTTCGTGGCTGATTCCGCAGGAATAATAATCGGCTGGCACGGCGAGTTTGGCCAACGCCGATGCGGCAAAGACCAAAAGCGTGAAAAAGTTACCAGGACTGGTGATGGTGCTGCTGGTGTTGCTCAACAATGGTCATGGTAACGATAGGCGATAGGAGTCGAAACGAGGTCGTTGGGAAAATTTTTGTTCATGCCCAATTGACGGAAAAAAAGGTTGCGGCATTCATGGCCGAAGGTTCGGTGGGGACGGTGTGCGAAGCTTCGGGCTAATATTGGGTTATATGACGCGACGGAGAATGGACGAGGTGGAGAGAGAACGTCCGGCATTATCCGATACTCGGGTTTATATCGGCCCTTCGTTCATTACTCGCGTGGATGATGACGCGAAATAGGGAAAGAGGCAACGCCCCCCGGTGGTCAGACCGTCATATTCCATGTCGCTGAATCGCTTGATCGTTCACTCCGATATCGATAAAGTCCGCCCTACAACCCCCGCGGCTACTACAATTATAATCATTGCCGGCAACCCCCTTCTTCGATTTTACGGACGTTCCAGTTATTCCGTGTTACGTTTTTTTTTTCATCTCGTCTTGATATTTCGTGGATATTTCAACGTTCAATATCGTGGAAAAAATTGGAAATGAAAATGTGAGCTCAATGCCCATTGACATTGGAACGGTAGTGTATTTTTGTACACGTGTGTGAGACTGTTGGAGCGATCTATCTATATTGACCTTTCGATATGAAAACGTAAAATATGCGGGAAAAATGATCCTGCTGAATGATATGTATGTATTTTTTTGTATTGATTTTCCGGTGAGTTCGCAGCTCCGATCGTAACTCGTTCGGCCTCCGAAAAGAGCTTTGGACGACGCCGGAAGGAAGAGAAATAACAATGAGACTCTGGCGAGACTCCAGAGTCTGGGCCAACGGGGATGTGCCTCTCAATCAAACAGAAACTCGAATTTCTTCATGAAATCCCGATAGTTTTCAATATGTCAGTCATAGAAAAATATATATTATTTCGCTTTGAATCAATGTTTTTAATTACAAATATAACTATACGAACTAAATAAATTGAAAAAAAAAATCATCAAGGCCTCTCAATTTTAAATATTTAATAATAAATGAATCATTTTTACGAAACCATGAAAGAATTTTTTTTTACCTTACGCGTTTCTTAAATTTAATTCTTTCATGAAAAACCAATGTCTCCCTATGACACGACGAAATAAAAAAAAAAAAAAGCTCGCGTGGGGACGCACAAAACATATGTACATACATTGTTTTTATGAATAAATAAGGGACAAAAATGACAATGAAAATCCCACCCGAAAAGCCCAATCCATTTAGATGGGCTTCACGTTTCGACGAGATAAAGAAAAGCCCCATAACGTAACATGTGGAGCTTCGCCGAAGCTGACATCGAACGACCATGCCGAACGTATTAAGTAAACGGTGATATACATCGAGGCGCTATTCGCTCACGCAAGTGACGAGGGTCGTGTGCGAGAGTCGGACAATATTGTGTCGGACAATAGCCGAGCGACAGAAGCGGATAAAATGGAACGAAAAGCTCGGATGACCGGGCGTATAATGGAAAGCGACAAGCAACGTCGGTGGGAAAACACGTGAATATCAAAGTCCGAGGGGAAAAAAAAGAAAAAAATAATAATAATACAACGTATGAGGTTGCACGGTTGCGAGCTTGCGAGCTTGCGAGCTCGCGATGCTAACGACCGGCGGGGTAAGCAACCCGGAAGAAAAAGAGAACGTACGACCGTGGCAAGAAGGTCTGGGGGAGGGAGGGGGGAAATGGCTCTACGACCGCTTTATCGCCCACATTCACTAACGACAAAGCTTCGAGGCAATGTTAACTCTCGATTGCGCCCATTGAGCATAATGCTTGCTCCCATTGCGGAATGTATGTGAGGTAATCCACGGTTTATCGCCTATTCCAAATCCGCCAGGTTTTTGATTCGGATTAACATTTTTTTTCCCGACAAATTATTTGATGAAAAAAAACGCCACCATTTTTTTCATATTTGTTCGGTAATTTTTTTCAGGAATGAGTTTTTTTTAATTCAAATGTGAATATGTCGGGAACACCTTTTTTTCATTTGATCGCGAGGACATCAAAATATGCACTTTGAACTGCTCTTTTCCAGAAACAATATTCAAAAGGAAATTAATTTTTCGTTGGCCTTTTTTTCGTAGGCTTAATTACTAAAGTCGACGTTCTAAACAAACGCCATATTTGGTTTTCTTGACATTTTGTTTCACGAATTCCTTATCCGATTGCTGAAATTTAGAACCTCCGGTGAAAATGGGAAGACTAGATTTACTACTTTTTCGCAAAATTTAAAGTTTATTAAAATTGGGAAACTCGAAATCGCAATGAATATTCCATCAGTGTAGATATCAATCGGAATAAAAACCATTTGTTTCCAAGCATAAGAACTTCATTCATTAATTGTTCTGAGTTTTCAAGATCTTGAATGATTGAAATGCACCTGACGATAAAAATTCTTTTACCGAAATCTTCTATCCAGTCCAGTCAATTTCGATAAACTTTGAAATTTGAGCTACGAATTTTGAGAATTAAAAAAAAGTGTGTCATTAAACGCATATATATATATACAATCTAAACTTCACCAAAATTGATCAAAGCCCAAAAATTAAAAAATTCCGTCATGTCGAAAAAATTATTTCTATCCGTCCCTCTTCGAAAACGCGTCATTGCATGCATGCGAAGCGGGCGCAAAGTGATGGATTTCAGTCCAGGGCTTCACACGCATGAAATAAGCATCTTCAATGGGCGTCGGACAAGAAGTATCGTGTGCATCACGGGCGCAAAGCGATTTTGTCTCGTGTGATTGCGGTTTGAAGGATTGTGCGGTTTTTCAGTCTCCCAAATATATTTATCTGCGTTGCCGTTGTACGACGAAGCATCTATCTGGATTTTCCGTTCGACTGGAAAAATGGATGTAGGTCACGGTTGCTTTACCGCGTATATGGCACAGCGCCCTTCGACCTGTAAAATTTCGCGACGATGGGGGCGAGAGGTGGTGAGATGCACCCCTTCTCGTCCTTCCGTCACTTCATCGCCCAACTGAATCGAATCATTGTGCAACATCCAATGCCTCTGACATCCGCGCATCTTCGGGGCTTAGTTCGCCTTGAATTTTCGCAATTTTGTCGACGATTTCACATGCCGGCGAATGCAACGTGCTACGCTTGGTCGATGTCATTTGGAATCGTTATTTCCATCATCCGGCCAAATCGGCGTTTCGACGTAGGATCGGATTATCCGATTGTCACGAAAAATTCAAAACTAACGGGTTAGTTGAAATATTTTCGATGATTAGGGATGGAAAACTAATTGTGGAAATGTTGTTCTATCTTCTAAATCGTAATAATAGAGTCAATCGGAATGTTGTCAATGAGTTCAGCAGGTCCGGGATGGAAACTTGATTTTTTTTTTCCAAATTCCTCGTGCAGCCAATTCCCACAATAGGTTGACGCCGAAATATTGTCGTTCATTCTATCGCGCTTAGCTCGTAAAATTTGGATTTCTTATCTTCAAACTACAATAATAATATGGATACGAAAAATATAGAATTTTATGGATAGCAGTTGCGAATCGTATCTCGTAAATCATCACCTTGCAAATTTATCAAATATAGTCGGTGATTTTTCGTACACTCAGGGTAGCCATTGAAAGAAATGTATGTCAGAAATTTGCAATATATCAGATAGCAAAAAAAAAATTGCTGCCAATAAATAAAACTGACTGGAGATGACGCTGTCAACTCCGTTGAGTTCCCAATATATCCTCTCGACAAAATCAAATATTGTTCATACTATAAATCAACAATATCGTGAACTGTGAAGCGAGAAATTTTAAGTACAGAGTACGAATCACAGCGACACGTGGGCTTGCACGAGCGTGAGGTGTTTCGGCGACAAATTGCGTTTTAATCAAACTGACTCTCAATTCACGATTATTGATACTCGTTGTACCGATAGCGCGTGCTGAATTTATCACACCTGACCTTTGCCCCCACCCCCCCCCCTGCTGCTCTGTACGCTTGCACGTAATTGGAAGCTAAACTGTGAAATATTATGATCGACTATATATTCCGTGACATATTATACGACGAATAAATCAATGTTATTCGTTCTTTTTATTTTTCCCGTTCATACGCGTGGATATATTTTCCGGGCGTATTGGCGAAGCACGTGATAAAGCCTGCGGGCGAATCGTTCACAAAGGTCGAGACTCCCATAACGGTGCAGTATCGAGTAGTCTGGCAGCGACACGAAATGGCAGTAATTTCACGCGCATCAATTCCAGAGTCTGCTTCCAACCACAGTCTGTGGTTCTTTCATTCTCCTATCTCCGTCTTTCTCTCATTCTTTTTTCCTCTCTCTCTTTCTCTCTCTCTCTCTCTCTCGCCCACTATTTTTCTCTCTTCTTTCCAGTCCGCCTCTTTGCTGCCCCTCATCCACAATTCAACCGATACCGCTTTTTCAACCATCCAACACGGTACAGTTCCAACGCCAAAATGGTCAAAAGTTACGATCGATCGTTACAGCAATCCAAACACTTCGGCGTATTTCATCCCACGCCCTTTTCCAAACTTGCCCGGCATTATCTCGCGAGGTTTGCCAAATGGTAGCAGAAACATAGGTGCTTACTATCCGCCGCGTAAATTTCACCGGGTCGCACGAGCGGCTCGAGTCCAATTCTCGTCCAACCTAAAACGACCCCAGCCACAATTTCAACTCCTCTCGCATTCATCAATAACGAATATGGCCTCATTGACGGTCTTTTGAGCCGTCAACGTGAACCTGGCGAGAACCAGAAAAAACCAATACGCTGATTCTTCATGATGTGTCGTCATCAATGCTCAGCGAAACTTCATTCTTCAATTTTCCGGCTGAATCGTGAGTCGTTGAGACGAAATTCGTTAGCTAGAATAGCGAAGGGCACGCGGAAGGCTCGGAACGTGTTTTCGCATCTGTTTGCCGATTCAGGAATCAGAGCTGCACAGATTCGTCGGGTTAGTTAACGCAAGCTTAGAATAAATGAATGCTTAAATCTTGCAAAGCAGTCTCAAGAAAGATCGCCCTTCTCCGCGTCACTGGACAACCGCACTGTGATGCATGTATGTATATATATACACGTACGACGACATTGCTATTAATAGGGTTGGAAGGGAACCTTGAAAGTTAATATTTTCCGCATGATTAGCGCGGAGCTCTTGTCGATAATCGTTTGTTCAGACGACACGTGACAACGACTGCTCGCCCACCGAATGAGCTACGAAATCATCGTGAAGACGACCAACCAACGACCAATATGACGACAACGAGATCAGCCGACTTATTCGCAGCTTTCGCGTCGTCATCCTTGAAACGGATTAACCGAACGTTTCACAATGAATAATTCGGAATTCGACGAGGCAAACGAGAACGTGACGTGGCGATTGCACGAAGAAGTTGCCGATGGGATGGGGGACTAACGTCTGGGACAGACGCACGAGTGTCGAATCCTCGAGAAGCTTCTAGACGAGGATTCTCGGACGGTTCGTGAGATACGGACCGGGTGAAGCTTTCGTACGGATCGATTTTCACATCGGCACATAGTCCGAACGGGAAGCACCGCATTTCAAACGTGACTGCACTACTCTCCGCTTCCCTCGGGGGACTGATTTACACTATAGATATGGCGCAACCAGGTGCGCTGGTCGTACCGCACGTGCTCCACATCACAGAGCGATGATTTGTTGCATTTGTTTTTTTTCTTCTATCCTTCATTCGTCTTCTTTGTTCTTTGTAAATTTTTAATACTTTGTATTGAATTGATAAAATTGAGAATAGCTTGTTGAGCACAGTGTCGTGATGTGTTGGAAGTGTTGCGTCGGAATTGTCATAAGTTGTCCGGAACAAACAATCTGTTAATTTTTTTCCAACTGCTTGTGGGAAAAGTTGGGAAATTGTAATCAACTAAGTATTCGATTTTATGCTTCATAAATTGGATCGAAATGGTTAAAAACAAATTGTTGTTAAAATGATATATATATAAATATAAATATGTTGTATTTACTTCAATTCTTGTTTATTGAAATGTTTTTAAGTGAAATTAAAAGTCGACCGTAGCTTACAATTATTTAGAATATTTTCACCAATATTCACAGTTTAATATTCGAAGCTGTGCGTCCCTTTTTTGTTTTGTCCGCAAAACGCGACAAACATTTTGTCTCGCACAGAACACACCGGATATCGACGTATACCGCGACGAGGCGAAATTCAATTTTCAGTTTGGAAAGCAGTTGTCGATCGTAGGTTATTCCTGGGAGGTGATGTTGACGTGGCACGTGCACCACCGTCCACAAGAGGATAATCCCTCAAATGTTTTTTTTTGTGTGTGTGTGTGTGTCCGGAAAAAATCCGATAGATGAAAATTCCGAAAAAAGCTTGATTCACGAGTACCTAGTCGCACTCGGGATATCGTGAAAGTTGGATAGTCCGTGGGTCATGAGAATTGGCTTACGGAATATGCGGTCACGTTCGCTGTTGCACTTTTTTCGACTCTTCTATCCGTGCAAACAAATTTAATTTTGGCGACGAAAAGTTGTCTATTGAATTTTCTCGCGTCTAGTGGAAATTGAAGTTTTCAAAGTGACGTGAAATGACTGAGCTCGAAGAAAAAAATACCTACATAGCTCAATTAATATCTATATATTAGCGAACATTTTTCGAATATGAAAAACCTACAATTTGTCGTCAGTGAAGATCCGATCCTGCGATTTCCATTGAGACGTTTAGTTGACCCGAAAGCGTGAAAATTAATGGCGCGATTTGCTAGGATCTTCATTGATGATTTACGACAGACTTAACTTCACGAGCCTCACGGTAACCCTTTAATAATATTTCTTCATTTCTGTGATAATATCTCGCCATATTTCTTCATAGTCGGCATTTCTGGCGAACCCATGGAAATTCCGCACAGGACTTCAGTTCCTTTCATCGTGGCTCACGGAATTCCGCCAACATTCGTGGAATACTTGATATTTTTTTCGATTGATGAAGGTTATTTTAATCGCCAGAAACACGGGATCACGTTTCACCATCAGGGCAGGAACTCTATGAAGAAAGAACAAGTTTTCATTGTTTCTAGGGCTCGGTACCTCTCAATAAAAAAAAACAAAACCCCCATACGATCTCTTTTCCGTCCGTTCGTCAACTCACTGACCACAACAACCTACAGGGAACTTCACGTTGATCTAAGATCTTGGAATTCAGAGGAAAGAAATGTTTCATAGAACAAGTAAAGGAAAAACTCGAAAATCAGACAAATGTTTATTCCATGTAGAATTATTACGTAAGAAACTTGATTCTGCGATTCCTATCTAACTATTATGAATAATTCCTTTTTTTTTTCAATTTTTGTAATGGTCGATAGTTTGATAATATAGTACATAACGATAATAACAGTAGACCCTTCGTGGTGACCAGACCACATTACGGAACCCTCGGGGCGCGAGTCCTACTCGCACTTTTCCGACTTCTTTTTCTATATCACGAATTCTCTCATTGTGCCAATGATGTGTAATGGACGAGAGTCGATCAAGCGTCGGGTTTCTGAGACACATTGGATCGTGCTCAGGGTCACAAAACGACCTATCGAACGAACCTTATATCACAGTTAGACCATTTTTTGGGTCAGTTTATCGATGAGGGTCACGTACTGACAAAAAATAGATTATTCCGAGTCCTCAGGCTCATTTATTTATTTATCACCCCTCAATCCTTGCTTGAAAATCATATCCAATTTATCTCGTTCATTCGACTCGAACGATAATTGTAAACGCGACATCAAGGACATCAATTAAAATCACAAAAAAAATAAAATAGAATCGGCTGAAATTAATATTGAGTTGCTTACTGCAAAACTCAAATCCATCGTATTTTAATTAGTTATGGTATCATTTGATAAATGATCGACGAATTAATCTGGAAAATGGCCGATCGTTTTGAGAACCGACATAGATGATGAACAGATAGACGAAAGATAACTGGGATGACAACTTTGAGACAAATGCGCGCCACAATCCGGACGTCCAAGCTACCGAGGAAGCTTGGTCCGCCTTCTGAGGACTCAGCCATCCGAGTTACCGCCTCATGCACAGTTGCACGGGCCGGTGAAACTCCGACGGGATCGAACAAAGCCGGAAACCGGATACGGATGGTATTTACGAGAGACTGCGGGCTGGACTGTTCGCTAAACTCAACTTCCACTCGGTTACATCGTTCCACCGTCGTGTAAGTACATATACTGACGCGGTCATATTGCTCGAAGCACCTTCCGAAGCTCATAAATTCACTCACCAAACTGTACTAATCACTTTAAGCTATCGTTTCGATAGCTTTATTCGCGATAAACATAATTTCAAACATTTAATGGCCAAAAACTTTTAACTAAAATCGTTTCCTCAAGCAATTCAGTTTTTGCTCCACATTCTCACCCAGACATACTTTTAATTTTTAAAAAAAATGAATTTTATGAAATAAATCGAATTTTTACCGGTATCGATATGTTATTCGATTTTTCGACCTAAGACGGACTTGAACTTGTAATTCATTGACTAAAAATATAAGTCCACCATTGCAAACATGAAATTTCAGCTTTATTATTTGAAAAAAAAATGTTAGTTTTTTCGCAGCTCCGAGCTCTATCGATTGGAAAAGTAAAAACAGGGTCATCGAAATACAGTACAGGCGAGTACAGTGTAGGAAGCTCGTAGGCAATAGATTGTTATCGCACGACCGATTGTCCGGTTGGGAGACATAGACTGGCTTTTAATAATCGGTCGTTCGGTAGTGGTGGCAAAGGTAAAATTGTAAAGGTCTGTGAATAGATAGAGTTTCGTGTCAGGGACACACGTCGATGTAGCCGGATACACACGCTAATGTCTCGTGGTTGTGTTCCTAATGGTTTGAGAAAATGACTCGCGATGGGTCTTCCCTTGTTATTAATTCATTTCCCACGGATCTCGCAGTGTGTATTTGTGGTAACGTGTCGTCGCTGAAACACGCTTCGATCGAGTCAATCCATCAGCAACCATGACCGCGTCACTGAACTGTACAATCCGTCGTCCATCTTTGATCGTTTCGGTTCGAACGAGATATATATTCCAACGGTTCATTCGACGATGAAATACTCGGCCGAAATACAGCTCGACACTTTCGCCCCAAATAGTTCGTGTCGCTGTTATTCATTCATTTAAGACAAACAAAAAGAAAAGAGGAACTACAAACGATTGTGAAGTGAGTTAGGACTTTTAAGTTCATTTTGGAGTTACAAGGGATAAAAAAACGGATTACAAACGACTACAAACGATTGTGAAGCGAGCAGAGCGTTGAAAGTTCATTCTCGATTATTTTTAAATTCATTCATCACTACAAACGGAAAACAAATAAAGCTACAAACGACTATAAACAATTCTGAAGACAGTAGAACGTATTTTGATTATTTTCAAACTACGACCAGCGAAACAATTGATGGTTAA
Source organism: Diplazon laetatorius (assembly GCA_963662125.1). Classification (NCBI taxonomy): domain Eukaryota; kingdom Metazoa; phylum Arthropoda; class Insecta; order Hymenoptera; family Ichneumonidae; genus Diplazon; species Diplazon laetatorius. Next base: position 14,918,503 of record OY759152.1, read on the forward strand.
CACTTAAAAAAGACTTTAAAAAAGAAAAAAACTGGGTTAAAAAAAAATGTTGACAATTTTTTCTAAACTAGAAATGAAAATGTCACTACAATAACCTACAAACAATTCTCTATGTAAATCAATTGTCAGATTCAAGTTTCGTCAAATTCAGGGAATGGCCATTTCCCCAAAGTCCCATAACTTATTTTGCGTTTTACTACAAACGAAAAACTTCCCACTACAACCAACTACATACGGACCTCTTAAAGAATGACGAAAAAGTCTCAGATTCGCATGAGTGTCTCCATCGATCCATTTCTTTCAACGGGTCAAATTTACAGTCGGTAAGATCATTTCCTACGGTAGATCAGAGTTCACGTGAAGTTCATAAGCCCTATTTTATCGAGTTAATCACAGCGGGGAATCGGTCCGCTAAATGACAATGATCACGACTAATATTCTCGTGAACCCAAATAGATTGCCAACGTTGTCAGACAATGATTCATCGTTGCTGTATCGATTCGCTGATAATGAACGCGAGCTTCGGTTACGCGATCGATTGTTAACCTCGAAGCCTATGCAACGAGACACACTCGAATACTGCGTAAACTGCAATCTATCGAATCGTCACCCGTGCAACTGCACATTGTCCCACGTGGGTAGCTCGAATTAGCATTTAACAATTAGCCTGATTATCGCGGGTGCGTGGATAACGCATTGATGCTGTCAACTCGAAAATTCAGTGATGTGGTTGATCTCCATTGATCTGTTTCTCTTTCTCTCTCTCTCTATCTCTCTTTCCCTTGGTTACTCCTGATCTCGTCAAACGGGACAATCGATCGTGACAATAACGACCAACCGAACCACGGAGCTCTCATTTGTCACGCTTTTATCTCGCACCTTGAAAATCATTCGAAGCTTGTGTCTAAGCCCGAAATAATTGAGAATTAGTCGAGCCTCCACCCCCCGAGGCGAAAACGGTAGTCGATGAGCTTGTGCAGTGCCGGGGGGCATCGTAAATTTCAACTAGGTTCGCGCGAGACTTCGGAAATATTACGGATACGTGTATCCACCGTGAGCGTCGATTGAGCTGGTCGCAGCATCGAGGAAGATTGCTCCCATCAACATCCTCGTTCCCGGGATATTCAATCGACCACCCGCTGACGGTTTATTTAGTTTTTTCTTTTTTCGACGACAAATTACTAGACCCACGCGATTTCCCAATGCGTAGACGTAGGTAGACCCTTTTTCCGACGGTGTCTGACTATGACCTCGGTGACACGCCGTGGCCGAGGCTGTCACTTTCTAATATATTTTTTTCACCTTTTTTTCACTTTTTCCAAACGAGGTTTTATTATTCTGTTTCAGGTTAACGAGTAATGCATTGTTTAAAATTGATCCTGGAATCTCTATGCTTTTATGGGATATATGTGTGTGTTGACGCGGAATGTGTGCTCTATTGCTCGGCTCTTTTTTATTTTTGTTTTTTTTTTATATATAGATAAATTTGTTCTATATCCATTTTTTTCTATTTCAACTGTCAGCTTTGATGACATTTCTCATTTTGATAGTACAGGGACTATCTGGCCAAAGATAAAACACATATTCAATACTCAATAATTACAATCCACAATTTTATATATAAAAAATAATCATAATTTTCAAAGAACAAAAAAAAATTCATATATATATACCATCGAGTCTAATGGTTAGTTAATGAGATTACTAAATCGTTCCTGTTAGAAAAAATATCCGTTCGACATTAATCAACGTCAGAAAACGTGCATCATGCCCAAAAAACATCTCACGTATCGACCTACCCCAGTCTGCTTTTCTTCTTCCTCCCCCAGTAGACGAAATCCCGCCGTCACGTATTTTCTTTTTTTTTTCCTCTCCAGAAATAGCAAAACATTTCGTCGAGGATAAAAAGTCGTAAGAAAAACGGAAAGAGCTAACGAGCGGGTTATGCACACAGTGTTGTATCGTCGTTGCGGTGAATATGCAAACCCCGAGTCGAGCAAAAAGACCGCAGCGAGAGATCTAAATGAAATCTGGAACACAATATCCGAGACTAAATACCCGTAGTAAACTTCTCGCGCGCCAGTCTTCGAAGAAGTTGGAAGCGTTTTCATGGGTCTGGCAACGTTATGAGTTTTCCATGGCGTCTTGTAACGCGGATATATATACGAGGTTGCGAGGTGCACATGGGAAAGACATTTACCCCGGAGAGCCAGAAGTCGTTCGCCACGTGCCAGCGGGCCTGTAACTTCGAGCTAATTCACCGGCTCTGACTCGGCCCCAATTACAGCCTGCGTCCTTGTCGTCCTTGCACACACTTGTCGTACTGATTATTACACGCGCGTCTCGCTCGCTTTCTCCGTCTCGCTCACTCGTTAATTCATCCTGAATAAACGACTCGGACGTGCTTTCGGGAGATTAATCAATTTGAGTGGAGGCGAACGTGACTATTATAATAATATAACCGAGTGATCGATAAGTCGTTACTCACAAGACTGAACAATGTTTTCGGTTTATCAAACAATATTGATTTCAGTGTCTCAACTTATTTTTTTATTGGCGATAAATTTTTTAACCTATTTTTGTCAGTGAAAGAAATTAAAATAAAAAAAATTATTGCATTTTTCTAGACGCAACAAAATTGTAAAATCCATCTGGAGAATTAATTGTCGTCTTTATGAAGAAACCATATAGAAAAATGTTATTTCATTACGTCCATGTTTTTCGAGTAATTGAATTTTCCCATCGTGAATGAGGTGAATCTGGTTACGTTAATCACTTTGATCAATATGGACGTTATATCGCGACGCGAAACCCCGTGGAAAAACACTTCAAATTTTCAATTAAAATTTGAAGCCTTCAAAGACTGCAAAAACACGAAGCGATAGCAGATAGTTTTTTTATACGAGACGATTTATCGCAACCACCCGGAAAGTTGGTTTTTTTTTTAAATCTCGTCCACGGTTTTTTCATCCCTAATTGTAATTAAAATTTCCGGAACTATTTCCGCATGAAATCCATCGACGTTTCCATCGTCGCACGGTTTTCCATTCCACGGGTCTCGCGTTTTTTTCGGGACTTCGCCGGAACGTTGCGCGATGAAATCAACGAAGTTTAATTTACCGTGGCCATTCGTCATCTGGCTATCCTCTCGTTCGTCCGCGGAGTCCACCGTGCAGCCATCACGATGGGCCACGGCAACGACGGTCCGAGTCTACGGTTCCCGAGGGTGCGGACTCGTTATGCAACTGCGGGTGAAGACCCTCTTGAAAACAACTACCCAACCGAAAATACGACTCACCCACACTCAACCACCGGCCTCTCACGAAATTCGACTCGGTCCCGCGTCCGAAATGCAGTCCCCGTTCGTTGAAATCATAATTTTTTTTTCTCCTCTATTTCTTCAATCTAATTTTTTTTAATTAGAGAAAAAAACGAGCATTCGTCTACAAAATTTCGTACGGCAAAAAATCTTAATCATGGTTCTAGAATAAATAAAATTACTACCTACATGAAGACGAAATATGACAATATGTCGTTCGCTCATTACAGAAATAATAAATATTATACGAATTGTAGAAGGAAATGTCAAAAATATAGTTATCTCCGAATTCCTCGATTCATCTCTTCTTCTCTACGGAGCACAAAATGGGATGAAAAAGATTGAACAAGAAAAAAAAATAATAAACACAAATAGAGCGAAGCTGCAATGTCCATTCAGCGAAATGAGAAATCCAAGAGCCTCCTCAACATTCGACTGTAAAGATGTATAATAAATGATATTTACGTTCCATTTAATCTTGAGGATCTACGATATTTTATTTCTGGTTCGCTTATTCAAGTAGGAATGAAAATGCTCGTTGAATGTCGGTCGTTATCGAAACCCCAATAGCATCATCTTTCCACTTCGTCGAGAAAAAAAAAGAATTCAAGCCCTCACTCGGTCAATGAATTTTTTTTTTCTTCTCTTTGCGGATCTGCTTTGCGTTGAGAGTTGAATGAAATACAAAAGAATTTTCGGTGTAAGCTTGTTAATTCTGTTTAAACTCGAAAGTCGCTGGTTTTGATAATGATATAAAAATGTGAGTTTGGAAGGTTGGCCATTGTTGGCGATGACGATAACAGCGGAAGCCTATTCAGCCTGGACTTCGTCGAGAGATCGAAGAAGAGATGTGCGGTCGTCGAATGTTCGATCGCGGGTCGTCGATTAATCCGAAGATATTTGACGATCCAGTGGTGAACATAGGCGGAGCATGAGCGAAGATAGGCACGTGGGATGGCATCCGGAACCACTGTTCGGTGGTTTCGGGGGTCCACCGCATTAGTCCGTTCTTGTGGCGTGCCTCAGGAGTTCAGACACGAGCTCAGGAAGCTTCCGCTTTCGCGGGATCAATAGTTGACGCCGTCGGCAATTACAGTGCATTGTATCATGCTGTTCATCGACCATCGAGAACCACCGGATCATAATCCACTTGGGAGATATAGCCACGTGGCAGACTTGTTCGGAGCTAGTTTTTTTTTTGGGAAAAGATTAATCGTCGATCAGGTCCAAGCTTTCGAAACTTTGCGAAATATTAGCATTACTGTATTACCATAAATTCGTAATTTTCATCCAAATATGAAAGTGGATGAAGTAGGAAATAGTTTGATGCGATGGGGTAGCAAAACTGTTACACTCCGAGGACCAAAAACGTTGGAAGAAGAGTGTAGAAAGTCTGAGAGATGCAAATGTATGGATCACGAGGACATCAGATTTACGGATTTAAGTGAATATTCGAATAAAAAAACATTGTGGTTTTAATAATATTTAAATACATTTTCTTGTAATATTTCAGACAAAAACAAACGAACGCATATGTCGTTATAACATCGGGAATTACATTTATTTGTTTGTTTTTTTTTCTAACTGAGTAAAATGAATAAAGTTGTAAATACGCAAATTAAAAAAAAATCAGTCGAGTCGATTATGGATCGATGACAATAATTCATTGTCGGAATAGTTTTATGTGACTTTTCCGATAGTTTTTTCTATTGCATAGAGAGTTCTTGATTTTTTATATTTTCCGCTGATTTTCCAGTGTTAAATATTGTTTAACGATTTTTTACGTTGTAAAATATGAAGATAAAAGAAAATCAGTCGAGTCAAATACAAACCACACCGAGAGGTCATCGTTCCAATAGTTCTGAGTGACTTTTCCGATAGCTCTGGCTATTGCCCAGAATTCTTGATACTTCATATACCGAGTTTCCAGCGTGAAATATTTATCAAGGTTTTCAAAGTTTTTTTTGTCCTATGGCTTTTTTTTGGTTTTGTTTTTCTGACCTGACTTTATCGAGGATTAAGCGAAGGGGGTTGTTACTCGAAGGGATTAATGGCCAATCTGGCATAATGGGATATTAAATTCAACAGCCTCGAGACACGATGCTAATTTCACCAGAGGGACTTACTTTCCGTTGGGCGCGTCCGGTTCAAGCGATTTCGTTCCGTCTGAATTTTTTATATCCAATCCCTTTAATTTTACTAACCCTCATCGGCCAGCACACTCACTCTCGTATCACATCCGTTTCGTGAATTTGTAAAGCATTCGTGTTGCGGGACGACGCGAGACGCGGTTCCGGAAAATGTTGTAGACCGAAATTCATGCATTGAATTCGCGTGTCACGCAAGCCAACTTGTCGCTATGCCGAATGATATGCCAGTTGAAATAGTCCGGCAGCGACGGTGAGTTGGTAAAACTCGTTACACAGTCATATATATACACATAAATGTGAATATGTGATGACTTTATGGCTCGTCAGATCCACGTGATACGCGTCGTTATTAATATTAATGAAAATGTGTGAAATGATATATGAAACGAAAATTCGACGGTCGGGTATATTTCTCGTTTAGACGATAAGCTCCGATGTTGAAAAAACCAAATCATGAGGATTGCGCAGGCAGTTTTGGTTTATGGTGGTTTTCATTTTAAGCTCCCTTGCTAAGTCACACGGACAAAGAATTTGTTATGTACATAGATATGCAATTATGCGTAGAGGAATACGCCTGAATTCGAATCACTCAAAACCGTTCAGAAGTAGTCGTCCATTTTTTCATTACTTTGAGGTAACCCAAAAAAATCCTCTGATTTTTTTTTTTATTTTCCCCCCGACACCCTTCTTCCTGAAAAATGTAAAAAATCGAACATCGAAGAGAAAACAGCAATTGTGACGTATCTTAAATTGATGAACGTTTTTTTCGTATTCTGTAGATAAAAAAAGTATTCATAATTTTGGAATAGCACCATTATCACTAATATTTATTATATAAATTGTATCGTCATTAATTATTGATTTGAATAAAATAATTTCTAACAAATTGCGATGAAAATAAAGAATAATTTGTATATTGATTGTATTACAATAAAGTTTAAACAAAAACGTGGATATGTAGGTTGATGAAAAAATGATGAAGAAAAAAATCTTGGCTGGCAAACGTTGAGCATATTTGAAAATTCGGAGACCCCGGACCACGAAAGGGCGACAAGAATGAAAAGTTCGAGTGAAATATGATCGGAGGGATGTAAGCAATTTCGCGCTGCATCGCCGGGGTAACGGACGTTTAAGGTGCCCATGGGACTGGCGGAAAAGTGCTTGCAGGGCGCAAAAAGCATGTGCCACGTGCGGAAGAAGTGAAGGCGATGCTGGCTCGAAGAACGGATGGCCGTGCAACGATGTCTGCACATGGATGAATATATGTATGCATACGAATGCAACACGGCAAACTTACAATTAGGAAATAACTGTACACGGGTATTGTGGGAATAATTAAGAGCCATAGTTGGAAGCTCACCTTCATGCGTGAATTAAACTCGTCGACTACGAAATACTATTACGGCTCCTGGTGTTAATATCTGGAACTACTGAACGCAAAACAATATTCTACTTTTGAAACATTTTTACCAACTCATTGGAGTTGAAAAGAAAAAACAAAAATCTATCGTCACTGATTCGATTTTCATGTTATTATGAACATACAAAAAAAAACTTATACAACCGTGTTATCGTCGAAATAAAAACCTCAATTTAGTTTCTCATTAACGCTTTTATGTGTATGTTTTTTTGTCAATTTTAATTTGATTATTATTATGTATATTTTTTTTATTTTATTGTTATTATTCCCTTTTTAATTGGGTGCATTTTTTCACTGCGTTTGCGCGATCAGGTGAGCGCCAAACTTACGGACGGATGAATCCGCGTTTCCGCTTTACCGACGACAAATAATTTACGGTTGGTGAACCGTGAGACGAGTGGCGAAATAAAAAAAAATACGCGAGCGAGGACGATAAATCAGTTTTTATTTTTTATTCATGAATAAGGGTGGATTCACGCGGACCTCGAATCCCAGGACAATACCGGGCAGGCAAGTGCCTGATATTTTTAAAACAAACCGTCTGCGCGACGTCCATATTTTTTTTTCAAAACCTTCACGCTTCTCTCAATCTCCGTACGTAATGGCAAAAGGGTCGACAGGGTCGACGGAAAGGGAGGGAAGGATCAAGGGACGGTCAACGATAATCCCCGTGTGAATTATAGACGACCGGCACAGACCAGCGTCGCGAGTGGGATTTGGTAGCGTGAAAAAAAAGAAGAGTGAAAAAGCGAAACAAATGGTCACGACGAAATATCACGGCGACGTTCGAATATTTTTTGGTACGACGAGACGCGTGACAAAAACTTGCGACACCGTCGGATTTTTTTTTTCATGATTCGTTTTCATTGGATATTGTGATTCATGATTTCAGCGGTCTGTAAATTACGGTGGAACAATATTTTTTGTTGTTTCCGTGCCAGACTGACACAGATCCACGAGAACACCACCTTCATTGACCTAATTCCTAAAAAAAGGGGTCGAATTTCAGTTAGCGATTTTGAAATAAAATTATACTGCAATATTCTTTTCTCGAAAGGTACATTCTCAAGCTTAAATTTGTGCTTTATCTCATTCAATTTTAATGTGTTTTTTTTTTTTTTTGCAAAGTTATGCATTTTTTTCAAAGGATTATTTCACGAATTAATTTCATTATTGCTGAAATTCATTTATGCATACAATATTTCACAATTTTATCATAAAGTAAAAGGCGTAAACATGCTGCATGCATTTTTCTAGGGTTTTTTAACTGTATTTATTATATTCACTATGCAACGTTTGAAAAGGCAGGGTTGATCTGATCTCCCTTTTCAGGAATGAGATTTAGGAATAGGCTCGAAGAGGGTGGGAAAAATATAAAAAAAGAAAAATTAAACGTCGTAGAGAAAGCTTCGTCAACAACAATGAAGATCAATGATTAACATTCGTCACGAAAAACGGCATCGTTCAATGTATTTTCCGTCGACACATTGAACGAAATTGCATTACCACCAACGGTCTAGAAATTTTGGAAGAAAAATGATAAAATCTCCCGATACCAAAATAATTCGGTCGATGTGTATAACTCATGCGTCACGTTTAAAGCCGGGAAAGGAAGTTCCCCACATGACCAAGCGCGTGTGGAAAACAAACAAGGGTGCTGGTGTAAAAAATTCGGACGAGGTTTGTACATTACACTACATCAGAAAAAAAAACCTACATTTTTTATGAGCCGAAGTTGTGAACCCGTGCTCCGAGGGTGAAGGCATTCACCTTCGAACTCTCGGCTTAGGGGGTCCCGGACGGAAATCGATTTGAAAAAAAAAAATCGAGAATGTGACAAGACTGGTTTTTTATCGATCGAATTCTGCGGTCTCGCACCGGCTTACATCACAAATATGAGTAAACAACCGCGACGGTTGTTTACGATATTTTTAATAAAACAATCTTTACTTTCTCACGGTTGAACCCCATGAATTATTTTTACCCAAGTTGAACAGTCAATTTTGTTTTATTTTTATCGATTGTCGGCTATGAATAATGAATCGAATATAAACAAAAAATAAAAAAACTCCAAAAAATGAGGATGGAGAATACATATGTATTTTTTTTTGTAAATGTCAAGCTCAGATTTGATATCGAACAAATATTCATGGATTATGTGAGTGAGTCTTAAAGTTCAAGTCATCAACTTAATTTGCCATAAATTAGATTCGAAGTGGTTGTAAAAATGTGAGATAAACGAATCGTGGTGAATTTTTTTAAGACAGCCGAGCAATGTTTTTTTTTTTCTGACGAGTCGTGTTGGTTTTATGGCTAATAAAATAGGACAGAACAGACGTGGGGGTATTCACGTTGGAACGTCGAAGAGGCGACGGTGCGGAATGGCACGCGATAAAAATGGATAAGACGTATGTAAGCACGTTCGAGAGGACGTTGGAAGGATCGGGAATAGTCGGGAGTTTTATCGCCAGTCCGTTGGTAAGCCGTCTGGATAGCCAGCCGGGAATGCCCGCGAAAGAACGTTGGCACTGGATCCTCGTTTTCCATCCCATTCGGTGTGGGTGCGCACATACAGGAAACAATATAAAAATATAGGAACGTGGAGAAGTGCGAAGAAGGAGAATCACGAGAGAAAGAGAGAGAGAGAGAAAAAGATACCGACGCATCGAGCGCGGCGAGAGACCACACTTCCGGGGTTGTTTTCGCGACCACGTGCCGTTGGCGAAGGATAAAAGAAAAAGAAAATCAATGATATTCGCAAAAATGTTACGAAAGCTTCCAACACAGCTACTTTGGCTACGTTGGAATTGTACAATCGTTGACGAGAGGAACGCAGTTGAATAAATAATATCCTCGTCGAAGCGTGCTTCGCATAATTTTCTCAGTCGAACCGTAAAAACAAACATTTCAAAGAACTTTTATTCCCCGATCTCGTGACCGAGATAATTAAACTTTTCACGAAAATATATTATAATTATATCACCGGAGAAATAATATTCCAATGCTTTTCACTTTTAGAAGTAAGTACATCGTTACGTTCAACTTTTTCAATAATTATTTTCCGCTTTTATTGATTTATATTGGGGACAGAAAAAATGAAGCGATATTTAGAAATATAAATGTTAAAAAAAAAGCTGTGTCAATTATCGTGGGTTCGAGAATTCATGCATCCCTTAATTTATTCATTATAAATTTCAATTCTCGAAGTAGAAAAATTTCATTCAATGTTTTTTTCTTCTTCGAATTATAGTAATGGCTAAGCAAATAAAAGTCAATCCCATCGAAAATATTGGCTGAGATTGTTTTCAATTTTTTTTTTCAAACATAAAGCGCCGTTGACATATAACGACTCAGAATTTAATTGACTGCAAAAGTAGGTAAGCGGTGTATAATATAATAGCGCGTAAACACGGAAACCGGAAACGTCCCGTGCTAACGGATTTAATCATCTGAATAATATTCCTGCCTCGTCGAAACACCCGTTCATCTTCAATCTCAGACATTTTCATTTTTTATCGCGAACACCCTCATCCAATTATGAACACCTCTTTAACCACTCACCAGCCATCATCTATTTATTTCTACACCCTCATAAAAAAGATTAGACATTTCGTTTCTCAAGTCGTATTTTTTTTTAAGACAGACCGTGGCAACGAGTCATCGTTAATGACGATCGAAGGTAACGAATTCGAATCATGCGCAACTTTGGAATAAAAAAATAATAATTGGGATAAAAAAAACAAAACAGAAGAGAGAAGAAAAAGGATGGAGAATCCCTGCAGCGATAAAGTACCTGAATGAAATAGTAAACGATCGCAACCCGATCAGGGCGCCACGTAATAGTCACGGTAATACGCCTGTGGCCATTATTCCAAATAAAAAGAAATTAAAAAAAAAACAATCTCGCCTCGAATCTCTCGAGAATTATTTTTTGTTTCCTGCCATTGAGGATGATGTCGAGATATACTATTACCATGAACCTTCGCTGGCGGTCTGCAAACGCCAGCAAAGGTTCAGTTAACATTTTTTTCCCATCTTTCACTCTCGTCCGTCGCGGGGCCCTTCATTAAAAACATTCACGTCCATCGTTGTGTGCATGAGTTGGTTCTTACTGCTTCTGGCTGAGCTTCATTGTCGTGCTCGTCTTCGTTACATCTTCAACACCAGAATGCTGAATCTTTCTGACAGTGACAGCCCTATTATAGCGAGGATTCCGCGGAAAGTTAAATAAGATCTATATAGACGTCATGAAAGCTATGTACGTTTTGCCCTTTTTTAACCTTTCCGTAAGCCGACGTTTCAACACTTTCTCCTCATCTGGTTGTTCAACGGTGAACTCTGCGTTGGGCTGTGGCAGAGTTCAAAAGCGTGTCACGTATTTCAAATTCACGGGGACACACACACAACGTGCAAGCTTATCACTCTCGCACGTGTGGCTTGATATTTTATTTGCGGTAAACGCACGAGAAAAATCGGTTAATACTCGATCGAACTCGATTTAGTTGCTTCCAAAGCACCATTTTATTTTCCCATTACTCGGTACTTTTCCGCAAAGTTTTAAAAGCTCGGTATCCATCGTGAAGTCGTGAACTTTTGGCGAACATGGACGTTGGAAGCAACAACCGCGTTAAAAAATTCATAAATGTGAAGCGGACGAAATGGGGGAAAAAAAATTCATGGAAGCAAAAGGAAGCGGAAAGCGAGTGAAAAGAGGGAAAAATAAAGCCTAGAGCACTCCGTGAACCCACTCATTGTCGGACTTTCCTCTACGGACACTTGAACAAAATTGTCATGTATATAGCTAACCTCTGAGCTTTGGTTCATTTCGCTTGGGCAGTTTTTTTTTTTTTTACTTTTAAATCGTACATGATGCAAAGTAGTTTTTTTTGTTTTTATCCGAGCTCTTGATCCCTTCGAAAAAAACTATGTGTTCACTGAATATATTCAGCCGTTTTCAATTTTTTTTTTATCACAGGAAACAAATATTTCTTGCGATATTACAAATCCGACAGAAACGAACAGGTTAATGTATATATCTATTGCAGGATAACTCTGTAATGATTCAGGATTTAGTGGTAACTTCCCCTCTACAATAAAAGAAGAAAAAAAAACAATTCTCAGGGCCAGAATTCCATGTTCTGTTTGGTGGTTGTGTCTTTACCACCATTCTCCGACACTGCACGATTGATGACAAGTGTTGGCGGGTGATACGAGCCAAAAGTTCAACTCCGGAGTTTGCAACTCGTTGAGCTGTCCCAAGATGTGAATTATGATGAAATTATTTGGTGGTGGAGATATTCATTGTCTCGACTTCTCGTCGAGTTGTTTTGCAGAATTGAATCGCTTCAGAATTTATTTGTTTAGAATTTAGTAGTTCGGACGGATTGGTACCGCAAGTGAATATTTTACGACCGACAGTAATGAATATTACACGTCCAACAGTAGTCCAGGGAAATAAACAAATTTTGAAGTGCGAAAATTATCGTTTTCGATAAATAATATTTCCGTAATTACAATGACAAATTAATTCACTCAAGTAACGATTGATGATTTTCAACGAATATAATAATCAACTGTGAGACGCCATAAGAACCGAAAAACCTTGACTTTTTCGACAAACCCTAGTATTAATATGCTAACCATTAACATCCGTAAGGTAGGATTTTCTTAATCATAATCGAGGGAGAAAAAATCTCAAAAAACTAAAAATGTGAAGAACAATATCGTCGCCCTTAGCCAAAGCTTTCAACAACTTCTGAAAATATTGGAAACTCATAAAGAAAATGTGAACGATAATATTCGATTGAGGTTTTTCGTCGTAACGGGCGTTTACTCTCTAACATTTCGCGAAAACCATGGAAAATACGACGTCGTTATTGAATAAATGTGCAACAGCTAGCAACAGTACGAATGTTATTAGTCTACTCACCGGATAATTCAGGCGTGAAACTATTCAGAGCTGCATTTGCGGTGAGCTCCGTTTTCGACGTGGACCGAGGAAACAGTGGTAGACGTTTGCGCACCCGATGCGACTGACGGTGAAGATGTGCCAAAGACGTTGCTATTCACCCCTCGAGCCTCTGACTCGCGATCACGCACTAGTCCGTTTCCGTGTCACCGTAAATGTCTTTCGCGATTCCGGAAAAATATCCTCACATGTCGCCTCGACCCGACGATACCGAACAGTCTGCAAATACCCAAAAGCGACAAAGTTTATCGAACGTTTGATCGAAATTAAATGCAAAATAACGTACAAAGTACACAAAGCGCACGCGCAAGTGGCTCTGGGAAGCTTCGAAAATTCGTTTGTGGGAGTTCAAACGCATGGAAATTTCGATGGCTTGGATATCATCGGTCGTCGATCGTCCGTCACTCCGGAGCATTCGGGTGGGGGATAGCCGAGAGTCGGAAGAGGGCAGGATTGTGGAGAGGGATGATGGGACTCGTGAACTACCGTCGTCGAACCGGTTTCATCCGCTTCGGCTCTAATCGAATTACCGTCACTTTGTAACGTTATTGAATCCACTTGGTGCGAATGATAACGTTTGTACTCGACAGCCCGTTGGACGTGGATCAACTTGGATCACTGATAACCATCCCGGAATTGCTACGTTTCGATATAATTTTTTTTTCTGGAAAAATGTCGAACTTACGTGTCTAAAATTTATCGTGGCTTGAGTTACAAACGATGTGAAGATGGAAAATTTATTTTAAAATTTTTTTTTTGCAGATATCTTTATATATACTTTTTTTTAATGTCCGCTACATTTATAGTTCCACTAATGCAATATCTCATCTGTGTTTTCAAGATGAAAAAAATTTTATTTGAATTCTTGTTTTTAAAAAAAATAAATTTAAAAAACTAGATTTTACTGAATTTCTGTGCTAGGACAAATGTGGATACGATGATTCAAAAAGTCGACTTTATGTATTTTCGTTTATTCAAAGTGGTCAAAAAAATAAATTTCAATATCGATACTTTGTTTTTTTTTGTTTCTTTTTTTTTTTTTTTTTGTTTACAGTCTTAAGTCTAAGACCGTCTTTACGGCTCGGCAAAGTAGTGCTCGACAAAGTGAAGAAGCGTTTTCGAAGCTGCAAGAGGATATTCTACGTGTTCTCGCCCGAGACATCCCGTCTCGTTTCATCTGGCGGAGTTGTCGCTCGAAAAGACGTGAAGTAGGCGTCTCTCCGGTCGAGAGCCACGGCTCGACACAAACTTAGACTTTACGTTTTCGATGGAAACTCCTCGCGTCTGTTCCTCACAGAGATGACGCTTCGTCGCTTTTCCAAACCATTACAATGGGGGCCAGTTGCACCTTCAATCTCGGTTTTGCTTTTGCTTCAAGCGTTTTACGCAACGAAGCTTGCTCGAAACTTTTATGAGAATATCCCGAGTAATTACCGAGTTACGGACGCGACACGACGCTGACCTTTCGTGGTTTTTTTCTTCTCTGGGTGACCGTTGAGGCTCGCCGCTGTCTTTGTGCCTAGGAATATCTTCCTTTTTTTCATTTTTTTCTTCGATAGCCACTGCACCGACATTTTGCGACATATTAGATTCAGAGAGCGACGAGCTTTGAAGTGTCGCGATGATGAAACAGATATTGTCCGCAATTTTAAATGATACGTTCAATTTTTGGTTGTTGCTGCAATTTAATGATTTATTTTTATTGCAAGAAATACACATTTTTTATTTTTTGAAAATTCGTTGAGATCCGAGCTATGTGGGAGCATCTCGATTCAAGGTCACGTACTTACGAAGAGGCTAAAATTAACTTCATCAAATGAAGCTGTCATTTTTTATGCATCAACTACTCCATTGAGTGCCTTTGGACATTTATCTTTCATAGTAATTTCATTACAATTACTGGATTTAGATTTTCTCTTGGATTTTAGCTTCAAGACGGAGTAAATTTGACGGATGCAAGTGATAGAATTGAAAAAAAAATTAATATCATATTTTCATTATCATCATAAAATGATTTTATGTTTCTTTTAAATAAGTTGTTAGTTTGAAATGTATCACATGATAATTTTTATACATTACCCAAAAAAGTAAAACTCGACGACTTAAATTTTTTTTAAATTGAAACATTTAGTTCGATGCTCAGCTGTATCGATTCGCGAGACCCGAAGAGCCTTGTGGTATTCTGAGGGAAAGAAACGAAAGGTGTGAGAGTACGAACAAAGCTCGGCCGAAATTGGAATCACTCGAACGTGGATACAGAGCACACGTTTCGCCGCTTGGTTGATGTAACACGGTCGTGTAACTACTTGAAATTGGAAACAAGTGACTCGGAATTCGTCCGTCGATAAATAGTCCAACTATTGGATGATGGCCCCGTGTCTGTAAGCCTGCGGTTGGAATCCCATACAATCCGATCGTCAGCTTTGATGCGACTCCGTGTCATTGCTTTGCTTCGGAATTAACGTAACCGAGAGTGAGATAACACGGACGAGTGGTACGTGAAAACGTGAAAACACGTGTCGCCAGATTATACGCCGATCGTGCACAATGAATGAATAAACTCAACGACTGCATCACATCGTTCATTTCCGTATGAATGAGCATCGTGACCTATCGCTTAATAAGTAAAATTGTTCTACGTGCACGAGCAAAAATTTCTCATTAATCGGTTTGTGTTTCAGTTTGTTTTTTTTTTTTCGATAGAAAATTCCGAAATAGAATTCGAAAACGTACGACAAAATAATAAGAAGTTGAATATGAAGCTTTGGAAATCTATCTTCCAAATACGTTTGTACGTCTAATGGTACGTAATTGAGATAAATGTTATTTCGAAAGATTGAGATAAATGTTATTTTAATTTTTTTTTTAATTTCAGTTTGTTTCCAAAATTTTAATATAGATAGGATTATGGATTCTTATCTGAAGAAGAAAATATGAACATGAAATCGATCTTGCAAAGAATATCGATTTTTTGCAAGATATATCTTATTTTTATTTTTATTTGTAGATAGACAATCACTATCGTATATTGAAATTTCGGAAAAACTCGAATTTTTTCAAAACTGAAAAAAAAATTTCTTTAAATATTAGGAACATGATGCCCACTCCAATGTTGTAAAAGAAGTTTCCTAATTTCGATAAAGTATCTGAGAAGAAATTATCATCCAATTGAAAATGGCCAAAATCACTGTTACATCTTGATAAAAAAGGGGCCGTGGGGTAAGAGGGATCTAAAAAGTCAAAAAAAAAAAAAAAAAATAGTCAGTTCATAGGATCCAAAAGACACTAAAAAAAATCATCGACCGCATCCCGATGTGGTCGATATAAGGGTTTCAATCCGATGACTTGAGGCGTCTCGCCCCATACATATATAAATGTTCTGAATTATGTCCCTTCGAAGCATTGGCATTCTAAAAATTGCGAGTTCGTAACTTTGGTCATTCTGAACATTGATCGTTCTGACTTCCGACCTCCACCGAAATATCCTCTCAGATACATATATATATACGTCGTATATGGTTCGACGGAAAATAAGCCCGCGCAGAGAGGCATGCGGTCCCACGTGAGGTCCGTTAACGCGGGGCATCAATTTGACTTGCAAACGTGCGCAACGTGTGTGTTGCAGTTCCATTACGCAATTGTACTATGAGCATCGTACACACACACACATATACATATATGTGTATTATATGTATATCTGTATATACGTGAAGGGTCGCAACTCGCGACAGTACGAGCAGCATCGTGTTAACTAGGCGTCGAAATCGCAGCCCCGTGTTGTACCCACGATCCACTCGTACGTACACACACACATGTGTAAAGAGACTGCAGAGGTATGTAATTTGAAACAGCGGTGACCAAAAATGTCGGCGGTCGGGAGAACCGATGGCTCGGGCGACACGGCGCATTTTAACCGGTGACCATCGACCGGCTCGATTGCCAAGCTTCGGAATTTCGAGGTTACCAAAAACCAATGGCAACGCGAAATTCCAATTTGTTCATTCTTCTTCGAACTGTCTAGTTGCAATTTCGCAATTTCAAGTTTCATCCGAATTCTCGTACATCCACCGGTCTGGTCTCTGCAGACGATCACTCGAGTAATCTTAAACTTTTATTCAACCTTGTTTCGTTTTTCATTTTTTTTTTTTTTTAATATTCTTCCTATTCGTTTTTTGATCTGAAACCGGTTCTATTCTCATTTTTTTTCTTTTTTACTGCAGCAATGGTCAATTCCTAATGAATTTGCATAATTATCGGGCTTTTTGGTCCATCCAGAGACCGAGCTTTCACCGCCCGAGGTATTTATAAGCTTTTCGAACGTATACATCACCGTTCAACGTGTATTTGTATCAAATAAATAAGTGTAGGGGTGGATACACAAGACCGAGTGACACAGACTCACACGAAAGCTGCGACTGTGGGAAAGCTCGCTGGCAGGTCTGGCTGTTGCGTGACTCGAGAGGAAGGAGTGCCAGGACGGCGGAGCTCGCCACCGAACCGGCGAGCAAGCCAAACCCAACAAAAGTCGTCTTAAAGTTACTCCGGGCACTATAAACCGAACTATACATGAAAAAAACTCAACCCTTGCTACAGCTTCTGTGCTCTGTATATTGTACGTCTGAGGGGCTTGAGAAACAAACGAAAAAAAAACTCGAGCTTACCAGATTTTAAACATAGGTACAAAAACTAATTTGAAAAGGGGAATGTCTGAAGAAAAAATAGTAGTGAAGTAGCGTGTTGGGGCACGCACATGATAGGGTTCCGTAGGCATTCTGTAGTGCTCATTGACATTTGGAAAAATAAAAATTTCCAAAATTTCCACTTTGAAAAAAAAAAAAAATTCCAAAATTTCAATGTTGAAAAAAAAATCCTAAAATTTCGATCTTGAAAAATAAAACAAAAATTCTTAAAAATTCAATGTTAAAAACATTGAAATCCAAAATTTCAATTTTGATAATTTTTTTTTCCGAAATTTCAATTTTGAAAAAAAAAAATTCCAAAAATATTATTACTGTTTTTAGGTCACAGATCTATGACGGCTGTGTACCAAATTTCATTTCAATCGGTACATAACTGAGAGAATGCTAAGACTGTGACATACAGACAGACGGACGGACAGACGGACGAAACCATAATGGTCTCGTAGATTTATACGAAACCCTAAAAAAGGTTAGAAGTAGAGTCGAGATTTTTTAGATGAAAACACGAGATGTCTCATGACGTATGTAGTAGAATGACGACGATTGGAATAAACAATATGAAACCCCATTTGTATGCGAAATAAATGAAATGATAATTTATACTCACGATAATGTAGAAACGTAGCATATGCCGACGCCGTATTTGGCCGAGAAATTCATTTGCAAGAACACAAAATGGTTTACACGAGTAAAAAAAATGCGTTGGACGATAGCGCGGTTTCGTTAAAAGTTCATCACTCGATGATTTTCGAAAATCGACGGGATCAACATCTTGCACGACGCGCTCGCTGCACGGTTGTCCTGCGACTGAGCCGCGAACCGCCGGGAGACGCTGCGCGCGCACGCGTTCGCTGTCGTGCTGGGCACCAAATTCGCGGAACTCGCGAGTCTCGTCGACCGGCAGCTAAGCAACGAGATTTCCAAGAATCGTGCATTCGAGTTTGAGGACTCGGCCAGCGTTATTAGCTTTGAAAAATACATTAGAAAATGCACGGATAGACAAATAAAAAGAATTTGACAAATAATGAGTACATAAAATATAAATAATTTCAATAAAATATGGTTAATGAATATAAATATGATAATGTATGATGATAATAATAAAATAGTAATAATATTTGCATTATTATAATATTATTACTATTTTATTATTATTATCATAGGTAAATTATTATATTTATATTCAT
The DNA here is from genome assembly GCA_963662125.1 of Diplazon laetatorius. Classification (NCBI taxonomy): domain Eukaryota; kingdom Metazoa; phylum Arthropoda; class Insecta; order Hymenoptera; family Ichneumonidae; genus Diplazon; species Diplazon laetatorius. Next base: position 14,937,247 of record OY759152.1, read on the forward strand.
TAACCATAATTTATTTAAAATTATATATATATGTATACAGATATGAATGGGTTTTCGATAAAAAAAATTTATTATGTATGTAGTTGATTGTAGTAACCGAGATTTCGTTTGCAGTTCGAAAAAAATTGTTTTTCGATGAAAAAAATTTTTTTTTTAATGAAAAAAAAAAATTTCCCGTCATTCTTCTTTGTAGTAAACGAGTTTTCGTTTGTAGTGAAACCAAACGAAAGTTATGGGACTTTGAAAAATGTTCATGTCCCAAAATTTGAAAAAACTCGAATCCAACGGTTGATTAACACAGAGATACGTATGTAGTTAATTGTAGTGAACGAGTTTTCGTTTCTAGTCTAACCAACGAAAAAGTTATGGGACCTTGAAAATTCTTCAATGAATCGATATAACAAAGTATGATCAACGAACTAAAAAATTATTTTTTAAAAAAACCAGAAAAAAACAGCTATCCAATAACATTGGTAATGTAGGATTCCCTCTAACTCGAACCAAGAGTCGAATATAGAAACTCCAGAGTGTAGCAATATACAATACGATCGGTATCACCAAAGCTTTGCAAAAAAAAATGAATCAGTCAGACTAAAGCAGAGATTGTAACGATATAACATATACGTATATATAGTGGTTAGTCCTCTGGCTCAACTCTGCGACCTCCATACGGACGTTTCATGCCATCAGAGCTTTCAACGTGATGCACATGGTTATAGCTCGTGAAATCTATACGCAAACGGCCACCAGATGGATGTGCGACACACAAGTCGCGGCTGATGGGATCCCAAGACAGTGGACGAGAAACCGACTTCGGTTATGTCGCGCGGGTAGATATGCACGAAAGCCCGAGTGCGCAATTCGCAGCCCCAGTTACGAACTTAATCAAGTCGCTCATGATTCCGGTGCGCGTGTGCGACTATCGCCACGACGAACTTCGAGAGTCTGAGAACGTTGAAGTGAAATCGGCTTTTGGAGTTTCACACCATAATGTTGCTAGTCCCAAATGTGCAGAGTGCATGGCGCATTGTGCACGCGCTTCCAATGGCAATTACGTCCTATATGTTTGGACCGAACTCGGCCAAGCCAATAGCGTCATGAACATCCGAAAACTCAGGAAAATATTTGGACCGAACTCCGTATTTGTCTGCGAATCCCAAACTTGTTCGAGATTTGTACGACGAAAATTGATGGATTCCCTTAAACGTGTCTTATTCGGTGGCGTCGTGCCGAGTGACAAGTTTCCTCGCAAGTTTGACAACACGAGCGAGTGAAAGGCTTTGATAAGCTAATGACAAACACGAACGACGATCTGCAGCGGTTTGCACGTACGGAAAACTCATTCCCTCGATATGGTTGGCTGACGTTGATTAATTAACATTGAAACGACGGTCGAATTACGGTTTGTTCTTTGTTTTTTGAGTTCACCCAGATTGAATTGAGATTAGATGCAACGTTAGAAATTACCGTCAACGAGATGATTTGCGGATGCTGCGTCGGTTGAGATTTGAAGAAAAAAATCAAATTTAACTCGAATAAAAGGTCACGTCAAAAAAAAGTTTTTTTTTTACACGTGGTTTCAAATTAAATGATAATTTTGGTTTTCACTATCATTGTCGGCTTCGTTTGTCGGTAATACTGTTCGAAAGCATTGGAGGAGTACATAAGGCCATCGGTGATAATTTTTTTCTTCTTTTTCGGGCATCACGAGAATCTTTAGAGAAGCACGAAAATGTAGCGAGGAGAGAAGATCTATTCTTGAATTTTCCAGCATCGGGTGCAATTTTTTCACGTGAATGCGAATACGGAGGAAACTGGAAATTCTTGGCAATAAAAAAATAAATAAAAAAGGAACGGAGGAAACTGTACTCAGATATCGGTGGACGAGATTGTATCCTCGCTTTTTTTTTGTCTTTCATTGCGAGACGATTTCATTAAAATCGTTGATTAAAGCGGGTCAAGCTTTGTGTGAGATCGAGTGGCACCAGCAGATGTACTTCGTGATACCGATCGTGCTACACGTTTTTATTCCCATTGAAATAACATTCCCCATTTTCCGGTTTGGTTGAAAAAAAAAATCACACGTGTGGAAGCGAAGGACCGGACCATGCGGATGTGGGTGACGATGCTGCGGACATCGTCAATCGCTGATACGTGGACAAAGGTCAGAGGTTCGGTCGAATCGAGTGATGGTCGGGAATCCTCGGGTGTGATTATTAGAGATGGAAGAATATCTGCGAAAACCTTTGATCATTAAAGTGGACGCTCGGACCATACGCAACACATTTGCCAAGGGAAGTGACGTGAGCGAGAGTTTTTCACCATTGATTTTTGTATCGGACATTCGCTAGTTTTTATTTTTATTTTTTTTATTTATTTTTTTTTGGGAATGAAACGATGAAAAGCCATCAGTTTTTTTCCAAGCTAAATACTCTTACGAAATTGATTCAATCAAACTTGAAAATCTGGGTCAATCGAATGGAAACAAGATACACGAAATATAAACTTCGAAATACGACAATTTTATTGCATCGTTTACGTTTTGATTTTCAAACTATTGCGAATCAAATCAACGTCGCAATGTAATACGATTAATAGGAATTTCATCAACGTTTCCGTAATAATGTGGAATGCCTTTGGTTCGCATAAAAAGTTAATTGCGAACAATTTTCCAAAAGAAAATTAAAAAGTCATTCCAACGCAGAACTTTTTTTTTGCACCCATAGTTGGCGAACATTTTTTTGCCTCCGCGGTAATAACAAAACGATTGCGTTCGAGTATTTTATTTTTTCTATTTTCTTTTTATCGTCGTGACTAAATGGACCGACTATCGGAACTGGGATGGGGCGCGCGGGAGAGAGAGAAAGAAAGGAAAAACTTATCAGCCTGAACTTTCGATGGAAAGGTTGAGGAGAAGCGAGGGTACCGAAATCAGAAATTCGCGAAAGGGAGGAAAAGCAGATGGTGTAGAGGGTCCTAATTGGACCTGCATTTCTAATTAAAATATTCTTCAGAAATTCCGAGGGCTTCATCCTCATACTTGCCGAAGATTTCTCGGGGAAAATCGTGCAACTCGGGGTGACCGGTGGTACGTGAACCAAGTACGTATGCCGATTGATTCGGTATGCCGATTTTCACGGTGAAGGACGCGACGGAGTGCGGTGGGTAACGAAAAAGGATTTTACGTGACGAAAACTTTTTCGACAAATGCCACGAATTCCGGCAATGATAAGAATTCGGTGACAGAGAGAATAAGCTTCTTGTCTGACCGCTGCAAGGTCGTTACTGCCAAAGTCGGGAAAAGCCACCGAGAGGCTAAAGAAAAAAAAAAAAAGATCTCGATGTATGAAATATTTGGCAGCTTTCCCAAAAAACTTGTTTCATCTAACTCACCTCACGCCTCGACGCTTCGTCCTCCCACCCAGTCCTTTGTCAAACGATATGGGATGATATTATGATCTTTGGAAGCATTGTGGAAAGCTCGGTGAATAATCAATCGCTCGATAAATAGAAGAAGAGCTTATGCTTGTCCTCGCACCAGTGAAAATAATTCGACGAAATTTATCGTGATAAATGAAGCGTGAGAACTAATGGTTTTTCCGCGTTGAACGTCTGGCAACTCTTCGATGGAAATCGAAGTCGTGAAATCATCGAACCGTTGGATCGTGTTAACAGTTCGAAATTTCATTTTATGAGATAATCCGAACGTAGATAGCTGGGAGAACGTAGAATGAAAATGTTAAACGAATAAACGTACTTGAGATATGGAGAAAGATTTTTTCGTGATGAACTTTTTTTTCATGGCAAAATATGTAAATTCGGAACAATTTTAATTTGGCGAAAAAATGTAGAAAAAAACTCCAATTATCTGAACTTTATCTAAAATTTTCTATTGAAGATCACAGAAGGATCGAATGTCTGCAGTTAATGAGATAATGTCAGGCATACCTCGTTGAATTTTTTTGTGTCCACATTTTTGGATAGACGAATGAGGCTCCGAACTGCTCGACTTGCACATTCTTCGTCAGGATCTTTTTTTTCCTCACGGACCCGTGAAATATCTAATGGAAGTTGGGTCCACGATACAACGACGAGAAAATGTAGAGGCAGCGAATAAAAGAAGGAAAATAAGAGCACGAAGGAGGCACGCGAGATACGGGAAGATCCGTCGCTAATACGCCGTCAGAAGCGAAAACAGCTTTGGGCGAGAATTCATGGAGCCAGGAGACGACTCGGAGATTATTAAGAGCCTCCATATCCCAACAGCAAATTTAATCTTTGTAACCACTCTTGCACAGCTGCATATTTTTAAGTTTTTCCGTCAACATCCTTCCACACTTTTATTATTTACGTATCGTCCCACGCGGACAAGATTATCGTACCAAATGTCAAAGTTCCATCGACAAATTTGCACTTTCTTGAATGACAAACCCGGAGCTAATTTTTTTCCAACCGAAAAATGAAATAATAAAATTTATCGATTAATTTGTGATTAAACATTTTTTCAATTACTTCCTAAAGTCAATTATCAATGTTCAGAATTTGAGAAAAATTCCCCTTTGCTTGAATGCGATTTTTACAACAAATTCCTCAAATAAAAAATTTCAAGGATCGTTGGAAAATAGTTAGTTCTTTTCGTATCTTCAAAAGTTGTGACGAAACTTTTTAATACAGACGCTCGGCTAAACCGACAGAAAGTTCATTATCGAACAAAGTACTTCGGGCAGACGAGGTTCGTTGAATTTCACGTCGGGACAACAATCAAACGGATACATATTCGAAAAAGCTCGGTGTACTCTGTCTTGAAAGGAGCTTGCAGCCGGTCGGTAAACGGTAATATGGCAATGGAAAGGGCGAAGCTTCGGGTCTTTCAAAACTCGTCGTGGCCTTCGACGTCTTGGTTGCTCAAACGTCGACTCTGCTGCACCGTTCGTTCTTGTGCGCGAACGAAATCTGGAGGACCGTAAATTTTGTATAGGTCAGGAGTGGAAGACGAGAGAAAACTTTTCGAGAAAGTGTTCGAGCGAAAGGGCGATAGAGCGGTTCGAGGAAATTGGGCGAGCTACGTGAAGATCCGCGGGAACGACAGCATCGATGTGTGGCATCGATTGCCGAACGAAACGATTTGAGGGCGCTCTAAGGGTTGAAGCAAAATTCAACCGTCGAGACAGATGCCCCGCCCATCGTTTTTTTTTTACTCCCCCGGATCTCAAGAACGTGAAAAAGGGTTATTGTTGTGATTTCTGGTTGATTCTTCCCACCTCCATCGAGCCAGAAACATAGAAATTTCGATGTGGCTGCCAGAAAAATCTTTTTACCGAGTCTGCCAACTTGGAACAGTGAGTAAGATAGTGAATATTGTGAGAAAACCTCAAAGAGTCGATTTGAACCGAATGATATCTTGTGAGACCTCGTTTCTTACTTCCAGCCAGGTCCATTATTATCCAACATTGAAATTCCGTTACCAACCTTCGGCCTTTCATAAAGCTGCGTTCTGTATCTTTTAACGATCGAAGTAACAAGAGAGAATTCACGATTCAGGTGACACAGATACTTCTTTATTTTTATTTTCCAAGAGCTAACCTCGGATGGAAAATTGATTTAATTTCTTTAGCGACAATTTATCTGAAGCTACAACAAATAGTAATAATTCACAAAACAGTGATAACGTTGAATAATTATTATCAAATAAATGTAAATATCGATAATTATATAGTTCGTACTGTAATTCTAAGACTTTTTTTTATTCGAGTGCCGTTTTGGTAGGTCAGAAATAGATGTTGAAGTGCAAGCTTTTCATCCAGGGATGGGCATCCTTTCAATGAAGATGGATTTTAAATACTTTTTGAAACAAATAACTATGATCACTTATCATGCATAAATCAATATTTTCCCATTTCCGTAATAATTATGGCCAATTTACGTAAATTATTATACTACAATGAATTTGAATATTTAATAAACCCAGTGAAATTAATTGTAATTTAGTTCGAAAAGTATTTCAGATACATTTTCATTGAATGAACGCCCATTCCTGTTTTCATCGCGACAAAATCGGAGGGTCATAATTAACTCAGCAGCAGTCTTGATAACAACTCGAAGAAACCAATTTGTCGATGAAATTGAATCTTATTCATCTCATGGTGCAAGTTCATTGCTCGCGAGGAGCTTGCACGATTTACATACTCATGACAAACTCGAAGGCCACTATTACTACGACTCCACATGCTGGCTCGCTCGTCCAAACGTCGCGAAACAGATATCGTCACGCACACAATCGTTCGAGTGTTCACGTTTGGTATGAACATTTCTTTTTCCTGGAAGCTTTCAACGCCCAATGAGTTGCGACGAGGGACCGAAAGTTATTAAAAAAATTATAGTTACGCGAGCGGACCGGAAAAACATGTACTCCAGTGTGATTAAACGTTTTGTCGGTGGTGTCTCGCTACGAGCTTTCATTACTTTTCACCCTTTTCAATCCCATCGTCACGTTTCATCAACGATGAACGGCCGCATCCGTATACATCGAACCACGAGGCTCGCGAGTCTATCGATTGCCACACACTCTCTTCCTCTCGCTTTCGCACGCTCGCACGCGCCACACGCTCTCCCACTTCTCCGTAACGTGTTTGTAAAAAAGCTTAACAAGGCAAAAGATAAATTACGAGGCCGATAACGTACGGCCGATAAGCCGATCCGACGCTTTGTACCATGAACCATCAAGACGTGCAGGTACTGCACAAACCAAAAAAAAAAAAAAGAATTCTCGCAAACGCAGATTGCCAATAATAAATCACAATGAAAGCTTGAGAAAGAAAAAAAAATTACAACACGTTGACAACGAATTTATTTAAAAAAAAAAAATCTATGTGAACAAAAATTCCGGCTATCCGTCTGCATAGCAGAAGCCTCGAATATGCGTGACAGAATTCGTTGCACGAAATTTACAACTATGATGTAGGAATGTCCCCTCCCCATATAGACATATGTATATGGGAAGGGGACGACCCAAATCACCGGATTAAAGTCCTTCTACCCCCCAATTTCGTCTATGATTTTTTTTGTAGTATCTCTTGGATCCTACGACCGCATTCATTTTTTTAGAGAATTGTAACCCCCCCCCCCCCCTCAACACACCGCACCCCTTATGGTTTTTTTCATCAAGAGGTAACTGCTATTTCGACCGTTTTTAAATGGATGACATTTTTTCCCAAATACTTCATCGAAATTAGGAAACCTTTATCATAAAAGTCGAGTGGATTGTCAAAAAATTGCATTTCCGAAATTTCAATAAATGAGTAACTCAAATTCTTTCAAAATCGAAAGAAAAAAATTTGTATACAAATATTAGGAACACGATGCCCAATCGAATTTTATGAAAAAAGTTTCTCAATTTCGAGGAAATATCTGAAAAAAAATGCATCCAATTAAAATCGATCGAAATAGCAGTAACCTCTTTATAAAAAAGAACAAAAGGAGGTGGGGCGAGGAGAAGGGGGTTCGAAAAATCTAAGAAAAAAAATTTGAGATCATAAGATGCGAAAGATACTAAATAAAAAATCGACCACGTCGGGAGAATGGTTTCGATCCGGTGATTTGGGACGTCCTCCCTATCTATATGTGTATGTTTTTTTTTCAGAAGCGTCAAAGCGAAAATGATGAATGGAAGTCGGAATTTTAAGGTCGGTTGGATAACGCTCAGTTCTCAAATTTCCGGTTTATTTGCGATGTCGCGATAGCGACTCCAGTCGGACGAATAGGACGGAGGGATCCGGCTGGGTGATACATATAGCGAGTGGTGGCATCGTGATATAGACGACGGGCAACATTCACGTGCTCCGTTGACGCGGGTGTGTCCGCGCAGAATGGAGAACGAAGATAACTGACCCTCCTGGCCTCAGGGAAATCGTCCGAGATACGTGAATGTTACGGGGCCGAGATATGCGAAAATGTACAGTACATTTTACAGCCACATACAAACTTCAAAAAAGAAAAAAAAAATAGATGAAAAAATAAATAAAAATAAAATAACCTCATGAAATATATGTATGTGGCTGTGCTCGACGTGCAATATTGCAGAAAAATGTCAGAATCATCTACGTTCATAGTACTACGTTATACTATGTTGCACAAACTCCATTACACAACTTACGAAACATAACTAACAGTTCATTCTATATTTATGACAACCATAAATAAATACATATTTTCCAGCAATCTGTACTTTTACTCCTTTGAGAAATTTATAAGATCTTGAAAAAAAAAATTAACCACTGCAAAAATGTGGTGTTTTTTTTTTCTTTTCGTTTTTTTTTTTTTACCTCGAACATTTTTCGTGAAACTTCGTATCTTTGGCAGGAATTTTTTATTTTTTGCGCACGCGAGCGCCTTTCGTCGCGATGAATAAATTTATGCATGAAATGCATTCACGGAGTTCGTGAGTTCGCAACCTCGTGGTAAAAGCGTACGTTGGGGATGAAGGTTGTTCCATCGCCGGAAGGGACGATTCTCCATGTGAAAAAAAAAAACTAGAAAAAAAAAAGAAAAAGAAATAGTTTTTTTTTATCGCAAAAAGTCTGCTGCTGTTGCAGCAGAGACATGAGCTTCCGGTGAAAACTATTAGACGGTGTTCCTGTTTCTCTTTGATTATCTTTATGCAATGTTCAGATGCCCCCGCACGAGGATGCGAGTGAGCCAGGACCTGAGAGTGTGTGCACGAGTTGTGAGTAACTTTTTGTTCAATGTCACACAGTGAAGATACCTCAGTGTCGATTGAATATTTTTTATCGGACTCCCCATTAAAAACGCGTCATTTCATGCCTGCGAAGCGGGCGTAAAGTAACCGATTTCAGTCCAGTACTTCACATGCATGAAATGAGCGTTTTCAAGGTCGGTCTGACAAAAAGTATCGTGTGCATCATGGACGTGAGTTTTTACGACCTTGATACACAATATACTATTTTTTCTAATTCCTTTTAAAACGATAATAATCAAAATAAAAAATTTCAAACATACGATTGTAAATTTGAGTAAAGCTTACCTTCGCAGCGTGCAAGTTCCACCGTCCCTCCCCTTGAAAATAGTCTCCCTCAAAACATTCACCTTTTCCCCCCGCAGCACCAAAAAATTTAATCTCCGTCACAAACCAAAAGAGTTGTGTATTCACACGTTTGTCACGAAAAAAATACGCGATCTGTCGCATAAATAAAACACAAGCACACAGTCACACGCACGGGGCGAAAAAATTTATTCCGCTTTTTTTTGTCGAATTTCGCGATAGTTAGCTCTCGCGATAATCAGAGCCCCTGATAACCAAATTCAGATATGTCTTATTCGCGATAAGAAACAAATTCACAAATGATCGAGTCCATTTTTTTTCCTCCGAAATATATCGACACTCACCCCCCGATAGCGCGAAAACGAAAAAAAAAAACAACACCAAGTGCAAAAAAAATCTAAGGATTCGAAAAAAAATATTATAATAATAACAAACGGAATAAAAATTGTCAAGTGCGAAAAAAATGAGATTTGAAAGAAAAAAAAAGACGGAAAGTGGTAGAAGAGTGTTATTGGCTCGTAACTGTCGCAGAGTGTCCGCGTTAGTGGCAAATCGATGTCACGATTACGAAGTGAATGGGGGATGCACAATTGTCTAATTTATTAATTATCTAACGTACTATCGAACGAACTAGAGAATAAAGATTCGATAGTAAAGAGGTGTGTTAGAAGGATTTATAGGCAACCGCGTGGTAGCCCGAGTCGCGTCGCACTGCTGCTTCGCGGAAAGCTCAACCCCCACCACAACGAGCGACCCTTCTATCTCACTCTCTTTCCCTCTCGCTCTCCGTCTCTCTCTCGTTCACACACAGGGGCGCGCGAGCTTTCAGTCCCCACCCCCGAACAAGAGCGCAGGGTACAGCGCGCCGTCTTTCCCTCTGCTACCACACGACCCACATATATATCTGTTTTCCAGCCGGCGTTGAATATAAGCCACTCACCGATACATACGCTGCGCTCCACCCTGGCCAGTCTCATCCCCCCCTCCCCCCCGTAAAATTTTACTTCTGCCGTTTATGCAACGTCAAAAATCTCGACATCGACATCTGAAACTTGTTGTTTCACCTAACGACTCCGTTAAATTCTTAATCTCGCTTTTATTGCGTTCTCCAGCTTGGGGCTTGGGTGACAGTATAACTCTTTTTTTTTTCTTTAACACTCGACATCGTGAGTTTATTATCGTAAAATTTGCGTTATCGTGGGCATGAAAAAGTATGTGCAGCCATGATAAATATTTAAATGCTTCGATGATTATTGAACGTTCGATGCTTCTGGTTTAAAAAAAAAAAAAATTGTGATAAGAGGTGACAGACAGCCTTGGACGGTTATCAGACGTAGTCCTCGTCATCAATAAGCAAAGAGTTACAATCTCGGAGCTGATGACACTGCGCCGTGATCTAACTAATGTAGGTATTAATATTGAGAGCTTTTTTTGTTTTTTTTTTTACCTGTGACATACATTTTTGCGAGCACGTAGACACGTTGAGTTATATCGTAAACTATCCCTTTTTATGGGTTCAACGTGAGGTGAAATTTTGAACAACAAGTTAGTATATGATGGATCGTGAAGAAGAGAACAAAATCATGGACCCTCAAGCACCATAAATCTTGAGGGAAAAATCGCTCCAGGCTAAATAAGCTTGGTGGGAATGTCTTATTTTTTTTGTTTGTGTTTTACATTTCTCTTCTTATTGAGTAATTTCGATTGAAAATCGTGGTTTGCACGAAAGATTTTAACTTTTGTTATTCATTTATTTTTCAAATTTCCTGAATCATCCGACAGAATCGGTCAACGCTCACGAAATAATTTATATTCAATTGGATGAGTCGAAAAAGATGAAACAATTTGTATTTTCTTCAAAAAGCACGGGGGCCGAGTGGTTGCAGCTGGTGATTTTAGCGAGGAAAAGTAACGGGTTTAACGTTGCTGATGGTGAAGATCGGGCGGAAGGCGGACGAGGAAAGATGCTCGAGCCCTCCGGGCTGAGAAATAAATTTGAAGAGGCTTTAACGGATGCCCGAGCACCGCATTCCTCGCGAGAAAAAAAAACGACGGGGAAGCAGAATGCGAAGCGGGCAATGAGAAAAGAAGAAATTATATTTTTCATCTCGAACGTTGTACGACGAATGCATTTAGCAATTGTGAAAAATCAGAGCTACTTAAGGGAAAATGAAAAACTCAATTATAGAACATTGCAATTGAATCACATAATTATCATCTTATATTTGTTGCAACACTAAAGAAGTAAGTAATTAACGTCGAGTCTTTTAATTAGTCGATATTTATATATGTATATACAATATATATTTACTATAACGTAATTCCGAGACTATAAATTGTCACAATTAAAAAAAATTATTTTGCAAACCAACTCAATTTTTTTTTTTTCAAGTTTAATTAGCGATGGCAGAAAATTCCATCCAACTTCGATGCATCTGTGGGAAACTGCTAAAATTCCTTGTCATTCAAAAACATAAAAATTGTGATATCAATTTTTTCCTTGTATTGATTAACTCTGAATTTACAAATTAATCTAATGATCGGCACTCAATTCAATATAACCCGAGATTTCATAGCAATTATCCAAACCCCGATTATTATCGCGTTTCATCGGATAAGCTGTTCGAACAGTTGGAACACACGGCCGGGGTTGGTTCCAGAAAGGGATCATCGGATAGGTCGTCAAGGGTTGTACAGTTCCGCGCGAAGGGGCTTGAATAGGATTCGTGGATAGAAATGATTCGAGGGCCATTCGGAGTTACGAGAAACGGGGGTACGTCTGTTGACCGTGCAAATGCCCCATCGTCGGTGAAGGCCTCATTAGGATGATCGACCGCCCGCCTCGGGTCGTGTACCCAGTCGTCATTTCGCATTGCGAGCCACGCAGCTATGGTGTATTACCGTGAGCCAATTCGAGTCACGGAACAATAACATAATCGACGTGCCGATGGGCAGAAGCGTCGCGAAAACGACTTTCACGGGATCGCAGAGCTTGACAATTGCGACCTTGAAGTGTTCACGAGGATTCTCCAATCCGAAAACCACAAAACGCGACGCGAATGGTGATCCACGAGACAAGTGCCATTAGGAATTACATCAATGTAATTCGTTGCAAAGCCCGAAAACACACAATTTAATGAGACAAACGAAGGTATTCGACCGAAGAAAGAAGCCATTTTGCCTCCACCTGTTCAATTTCAGATAAGTGTCATTTATTTACCAAGGACAACCGAAAGCACGAGCCAAATGTCCGGGGAGAGAGTCCGGACGGTGCAGCTAGCTTTTGTATACCCGCAGGGACGGACCACAAACAGTGGAGAATGAAGAAAAAACGATAAAAAGGACGAAACGATATATATATACGGTGATTGTCTTGCCCCGACCGTCGTCTTAACTCACGAAGATCTTTCTTTTGAGCCCGTGTGCGACGAGGAGTCTTCTTTTCGTCATTTATCTGCCACAGCTAGGGGGATGGCTTCTGGGTCAAATGGGAAATCCAGCCCCCAGAGGACTCGACACATTCGGCGGTTCGGGGTAAGGGCGGAAGAATTTCGGTCGGGAAAATTGGCGGTCAACACTTTTTCCTTCGTGCACGTTTTCGCCTTCGTTTTCGCTGGCGGTAATCGTGGAATTCGGAAGCATTATCGTGGCTAGCTGTGTCACGTTGGTTGATTGAAGTTTAGTTATACGTTTCAAGTGACGAGTGACAGGGGTGGGGAATGTGTGAGACGACGAGGTACGGAAAACTAAACAGAAGGGAGAACGGATGAGGTCGGCGAAAAGGAATGAACTGGTAGATGCGAAAACTAGCTTAATGACAGAGAGACGCGTTTGCAGACATACGAGGAAAACAAGCAGAGATGTGTGTGAGAGAGAAAGAGAGAGAGAGAGAGAGAGAGAGAGAGAGAGAGAGAGAGAGAAAGAGAGAGAGAGATTAGAGATGAGGAAAGGGCTGGCAGACGGGTCGTGGTAGCAGGATCATCAGCATGTGGAACGGGACGCACGGACGTTGATTCGTACTACTGTTTACCGTTTGCAGGGTACTCGTGGAACGATGCTGAGGCCAGCACGACGGAAGTACACGAAATTCGCGAACGTGAGAAACATTTGCCGAGGAATCGAGATGAAAGCTTCATGATTTAACGACCGAGTTTGCGACTTTATACGATGGGTACACTTTGGGAATGGTAAACACGGGTGTCTCTCTTGCTCGAATTAAAATCGGTCTGGTGAAGGTGATCCCGAGACGAAAATTCGATGTAACGTGACTTTACCGTGAAACGAAGACCGTTGAATTTAAGGGACAAGTCGTGGGTTGTGAAATTGTCGTTACACAATTACATTTACCATTCGGTATTTATAAAATTGTAGACGTTTTTCCATTGGATTATCATTGTTCTTGATCGACGTTGTGTGTATCAGGTGAATTAAAGAAAATTAATGAAATGGCAATTGGTAATTATTCGACTTTAGCGAGCAGGTCGTGATTTGGAAAATAATTAATCGTTAATCGACAATTGTGCGTGGATTGGGTCGACAACAAAACGATCGTCGGTCACGCGTGGGGTACGTTGATTCGAACAGTACAGTTGGAGAAAATGGACGGATGTTTGGCGAACGTGAATAAAATTGTCGATCTGGAAATGTTGCGATTGGAATACGAAAATTTCCGATGTCACGCATGGCAATATTTGCGGTATGGAGCGTTTCGTGTACAACTTGTATGACAAACTGTTGTCGGGAGGAACAAGTTTGACCACAATTTACCGAAAGTTTGGCGAGGGGGGGAGGGAAAACATTGGAGCTGATGGAAGACACCGAAGGAAGCACGAACTTCCGGAACAAGAAATTTTCGTCCGAGTACAACGTCATCCTCCTTTTCGAAGGTCCTCGATGTTTTTGTTGAAACATCTTTGTGTCTGGACACTCTCGTGCGCACCGACTTCCCTCGGGAAACAAGTTTTCCTCGTTCTCACGATCTTCGTGTTATCGCGGACCGACGGACTTTGTCGTGGAACGCGTACACAGACAAAGAACCGGACGACGACGACGAGGAGGATTCCACATGACGTCGCGAGGAACTGGAGAACGTTCGAAAACCCGAACAAACCTACTCGGCCTTTTGCCAGGTGGAATCTTGTGTTCATCGTTTTACTTTTGTTGGCCGTTTTTTATTTTTTTTTTGCACTCATTCTCTTTAGTCGCTTAATTTTTTTTCTTTCTTTCTCACACTCTCATTGCTTCGTCTTGAAATGGTCGTGAAGCTGCAGCTGTTGCGTGGACTGTGTCATTTTTTTGGAGGGATGCTCGAAAGTGAAGACATTGGAAAACTGGTTGATGCAATTTGGGAAAGGCAATTTCGATATTGCGATACTCACGGATGGGCGATCTCATATGCGAAGGACGTCGGCAACGGATGCTTACAGCGTGGTACATGGTTAACGACGCGCGAGAAAGTTACACCGGCGGCTATGCAGAGACACCCGGTAAACCGAGTCTTCTGCAAAATATTGAACACCCGCCTGTCGCCTTCGCTTTTAAACGAAACGAGAAAACAAAAAAAAATAGATCGAAAATAATACACGCGTGTTGTATCAATGCAGCGATGCTCAGGCAAGTTGTATTTGATTTTATTAAATATTGAAGTATCGCTAAATAATCGATACATTCAATAACAAGTGATAATAATATTGTGACTGGAAAAATATGTATGGAATGTGCAAAGGTATGTTATTTGTAGATTGTGTAATAATTTTTTGTTATCTTATCGTGTGAACAAATGCGACGATTCTACGGAGTGCTTCTGAAGGACCCACTGTGAGGATTCGGAGCTGACCGGGATGCGAAAAATTATGAGGGATGGCTCGAGTGGCTGGTGGGCGGCCAGGGCTGTGAAGAGATGGAAGAAAGGCGAGGGGGTTGGTTCTCGTGGAGTTCTCGAAGAAAGTTGATGAAAGGAGTGAGCGTGCAACTTATCAACGACGCACCGAATGAGATGATTATTTTGTTATGTGACTTATCGCTCTCATCTGAAGCCACTGAATGTAACAATGAAATATTTAATTATATAATTCCATACCGGAAATAGAGAGTAAATAATAAATATATATTATGTAGAATTATGTTAAGTTTTTCTGCAAACTTAACACAAAAAATAATTGATGAGAATTGTTAAAGCAAATGCTCGTTCGGACTCAGTGTATTTTTTATTTTGAGACCCAAATTCATGTCCAGTGTCCCGAAAAAAGCAAGATACAAGTTTTTAGAGTAATTTCAATGGTTTCTGATTTTTAAGTCGCCATATTAGATCCATCATGTTTTTTTTTTTGGAGATCAATTAAATTCAAAAATTACCTAAATAAGGACATTTGCAAAATTATTTTTATAACATATTAAGTTGCGAATTCGTACGTCTTTGACAGAAATTTTGAGAAAACATTTCTTCGATGCTACAGAGGTACAAAATTATTGAAGTTGGATATATATTTTTAACGTAATTAATCGTAATATTGAATCTGTAAATGTAATTACTCGATATGTTCTAATTGAGGCTATGGACTCGGTGAATACGAATTGTACAGCAGCAACCGCAGCAACAATGTTCGACGGTGAAACTAGGATGTGGAATTCCGATATCGGGGGCTATTGCAAGGCCAAGGAGCAAAAGCTCGGAAGCACAAGTCGTAACAGTTAGCCCGAAGGCATATATACACACATTGAACGTAGCGACGCTAACGAAGTACGAAACTCTCACCCGACAAGTAGGAACTTCGTTCGAGCTTCTCGCCAATGGTTGGCAACTTTGATCGAAAATCGAGCTTTCGGACTTTCAAACGTTTTTCGTTAAGCACTTTCCTGACGTTTCTACTGTCTCCCAGACACATCGACGATCCGTCATTCAACCGACGAGATAATCCACTTTTGCGAAAATTTTTCTTCCCGGTCAAACCATTAGTTTTATTTAATCACGATGCATAAATGAAGATCCATCACAAAAACATTCATTATTGACATAATCACAAGCACACTATCGTATTTCATATCAACAAAAATTTTCTCAGGCGTCAAACAATTGAAATTATAAAATTCTCAAAATAAAATTCGATGCAAAAATTGGGTCGATTTTGTGTTCCGTTGCATTGATATTGCAAAAAAACGTGATTTTAAATAATGAACTATTGAATGGTTATTATGAACGACTAAATTAAACTATTCACTATTTATCGTCCAATTTGACAATGTCTCGCTGGAAAAACTGTTTAAACAAATTTTTCGTCCCAACAATTTTGCTTGTTTTCCGCCGGAAAATTAGTTCGACAGCAAGCCCTTATCCGAGATCGTTCAACCGTGTGAAATTTCGATATTGCAAGACTGCAGAAGCGGTTAGCCACGTTTTCGGGCTTAAGCCCGGTTCTTCGAGCGTGGCCTCGTCTCATCGTCGGGCCTAACGAAGTGAGAGAGTGTGAACTTAGCATCGGAGAAAACTTGCTCGAAACTTTGATCAATAACATCGTGGTGTACGATCATGAGGCGGCTGGAGGTTGCCCCTTCTCTCTCTCTCTCCCTTTCTCTCTCATTCTCTCTTCGTACGACATCCGCTATTGGAAACCCTTTAGCGTGTAACCAACGAACGAAAGTTCACTTCGATCAATGAGACGGCAATTGACTCTACTGTACCTCGATACCAAATCGTCACAACTCCATTTTTTTTTGTCAAAAAAACATTCCACCCGAATTGTCACTCATCCCATTGTTTTTTTTTCCTTTCTTCTTTTTTCATTCCGTTTTTATACATTTTCTCGTCACGAAAACATTTTTTTTTTTATTCTCGAGCCGCGAACCCTCGACAACTCCATCGCGTTTCATAGTTTGCCCCCGAGGCGGTTCGTGGCACAGCGGAGGCGGCATTGCAGTCCAAACAGATCGATAAAATGGCGCGAATGCTTGGAGAACGTGCGAAGGTGGAAGGAGAGAGAGAGAGAGAAATGCGGAGAGGGAGAGAGTACCGAATGAGAAAATAACGCGAGTGGAAATTAGGTGAAAACCGGTGGGTCATGGAAAGTGGAGTAAGCTATGGGTTGTTGCGGTTTTCGAAGCTTCCAGAAATTTTGGATTATGGGGGATGAACATTTGCGCGATGAAATTTTCCGAGAGCGGAAGACCGATAATCCGTGGTTGTTTATCGTGGCACCGGTGGCGCGGGGCGGCTCTCGTCGCCGTCGACCCGTGTACACGCGGCTCGCTGTCTCATTGATTATCTGGGTAATTGAATGTTATCTAGTACGAACAATGCCTGGTGGATGTGGCACGTCGAGGGTGTTGTGACTGAAACTGCATTTCCACGTATATTAATAAAACTAATCGTTCAGGACTTACGAAGCATAATCGTCATTTCGATCGAAAGCCGATCGATAAAATTATAATTGTGAAAATCAATAAAATTGCTCGATTCCCAAAAATAAAAAGACATTTTTTTCGAGGGGATCATGAGAAAGAAATAAATGTTTAAAAAAAAAAACAATTTGCTTGGTGCTCATTATTATTATTATTATTATTATTATTATTTTGTCTTGGGAATATTATCATTATCGATGGCAACGCAGGGTGAAAGTGAGAGACGGGGCTGGGATGGGTAAAATATAATTCTTCGATGCTCCTTGTCGACGTGCGGCTACATTATCGATCGGCGTTAGAAAAAAAAAAAAAAAAAAAAAGACCTTAAAGGTTGTAAAAGTGACACTAGGAACGAAAGTACCATTTTGTAGGTCTGTGGGGAAACTAGATTCGACCCTGCGACACTGCAATCTACGTGCAAACGGGGTGTTTTTTCTTTTATCGCCATGCTGGGTGGAAATGAAAAGCTGTCCTAGCGACGGAATATATTCTAACCAAGAACTCTCGTGGCTTATTTTTGTGAAAATGTTTGTAGTCATGATAATAAAATATTGTAAGGTACGAGTGTACGGTGTCGCGCGTTGTGTGTGGTATTTACCGCACGAACGACTATGCGCTCTATTTTTTTTTTTTTTTTTTTGCACGAACACCTGTAATCATCGATTATACACCTACATGGGTGGAAAGATTGATGTATCACAATACTGAATTTCCGACAACGGTCACGATGAAAGGCACACTCTCGTCAGTTCGATCCAAGACGTTCGGGGTTCGACACGTCCATTGCAAAATAAGCACGATCGTACAGACGTACAGAGGTTCGCTTCTCCGCACTCATTTTGCAACAACTGGCTTCTCTATACTCTATGATTTTCTGAAATGTCGTTGTTGCAGTGATCAGGGTTTTATTTCTTGTTGTAAAATGTAAAAAGGAAATCGAATTTGCTGGATTTTATTTTGCAATTCGACCCAAACTTTAGAATATTCTATCGTAAATTCTTTAAAATGTCCATTTACTTGTATACCATGTATATTTTTTTTGGTGCAAGGTTCACACAATTGGATTAAAAAATAAAGGCTAATTTTATGAATTGAGAAACGTGTCTCTCATTACTTTCGTTGAAGGGTTCGAATATTGAGTGTGGGTATTATTTTTATTGTTGAAAAAAATAAAAGAAATCGATTTCTCGTCGATGTACGTGAAGCCCAGGATGATTGAACCGTCGTTGCTATCATTCGCGACGACGACGGTGAATCGTAAAACAGTCGAGAGCACACAAGCGTCTATTAAATCCACGAGATTGAAATATTTGCAATCGTCAATGGTTTAGACAAACGTAATGAGAAAGAGAGAAGGAAAGAGAGTGAGAGAGAAAGAGAGAGAGAGAGAGAGAGAAGAAAAAGGAAAGAAAAAAAAACAGAGAAAGGAGTGAGTATGGCAGGCAGCTTCTTCCCATCGCTGGGGATGAAGTGCACTGACTATTATATATCTCGCACCTCGACCGGGAGAATCCCACCACCCGATAGCAAATTCCCTCCTCGAGAAGATCCACGGCTACGTTGTATCGTCACCTCAACGATTCCACGTCTTTCAGTAACTTCGCGACTGAAAACGTCAATAAAATATATCTCATCTCACGTAACTCGCTGAATTTTCTCGTTTTATTCTGTGAGAACGAATGAAAGAAGACGTAAGCTCGACGCGTTTATCAGTAACCCATTGTGCTACTGATCAGCATATCAATATCGATGTTTGTAACGCAATTCGCAGCCCTGAAATGCGAATTTTATTCTCGTTCGATTATTAATTTTTTATTATAATAATTACGGTATGTAATTTGTGCAGTAAGTTTGCGATGGATCCAAATTTCAAGAGTGTGTACATTTTTTAATTTCTACAAGAAACATTTTGAGCAATAGAAAATCAATGCATTTTTATATTCCCTTTCGAACGCTGGCTAAACAACGCTATGTAGACCAAGTAGTTCATACGAACAATGTTGCGGAAAATTAAATTTCCCACGGAAAAGTTAACAACGGCATAAACCTAACATCGATAGTTTACGCGTGGGAGAGCTCGAAAGTCGGTAAACCGCCCGACTAGTGGGCGTTCGGATCTCTGTACGTTGGAAACATTGCGCGTTCCGAATTTTGGTCGTTCCGTACATCGAACGTTCTGAATTTCAACCCGTACCCGAAACGTTGTACCGCATGACCTCACAGCAACGCGATATGTAATTCACGTACTATTTCAAAATAGGATCGGAATTTGGGTCAGTAGCGACGCGTCATCGACTTCATCCAGTACGTCAGCGTCGAACAAAACTTTGCTTTTATCCGTAATCCGAAACCAGTCGAGTGAATATGCAGATCTAAAAAAAAAAAAAAAAAACCCTTCCGTCATCCCTTATTCCAGTGACGATATATATTTGGTGCATCATTCTTCCTTCCAGCAAAGTGCACTGGTGTTGTCGTTGTCGGGTTGATTAACGAATTCAGATGGATCGTTCGATCGAGTGGCCTGGATTCGGTCGAAGTTTCAAAGCTTCGCCATAAAAACGTGAATGTGCCTGTATATAATAAAAATATATGAAAAGCTTGGCTCGATAGAACCCGCCACAACCGGGTTCAACAAGTGCAACCACGTTGTGCAAGAACAGAAAAAAAAACAAGAGCGTGTGTCACGGTAAAAAAAATTTCCATCCTTCCTTTCTCTGAAAACGTATTATTATTAATTTTATTTTTTTTTTCGCAACGCGAAAGCACCAACATCACGTTATGTGGCTTCGGTCGAATGGTTTATCAAGTTGGTAATTAACCGAAAGCCCGGGCAACGGGAGTTTTTTATGCGAAACCCTCGAGATAGCCGCCGGGTGACCAGCCAGGGGTCGTGGCTCACGCGACTGAAAGACCCAGCGTGGCGGGCGATGCCAAGTTTCGATAACGAAAATCTCGTACCGGTGGCCACTTTCCGCCCCCTGTATGTATATACGTATATGTATTTATCGTTTCAGGCATATGTCGATCCCACGCGTCGATAGCCAAGCACGGATTATACGGCCCATCCCTCGATGAAATGTCAATATTTCTGTGGTTCCATATTTTAGTCGTCATCGTAAGAATGTTTTTTTTAAATTTCATCTTTAAGGTGCTCTCGCAAAAATAAAAATATGTACTCTGCTTTCTTACAATTTTAATCACATGGAATAAATACATTAGACTAATTTTTATGCAATAAAAATTAGTCTAATGAATCCTTATTTTAATCGTCATAGTAAGAATTTTTGTTTTCATCCTCCGGTACTTTTACAAAAATTTAAAAAATGTAAGTTACTTTTTGACAAAGTTAATCACATGCAATGAATATATTCGACTGATTTTCATCTAATGACATATAAAATATATAGATATACATATAAAACTATTACTAAAAACCATTCCCAAACATTTTCGACGTAATTTCCAAACTTTTACAAAACTTTTCAATCGACCGCTATTGCCGACAAAGGCTTCGATCTTTTCACTCGATGATAATGCATACACTGCGTGAGAATCGGAATAAAATTCTGTACACCGCATAATTTTTTTCTTTCGTCATTTCATCGAAGTTCCTATCCAGATTTTGTCCTATCGATTGCATTAAGCTACGAACACT
This sequence comes from Diplazon laetatorius, assembly GCA_963662125.1. Lineage (NCBI taxonomy): Eukaryota > Metazoa > Arthropoda > Insecta > Hymenoptera > Ichneumonidae > Diplazon > Diplazon laetatorius. Next base: position 14,958,354 of record OY759152.1, read on the forward strand.
CACTCTGCCTAGAATTTCCCTGAAAAAAATTTACAGTTGCTGTGATCTGCACTGCGGTCCGAAAGGACGGTATAATGGGGTGCGGAAGAGGGGAAAGGACCGGTTAAAGATGACGTGATAGAGAGCGAGAAGTGGGTGTGTATGCTGTACGATGCTCGAACGGGGGAATCCGAACCCGTTGAATTTGATCGGTTTGCCCTCGAGCAAAAGTGCTTGTCTCGGGCAAGCGTTCCGGTCTCTTTCGAGTCTTTCGCGACGAGCCACGATCACCGACGTATAACGCGACGTATATATCAATAAAAGTACGCTAACACACACGCACACAAGTTCGTGATATCCGATATAGCGATGGGTCAACGTCGAGTAAAGAAAAGGAATGAACCCCACATGAATTCTCATTTTTCGCTTTTTTTTCGTGACTGCTGCAACGTTCGCTCCCGTTGTTTTTTTTTTCTTTTGGCTCTCGTTGTGCCAGAGTGAAAGCAATAAATCCTTTTGTGAAAACTGAAAGAGTCTGTTACACGTTCGAGGTCCATGGAGCAGCTTAATATCGCGTCGGGATTTAATATGCCGAAGTGAGTCAGGCAGACAAAAAAAAAAGGTCCTCGACGAAATTTTCGGTAAAAGCTCTGTCGCCGGACTACGTTGCCGAGTATTGTGAGGGTAAAAAAAAAACGCCGGAGCTGCTCACACTCTCGCCTCGTTGAAAAAGTACGCTTTGACTGCGGTCGTGTATTTTGGGTTGCGATTAAAGTTTTTTTTTATTTCCACGGAGGATCGAGGAGAGAGCTCGTCGGTCAATGATTGGTGCACACCGCGCCAGGATCATCCGCCGGGGAAATTACGGGAGTCCCCGCTCGGCTACCTTTAACCACTTTCGTACTCTGCCCCTCGGCTCTACCCCAATTTTCATCTCCAAAAATGTGGAGGAACTCGAATCTAACGAATGATTCACAGAGAAATACGTTTGTAGTTGATTGTAGCAATCGGGAATTCGTTTGCCGTTCGAAAAAAATTTGTTTTTTGATTTGAAAAAAAAAAAAAATTCTGGCACCCGACTTGGAAAAAATATGTTTTTTTTCGTCGATCTTAAAGATTTAGATGTGCGAACGTTTGTAGTAAAAGACTTTTCGTTTGTAGTGAAGCTGAAAAAAAGTTGTGTGGAATTTAAAAGGTTTTCGGCCCCCAATTTTGACGAAAATCGAATCTAACGGTTCATTCACATGGATATGGCTCTGTATGTGTGATCTAACGGTTAATTCACGTACAGATACCCTTGTTCAGGTCTCTGGTAGCCGAGTTTTCGTTTGTAGTAAAAAAAAAAGATTTTTTTATGAAAAAAAAAAAATATTGTGACGAAAAAAAAAAAAATTTCGACGAAAATCGATGGGTCGGGAAAATTGATTCTCATGCGTTAATCTTCAAGAATTGGGTGTGAAAAGGTTTGTAGTGAACGTCGTTTCGGTCGTATCCAAGCCGAAAGAATTTTTTTCGGACTTTCAAGGGTTTTTGGACCCCGAAATTCCACGAAAATCGATCCAAACGGTTCGTTCACATGGATATGGCTCTGTATGGGTGATCTAACGGTTGATTCACATACAGACACCCTTGTATATGTCTCTGGTAACCGAGTTCTCGTTGGTAGTAGAAAAAAAATCGATTTTTTTATGAAAAAAAAATTTATTTCGACGAAAAAAAAATTTTTTTTGGCGAAAAATGATGGGTCGGGAAAATCGATTTTTATGCGTTTATCTTATGGAGTTGGGTGTGAAAAGGTTTGTAGTGAACGTCGTTTCGGTCGTATCCAGGCCGAAAGAATTTTTTTCGGACTTTCAAGGGTTTTTGGACCCCGAAATTTCACGAAAATCGATCCAAACGGTTCGTTCACATGGATATGGCTCTGTATGGGTGATCTAGCGTTTGATTCACATACAGACACCCTTGTATATGTCTCTGGTAACCGAGTTTTCGTTGGTAGTAGAAAAAAAATCGATTTTTTTATGAAAAAAAAAATTATTTTGACGAAAAAAAATTTTTTTTTGGCGAAAAGTGATGGGTCGGGAAAATCGATTTTTATGCGTTTATCTTATGGAGTTGGGTGTGAAAAGGTTTGTAGTGAACGTCGTTTCGGTCGTATCCAGGCCGAAAGAATTTTTTTCGGACTTTCAAGGGTTTTTGGACCCCGAAATTTCACGAAAATCGATCCAAACGGTTCGTTCACATGGATATGGCTCTGTATGGGTGATCTAGCGTTTGATTCACATACAGACACCCTTGTATATGTCTCTGGTAACCGAGTTTTCGTTGGTAGTAGAGAAAAAAACGATTTTTTTATGAAAAAAAAAATTATTTTGACGAAAAAAAATTTTTTTTTGGCGAAAAATGATGGGTCGGGAAAATCGATTTTTATGCGTTTATCTTATGGAGTTGGGTGTGAAAAGGTTTGTAGTGAACGTCGTTTCGGTCGTATCCAGGCCGAAAGAATTTTTTTCGGACTTTCAAGGGTTTTTGGACCCCGAAATTTCACGAAAATCGATCCAAACGGTTCGTTCACATGGATATGGCTCTGTATGAGTGATCTAACGGTTGATTCACATACAGATACACTAGTTCATGTCTCTGGTAACCGAGTTTTCGTTTGCAGCAGGAAGAAGAATCATTTTTTTATGAAAAAAAAATTATTTTGACGAAAAAAAATTTTTTTTTGACGAAAACCAATGGGTCGGGAAAATTGATTCTTATGCGTTTATCTTATAGAGTTGGGTGTGAAAAGGTTTGTAGTGAACGTCGTTTCGTTCGTAGTCAAGCCGAAAGAAAGTTATGGGACTTTGAGGCGGCAAATTGCGTGGAATTCACCAGCGATAAGCTATTCGCGTTCTAGGAGAACGAAAAAAAGAAAAAAAAAGAACAAAGAAAACTTTCAATTCTTATGACAAATTGACGTGGCCTGTGATACAGAAAATTTCGATATGCTCAATATAACGAGCCAAAAAAAATTCAAATCACGATTCTGTCACTTTTCAGTAATTTAAAAAAAAATCAATATCTCAATTCAATTATGTGCGTTTTATCTGGGACCGTTGATTTGGATATGCACGCCGTTGAATTTGGGAATGGGTTCAAAGAGGGGTACACTTATTGCACACAACATAGTATTCGTCGACGTTACTATAGCTATAGGCAAAGGAGCCTGGAAAAACGTTAATTGGTCGTCTCGAGTTGGCCTAGTTCCCAGCATCGGTTCGATATTGTTTGAATGCGTTTTTTTACTCCCTCCCAGCCCCGCTTTCCCGGTTCTTATCGCATTGCACCGCGTCGTCATTGGTGTGGGTATTATTTTCTTCATTTCCTACCTTCGCGAATGGTTATTAATTGCAATTACCACGACGATGACTGAAGGAATCTTATGCCAGTTAATGAAGAACGCTCGGCAATTACCTACATTATCGCATCATCGTCGCGATAGATCGGCGTCTCTGCTTTGAGCTGATAATAATCGGTCTAATTGAAAGAACGTCTCTGGCTCGCCACCGCGAATTCGATCAGCTTCTATAATTCAGAAATTCATTTTCATCGTTCGTCAATATTTTTCTTTGATTTATCGCTCGTCTCATGCGGATGAAGTGAGAAACAGTTAATACATTCATAACGCGGAATTGTTAATTTGTAGCGTATTGGAAAATCTTCTATCTCTCGCTTTAACCTCTCGTGATTACTTTCATCTCACGATCAGTTTTGGTGAGCTAATCTACACATCATTTTAGGACTCTGGAGATTCTTCTAGACACTCTCGATTATGTGCATAATAAAATTATCCCCAAATTGACATTGTCATGCCGAAATAAATGTGTTGAACTCGCTTGTGTGATTTGCCATTGAACATCGGAATACGTGAAAACTACGAAGCTATCAATAGATGGAAAAAGTTAAGAAATAACATTTCAAGACCCGCCGGGATTACACGAAGTCCAGACGATACAAAAAAAATCTTCGGGTATGTTATAAACGAAGCGAACTCGGTGATCTCCGAGAATATAGCTCGTAATTTCATCAGACCGACCATCGGCACCGCCCCCTCACGACATATTCTCGAGCAAAGGGTTGCATCGTCGAAGATGGTAGAGCGAAGGTTGCAATATGGTGGATATGATTCGATTAGCTTGCCCCGCCGAGTTCCCGGATGATTTTCCACGTCCGGAACCTTGGCTTTCGATACAAAGTCGAAACCGCGACAGTGACAAATGACGTGTAGCGAAAATAAGATCCGATAAACTACTGACGAAAAACTTGGGAATGTTACAAAAGAATAAATCGTCGTGGATATCGCACACTAATCGAGACTATGGAAAATAAAATCGTTATCTTGTCAAATGGAATTCAATTTTATTTATTTATTTTTTTTTTGGTTATTGTTGTAGAATGCGGACGTGTAATTGTTTTATCCCGAAGGTGGCCTGGTGTTATTATTCATGCCTTCTTGAAGGGGGCAGCTCGATAACTGGACGACTATCATTCCACCACCCTCGAGCAACAATGTACCTTGCAATGAGTCGACGATTCCCGTGAGCGAGGTGAGGAACCATATTTCAGAACACATTTCCATCGCCCTCATAATTTTCTCATCATTGCGACTTATCTCTATTAATAGTTTTCCCCCCGTTAAATAAAGGTAGGGAATACTTCTAAGGAATAATTTTTCATTTTAAAAAAAGTATTGAAACAAACGAAACATGCGACAATTTATTTTTATCAATTACAGACGATCAACGTAATGTCTTGCGGGGCCAAAGAAATCCAAATCTACGTTGTGATAAAGATCCCCGAAGAAGTTGTTTGCTCCGACAAAACATGATCAACTGATAAGGGTCTGTTTTACAATAGAAACGTGGTGTTCGATCGCGGGGGAAAGATAATTGCGTGGTAAACAATAACGCCTCGGCCGAATAATCGATTGCGTGAGAATTGAAATAAAAAAACGAATGAAGAAAAAAATAATCACATTTTTGGTCCGACAGGTACAGAAAGACGAATCTTTTTATCGAACCTGAGTTCAATGTGACGGATGTTACCGAAGTTGTGACTTTCGACACTGACTTTGGCATTACTTTTGGCACGTTCACATGCTTCGACATTCTATTCAAGAAACCGGCGATGTATCTTACTCGAATGATGAACGTCACTGACATCGTATTTATTTTGGGACCTTTTGGGACCGTCCGGGTCGTCCAGATTTGGGATTTGTCCGTTGATGAAAATTTCAAAAAGCTGATCGTCGTTGACTTAGCCATCGCGGAGGGTGCGAAAATTGTGGCTGGTCAAAAAGGTTTCGGTACGTGTTCGTGCGGACGTAACATCAACAGCACGAGCTGAACGTCACCAAGGCAGGTTGTGCTAGCTGGGTTCGTTCGCGGGGATAGATTGAATTTGGGTAGCGTTAATAAACAATGCCGGGAGGTCGAGAAATCGATCCGAACTCGTCTCTCGCTCTTCCTCCTCCCCTTGCTTTTTCTCTTTCCCACGGTCTTCCTTTCTGGCTTCTGAACGAGCCTCTGGGTCAGTCTTTCACTCTGTCAGTGACTACTTTGGATCGAAGCTTCGAATATATTAACGTGACCTATCTGCTCTCCCAGCTACTCTCGCACCCTCCGTGTCGATACCAAAACTGGGCAGTTCAACCCACAATCACGAAAATTCACGAACCGATGAATACAACAATAAACAAGAATGTAGATTTGTCAAACTTTTTTCAGCATTGCAGATCCAAGCCGGTTGGGCCTATGCCGAAGACGTGAATTTCTCGGTTTCCGGCTACGACAAACCAGCATCCGGCAACGCCGGAAGTGGCATCTATCTGGGTATGCAATATTATTTCAACAATATCGAATTATTTTAGCTTAACAATATCTTCCGAATTTATCGTGGTATCAAAAAAATAGACTTGGCGAAATGTAACATTTTTCCTCTGACGTTGCACGTCAGCATGAAAAAATTTGAAACGCAATTATTCATGTAAAATGTGTTTTTCAAATTTTTCACAGTAATTTGAAATACCGATAATTGTTACGCGTCTTCGTTCATTTGTACATTCATATTTGCATTTGGATAATGTCAAATGAACGCATAAGAATCGCTATTCGTGAAGAAAAAAAATCCATAGCGTCTACAACAAAACATAAAAAAACCGTTTACAAAAAATTCAAATCGAAATATCGATTTCTTTTATTTTGCCTTGTTGCTTATCAAAGCTATCGCAAGACTAGCTACATATTCGTGGACCACTTTGATATGTTGAAACGTTCGATTCTTTCGAGTCGTCCGAATACATTTCCCGGCTCAATGTCGCAATTTTCCCTTATTGCATTCTGTTCCTGTCGGCCGCACGTACATCGAACGACAGCCTCCGGAGAGACCTCGAAGTAAAAAATCGATGCAGACAAGGTTTCTCCAATATCAGCCCCCCTCGTCCCATTCCGTATCCATAGTTCGATCGTGAAATCCGTTAGAAACAGAAAATAGATATAATCACAGAAAAATATAATTCTCAAAATTATATCGAGACGATGTGATAAAAAAATCAAAATAATTAATCGCATGTATACAACGGTGAACTTGTATATCCCAAAGCTGATCGATTTCACCAGAGATAGCGATTGAAAAAAATCGGAATCGAAACTCGGTGTCATTGTCATTGAATTCAAATGAATTGGGAATTGAATATTGAAATTGAACTCAAGAAATGGCGAATCGCAATTAAATCGAAGAATAAATCTTCGAACTAAAATAAATATAATTGAACCGCGCTTAATGAGGAGGATCAACGAATCGAATAAATAAAATAATATTTGTAAAACAAATATTTGTGACAAACTAATAAATATTTTTCATCGCGTGTATCGACCATCGTTCAAATTTATCACAATTCACACCCATTGTCAGTGGCGAGTGATTTTAGAATCATTTTAACTCGCGGGAATTACGGGAATCCCCGCTCGGCTGCCTTCAACCACTTCCGTACTCTGTCGCTCAGCTCTGTTACGCGGCGAATTGCGTGGAGTTCCCCGCGAAACGCTATACGCGGTCTGGGAGAGCATAAAAAATGTAGAAAAAAACATCAATGAAGAAAACGCTTAATTATCATGACAAACAGACACAGCCTGTGTCACTCAGAATTTATACTGAAAATAACGAGCCAACAAAAATTCAAATCATACTTTTGTCACTCTTCGGTAACTTGGAAAAAAAACACATGTTTCGGCTATGTTGTTCGTTAATATGAAAAAACAACAAAATTGGTGAACAGATATAGCCGCCATTTTGTTTTCACAATTTCCAGAATAAAGCACGCATCTTTTTGATGAAGAAACCATATCGAGCAAATGTTTCTCATGTTGATATTTTAGCTACGATAAATAAACTCGATAATCATTTCACGGTATATAATAAAAAAAATTATATAGTCATGGGTAAATATGGATATAAGTTAGGGAGGGGGATGGGGGACTCCGAGAATATTTTTTTATTTTATCATTTAAAGCCTACGACGGAGATCACGCAATGTTAATTTAAAAATGACCTTTGCTAGGGACCTCACCAATATACGTATATGCTTATTATAAAATAAAAAATGTATGTATCGATTTATTTCCACAATATTTTTTTTTATTTTCTTTTTCGCCCATATATATATATATATATATATATATATATACATATATATAGGCGTATAGAAATATAAGTATAGAAAACTGCAGTCGCGAAGCGCGTATACGTATATAGGCATGCTCGGTCGAGTGGTAAAGGCGCGTCTACACGCGACGATATCTCGGTTGCCACACTGCGACTTCAGCAGTTCAGTGGATAAGCGCAGCTGTAGCTTCGTGGTCAGACATCGTCACGAGCGGGAACGTGCGTTTCGCTACCAGACCCGGCGATTTGTTTATAATCAGAATTATTCTTCTCATCTCTTATTATCCCCGTTGAACAGTGAAAACAGTGCTATGTGAAATTACACGAAAAAGTGAGTAATTCCCATACGCGACCGCGGTTGGGAGACACAAAGGAGAGACGTTATTTGTCGTGAAAAGGTAACGAGTGACCACATAACCTCATACAACTCGCGCTACGTAGAGAATCGATTGGACGCAATTACGATCAATAGACCTCACCGTCATCGCGCAATTCTATTTCCGTAGGTTTGTCATTTAACACACTCGACAACCTTTCGCGACGAAATTACTTCATTGTCTTTGTTTTGAAGCCAAAAAAAAAAATAGAAATAAAAATAATGGAGCTGAACTTATTGCGCACTGTAATTATTATTGTTCGGTTGAGCTGCGTAGGAGATACGAAAAAAAAAAAAACAATCGTATCAGCTATCGGTGAATGGCCGTGACGTCACACGCGACGCTGCCGCGGAGGTTCTACGTCGATGGCCTTGATCATCATAACCCAACTCTCCCGCGCACATGTTCGGTTTTCACGATGAGGTCTATTTTTAAAACGATTTCTCGTTGAACTTTGTACGTCGCTTTATTTACATGAGGACAATGGAATATTTGTAAATATACGTATGTATATGAACGATTATCACGTGATTTTGGGAACCGGTTCGATAACACATTCGCGCGAATGAGATAAATAATTACTCACCGAAAAGAATCTCGATAGAAATCGATAATCGTCGCTCGCTTTTGGATCGAATGGCTCTTATTGTTATTTGTGATGATAAATATTTTCAGACAGCCTCGAGAGAGTAGATTGGGGGAAAAAATGCAGGCGGCCTCGGTGTTTCTCATATTTGCACTGGTGCAAATTTCGTATCAGGTAATTAATTTTTTTTTTCTGCGGGAGAAATGTTTTTTTTTCATCGTGAGATTGCTCGTTGAAAATAATGTCCCAAATGAAAAAATTATACATAGTCTATATATAAACTATATATGCCCAATCCGATATAGATAACTCTATAAATAGTTTAAATATAGACTATATATAATTTTTTTACTTAGGGTACCATCATCGTTGTTAAATTTGAGTGATTCGAAGAGAAAAAAAAATTGAAAAACAAACAAACAAATTTTCAGAGATCGACTCCGGAATCCAAAAGTTATGTAGCGGCCGTCGTGGAATTGTCGCCTAAGGGTCCATCGCCGTCTGGCGAAGCCTCGACCCGGGCCAACGCAGACGATTATGTGTCTTTCATCGAGAAAGCCGCGAAACAGGTGATTCAATATTTTCACAAATTTGAAATATAATCTTCAGTCGTTCCAATAAGCTGCGTATCAACGGATATCGCTTATTTATCGAATGATCTCATTTATTGATTTTAAATTGGATAACGAGAAATAAAAAATAAATAAAAAATTGTACGGACTTGAAAAATAATTAATCAGATCATTAGTCTAAAATAATCAATCAATGAAATCGTTCGAAAATAATAAGATGAACGTTTCTCTGTATGCGGCTTTTCACACGCGAATATTACATACCTATTGTCTACGAGCTTGCAATCTGAAAGCAAGGAACTCAATTCGTGTTTATTCGCGAGAAAATGATGAGATTCGCGGATGTCAAAACGATACACTAATGGTGCACAGTATCGAATATCTCAATCCTCGCTAACAACAAAGACTCTTTCGTGAAACGAATATCGATTTTATCCGGGAATCTTCTACTGCACTTTGAGGTTCAGTAAGAACTCGATTTTCTCGCCCGTCGCGTTTTCAAAGTCGCTTTCTGTCTGGCAGAAGGTTGTCATCGGGCGTACCAACGTGGCAGGGCTTTCGATTAGTTTTCACCGGGACCGGAAGTTCGATAAGGACAGCCGTACCTTATCACAACTGTTAGACTCGTGTATCGCGCAACACTGCATGAAGCAATTATAATGTTTTTTGAACGAAGTAGAACGGCGCCTGGTATGAGATAATTTTATAACATCATTATTTAACATGAAATCAGTATTCCATAATTTTTAGTTATTCTTTCTTCATAGACGAATACACTGTCCTTACCACAGAATTATCTTGGATTTACACTTTTTCTAAATTAATAATAATGAAAATAAACAATCAATAATAATAATAAAAATGAACTGATGATAACAATTAGAACAATAATATAATGTAACAATAATGATACAAATATTGATAATCATGATTATTTTTCTTATTTTCTCGATATTTCTAATAAATAATAATAATATTTGCATTATTAATAATTAATCAGTAATTATCATTATTATTATTATTATTATTATTATTATTATTATTATTATTGCAGTCAAGTGTTGATTTAAAAAATCGTTAAAATTCATGATCAGAGCATTTTCGTACGAAACAATGTAAAATGATGATTCACTGACGAATATTTAATTTCCCAGTACAGACGAATATCGAGTAGGAAAAAATGTTCACAAACAACTTTAGATGCATTTATGGAAGTTGTGCGGTTTATCCGGGATCATTCGTTGGGATATGGACGACGTTGAATTTGGGAATGGGATCAAAGAGGGGTAAACTTATTGCACACGACGTAGTATTCGTCGTCGTTACTATAGCTGTAGGCAGAAGAGCCTGGAAAAACGTTAATTGGCCGTCCCAAGTTAGCCTAGTTCCCAGCATTGATTCGATATTGTTTTATTGCATTTTTTTGCCCCCTCCCGCCCCCGATTTCCCGATTCTTATCGCATTGCACCGCGTCGTCATTGGTGTGGGTTATTTTCTTAATTTCCTACCTCCACGAATGATTATTAATTGCAATCCCACGGCGGAAACTGAAGGAATATTATGCCAGTTGATGAAGAACGCCCGGCAATTACATTATCGCATCGTCGTCGTGATAGGTCGGTGTCTCTGCTTTGAGCTGATAACGCTCGGTCTAATTGAAAGAACGTCTCCGGCTAGCCACCGCGAATTCGATCAGCTTGTATAACTCAGAAATTCATTTTCATCGTTCGTCAATATTTTTCTTCAATTTATCGCTAGTCTCATGCGGATAAAGTAACAGACGGTTAATACATTCATAACGCGGAATTGTTAATTCGTAGCGTATCGGAAAATCTTCTATCTCTCTCTCTTTAATCTCTCGTAATCGCTTTCATCTCACAATCAGTTTTGGTGAGCTAATCTGCCCATCTTTCTCTCATCAAGCCCTACATGATAATTTTTCAACTTTGAAAATCTGTCATTTATCCCATTTTTGTGCAAATTAAAAAATGTATTTCTCACAATCAACGGAATCAAATAATACATTTCATATTTATACTATTGAGATCGAAATACGTGAGAACTACGAAAATAAATCGATGAAAAAACAAATGATAATAACGTTTCAAGACCCGTCGGGATTACACGAAGCCCAGACGATACAAAAGATCTTCGGGCATGTTATAAACGAAGCGAACTCGGTGATCTCCGAGAATATAGCTCGTAATTTTATCAGACCCACCTTCGGCACCGCCCCCCTCATGACATATTCTCGAGCAAATGGTTGCACTGTCGAAGATGGTAGAGCGAAGGTTGCAATATGGTGGATATGATTCGATTAGCTTGCCTCGGCGAGTTCCCGGATGATTTTCCACGTCCGGAACCTTGGCTTTCGATACCAAGTCGAAACCGCGACGGTGACAAATGACGTCTCGCGAAAATAAGATCCGATAAACTACTGACGAAAAACTTGGGAATGTCACAAAAGAACAAATCGTCGTGGAAATCGCACAATGCGGGCGAATGAAGAAATCATTTATCGTGCTGTCACTTGCCGAACCATTTTTGCCACCGATGTCGTGGTACTTATGGATTCTAAAAAAAAATGTCCAAAGTTTGATTTTCAAAAAAAACCAAAGTCACATGAAGCATTTTCCACAATGCTCCGTGGTAATTGTTAATCGAATCGATATTAACATTATACTCGGTGAATCTTCCGCGAAACGAGTGTGTTTTCGTGGAATAATTATTCAATCTATATAGACGCAATGTCATCACAATTTTCTTCTCGATGTCGGAGACGATGGAGCCGGGTTCTGTGAAATTATAGTGTGTGAGCTTTGTCGGAGATGCTTGTAGCGAGAAAGCCATACCACGATCGAGGTACTTGTAATTAATATAGTGGGTCGGAGGGGGAGGGGAGTCTGACGCGTGCCATAGTCTTCGGTACTTGGTCTATCAAAGAGCTTCAACAGCATTGTAAGACGAAGCAGGGGAGGTGACTCGAAAACAAAGAAGAGCGACCCGGGTCGCTTTGGGGACCCACGTGTGTGACTTGCATCGAGGAGACTTGACGACGACAAAACCGTAGCTCATCGCTCCGACAGGTCGTGAAATAACAGCGATCACGAGTTTAACAGCTTCCTTTGTAATTGCAATAATGTTTAGAATTTTGGATGCGTCTCGAAGTTTTAAATCTTTAATTATTCGAAGGGTCATAAGTGTGCATTTTTTTTAATCGAATTGTAATTTTACAAACATTTAAAACTCCGGATTTTTTTATTCCGACTGGTAAAACATCGATGGTCGAATCATGCATTTTCAATATTTTGAACTGTCGAAACATTGAAAGTTCGAAACTTCCAGACGCATTCCAAACTTTAAAATTTGTTTGAGAACGTCTAATCAAGACGATAGAAAAAAAATTGTTATCGAGTCACATGGAATTTAATTCTTTCCGGTTATTGTTGTAGAATGCGGACATAATAGTTTTTCCCGAAGCTGGCCTGACGTCAGTATCGTTGCCTGTTACAAGGGACAAGCTCAATGACTGGACGACCTTCATTCCACCACCCTCGAGCAACTATGTACCTTGCAATGAGTCGACGATTCCCGTGAGCGAGGTGAGAAACCATGTTTCACAACACATTTCCATCGCTCTAATAATTTTCTCATCATTGCAACTTATCTCTATTAATATTTTTTCTCCCCATTACATAAAAAAAATATATCGGCAGATAATTCGTTAATATTTCGAGGGAATAATTTTTTATTGTAAAAAATGTATTGAAACAAACAAGACATGCGACAATATATTTTTATCAATTACAGACGATCAACGTAATATCTTGCTCAGCCAAAGAAAACAAAATCTACGTTGTGATAAACATCGCCGAAAAAGTTGTTTGCTCCAACAAAACGTGTCCAACTGATAAGCGTCTGTTTTACAATACGAACGTGGTGTTCGATCGCGAGGGAAAAATAATTGCGAGGTAAACAATAACCCCTCGGCCGAATAATCGATTGCGTGAGAATTGAAATAAAAAACGAATAAGAAAAAAATAATCTTTTTTTTTTGGTCCGACAGGTACAGAAAGACGAATCTTTTCATCGAACCTGAGTTCAATGTGACGGATGTTCCCGAAGTTGTGACTTTCGACACTGACTTTGGCGTTACTTTTGGCACGTTTATATGCTTCGACATTCTATTCAAGAAACCGGCGATGTATCTCACTCGGATGAAGAACGTCACCGACATCGTATTTCCCACTGCATGGTTCTCCGAAGTTCCATTTCTCACTGGTAAGCCGCACGGTCGCCAATTGCGAAAAAAATCATTGACTCGAATTTCTAAAATCAAATAAATAAAGCGACTGAAGGCTCCAACGACCATAAATAAATAAAATTTTTATTTTATCTCAATAACCATATGAACATTTGGGAAACAATATATCTATTAATTAGCTGATCAATTGGTTAGCTGTCGTCGAGAAATTAAAACTGAATTTCGAAAAAATTAAATATTGCCATTTAACAACAATATTCTTGATGTACAATGTTATTCATCAAGTTGATAATTTGTTGAAAGGAAGCAAAGACTGACGAGACTGCAAATACAAATCTTCCGGCTTCAACTCTTCAAACTGACCTATTACAATGAACGCACTGCCCAAGAGCTGTTTTCGGTCACCGTTATTTGTTCTCTCCCGTCTATGAAGCACATTCGAGGCACTCGATGAATGCCGGAAATTGAGTTTCCGATTTGGTTCCATTTGCCCCGCCATGAAAGTTAGACGAGCCGGTACCGGAGTTCAGGGTACATACGTTCTGTGTTATCCCCATCGGAGCAAGGCATACCTATATATATATATATATCACACAAGAGCCGTCCGATTTTACATATCTCCATGGAGGTCCCGTACGATATGCTGCCAAAGCATCGATCGGACTCCGGTCAAGTGATTATGCAATTCGGCAAATAGAAAGACTGATTCCATTATCCGGAAGTCAAATGAATCCGATGACGAAGGAAACTAGCGAATCCCCAAACGATCCTAATTCATTTTTCGTACATTTAATTATTCTTTAAGGTTCCATAAAAAGCGAAACTTTTATACGATCATTTTGTTGTCCGTCCGTCAACTCACTGATGATCGTTGACCTAGAGTCTTGAAATTTTGAACGAAGTAGAGTCTCATCTCACGAGTAAAGGAGAAAAATCCGAAAATAATTAATTTTCAATCCTATGTAGAATTATCACTTTAGGATTTCCAGTATTTTTGCGGAAAAATGTAATTATCGCAAAGGTCGACGAAAAAACTCTAACTCTCTCTCTCTCTCTCTCTCTCTCTCTCTCTCTCTCTCTCTCTCTCTCTCTCTCTCTCTCTCTCTCTCTCTCTTCGAAATTTATTTTCTCTCATTTATTACGTTCCTCATTCGATCGAAGTGAGACGACGATCGAGGTTGAATAAGAGGAGACAAAGGTGAGCCACAAGACGTGAGAAAAAGCTTTTATCGGGTCCGAGACATTCCACCGCTATATATGAAGACGAACGTGTCCGTGAAAATGCGACGAGTCCTTCGGGGAACTCTCGCTGTTCGCTCTTCATGTCCGAAGAAAAAATTCTCGGGGTTGTTTGACTTATATCATGAGCTTGTAGGAAAAGGTATATAGACGTAACATCAACAGCACTAGCTGAACGTCACCAGATAAGGTTGCGCTAGCTAGTTCGTTCCCGGGGATAGATTGAATTTGGGTAACGTTAATAAACAATGCCGGGAGGTCGAGAAATCGAACCGAACTCGTCTCTCGCTCTTCCTCCCCCCCCCCCCCTCTCTTTCTCTCTTTCCCACGGTCTTCCTTTCTGGCTTTTGAACGAGCCTCAGGGTCAGTCTTTCACTCTGTCAGTGACTACTTTGGATCGAAGCCTCGAATGAATTAACGTGACCTATCTGCTCTCCTAGCTACTCTCGCACCCTCCGTGTCGATACACAAACTGGGCAGTTCAACCCACAATCACGAAACTTCACGAACCGATGCATATAACAATAAACAAGAATGTAGATTTGTCAAACTTGTTTCAGCGTTGCAGATCCAAGCCGGTTGGGCCTATGCCGAAGACGTGAATTTCTTGGTTTCCGGTTACGACAATCCAGCATCCGGCAACGCCGGAAGTGGCATCTATCTCGGTATGCAATATTATTTCAACAATATCGGAATTATTTTAGCTCAACAATATTTTCAAAATTAATCGTGATTCAAAAAAATGACTTAGCAAAATTTTACATTTTTCTTTTGAAGTTGAACGTCGAGATTAAAAAATGTAAAACGCAATTATTCATGTAAAATATGTTTTTAAAATGTTTCACAGTAGTTGGAAATACCGATAATTGTTACGCGTCTTCGTTTATTTGTACATGCATATTTGCATTTGGATAATGTCAAATGAACGCATAAGAATCGCTATTCGTGACGGAAAAAAAAATCCATCGCGTCTACAGCAAAACATAAAAAAAATCCGTTTACAAAAAATCGAAATCGAAATATCGATTCCTTCTATTCTGCCTTGTTGCTCATCAAAGCTATCGCAAGACTAGCTACATATTCGTGGACCACTTTGATATGTTGAAACGTTCGATTCTTTCGAGTCGTCCGAATACATTTCCCGGCTCAATGTCGCAATTTTCCCTCATTGCATTATGTTCCCTGTCGGCCGCACGTACATCGAACGACAGCCTCCGGAGAGACCTCGAAGTAAAAGATCGATGCTGACAAGGTTTCTCCAATATCACCCCCCCCCCTTTCAACGAACAAAATCCTGTAATTAATTGGCTTCGATGATCAATTCCAGGTCGTCAGGGTATCGCAACGGCGACAATGCCCACAACAGCAACCAACGAATTGTTGATAGCTGAGGTACCGAAGAAAAATCGTGGTCCGAGAAATCGTCCGATTTATTCCTACAACGAGAACGAAGCCGCCGAACCCGTCGACGACGATGAACATTGGATTCACGACGAACTCAGACGCAAACGCAGTGACGATTCACAATCGTACGAAACAACGGAAAAAACTCGAGAAACGGAAAAAATTTCGTTGTTTCACGACGATCTCACGAATTACAAATCCGTGTCGTTCAATTCGTCGATCGTTCAAACTTTGTGCGACGGTAAATTTTGTTGCGACTTCAACGTCGACGTGGGAAGCGTCGATACGTCGAGCAATTATCGTCTCGTCGTTTACGACGGTGAACGTTCGTTTTTTAATCCGGTCCCAGAGATCGTCGGTATTTACGTTTGCGCCGTTGTTCTTTGCTCGAACGACAGCGTCGTTTCGTGCGGAACCAACGAAAAATCCACGACAACTTTCAACGCAATAACGATAAACGTGACTTTTGACAATTACGAAAATCTTCTGATCACGACGAATTCGCTGGGTGAAAAATTGTATCCTCTGGAAAATTGGATGTATCAGGATCGTTACGAGAACAAAAAAGTTCACATTAACGCTAATCTCGGCACACCGGCGACCAACGTTTTAACGTGTGGAATTTACGCGAGAGATTTCACCAGAGATAGCAATGGAAAAAAATCGAAATCGAAATTGGGTATGCCGTGGGCAACGTTGACCGCTCTCGCCATCGTTTCGATATTTCTCATGTTCTTGTACAGAAAAGGATGGCGCAAACCTTGGCACCGCAACGATCCACATTCTTCCGAAGGCCACGGTCCCTATCAGCATTTGAGAATTCGATAATAATCGTCGTGCGATTTTCCGAATTTTGTTTGAAACGAATTTTTTTATTTAAAAAAATTGAAAAAAATTCGTTGGGTCACATCTGTTGATGGATTTTGTCTCAGATGCATTGCCAAAATCGGCAAACATCTTAATTTGGCTATTAAAATCGTTTTTGCAATGTGTTGATTGGTTGAACGATTTGAAATTAAGTCGATTTGGCTAATCAAAGAAATTGATTTCGCTATTCAATTGGTTTGTAGAGATGTTTGTCTTCTAATGGACCTTGAAAACTGAGTTCTTAAATCAAAATTAGGATTCTTAAAAAGTCTTATCACGAAAGAAACCATTAAAGTCGTTATCGTTTTGGTTGTCGTCTCTTAAAGCTCGATAAAAAAAAATATACCGTCCACGTAAAAAATCTGCATTTTCCTTTTTTATGAAAGAAAAAAAATCTTAATATCTATTAGGTACCTGAAACTGATACTTAACAATACATTTCTCATGACTATTGTGAAATTCGCGATTCTTTTGTTAATCATGATACTGAGTTAGTGCAGAGTTATGAATAGAGAATTATTATATCTATATAGCATAAATAATACAGATCGATCCACAGAATCGGACCCTTTAGGGCGAGTCCATCGACTCTTCTGTCGATCTATTGAACGATCGCTTGAGCCACAAATGAGTTGGGTCGATGCTCAATCGGTTGGTAATATCGTTATTAATTGCTCGAACAAATTACCCAGTCAATGGGCGAATCTTTATTTTTCCTTGCGTGGAATTGAAACTCGATAAACTCGCACGATAATTTCACATCGGATTGCGAATAGTGAATTCATTATCTTCGTCAAATTTTGTCAAAATTTTCATAGACGTCGATTGCAATAAATGTAAATATCTACGAATTTGCACCCCGCACGCGGTTTCACATGATCTCGTTGAACTGAAAATTGTGCCGGCAAAACGAGATTTAGAACGAGACCTTAGCCAATTTCCAGTGCGGACAACAAATTGCGATGCTCCCTCAATGGTCTCAATCATCCAGCTCCAAATTTTCGAGATTAGGAGTAAAATTATTGATCCACATAGAAAATAATTTGTCAGTTACACAAAGAATTCCACGATCGGGCTTGCAGCTTTAAACTCTTAGTAATTGTTCTGTGCCGAAAATTTACAGGACAAGAAAGTAAAAGCAATTGTGAAAAATGTTATCGCACCGTTGTTGTGTGATGCAGATGTTCATTTAAATTAATCATTTTTTGGAAGAGTTTTTTTTTCAATGGTTTGTTGTAGTTTGAAAACGTAGTAGGAAGAGTGAAGACGTCACAGATGTGGATTATTTCATGTTATACCAATATAATAATACTGAGAATTATATTTTCCTATGTAGACTAAATCGAACAAATATATTTCTAGTTGCGAGGTATTTTAAACGATTGTTTTATATTAGAAATAAATAATTTGTCATTAATGTTATTTTGTTTTTGATTAATTTTTTTTTTAGATCAGTAGCCAACCACCAGCTTGTCGATGAACGGAGAACCGAGAAATTACCACTGCCAAGCTTGATACTCATTATCACTAGTGAATGATTTTCGAACCATTTCAAATGATCCCAATCAACGAAATAACATTTTTTATATCCTTCGTGCCTCCGAATTTTATATTAATATCGAATAATAAAATTCGCAAAAGTCGACACCAACAAGATAACGATGATTGTTCATCGATCATACGATTTTGCGAATCATCGACCAACGAATAAAAAATATACCATGAGATTTGATAGATCTCGCGAGGAATAAATAAAATCATGTAAAATTCATATTCACCATTCGGTTTTATTGTCTATAATACTTCTAATATATCTCGAACCGTACATTAATGTCTATCAGACGATATAATTCGTAATCTCACATCACGAGGGAAGCGATTAATGGTTGTCATGGGAAGATTTCAAGTTTCGTTGAGTTACAAGTTATTCGAATAATTTACAACATATTGACTCGTTTAAATCCCAAAATGAGCGTGTTGTGCAATGAAAAAATATTTTCGAGTCATGTACATGCGGCATGCCACACTATGGAGCTTGTGTGTGTGTGTGTAGGGGGCAGGGTCCTTGAAAAAATATATATACGGCAGCCAACCTCTCAGCTAGATAATCTGCGAAATGGTTCGTAATCTTTGATAAGAACTTCACAGCTGGAGGATCGTGTTTTCGAATTTATATACGAAACTACACTTAAAATCTGTATATATACAATTTTGTATATATGTGTGTGTAACACGTGTATACATATACATCGAGGATTTGCCGGTGCTGTGAATCAAGTACTCTCGCTCTCTGCGTCTCTCGGTACCATTCCTTCTACGAACATTATCGATCCTCCCAAAGCTAGACGGATTTACATATGCAGCACATGTCTCGAGGAAGGCCAGCGATTGCAACGGATAATGCGCGATACGGGACAAATATGTTTGGAACCTTTTATTTTTTATTATTATTTTTTTTTAATTTACCGATTTTTTTGGGATTCTACATTTCATTTTAGGATCCGAAATTTCGAAACTACGGATTTTCTTTCCATTCGAACAAATCATAGGCCAATTTTTACGTTCACACGTCAACTTTGATAGACATTGCGAAGGTTTCAATTTTCTCTTTGTTTTTTCGATAAAACTTTGGTTGGTCCCATCGGTTTGCAGCTCGACGCGAATCAGGATCGTTTGTACGATTTCCGGTACGAGCTGCTGATTATGTGCACGTACATCGATATGTCGACGACCGTGGCTTCCACGATATGGATGGCGATTTTTTTTTCATTTTTCTCAAATTGAAATGAGCAAATCTGAATTTTTTTCCAATTGAGAACGAAAATTACAATTCTTTATTTCCGAATAATTTTTTTTTTCAATATTCATCGTTGGTAAATATAATTTATTATTTAAACGTGCAAGAGCAAATTATAGTTTGAAATTAGGTAAAATGAAATTAATCTTTTGAAAATCGAATGATTTTACTTTGCCCATTTCCGATTTAAGTAACAGGGGGTGGGGGGACGGGGGGCATCCAAACGATGCAACGTTTAACGAGCCCCGTTAAGTACCAAAGTACTGGGACATTAAAACGCACTCGAGCAATTTGCCTTCAGCATTTAGTCACCGTTCGCATAAAATCCAATGATACGCTCGTCGATCGCACAAACTTATATGTTACGCATGGTAAAACGGAAAACAATAGTTCTCTGATTAATAAAAATCACGGTTTCACGCATATACATATGTATGTACGCATACATATATGTCTATTGTAATTATGTACAGTTTGTCATTCAACGATGATGATAAAACGCTAAACATTCGATCCATAATTATCATTGATAAAATCGTCGATAAATAACACGTCGTTGATTCGTGGTGATAAAAATCATATTTCAGTGGCAACAGTGGATTATTCATAATCCGTACAATCCGGATGATCGAACACGCGCGAATACACGCCCGTTCTTTCGCCAAATAGGAAGCACTCATTACTATTCAAGGAAATGGAAAAGCTCTGTTTCTTTTTTTTCTCTTTTTCAAATTTCCTTATCAACAACTCAATCGAAGCACCGACAGCATTATTGCAATGATACTTAAAAATTCAAAAATAAAATTTCGCCAAAACGTTAATGAAAAAAAAAAAAACAAATTTAAACAAAATTGTTAGTTAAAAATTGATTTGGTTTAAATCTTCGTACGTTTCTATCTGTATCCACAATTCAGCCCTCTTCGCTCGTGAAATTCGGTAAAAAAATAAACTCAGCTTTGTTCATGACCGGCACCTCATAAATCCTACCTCGGCAGCAGCACCGTGTGCGCCCCGGCACCCATCGCCCACTCTATTTGTGACGTTTTGCGAGGAAAGGGAGAAACCTTAGGGCCGATGCGAACTTTAGTTTCGGAGGGTAGCTCTCTGAAATTCAAGCTTCTCCACATACGAAATTCTAAATTTCTGCACCGGCCGTGAAGGTTTCATCAAAAGACTAGCAATGAAAGTGAGTGCTGTACGAAAAACTCACCCTTGGTTGATTTGCTCAAATGAATAAGCATCTAGAACATTTTGAGACACGGAAACTGCCAGGAGGCGTGGTTGAGATTTTTTTCTAAGACCCCTCTAATCCGATTAGAAGTCCCGATCCGTTCCGATCAGAGGGGTTTCATCTTTGTGGAAAGTTTATTTTTGTATATCACGAAAAAACACGATTTTTCGCTCAAGGTCCACTTTCTCGCGGAACGTCACATTCAATTAAATTCTATCGTATCAATTTATTAATTCATTGAATTTATTTATTCAGTTAAATCGGAGAAAATTCGATGAGATTGAGATGACTCGAAAGGGTTGTTACTCGTGTGAAGGCCAAGACCAAATGATTTACCTTATCGCTCAAAGACCGAATCGTCTGCGCGACGCGATAAACTGGCCTTCGACGACAATCACCACGCGAACGTTCGGTGGGTACCAACCCAATTAAATTGAATTTTTTATTACATTTGTATACGTCAATTTATTGAGATTATTAAATTTGTCAATTGATTGAATTTATTTTTAGAGTCGGACTCGGAAAGATTTGTAGAAATGGCGAGCAAAGACTGCACAGATGTTCGTTTAGATGCCGATCAGTTTGGCTGTCGATTTGGCTGTCGAACTTGATTTTCGTCAGCTTTCCACCAATTGGTGAAAATTTCTTGCGTTCTTTTTTTCGATTTCAACAGATATTCGCGGCACGGGATGTTGATGAAAAAAAATATAATTTGCGTATTTTCGACAATCTTCAAATTTAAGCTTTGTCGTCTTATATTTCCCGAGGATAAAGGACGTGTGGTTTGTACTCGGGAAAGAAATCCGGAATAATTGTTGTGGTGAAAAGACTTTGACGTGCCGGCCAAATTTGAATCTAAATTTTTTACGAGTATACGACAACGACACGATATCGATGCTTTTACACATTCAAAAAGAGTCGTTAGAGTCAAAGAAGAATTCAACGGACTCTGCCCGAACGATCCACGAAAATCAATGAGAATTTCAAAATTTCGTCTACTCTTTTTTTTTCAAAAATCAACCAATAACATTAAATCGAAAAATTAGCCGCCTTCGGTGGGATAAGAAAATTCGAAAAAAAATCGCAAATAGACCAACTCGTCGATTATGTATGCTTCGAAAAAACCGAAAACGGGGTTCGTTTTCGAGATCGACGTATATTGCCCTCGACGAGATTAAAAGAGCAAATTGTAGGCGCGGATACGTACGAACACCTTTGTATCGTCCAAAAAAACGTATGTTAGACCGCACGTGACAAAACAAAGTATACATGGAAATGTAATTGAAAGCATCGACAAGGACGAGTTCCGCACCACAAAACTTCGTAGTGGATGTAATCTCGAATTGCAATCGAAGCTTCACGACTCGCCTCGTAGTTACGAAATTTGTCGACATTTTCGTACAACACGAAACCAGAACGTCAACGAGGATCGCAGAATATTCTGCGATTGGCACTTGTGCAGGAAGGATATGCCCCGACATCGTCCGACCCGCACATAGAATCGTTCACCCGTGGAACAAGTATCATCGTTAAACGCTGAATGTCTCAGAAAGCAAAAGCTCCGTAAATCGTACGTTCCGGAATATCATAATAAATAATAATAAAAATAATAAATAATCAAAAAAAAAAAAAATATCAACGAAAGAAAAAAAGCTAAACCATACTTTAACTATCCCTCTGCACACCGATGAAAGATTCTCGCAACGGTAAAACAAGATTGGATACTTGGCCGATTTGTGAATTTCCGGTATTATCGTTGACGCGCGAGCTCGCGGCGTCGACATTGCCCACCGAGGCGCTCGTCGAAGACTCGCCGATGTTTTTCGAACGTATTTCCTCGTTGGTGAGCGAACTCTGACGTTTTATCGCGTGAAGAAAGCTCTTGTCCGGCGGACTTCGACTCATTCTATGCGAAATCACGTCGGACTTGCATTTCTCCTTGCGACAATTTTTCGTCTCGTTTTTTTGTTTTTTCGCATTACCACTGTTTTCCATGGATTTAGTTTCACGTCGATCTACGGGGCCACAGGTCGCATCGTTTTTACCGGATTTCGAGCAGCTTGCCGTCGTGATTTCGTCACTCTTGTTGGAAACTTTCGCGGAATCGACGATATTCGTGAACGATGAAAAACCCGCAGCGATGTCGGATTCACCGCTGCTCGTGCTTTCCACGGGTGTCGTCGTGTCCTGCTGATCGGTATCGAGAAAAACTCCCTCGTTCTCGGAATCTCGAGACGTCGAAACCTCCCGACTTCTCGACGTACATTCTTGAATCGGTTTTTCGACTCTCTGTCTGTACCAATGTTTGTCCGGAATTTTTTCGTTTCTCGGATTGTTCAACCATCGGCCCTTCATGAGTGGTTGACGTTTGTACGGTTTCCAAGCTGCGTTTTTAGCCGTAGAAATTTCCGATGTGTTCGGATTTGTCACGAGTAGCGCGTCCGTTTCCATGTATTCGAGTTCGTAATTCGGCACCGGACGAACGGACGTTCTGGACGTGTCCGAAGAAGGATTCAGAGTACCGTCTATGGTGTCACGGGTATGCGTTGTATTCGATGACATCCAAGCCGTGAAAACGTCACGACTGTCGATCGAACGCGGTTGAGTTACGCAAGCGTGATTTGCAACCTGAGGCCCTGCTACGTTGGGAACTAAATTTTCACGTTGATCGTGCACGCCGATGTTGGTTTGCGGATTGTTTCGTATGTCCGTGTCCGACGGATTGGCACTGTAACCATCAGCGATACTCTGATTTATTCTCAGAGATGTTGGAACGGCGTCTGACATAACGACGCTCGTGGGATCGGCATTTTCGATGAATCGAGTATTTAATTGACGGACGATCAAATTTTCGCACGAAGCGTACGGCGGTGGAGGTCCTTCTCTAGGAGGCTCGGCTACCACCGCCGAATAAGGAGGCGGCTCTGCAGGCCTGCCCACGAATTGAACACCGCTGTTTATGTTGTACATTATACTTACGCCTGTGGAAATACAGAAAAAAATACCAAAAAATGAATGAAAGAATTCGTTGTTAGGGTTCATAATTGTGCAACATGGATCAGAGCTTTTTGTTTATAACCCATTGGATCTTAGGCATGTCGCAGCTCTTGTCCCAGACTGGGATGGGCGCACTTGATTGAAAAAATATTTAAATACACTATTTAAATACCAAGTGATTTCTCACTTCTTATTAATTTCGATTTTAAATACCAAGTGATTTTTTACTTGTCATTTATT
The DNA here is from genome assembly GCA_963662125.1 of Diplazon laetatorius. Classification (NCBI taxonomy): domain Eukaryota; kingdom Metazoa; phylum Arthropoda; class Insecta; order Hymenoptera; family Ichneumonidae; genus Diplazon; species Diplazon laetatorius. Next base: position 14,982,614 of record OY759152.1, read on the forward strand.
TCGAATTTGAATACCAAGTGATTTTTCACTCGTTATTTGGTTCGATTTTAAATCACAAGTGATTTTTCACTTGTTATTTGTTTCGATTTTGAATCACAATTAGTTTTTCACTTGTCATTTGTTTCGATTTTAAATATCAAGTGATTTTTCACTTGTTATTTGTTTCGATGTTAAATACCAAGTGATTTTGCCGTGGCAACTGGGACTGTAGCAAGCTTGGACCATGTCAAATCTTGGTTTCGGTGAGAAAAAGGTCGAGGTATGAGTAACTCGTTCAGGTTTTGTGCTACAAAGGATTGGACGCGCGAAAAGACTGAACTTTCCAAATTTTTTCCTAAATTCGATTGATCAGCCAAAATTTTGGTGTACAGATAAACGGACTCACCACCTGGATAATTGGTATCTGCAGTTCTGTTGAGATAAACATCGAGATCGTACAGCGGAACCGTTCGTCGCGGGCAAGGATTGCGATTTTGTTGCGAACATCTCGAATTCATGGCTCGTTTGATTTGTACTCTGCATATAGCTATAACTAGAATTGTCACTATGAACATGAACGCCATTGCACATCCTGCAAAAACGAAAGAAAAACATTTTTTAAAATTACCATCGGACATATAGATTCGTACAAGAAAGTGCGAGAACATATGGAAAATCGATAATCACCTATAACCGTGTAGAAAGCCGTTTGTACGTAGCTGATCTCGTGATTCTCGTGGGGCCACGGACGCAGTTCGAAGGTACCGCTGCAGTTTCGATGATCGCAACACCAATCGGCTGGTATGCATCTTTTTTCGCAACGTATTTTGCCGAGACAAGGATTCGCATTGCAACCGGCAGCGGGACTCTCGTCCTCGCCGCCGTTGCAATCCGGATGGCCGTCGCAAACGTATCTCGGCGATATGCACTCTTTCGAATGGCATCTGAACCACTGAGGACCGCAGTACATTGGTTCTGAGGTGACAAAGTTTTTTATGAAAAAAATAAATTACATCGCAATCCGATTGATTTTTATTTGTAAAAAAAAAAAAAACATTGCGCAACCTTTCAACAAAATTCATTATATTTATGAATAAAATCAAATACGACGAGTATCAATTATGGAATTGTGCGGTTGAAAAACTCACTGTGATCGACGAACAGGAAAAACAAGACGGAAAGTTTGGATGGATGATGCTTGTGGGACACTGCTATGCACGTGTAGTTACCCGCGTCTTCCTCGGCCAGATTCTCGAACCATATCCAAGCCATGTTTTGACTCTGTCCGGTCCTTATTTTCCTGCAAACCAATCGAATATCGTTGAGATACATCTTACCGATAACTCACTCGCCGACGCCGAACGTTACGTCGCATGTCGATTCGACTCACGGGTTATTGGTAATGTGCCTAGGCCCTTTCCAATCGACGTCATAATCGAAATAGGCGCTATCCTTCTCTCCGTCCTGATTGACGACTGTGCAAGTCATATTGAGCGGCTCGTTCTTCTTGTGATAAATGATCTTTCTGCTGGGATGACCCACGCTGTAAGGCCATTCCTCTATATGCGGATGAACTTGCAGCCTCGCTCTCGGACCGTTCGACCACGTATTGTGACCCCCATTGACTTCGGTACCTATGCGTTTGCAATACTTTGATTCTATGGCGATTGTATTTTTCTTGCTTCCGTTAATTTCATGCTCGTGCAAACACAACGATGCGTACGCAACGCATCAAACCCATCGACTACAACTCTGATGTGATAAAAAAAAAATAAAAAAAACAAGAAACATTGGAAAAATTGGACCGAACCTTGTAACTGACTTTCGGTTGAAAAATATGTATCTTTGACAGCGAATGGTTACCAAGATAGACCGTGGATGATACTTACACTGCAAACTATTGGCAAGACCCAACAGCGTGAGTAAAGATGCACCAAAGTATTGCATTCTGTCGCATCATAACATCACTCTGAACATTGGTAATCATGTACGCGAGAAAAATAAAGTGAGGGCAACGGTTTTGCGATTAGATTTGTTAACTTGGAGGGTCGTGGGGAGGGGAAGACGGTGATGATGAAGCGAGGGACGAATTTTCTACTCGCTTGTAGGCCATGTATCAATCAACAATGAGAAACGTTTGCGACAACTATGCGACCACGCGTTCGTGTTTCACACAAACGATAACAATTCACACACGACATTTGCGTTTATTGCGTTAGCACAACCACCGCGATATACGATCGAGTGTGTATGTTTGTGTATGTGTTTGTGTACACGATGCCACACAATGCACGCGCTGTTATTCGTTCCTACGTCGATGTCACGCACAATTTATGCAGCATCCCCACGAAGCTGCGATCCACGCGATGAAACAAAGAGAAAGGGCAATCAGAGATGAGTTGGAAAACGACCAATGGCAGCGCGTCGGCCAAGTGGCGCTAAATTGTCGTGGCCAGATGCCGAACCCGATCGAGCATGATGTCCAAGCGGGCGATATTGCAGTTTCCACGCATATCGGCTGAGATAAATTACCCAAGCCTGCGATATTACCAGAGATGAATAACTACGCTATCTGCTTTAATATCGCCATAAAGAAAAGAAACGCATGGCCGTTGTTATGTAACCCGAGGTCGGAGGTCGAGTGTGTCACCCAGTAGAACAGGGAGACTAGAGTAAAGGAGCACGATCGCTGATGGCGGAATCGTCCCAAAGGTAACCCGAAAAAGCGACGCAAGATGTTAGTTCGAATTGAGCCGCGGTGAGCGCTCTTGTCGCTCGTAACTCACTGTGGAGTGTAGCGTTGAATCAGAAATGCGTAGACAGATCTCCAGTGCCGTGCTGAAATGTTGTAACCTGGACCGCCGGATTCGTCGGCCAGGTTTAACGACGGTTCGTTAAAACGTTAGAACCGAACGATTCCAACCAGACGTCGTGGCGATCGCCTCAATATAACGGGTCGGACTCAGCGCTCGAGTTCGTGCTAGGTTACAACGGCTCTACCTTTTTTCTACAGCGATTTGAGAAGGTGGACGAACGCCGAGTGCGAGAGAGACGTGCCATCGGCGCTCGCTGCACAGCGAGGGAAATGGAACGTATGTAGACTTAATCCAACGTTTGATTCACATAGGGATGCTCTTGTATATGTCTCTGGTAACCGAATTTTCGTTTGTAGTAGAAAAAAAATGATTTTTTATGAAAAAAATATTTATTTTGACGAAAAAAAAAAATTTTTTGGCGAAAAATGATGGGTCGGGAAAATCGATTTTTATGTGTTTATCTTATGGAGTTGGGTGTGAAAAGGTTTGTAGTGAACGTCGTTTCGGTCGTATCCAAGCCGAAACAATTTTTTTCGGACTTTTAAGGGTTTTTGGACTCCGAAATTTCACGAAAATCGATCCAAACGGTTCGTTCACATGGATATGGCTCTGTATGAGTGATCTAGCGGTTGATTCACATACAGACACCCTTGTAGATGTCTCTGGTAACTGAGTTTTCGTTGGTAGTAGAAAAAAAATCGATTTTTTTATGAAAAAAAAAAATTATTTTGACGAAAAAAAATTTTTTTTTGGCGAAAAATGATGGGTCGGGAAAATCGATTTTTATGTGTTTATCTTATGGAGTTGGGTGTGAAAAGGTTTGTAGTGAACGTCGTTTCGGTCGTATCCAAGCCGAAACAATTTTTTTCGGACTTTTAAGGGTTTTTGGACCCCGAAATTCCACGAAAATCGATCCAAACGGTTCGTTCACATGGATATGGCTTTGTAAGAGTGATCTAACGGTTCAATCACATGAAGATACCCTCGTACACGTCTCTGGTAATCGAATTTTCGTTTGCAGAAGAAAAAAAATGGGTTTTTCGATGAAAAAAAAAGTTATTTTGACGAATAAACATTTTTTTTCGACGAAAATCGATGGGTCGGGAAAATCGATTCTTATGCGTTAATCTTCAAGAGTTAGGTGTGAAAAGGTTTGTAGTGAACGTCGTTTCGTTCGTAGCCAAGCTGAAAGCAATTTATTCGGACTTTTAAAGGTTTTCATCCCCCCAATTTTTACGAAAATCGATCTTTACTCTAGTAAAAGTCGGGCTCCTTTACTCTAGTCCCCTGCAGTAGAAATCGATTCACACTAGTCTAATATCACTATATATATATGTATATTCTGGTGGCTACGTAGCGCTACGAAGTACCAAGCGGTCCCGCTAAATGTCGCGGGCCGATGGCGTGACGAGGTGACAGGCCTCACTGGCAATCTCTCTTCCTATTTTCCTCCGATATGACCATCGGCATATGCATTTGGACTGGTGATGTCGTAAAAATCATACTTGATTGGTCGGAATGATCTATATATAGATACGATTTCTCGTACTTGTTGCGGCCGCCGAAAGTTTTTGACCCCCTTGAGAAAAAAGCAACGACTCTGAACATTTGATTTTAGGGGTTTCAATAAGTTTTATATACCGGAAGTTGACACGTTAAAAAACTTTTTCTGTCTGGGTATCCTATTTCTTTATATTTCGACTGACAAATATCCGCTTTCCAAAAGCAATTTAATGACAAAAAGTACATGCAGAACTCATTAAAAACAATGCAAGATTCAAATCTGAATAATTGTAATCAACGTGATAGAATAATAAATACAGTAGACGCCGATAAAATACATGCAAAATAACATTCTTCATTACGCATACGCAATTATAGTAATTCCTTTGAAATTTTTCTTCTTTTTCGAATCCGATTGAAACAACTAACAAATAATATTCATTTTACATACGACAATTATGACGATTTTATTTTAGGACGGTGGTCGCAACGCTCATGAGATTAATCTACTTCCATTTACAAATTTTTTTTTCTTGATTACTATTTTTTTTTTGTTTTTGTTTATTGGTTCCAAAAGGCAAAGGCTTTTCTGATTCTCTCGTTCTGCGGTCGTGCTTCCGGTACCGTCGCCGTTGTCCGATTCACAGAATGCTGCTGCCTTTGAGACAACGAATTCGCTTCCTCCTCCTTCTCGAACATCTTGGCCGTTCGGCTAACCGCCCCCGTGCATACTATATGACGCGGTCGAACCCTTTCCATTAGCCTTGCATCCTCGTCTTCCTCGTCTGTACGAAAATCGCAAAAATTTCATCAATAAATAAACATCAAAACTAAAAATATTTTTTTTTTTCAAATTCATAAAAAATTGTTAAATAAAAAAACAACTGACACGTTAACACACCTACAATCACAGGGCTATTATTTTTACACCAAGCTTTAGTATTAACGGAATGCTTCTCGGTCGTATCTCGATGACCTTCAGTTTCACGATCGTTGCTAATTTCTTCGTTACAAACCGCATTAGATCTCTTTTTCGTCTCCTCTTCGTTTTCCTCGGTTTTCGTTCCATTGTCAACAATTTTCTCGAGTTTCTTTATTTGAAGGGTTTCATTGGGTTCTACAATCTGCAAAACTTCTGTCATGTTGCTTTCTTCATTTAGAGTTTCAGACTCGACACTATCTTCAGATGGTTCTTTCGTCTGACGATCCACATCGAGTTCCGGACTCTGCGAAATTTCTATCCTACCAGTTTCGCTGATTTCCAAGTTAACGAAACTGCTGAAACTCAATTTTCTCGATGTCTCGTTGAAACACGCGCTGTTGATGATCTCGACATCGTCATTCTTCGATAGGTCCGTCTCGGTGTTCATTTCGTTTGGTAATTCTTCGATGCGTACTTCCGTGACGGAATTTACGGGTTTTGGATCTGTTTCGATTTGAATAAAATCATCGATTTCCTGAATCAACGGCGTCGAGTCCTCGATCTTGAATTCTTCGAAAATCTCGTTCGTTTCGAGTTCGGTGATCATAGGACAATTTTCTTCGATATCGAGACCATTGGAATGGTTTTCTTCGGTTGGAATGTGTTCTGTTTTTGACGAAGATTCCTGTTCATCAGGCTCTTCGTTCGCATTTGGAAATTCATCTTGTCGAGCTTCGTTAGAATTTTCCTCCTCATAAACTATTTCCCCAGAATTTTCTTGACAATCGATTATAGTTCTGTCCTCGATGACGATGGTCGGTTGTATTGGTTTGAAACCGTCAACATTTGTCATGACGTCTGCAAACAATTCATCGCCGAACTCCGTCTTCGTCGGTGACGAATCGACGGACAAATTTTTTCTCGTATTTGCGGAAAGAGTAGCCATTCTACCGAGTGCGCGAATGGCGTTACCCGTCTTCTGTTAAACAAACCGAAAAAAAAAAAACAAACTGCAAGCTGCAAACACGCCTTAAAACGTTTCATGCGGTAAATATTTAGCGTTAAAATACACAAAACTCCACGCTTCGATGGAATTATTTCGATATGTTCACGGCAAATTGTCATTCGATGTGCAAATTCATTCGAAATTCGTTGGCTTACCTGCCACTTTCGTCTTACGATGAACTTTTTGAGCTTGTCCGTCGGCAGAGCCACGCGACTCATGCTCTCGGTTCGTTGGGCTAGCCACGCGTGCTCCAGGCACTGCTTGGCTGACATTCGTGATCTGCGAAAAAAAAAATTACAAGTTTTGCACGGTCACAACGTATATATGTAATAATATTTTTATTATAATTATTATTATTAATATAAATTTAATTAAAATAAGACGAATAAATTAATTTAAATTAATAATTGAATTTAAGACTGAAGGACCTCGGTCGATGCCCTGATAACAATATAAATTGCAATTTAGGTCTATAGATATATATATTTATATAAACGCTACGTCAAAAATTGTTTTTATAAATATTATAGTAATGAAAATTATTGTAACGAATCGCCAAAAAAAATCTTTCAAGTAAAATAGTGAACAATTAGTAACTATATTTTAATTTGAATTATGATTACTATATGATGCTGCTTGAAAATACAAAAATACGTAGGCAATTGTCGATAAAAATACGGAATGCAGTTTCTTATTTGTTTTACACCCGAGTATTTTATAATATTCTCAACGATTTTTTTTTTTTCGTCGTATAACTTACTCTTTTCTCTTAATCAAGAGGGCACTAATGAAATCTTTGGCCTCTTGCGAAATTGCGGCGAAGGCCTTGTCGTCAAAGTCATAATCGGCGCGCGTTATATTGGCGAAAGTTTCAGCATCGTTATCGCCCATGAAAGGAGAGAGACCAGTCAATCTGCGTATCAATAGAAATTTGCACATTACGTTAAATGAGTATTTGAAGACGAAAAAAAAAAGATTACACGCACGAAAAAAAAAGAAACGAAAATGTTGTCACTCACAGAACGTAACAAATGACTCCAACGGTCCACATGTCTGACTCGGTGCCAATGGGCTCGAAGCCGATTATCTCCGGTGGAATAAATTCGGGAGTGCCGAGTAGCACACGAACCGGAGTGTCCGGTTTGAGGGTCTGAGCTAGACCGAAATCTATCAGCTTTATGCGATGAGATGTTCGAGTGTGGCACATTATATTCTCCGGCTATAGATCAAACAATATATCATCGTTTTGGTTAATTGTAATTTCAAATTCAAAATAACATTTTGTATCAAATTTCTCAACCCAGCCCAAAGTGATTTGATAAAAAATCACAGTTATAGAAATAATCTGGCCAAAGCAAATTGTAATATTAATTATCGAAGTTTAAATTAATATCAGAAAAATTAAAATCATCATTTCATTCGCGTTCTCAGAATAATCTTCGTTCCTGCTCTCCATAAAACTACCCACCTACCTTCAGATCCAAGTGAACGACGCTGTGAGCGTGCATGTACTCGACTCCCTCGCAAATTTGTTTGACAAATTGTATGCTGTCCTTTTCGGTTAGAGTAAAATCGTCGGCTACGACTCGCTCGAAAAGCTCGCCTCCTGATATACTGCGTGATAGAGAAGAACAATTAAAAATATATACATTCCACGAATGTGCTTCCGATGCTCTCTGCAACTCAGCAATCATCGACGATCCAAATAAAAAAAAACAGACGAATTATCGTTTTCGCTTACTATTCCGTAACCATTATCATTTCCTTCGGGCTTTCAAAAGCCGCGGCGAGACGAAGCAGCTTCGGATGCCTGAGCATGTTCATTATACCGATTTCCTCGTAAACCTGTTGACGATCCTTCGATTTAATAGTTCTGACAAATTTCGCGGCCAGATTGAGACCAGTCGATTTTTCCACGATCCTTCGCACTATTCCATAACGACCCTTTCCCAATTCCTCACGAATGTCGTATCGTTCGTCGAATTTTACACGATCCTCGGAACTCACTATTCGTGCCTCGAAAGCCGGCGTGAATTCGTCGTCTTCGACACCAAAAAAAGAAGCAAAAAAAAAATGTTCCGTTTGAGTGATCGTAAATGTGTTACAAGGTGTTCGCTGAGAGATAAAACGAATTTTTCCGTACAAACTTGACCCTCAGTCTGTAACCATGGGTCACTCTTGCCTTGTCCAAATTGTACGTTCCTTACGTTTTTATTTGCTTGAACAATTATACCGTTCAAATAAATAATTCCTTCAGCAATATAACGATTTTGGAATTTTTAAAGCACCTTAGAGTATTTAAAAAAAAACCAGGAAGCAAGAGACCCAGGTTACAGGTGCTAAAAATAACGTTACAGACTAAGAGTTAAAATCAATATGTAAAAAAAGAACTTGCAACAATAAAAGTCATTGTGAATCGTCAATATTAAAAAAAAAGATAATTAAAAATATAATAAAAAGATAATTAAAAAGATAATATAATATTAAAAGAAAAAAACATTAGAATTGCTTATGGCATCTCGATTGTTTCTACCTTCTTCCTCGACCTCAATTTGATTGATCTCAGCGACGAACACCTGACCCCCGATTTCTTCGTCATTTTCGCCGGGTACCGTGACGGCTTCGGACACGATGCCCGGTTCGCTCACGCCATGTGCGTTCTCCGCTCTGACCCGGAAGCGATAAGTCTCTTCGGATTCAAGTCCGGTTACCGTGTGACTGAGCGAATGACGCGCCTCGGCCACGGCGATCCAGCACGGTTCCTCGTTGCGTTTCATCTCGACGCTGTAGCCGGTTACCGCGCAGCCACCGTCGTAAGGCGGTGATCTCCAAGTTACGATGGCTTTGCCCGCTCGTGTTATACTCTGCACGCACGGAGCGCCTGCTGGTGGATCCGGAACGCCTGCGAAAAAAAAAACAACGAAAAAGTGAAACAAAAGTAATGAATTTTAAAATTAATAAAATAATTGAAATTTAAAAAATAACATTAATCTAATAAATAAATTCAAAAACAATTTACATGATGATAATTATGTGAGTTTGAAAATAAGTACGAATATTGTAATAACGTTGAGAAAACGTTCCGTGGAATTAGTTACAATGACGCAATTTACCCCGCTGCCCAGTGACGCAATATTAATCTGGCAACGCTCGTTAGGCCACAGGCTCATGCTCGAGGGGAGGGGGGGATTATAAACCGGCATCGTGGATTTTATCGAGATGCACGCTTGCTAACCAGCAAACTCACAATCAGACTTTTACGACTTGTCACATCTGCTTCCACATCCGTATTTTTGTCATTCATAAGATTAACCGCGATCCCTTTGCACACACATGTTTCTTTGTGTTTGTTGCGAGTAAATTTCGAGACGCACTCTCACTCCGGCTTTTGAATGAAATTTTATTATATTTTAACGGTTTTATTGAATGAAATATGTATTTGAAATATTTTTTTCGAACGAATGACTATGATCGATTGTCATACAGCGATTAAAATATTTTACTTCTATTGAATAGTTATTGATAATTCAGCTGAGTTACTGTTTTACAGTGTACTTTATATATTTATAAGACCTCTACAATTCACTGATATTAAGTCGGAATCAATTTTCAAATATAGTTTTAAAAAATATGTAATGAATTGGGCTTTCCGTAAGTAAAATAATTTATTTCACGCTCGTTTTAGATTTTTCTAGCTTCCTTGTTCTCCATTTTGCCATCGTTTGTTTCTATTTATTTTTTAGAAACAATTAATTGAAATTTATTATGAGCATTGAAATGATTACGAAAATCGAATAAAAAAAGTAGACCAAATTTTTCATAGTGACGTTCGTGTCCCCGGTGTTACGATGCTTCTTGCGTCATATATTTTATTTGGAGAATTTGTTTTCAACCGACTGCACTTTGAACCCCCGATCGCACGTGAATTCACGTAATTGTGACGAAAAGACACATTGTACCGCGAGTGCTTATGAATGTATGTGTCGGCATTAATTCGCTTTCATAGATGGTCGTTACGAGCCACGTACGTTATTGCTGGCGTTATAGGCGAGGACTGTTCAATTCCACAACGAATCTTCTCGTCCGTGATGTATTTACAATATGAATAAAATTTCGTCATTCAAATAACTTTACATTGGTTTCAAATGTATTCCTTTGAAGATATATTTTCCAAAAAATTGCCATAATTTCGTAGATTATGGCCACGTCTTAAAATCAACAACAAAAACAAATTTATCACGAGGAAAAAAAACATCGAATGTTAAAGCATATACATACTAAATTATAAAATAAATAATAGTTGCGAATGCTCCGAAATTTGTACCCCTACTTTTTAACTCAATTAATTGTTACAGCAATAGAATTATTTTTTTCTTCCAACTATTAACAAGAGATACATTTTTTTCAAGGCAATAATCGAAAAATATCCATAAAAAAATATATTTCAATGCACTCACATGCCTCGTGATCACAAAACATTGCGCGAGTCCTCGATTGTCAAACAAATTCTTTCCGATAGCATAACTCAGCCGTTATCACGATTAGATAAATAAATATGTCGACGATAAAATATTTCAGTCTGACACGTTAAGTTTCACGGATTAAAACATAAATCACAACTCGTTGTCAAATTAAATAAAACAATTATAGAAACAATGTTGACATTTTCGAAAACACGTTTGTCGAAAGCACTCACGCGATTATAAAATGTTTTATTTTATATAATTTATTTTTGTTTATTTATTTCGTCACTGTTAATTAAAAAAAAAAAAAAAAAAAATTGTAGTCAGTGTCTGAATGAGGGACGCGATTTTGTCGCGATGGTTTACGCTCGACGGCCGAGCTGAGACTGACGCGAGCCGGTGAAGCTGAGTGCGTCACGCGCGTAGGGCCACGCGCGCGCGTAAATCGGAGCCGGACCGAGAGAGACCCGCGTATTGTCCGAACACAACGCGGCGTGTTATCGGACCCAACACTCGCGGACCCAGATCCGTGAAAGAAAAAGAAAAAAAAAAAAAACATCTGGACCATTCGGACTTGTGTACGATTACAGCATCGCCCGTGTCTTCGTGATGCAAAAAGTGCGTAAGACAATAGGCGCGGGATAACGTTCTCAGCGGGCAAATTCTACGGGCTTGTGTTCCTCTCGGTTCTTCGCCATCCACGAGTGTGAATTACAAATCGGCCTTGGAGATGATCTCTTTCGTTGTCGCGACGCGTTACGGGCTCGTGAATGTCTACTTGCTCGACTTTTCACGGCCGTGGCACGGGTAATGCGAGTCACGAAATCGACAATTCATATATGTTTATATTTTTTCGAAATACGCATTTTTTTCACCATGGTCCTCTCGGACAGGTTTTTTTTGTTTCAATAGGACCGAAGCTCTTCCAGATGAGCAATTACAAAAAAAAAATCTAAGAAAAATTTGGAGACGTTAACTTGAACAAATTATTATCCGGTTAACGGAATTAATTTTTACAAGACTTTTTAAATTTTAAAAGACTAAAATAAATAAAATAAATAAAATAAATAAAATAAATAAAATAAATAAAATAAATAAAATAAATAAAATAAATAAAATAAATAAAATAAATAAAATAAATAAAATAAATAAAATAAATAAAATAAATAAAATAAATAAAATAAATAAAATAAATAAAATAAATAAAATAAATAAAATAAATAAAATAAATAAAATAAATAAAATAAATAAAATGAGCTGATATGAAAAATTTGTCGATGAATTTGTGAGAATGTCGTAATTAGGTTGTCACCCAACCGACGTATCTCCAACGTTACTGCCTCATCAGCGAATGCCCACATGTGTTCCGTCGAAAAGAAAAATAACACACGCACATACGCACATGGCAAGCAAAGCAAGCGACTAAATTTACACAGTTGGTGCATACAGACTATGCGTCTGGCAGCAAAGAGTCTTGCAAAGATAATCCGTCCGCGTTCGACGTACAAACGAGACGAAAAAGCGGGTAAAAACCAAAATTAATATTTCTTCATCGTCGAAATCTCATCGACAGAGACGTTACCTTCGACGGTAACGTTGACGTATCTGCAGTCCCTTCCGGCGGAATTTTCCAGAGTAACAGCGTATTTTCCGGCTTGATCGGTCGTGACGGATTCCAAGGTGAGACACGTGAGTCCCCGGCTCGTTTCGATTTCGGCTTTATCGTCGTGCTTCACATCGCGACCCTGAAAAATAAAAATAAAAATATTAAAAAAATGAAACCGTATAAATTGTCGGCAAACGTGGATCATGAGGTGAGCTCACAAACGTGCGGAGTTTATAAATATCCTAAATAGCTCGGAGAGATGAATTTTTTTTCCGTATGAGGAATTTCTCGTTGGCTTTATCAATATTCATCATTTTTAATGGGCTTTCCAAACACGGTAATTACACGAGAAATTTATTTGACGATTGCCCGACATTCCGAGAACGAGTACTTTTCGTTTGCGGTTACTAAATTATCGTGGAAAATGACTGCGACGACGACGACACGTCATCAACGATTTACCGTTTTTCAGATGATTAATCGGTTAATCATATGTATATGTAATGTTATATATACCTATGTATGTGTTTATATATAGAAAAATGCGTACGTTATTGCAGCAAAAATTCGTTTGCTAGCGGTTGCTAAACAAGCAGCACGAATAATTATTAATATAAATTAATATTGAATGTAAAATTGATTATTCGCCTCATAAAATGCACGTGCTTTGTCGGGCCTCTGGATGACTCATGTCGCTTTCGTTCGTGCGTAAAACTGCGTATTCCGACGCACTTGTGTGTAGATAAATTCGGCTGTCACGTACGTACGGTACGATGATGAATAAAACGTAACATTTTGTTCATAAACATTCCAAGCGACACTAAACAGCAGACGGCAAGTTTGAAAACCCCGAAAATGATAAAGTGAAAAAAAAAAAGTTTTTCAGTTTGAATGAATTGTTTGGATATGAAACATAATTCTCTATACTAACGATTTAATAATTTCAAAGTCGATAAAAGTAAGTGCGAAGTTTTATGAACACTTCGCGGTCAATGATAATCAGCAATATATTCTTCAAATAAAATTTATTCTATTCATCTTTGAAAAAAAAAAAAAAAAAAAAAAAAAAAAAAAAAAAAAAAAATGAATAAATTGTTCCGATATAAATCATAATTCGTTACAATACCGTTCCAATAATTTCAAAGTCGATAAAAATAAGTGCGATGTTTTATGAATATGTTGCGATAAATTATAATCAGCAATACGTTCATGGAATAAATTTAATAAAATTTTCTTCCATTTACTTTTATAAAAAAAATAATGAAAAACAAGATTAATTGAAAATCAATTGATATAATCGAATGCATATGACCGTCGATTTGTTACGAAACGCAATGCAACACGAAACCGATCGATAACTGATTACACTCGAGATGTGAAGATCGTCGTTTATTTAATCCTCGATGAATGCACCGTAACAGACCTCCCTTGTTACGAACTTCCGAACAATATACACGATTCATCATCGTTCCACATTCTACTGCTGTCCCGAGTGAAGAACTCGTAATACGAAGCCCTCAATGCTCATCCACGAGATAAGATTGCTCGCTCGTAAAACAACGCTCCCGAGTGTTTTGTCTCGAGTTATCGTTGCTATAGGTGAACACGAACACACAAACACCCACAAATTTACGTAAAGTTTCGACGTTGAGTAAACTTTGAACTTTACGACACGCGAGCCCGTTTTCAATGTCCGAAATGTAATGCGGGTATTTCGGCCGACCGTCTACAACGCAATTTCGCGTGTATACGAGAGTTCCCTTTGTCGAGACGGTAGCACTGACGCAAATAACATTCTTTTTTTATTTTATTTTTTTTAAATACCGACCGCTTTCACATCGCAGAAGGTGAGGACAACCGCGTCGACGAGTGGATTCGTCAATGGGCAACAATTTAACAGATATCCTATCGCTATTCGCTGCTACGTAAACATTTTTTTATTTTATTTGTAAACATTTTTTTTTTAAACGTGTGTTCTCGATGTAGATTGAGGAAAAAACACGTCTTTACGAGCCACTTTTTCTTTGTCAAGACAATAAGAACGATGAGGTATTCTATGGTAAAAACGTTTATAAGATTATTAAGTTTGAAATTGTTCATGAATAATTTAATAATTTGATGGACTTTGTAATATTATTAAAAATAAATTAAAATATGAGTAAGCAATAAAAAGAAATTGTCGATACTAAACGTCATTTATGAATTTAACTTGCTTCGACGAGGTTTTTTTTTTTTTTTTTTTTTTTTGTCAACAATTTTTGTTACGTGTGTTCTCGTCAAATTGACAAAAAACACGTTTCTTAATTTGTCAATATTTTTTTTCGCAAAACGATAAGAACGATAAAGTTTGTTTTTTTTTTTTTTTTGTAAAAACGTCTAGAAAAATTGTCAAGTTTTAAATTGTTTATTAATAATTAAATAATTTTATAAACTGTGTAATATTTTAAAAAATGAATCAAAATATAAGTCAATAAAAAAATTTTTATTGGTATCAATGTAATTAATGAAAAGTTGATTCTTTCGAAGAGGCTTGTGGAAATAAATGTGTCTCATTGTGTGACCGAGAAAACTCACCTTTCGCAACCACCTGACTCTCGGTTGGGGTTCGCTGTCAAAAGTCGCGCGAAGAATTACCTTGGCGCCTCGCAAAGCGATAACATCGGCCGGGGCAGCGAGGATCACTGGCGCCCGAGGTTTCATCGTATCCTCGACGATATTTTCCGAATGTTCTCGTCGAATTTCGTGGGATTTTTGTGGTGGGGATGCTTCGTCGTGCGGTAGCAACGTCGTTTCTCGTGTTTCCTCATCGACGATTTTTCGAGTCGCAGACTCGACCGTTTCTGGTTGTCGCGAAGCTTCGAGCGATTGGTCGTCGCCCGGAACCGTGACCTTGACATCCGTGGATTCCTGAAAATCAACAGGATCCTCGGGTCGTCTCGGTGGACCGCGCAAATGCTTCGCGGACAATTTCGGCGAGCGCGATCGTAAAATCGGCAATCTCGTTGGGATCATCGATCCGTTCGTCGCTGATACCGTCGTCGATGACAATTTGTTCGATCGAATTTTCGCTTCGTTCGTGGCTCTCCGAGCGTCACTCGTTTTCGTTTGTCTCGCGTTCGTGAGATGCAACGGTGCATCGCGAATATTCGAATTTTGTTTTGGCACGGAGGAACTTCGAGGTCTCGTGGATATTGGCACTCTGAGGTTTTGCGGTTTTGTCGCAGTGGCAACGCCATTTTTCAATGGTGTTCGAGCGGGTGCCGTGCCACGTTTGTTCATTTTGCGCACGGGCTCCGGCGATTCCACATGTGGCTTGCCATTTCTGCAAGCGATTGTTATAATTCGATTTATGAATTTCATGAATATGAATATTGTCGAATGGAATGGAATCGAATGAACCGTTGATTGTTCATAAGTGATTACGGAATGTTCAAATATAAATATATCAACAAACACTCCGCTCGATAAAACAGCATTGGCAATTTCATGTGTAATAACTGTTAAGTTATTGTTAAAATGTATTGTATTGTTGATGCAATAAGTTAATCAATGAATAATTTGCCGTGATCAAGAATAAATGGTCATTCAATCAATATCGTATGGACAAACAATTTTTCATCGAACCATTTCATCGACATTAATTTCATTCTCAATTTTTCGAAATTTTTTATTGTTCAATTCTACAATTGTTCATTGCTTAATTTTACAGATTTTCGTTGTTTAATTTTTCACATTTCCGTTGTTCAATTTTACAAATTTTTATTCCACAATTCTGCAAATTTCAATTGTTCTCAATTTTGAAACTTTGATTATTCAATTTTTTAAATTCCATCTAATAAGTTTGACGATCAAACTCCGAATTGGGATTTCGAATCGATACAAAGAGAGACAGAGAGACTAACCTTTGATGCCACCGCGGCGTCGGACTGACCGTACCTCCGCGACCGCCCATCGAATCGTATATATTCGGACGAAGATGCGTATCGCCACGTGGAGCCGAAGTTACGGGACTTCTGCTGTAGATCGAGTAGGTTCTCGGCGAGGCACTTCTCGTGCGGATACTTCTCGTTACGGAACCCTGGCGACCTGAGTTTCAAAATCAAACAAAACGAAAAATAATAATAATAATAAACACAAATAGACTTTTGCTCAATATTTGCGAGTCATCACCATAAAAAACAAAAAAATACAAACATACGTTTACTAAATATATATTTGCAACTTATCAGCGTTCCAAAAAAGAAAACAAACAAAAAAAACACACAAATGGATATTTACGAAATATTTACAAGTTATCACAGCGTCACCCGCATCAAAGATGACGTTAAAGCCCGCACGCGCGTACCTTTGATAATTTCGAGTCTCGCCGTGGCTTCCGTTCGTCCCACATCGTTTTCCAACGTAATTCTGTATAAACCTGCATCCTCGTGTGTAATTTCCACAATTTCGAGAATTCTCACGTCGTCTTTTTCCTTGAGAGATATTCTGGCGGTGGGAGTGACCGACACACCGTCCTTGTCCCAAGTGACCCAGGGCGTAGGATGTCCGGCCACGGCACATTGGAACCTCACGGTTTCGCCCTCTTCCGCAACGCGATTGTGCGGCACAGCGTAGAATTTCGGTCCGGTTGGAAGTCGCGGACGTCGACCGATCGTTTGACCGCGTGAACTTCTTCCGGTCGGATGTTTGAATTCACGACGACCTGCGTTGACAAAGCAAACGATGGATAAATGTTAATAAATGAGGATTTTGATGTTCGTTAGACTCACTGGTCGCACACGACGGTGACAGACTGCGAACCGGTGTCGATCTTGGTGTCGATATGGGCGTTGATTCGGCCGAAAGAAGACCGATCGGCCGGGCCAGCGTGCGGCTGATCGCGCTTTCCTTTCCCTCTGGTACTGTAACATGCGGGACGACCAACACGGCGCGTCGAGTTAGGTACAAGCAGTTACGTTTGTTAGAACATAATGAGACTGGTCGAGCAGAATAAATCGTACGATACGAATATTCAAGTTCATTAAATTTGGAATTTAATTATTAACAGCTATTTGTGATTTTTTTATAACTATAAAAATAATCGAACTTCAATGATGGATTATTGTTGAATTAATATCGCGCATAATTATTTCGATAATGAACTGATGAATGAAAATAAACGATTTGACGATTCTAGCAGGGAGGATTCAGGTGAAAAAATAATCTATGAAAAATTCAAATAGGCAGAATTTATATAAATAATTAAATTTAATATTTATATATATTAAATAAAGCTTATATATGATATATAAAGCTGAATATAAATTGAATTATTGACTTTGAATACATAATGAAAATAAAATATAAATTTATATAAATAAAATATGAATGTATATAAATATTGAAAATCTATTGAAAATATTGAAGTCTACGAATATTGAAAACTGTTGGATTTAATGTGTTCGAAAGTTCTATAAATTGTATACCGTTTTTATACAGAATAAATATTGCAAATTCCGTATAGAAACTATGGATAGTCTATATATACCGTTTATATATATTTTTTTTACTTGAATAAGACGAAGAAAAATTTATTGAAAATAATTCTCACCGTCTACGATGAGACAAGCGGAGGTAAAAGCTTTTCCCAAGTCGTTGTAAGCCACGCACGTGTACTCGCCCTCGTCCTCGGGATAAACGTGCTGAATGCTCAGTCGGGCGGTCTCGCCGTCGAAATCGGCGGCAAAGTCTTCACCCAGAGACACGAGCTGGGATCGTCGTAATATTATCGTTATTAATTTAATCTCACAATTAATTGTTGAATGAACGTGTGGGGGGGGGGGGGTCTTACCTTGCCGCCTTTCTCCCATCGAACATCCGGTTCCGGTGTGGCGTGAACTCGACAGATTAGGGTGACTGCATCGCCGTCGCAGCATCTCAGATCTCGCAGGGGTCGTTTGATGCTCGGAAGAGTTTGAACGTTTCTGCCAAAACAAAAGTATCCCAGAATTTTTTATTTTTTCGATATTCCGGAATATCACAACGAAATCAAATTGGTTTCGTGTGATTAAAATAAACAAGTTCTTGAAATCAATTTTTTACAATGCGAAACATATTTTATTTATTCACGATCATAACCTTTTTTTATTCGTATGAATTTTTCATATCAGAGAATATCACATCTCAAAATACCAATCTAAATCTGCACTAAATATTTTGAAGAAGAAAAAAAGTTAAACTGACGAATAAGCATTTAAGATTTGGAATACATTTTTTTGCCTCCATAAATCGCAATACATTGATAAGACTTGCAATGGGTTACCCGAAAAAGTTGAAATCTGTGGAATGATTATAACTCGCGAAAAGGGACGTACCCGTGTTTTATCGAAGCCTGTTCCATGGTGCTATCAGTTTTGCCCTGTCCACGTGCATATATCTGCAACGATATTATCGCTTTCGCCTCTCCATGACAATTTTTCGCAATCACCGAATAAGCTCCGGTAAAGTCGAGCTTTGCGTACGGTATCTCCAGTCGATACTGCGGTCCAGCACCGACTCTTCGAAAATGCGCAGCGTCTCGGTAGTAATCCGGCTAAAGTGAAAACAAAAAAAATATATTAAAAAAGGGGAGGTCAAATAATTTCATCTTCCATAATCGACTTTATCCAGTCATCACAGCATTGCAATTTATCTTCGTTGATATTGTGTGTGTATATATATATCGGTGTGTCTGTGTACGCCTAAAAAAGAGCAACAGCCAAAGAACCCGTGGCAAAATAAAAAATAAGGAAAAAAATCCGCGTATCTGTCATTATCATGTTGTAAGAAAGATGCCGCGGCGGCTTCAGGAGCCTGTCATCCATATAGGGAGCGAAAGTTGACCGCGCTCTCGCGCATTGTAACATGGACGTATATGTATAGATATATATATATACGCGAAAAGGGTTTTCGGTGTACCCAAAACTTCGGTGCTTCGTCACTCCGAAAACAACGAGGTTCTACTCTATAATGATCTCGAGGCTATTGTTTTTTTTTTCGTTTTTTTTTTCGCACGAGATAAACAGCTCGGTGTCTGAAATACTGGTTCCGCTGATTATTTCAGGGTTCGAGTGGAAGTGTGTTCGAGGTATATACGAAGCGTCGATAATCGCAATACGAGAGAGTCGTTTGTCTATCGAGTCTCCACGATGGAGTCTGAGGTCCGCGGCAAACTTGCGCGAGTGTGTTCGACGTGAGATCCAAAAGATTTTCCACCGTTCGAACGGTCTACAACATCACGGATTCGCAATGACACAAGAATTCTCAGTCACCGTTTGCTCATTACCTATGCTTTCGGTTACGAGGTCGATGGATTAGCAAATACACGTAGTTGATCAATCATTGAAATGTAAACTGGCAAACATGAATTAATTCGACGATGTAGATTGTAAATCGAATTAACACTCTCGTTTACTCGACGAGTTCGTTTTTTATTCTTTCTTTTTTTTTTCGTGATTCACACTAGTCGGTACTGAAACATTTCGTTCAAACATTGACGGTGATTTCTGTTATTCAATTTTTCATCTTTACATATAAATTCTATGTAATCTGTAAAAAATCTAAAAAGATTTTAGAACATTTCCCAAGTGAACAAAATATTTCATAGTTATTCTCAATGGTTCTGAATGTTTATTTGACTTTTATTAAGTTTGTTATAAATGGAAAATTAAAGTAAAAAAAATTTGTACTAAATTTTTTAATTTTTTAATTTTTGTATTGAATTTTTTGCAGTTTAATTGGGTCAGAATGTAAGTAGAAATTACTGTTTCATCGAAAAACTATAAAATAGCTTATTCTAGAGCCTCAATGAAGAATCCAAATCGAAATAGTTGATCCATGCAGCTATAGATTTATTATGAAAATAATACTGAGTAAATATCATAATCAATATCTTTCCAATAAGGAGATCATTACAAAACGCATATAAACTGTAAATAAGAATTCCAAACCAAACGTTTGTATTACTAACATCTTTTCAACTGAACAGGTTGACAAAAAAAATCATGAATATTTTTAACATGATTTTGCTTTTGCCGGAGGGATAAATAATTTTAAAAAAACACAAAAAAACCCTATCATCTCGCTCTACAACGGTGAACTCGTTAGAGCTGTAGTGATACCATCGTAGACAAGTAAAGCTTCGTCGTCGGATCGCTTTATTTTTTTATTCTTTTTTTTCAGACGCCGAGCACGATGGCTCGGGCACGTGACGCTACTGCAAATCGTCGTGGTTCCCCAAATACGAACTCATCGGAGTCTCCGCAAGCACATTTGGCTCTCCGTAGCAGCCAGCACCGGCAGCAACTCGTGAGAGCCCATATACATCTATCCTGTTCGCCAAGTTTCCGATACCTTAGCTCACGACTGTGCTCCCATACACGATCGTTTCGATTCATCGCCCATACATACGCACGCACGTACGTGTATGTACGTACGTACGTACATCACTGCAACGGTCGAGCAACGAAATCAGACGAATACTGACAACCCTCACTGACGTCAGTCACCTGCTTATTCCTCTTCGATATCTCAACTAACGCGGCATCTTACAAAGTCGCATCACGAAATCGTGCCTCTCGTTGACGTTTATAAAATACGGGCCGTAACGTTCCGACCAATATCTGGCAACACCTTTATTCGATCTGTCAGAATTAAATATCTCGTTAATCTGTAAAAAGATTTTTTTTAAATATATCAACGTCTTCTATTTAATTTCTGAAAAAATTGAAATCAATAAAAAAATGTCTTTATTGAATTAAAAAATATATTAATGTCTTCATTAAAAAAAAAACATATATTTGTTTAGGAAAAAAGAATTGCCCAACGAGTGATTTATCGCAATGCATGTAACTTTTATTTGCTACGCTTTATTTGACTTTCTTATCCTGACTATTCCTGACATTTCGATTTTCCCTGCTTCTTAGTCAATTTCTGAGTCTCATCTTGATTCGACAGGGAAAAATCTCTAGAGATATGAATTACCCCCCCCCCCCCCCACCTACTTCTATATATTTTTGTAAATTCTCATTACTCGAACAAATCAGTTATATAATTATCATAGCAAATTATACAAACCCCGGAAAATCATGGACATAATTGAAAAATCTAAACTATTAAAATTAAAGAAAAATTATGCATGCAATAACTTGACAATAGCACTGAGATTTGTTTTAATTTTCATACGACACTAATTCCATTGAATAACTTATTATTGACTGAAATATACAAACACATTAATTATTTACCGATTAAAAATTAGATTCGATCGTTTTCTTCATCAGATCATTTTTTCTGCCCCGACTCATCGATCGTCTTTGACAGCTCTATATGGCAATTTCCGAGCACTGAACCTTATAAGCGTACACGATTTTCAGGTACCGCACCGACAACCTTGAAACACTGGTTTTTATTTTATTATTATTTTTTTTAAATTCTTTGAAAACAAATTTCAATTACTCATGAGCACGATATGAAGAGAAAATTCGATAATTAGACGCAGCGATTAGTTAGTACAGCGAGTAGTCCGAACAGCTTGCTGCGAGTTGCAACCGACCACTGTCAGTCGAAAGAAGTGGTCTCGGAACCGCATCCACTACGGGGCACCGTCGATGTACGGGGGCTACGGTTCCCCGACCCCCAGGTTCCCACATCGTAACGCTACCACCTCGTTGCAAAAGCGCCATGTGCGAGTACACACGGTTAAATGTTGAGACGAGTGGGAGGCGAGTGGTAAAAAAAATTGCAAAAAAGAAAAAAAAAATCTCCGTGGACTTTCCTACACGTAGTTCGGCGACCAGCGATGGATGCGAGAGATCGAGAGCACATAACCGTGTGCTTGTCGGCTCTTCAGCAAGCCGACGTCAAGTCGTTCATTTTTTGCTCACTGTCGCTCTGATTATGTGCAATAACACACTACGTGGCTTTCGAATTAAGAAATAAAATTGGGCAGTGGTTTTTGATCTTCTGTTTTTTTTTTTGTTCTTTTTTTTATTTTGTAACGCTTATTTCCTTCAGGATAAATATTTGTCTGACTGTCTGAAATTGAATTAATTATGAATCGCAACTGTGATATTGTCGATAGAAGTGAATGGCAGCGTTTTCGTGATTTTGAGGAGACATCGAAATTATATTCTAATGTAAAATCGTTGCTTCGAAACTTAAAAAAAATATATTTATATTTTTCAATACTTGTCGTTTCTGTTAATTTGTTAATTCTTCGGCGTTTCGAATAGTGACTGGGAGACTAATTCGTACATTCGACACGGGAAGATAATTCCAAAACGACTTTCGAAATAAAATCTGACTGGATAATTAATTTTGAAGCTTCGTTGGCACGAATATAATGTGGAGTTTGACACTGGGCCGAAGTCGGTTGTAATCACTTTCCACGCGGGCAATGAGCAGACGTAATGCCTTTTACGTCATGAGTAATGGGTTGATATAATCTGGCGATTTATGCATTGCAATATTCGCACACAGACAACTCCACGGAGTAGGATCATTATTCAACTATCCGAATCTTTTTCTGTCCACTCTGATTCAGCAGGATTTTGAAATACAATTATTTCATTTCATCGTCAAATTTTTCAGAGAATTCGTTTTCACATTGATTCCGCTTCTCTTCAAGTTTGTCTATTTCTGTTACCCAAAATATTGCTAATTCCTATGAATAAGACTTTTTTATCTCGACCATAGAATAAAAAAATTCAAAAAAAAATTATTGGGAATGATGAGACATCAAGGCGACCCAAGTGAAAAATAAATAAATATAAACTGTTCATAGACTATATAGAGAATCCATATGGCACATTTCATATCGAAATTATATGTAGCCCATACACAGTTTATATATATATATATATATTTTTTTAATTCGGTAAACGCGATTTTAATTTCCGCTCCTACCTCAAAAATTGGAAATTAAAGTTCTTACGATTTCAATTATGGACAGTTCAAAGTATCTAATTGAGTAATCTCATACACACCTATACAATCATAATCAATCATACTACAATACTTTTCAAATAAAAATATCGTTATTACAAACATCAATAAGGCAACACCGATTAGTCGAGTCACTTATAGTTCAAACGATCTTCGACCAAAACCGTCATTGCCACTGAATACAATATTGTCCACATTCATAATATGACTTTCTCCACCACTGTTCGGCAATGATTTACAATCTCAAAGAGCCGCAATTCCCAAGTTTCCACACCTCGGTAAGAGCAAGATTAATCAATCTGCCCGACCGTTAAAAAACGCCGAACGCTCGATGGAGCGCTCGTCGAGTGCTCTCGACCGACGATCGAGTGTGTCCGAGTCGTAGGAGTCGGATAATTGCCATTTATCGCTCGGACGGAAAGAAAAAGTGAATTGCGAGTGAGTGAGGACTGTGCGAATCAATCACGACAGATAGGCGGCGTTTATAACCGTACAACGTAACGCGGATAATGTTTAAAAGGACGTGCGTGTGTGTGTGTGGAATGGTAAAAACCCGGTACCAAGCCGCGGATACATAAGTCTTCGGGGCTCGAACGTATTATGCTAGAATCGAATACGGGCATAATGTAGCTATGTCATTTCGGTTCGCGACACCTTGACCCACATCTCGTTCACTGCACGAGTCTCCAACCAACACCACGCAGGGACACGTCATTCCCGTCCCGGGGTCTCTGTGCAATCCCTCCGCGAAACCCTCGCTCGCCCTTAATCCCAATCATCCTGTGATGATGCATCGCGATCAGGGATGGGCATTTCCGTTCAATGAAAATTCATACAAAATACCTATCATCAAATGAAGGTCGATAATAATGCCTATTGAATTCAATTATTTATTGTTGAACAAAGATTGATTTGAAATATTCATAATTACTGCAGCCATTCAAAAAAAGGTAATTATTTACTTCCAAGGCTGTTTCGAATTTTACAGTTATTCTTTAAAATTTCTTTAAAATACAGTCTTTTTTAAAAATTAAATTTCGAAAAAACGTAAAAAAAAAAAATGTTTTCCATAAAATTTTCTGACCTCCCCCGCCTGATTCTTTGTCCATATGACCGAACAAACAACCCCGAGAAAGAAATTCGCAAATCCGATCGAAATTCGGAAAAGCCGTGAAAGTAAATAATTACTCAAAAAAATACAATCGTCACACGATAATTGATCCTAGTTATCTGTTTTCAAAAAGTATTTTAACCCGGAAGGTAGTCATGATAATTTGTACGAAATTTTAACATTTGGCAACGATTGAATGATTGAAATAGTTTTTTTATTTTGTTTGTTTTAAAGTCGTAGAATTTTTTAAAAGTCGTTTTGGATTTTCATAACAGACCTCGAATAACGATATAGGAAGCGAAGCGCTCGGGCGTTTAGAATTCTCGTGGGACGAGTCACATTCGCACGAGCGTTGCGGCTCGCCGCAAAGTTCTCAGCACTCGTCCCTGGGGACGTTGCGTCGAATCACGCGGATATTCGCCGATGCACGGCGCTATCAAAGTGAATTTATTCGTAACCCGCGACGTGAAGAACTGGCCTAATAGAGATTCAACGATAATGTCGATCGCGACGCGTGAAGAATCTTCGCGGGACACGTCATCCTGCGTACTTTCCCCGTACGATCTACCAACCAGTATGGCTCTTATTTCCCGCGCAATACGAAATTAATTATATCTCGGAAAACAATGTTATTGATAATACAATAATTTTTCAACCGATTCTTCATCGTATATTTTTTCTCACCCTCAAGAAATCCCGCAGCCAAATGACTTCCGGTTTAGGATCACCGACGACTTCGCACAGTATGATGACCGTATCGCCCTCCACAGCTTCGGTGGACAGAGGTTTAGTGACGAAGAGCGGTTCCTTGGAGTATCTGAAAAGTAATCGCGTCGAGTTAGCGCAAAAGACAAAAAAAAACAACAACAATGATGCCACAGCGATAAATTACAGTCGTGCAATAGAAAAATTATATATAATCCATATATAAACTATATATGGGATTGGGCATATATCGTTTATATATAGATTATATATAAACTATATATGCCCGATCCGATATATAGATTATAAAAATTATTAGTAAAAATTATATAAAATCTATATATGGGATTGGGCATATATAGTTCATATATAGATTATATATAGACTATATGTAGTCTATATGTATTCTATACATAAACTATATATAAACTATATATGCCCGATCCCATATATAGTTTATATATAGATCATATATAATTTTTTTACTTGGGTATATATATAATCTATATATAAACTATATATGCCCTATCCGATATATAGATTATATATAATTTTTTACTTGGATGATGATTCACTCGTCGCACTTACGGCACATCCATAGACTCTACGACGTCCGGCAGTGATTGACTGAGACTACGTAATTCGTCATCGGCCGCACCGATTACGGTTACTCTGGTGGTGCTCTCGGTTTGGCCCACCTCGTTCGTCGCTGTGCAGCAATAAAGTCCGGCGTCTCGGGGGGTCACGTGGGCCAACGATAGCTCGACGCTGCCGTCGTGATTCAAAGTCATGACGGCGCTTCTGCTCGGACGAAGACGATGACCGTCGCGATGCCTGTTTCCGACGCCCACCGCGTCACGGAAAATCAACGAAATTGCATTCATCCGCGCATAAATATCAAACGAAACGTCCAACGACAAATCGGATTAAGATTCACTCACCAAACTACACCCACTGTCGGATAAGCCTCGATCTGCGCGCTCATGCGCAATTCACCGCCCGCTTTGACGGTGTAAACCGCATCGAGATGGCGAAAAAATTCCGGGGCCACGTAGGCGCGGATGCCCTTGTCCACCACCAAATTGCAACGACAGGATACCATGCCGTTTACGTTGCGAGCTTTTGCCATGTAAATTCCGGAATCGTCGATGGTCGAGTGACTTATTTCGAGGGTGTGAAAGTGCGACTCGTCGTCCCAGAACGATGTGTTGTCTGGAATCCAACGTTGTTGCATTTATTGTTGTCGAAAATTCAATCGAAAGCTAATTTTTATTGTCGAATATTGTAAATCCGATGAAATATTACTAAATTTTCTTTTATTATTACTGGTAACCCGTTTCTCACCATCCTGGAAGATTTCTTCACGATTTTTGTACCACGTGACATCCGGCTCCGGATGGCCCGATACTTGGCACGTCAATCGCACCGGATACGTCATTTGAACGCGTCTGTCGCGAAGTCTCATGGTGAATTCGGGTGGTCGTTCTCCGTTTCTTGGTTCGAGAGTTCTGCAATTTTTACAACACACGTATTTTTTTATATTTCCATTGCCCGTTGTAGAAATGCATAAGGATCGAAATTTAGGAGATAAATCTTCAGAACGTTCAATTCATCGAACGTCAATGTTGAAATTGTAATTTTTGTCGTTCGGAACATTGATCGTTCTGAATTTTGACCGCTATTCGTCGAAAAGTTCAAAGACGAGAACATTGTACCTCATTCGCCGAAGCTTCTCATCTGCCTCGACGATTTTCGGATCCGTGACTATCTGCACCCTGGCGAAAGTCGACACGCGACCGGCCGGATTGATCGCTTCGCAAACGTATCTGCCGGAATCGTGTTCCTTGATGGCTTGCACAGTCAGACTCGACTTCCGACCGTTGAAGTACGTCATGTACCTCGGATCACCGATGCCATCGATGTCCGTCGTATCGCGATACCATTTGACATCGGCCTTTGAATCGCTGCGGACCTCGCACTCCAGATGCAAAGTTTCGCCGCGAAGAGCCTTCAACTGACCCGGCAGAATCTTCGAGAACTCCGGAAACTTTGCGATCTCGCGAACCGTCACGGAACTCGTCATGGTCAAAGCCTCGCCCCAACCGTAACGATTGCGCGGTGTTATGCGAAATTTGTATTCGCCACCCGGTCGAAGATTGAACGCGTCGAACGCGTTGACGGGCGTTATTCCCAACTAGAATGGATTGGAAAGAAAATGAAAATCAAACCGAAACCTGAAAGGGGGCAGTCGATTCGATTCAGGCCAAAATTTGAACCGTTAGTCATTTAATAAATAACTTATATTCCAATTTTTTTTTGGAAGGCAAACCTTTGAGTTTAAATTCAAGCTTGGCTCCATCAAATTTTTTGATTCTTTGCAAAATAATGAATTTCCTTGTTTCACATCATACCTTCACGAGTTTGTTTTAATTATTGCAAGAGTTTATTTATGAACATTATATTTTATAATTTTATCACAAAGTAGAAGGTTCAAGGGGTAAAGGTAAGAAATGCATGAAGCATTCACTTTTTAAGATTTTTTGTTCTATATTTAGGACAAAAAAAATTTAGAAGGAAGGGTCGAAATGACCCCCCTTTCTAAGAAGTTGAAATTGGGCTGTGCAATCAGCAAGATTGGGGATTGTAATTTATTACCTCGGACCATCGTGCACCACCTTCGCCACCGAGCAGCCACGCGTCAACCCTGTACGCGACAACCGGAGCCGGACCATGCTGCACCGCTTTACCCCAGCTCAGGGCTAACCAGTTTCGCCCTCCGTCAACGACTACCGGTTCGCTCGATATCGGTCCTGGAACTTCTGCTCCAAACATTTTTTTTCATTTAATAACGATAATCGATCAAATTTTTCATCACTGGATATTTTAGTTTATATATTTTCTTTCAATCTTTATCTAATTTAAAACAGAGAATTTTTTTTTATCCAAGAAGAAACGAAATGGGAATTTTTCAGTGACAGAAAATCGTGAGTATGTTTTTTCGCGTTGTGTCCGCACATCGTCAATGAATAATCCTACCTTGATGACCGACGAGAAAATCGAGAAAATCGCGAATCTGACAGGTGGTTTTCTCAATCCACAATAATCTCAGCTTCTCAACGGACGACCGTTCCTCATCCGATTTTTTTTTCTCGAAATCGTGCACACCTTCATTGCCGACGTTATTCATTTTATCGACTCATCGCGCTTACGCGAAATTTGGGTGAAAAAAAAAACGCGATGGGATAGGGCGCGGTGATAGTCACGACGCGGACGTGGACTGAATACACATTCAAAGACTTTTTGGCGGAACATCGGTGAGAGTAGGAGGACGAACAGAAATAGCTAGACGGTCGTTTCCTTTTGGCCAAAGGGTGGAGGAGAGGAATTACTTCGAGGTTTCGTGAAAGTAGGTGGAACCGTGAGAGACGAATTTAATCTCGCATTAACCATCGCCTCACAGCCCTGCGTGATGACGTATTCGCGTTTTAGCCCCCCCCCCTCCCCGTCCCACAACCGGCTTCTAGTCGGCCAAAGAACGAAACCTATGCAACTTCTTCCCTCGCATCTATTACGCGGGGTGCACTGACACTTGGTGTCATATTTTTAGAGCCTCGCGTCTTGTCGCGATAAACTCGGTCTCCCAAATTCGTGGAAACAAAAAAAAAAAACAAGTTTGAATTGGAGCGAGCGAGTAGGCCATTCCGGCCTAGTTGTTGCAAACGGAGTGAAAAAACAATGACAATTAATTTGAGCGAAGGTCGAATGATTTGTCATCGATTGAACTTACGTTTGTGATACGAACGTTCGGTGTCGTGAATGTTCGCCAACAGGTTGTCAGTGTCCACCGAGTCCCAGTCTGGCGATGGTGTCAAGGATCTCGCTCGTTGTTTCACCTGATTGAAGATATTTTTTTTTCTCTTAATATGTCACTCACCGGTTACAAAATAATAATAATAATAATAATAATAATAATAATAATAATAATAACAATAATAATAGTATAAAAAATGAAATTAATGAAAAATATTTAGTCTCGAACCTTGACAGTGTAGAACGTTCTATCACACCCGTAACGATTTTTCGCTAGAATGCAATAGGTTCCCTCGTCAGACACCAGAGCTCGTTTCAGAGTGAGCCGAACGTAATCGTCGATCGATTCCTTGTAAGATCTTGGACCGTTACTTATGTCACGCATTCCTTTCATCCAAACAACTGTAAAGAACAAACGTCACGAATTTATGACCAAATGAATAATAGAAATTATGTTAATAAGTGAATAACGATATGAATGGTATAATTATATTATAGATAGAATGGTAAGTATGTGAATAACGGAAATGACGCAAATAAGTTTTTTTAAAATAATCAAAACGATAACAATTTTACTACACGATTTATAAATTTCTTTGATTTCGTTCGCGACTTACTCCGTGGCTTGGGAACTCCGTTAACCCTGAATGACACACTAACGTCTTCGCCAACGGTCACGTGAATCATCGTTTCCGCAGGACGGGAAACGAACATCGCGGGTTTTCCACCTTCGACGGAACCGGACGAAATAACTTGAACGTTGGCCGTTGTGTCGACGTAGCCGTAGGCGTTGCTCGCACGACACACGTAAGTTCCGGTCTCGGATTCCGTGGCTTCCGGTACGATCAGAGTGTAGATTCCCGAATCGGCGAATGTGCGAGCTTTGTATGAGGGAATGGGTTCACGCTTGTCACCTCGCATCCATGTTATGTCCGGTGGTGGTACGCCTATAATTCAAATTTACGTGTTTTGATTTTTTTTTAAACTAAATTCCGGTCGAAATATGGGTGAATTAATGATGCACCTTTTACTTCGACTTGCAACGCTATAGTTCCTCCCACGGGAACGCTGTGATCCGTCAGATAGCTGGAGAATCGTGGCCGACCGGTATCTATGTCCGTACTCGTAAGATTACGATAACTACCTCGCCAACTGTGATCCTTTCCTTTTTTTTCGGGCATTGTACAATTCAGAATTAAATAGTATCATCAACGCTTTTTTTATTTCAAACGGAATGTTAATTAAGGTTTTATGACATATCAAAGAAATGCTCTGTTATCGTTAGATTGCAATAATTGTTTCATTCTACAAAAGTTAATAGAAATACGAAAATATTAAAAGTTTAGTGAATCATTTACAATGACGTGAAATTCAGTCGCATGAAAATATTTTTCAATAGCTGATGAATTGAACTACCTTTTCCTTCAAAATTAACGACGTGTGACGTTCGATCGCTGATCTTCGATTTATTCTCAGCTTTGCAAGTGTACAATCCACTGTCGTAATAGTCCGGATTGGAAATTTTCAGACGGCAAAGCCCATCGCCGAGATCACATTGTCGATAACGATCGCCAATCTCCAAATTTTGTCCATCTTTCAGCCACGTGATCTTTGGACTTGGTTGGCCTCGTACACGACATTCAAGGACGAGTTCGTTTTCGATCGAGCGATAAGTATCTGAATTTGCACGAACAATTTCGTCAATCATAAATGTAAATATTCGATCGTGATTGAATCGATGCTACAAAGAATAAACAATGTACGTTGTGTACCTTTGATTGGCCGGGTGAAAGTGGGAACGGCTGGTGCGGGTTCGTATCCGGCATAAACTTTGAGCTTGGCCTCCGTGTGGGCTTGGCCATGAAGATTTTTCGCAACGCAGGAATATTCACCCGAGTCTTTGGGCGAGGCCGAGTAAAATTCCAAGGTCACCATGCCATTGTCTTCGGTGATAGCGTGTCGATTGCTCGAATTTGGCAACCTAACGCCATCCTTGGTCCAGTAAACTTGCGGCTCGGGATCTCCGAGAACGGTGCAAGTCAATTTCATTCTCGAGGCCTCGGCCGCTGTTCTATCGGTCAATTTGGTACAGAAAGAGGGTTTCTTCCCGCGGTCTCTCGGACCTGGACCGAATTCGTGAGTTCTGCCGGTCACCGAATAATAATGAGTGTAGTGTCTATCGTCGGATGACAGAGTATCGTCTCTCATTCGGTCGACAACTGGACGATCTATTGCAGAAGCTTTCGAACGTTCCTTCGACAAGTCGTAATCAACTTCGACGGCTGCCTCGTGTCCGCTTCTTCTTCTTCTCGATGGCACAGCTTCATCTCGTGAAACGGCTGATTTCACGGATTCTGAATATGCCGAATCTATCTCGGAATCCGTGCAGATGGTGGACGTTGAGAGCAACTCGCGATTCGATGCAGTGTCTTCGTGAACTCGAACATGACGTTTATTCGATTCGTTCGAAATTTCGTGTTCCGAATTCATCGGTGTTTTCTCGTCGTCACTATCGTCGTGCTTTGTTGCGGAAGTTGCCTGTGCCTTATTTTCTGTTTTTTCAGAAACTATTTCTTCCTTATTCGATTGTTTCGAATGTCTTCTGGTGTCTTCTTTGGAGTCCTGTTTTTTTAATCGTTTAGCTTCTTGCTTATCTCGCCGCTTCGATTCTTTTTTCTTTAATCGCTCAGACTCGGCTTCGGCTGGTTGTGGCATTGCTTCATCTTTCACAGTTTCTGCTTTTTCCTTCTGTTGGTCTTCTTGTTCGTTTTCTTTTCGTTTGCTTCCGATGTCTTTTCGGTGATCATCGAGTTCATTGTTTTCGATTTGGGCAGCTTCTTTGCTTTCCCGTCGACGCCGTCTCTTTTCGAGTTTGTCCGATTCTTCCGACTTCATACGCGCGTCTTCTTCGGTCGTCACACCATCGCCTTCTTCTTTTTTCTCAGCTCGCTTTCGGTCTTTCTTCTTCGAACGTTCAGCTTCTTCTTTATCCTTTTCTGATTTTTTTCCCTCGAGTTTGGAGGATGTCTCTTTTTCGAGTTTTTCCCTCTCTAGTTTGGCTGCTTTGTCTTTTTCTAATTTTTCATTTTCAAGCGTAGCTGCTTTCTCTTTTTCGAGTTTTTCCGTCTCAAGTCTGGCTGCTTCATCTTTTTCTAATTTTTCATTTTCAAGCGTAGCTGCTTTCTCTTTTTCGAGTTTTTCCGTCTCAAGTCTGGCTGCTTCCTCTTTTTCTAGTTTTTCGATCCCGAGTCTGGCTGCTTTTTCTTTTTCCAATTTTTCCGCCTCGAGTGTCGCTGCTTTCTGTTTAGTGAGTTTTTCTATCTCCAGTCTATCGGCTTCTTCTTTTTCTAGTTTTTTCTTTTCAAGTCTGGCTGCTTCTTCTTTTTCCAGTTTTTCCTTTTCAAGTCTGGCTGCTTCTTCTTTTTCCAGTTTTTCCTTTTTAAGTCTGGCTGCTTTCTCTTTTTCCAGGCGTTCTTTCTCTGCTTTCTTAGCACTCTCAAGCTTTTCTCGTTCCAATCGCTCAGCCTCCTCTTTTTCGAGCCGATCTTCTTCCTCTTTCTTTATACGTTCCAGTTCCTCTTTCTTCAAACGCTCGGTCTCTTCTTTTTTAACGCGTTCTTCTTCTTCTGTTTTCTTTATACGTTCGAGTTCCTCTTGTTTTACTCGCTCAGCGTCTTTTTTCTTTTGCTCCTCTTCTTCTTTCTTTGCACGTTCAAGCTCCTGAAGTTTCAATCTCTCAGCTTCCTTTTGTTTCATGTGCTCTTCTTCTTCTTTTTTGATTCGTTCAAGTTCAACTTGTTTCAACCGCTCAGCTTCCTCTATTTCGAGGCGATTTTTCTCCTCTTGCTTGGTACGTTCAAGTTCTTCTCTTTCCAGTCGCTCGGCCTCCTCTTTCTCAACTCGTATTTTTTCTTCTTCCTTTGCGCGTTCAAGTTCCTCTAGTTTCACTCGCTCAGCCTCTTCTTTCATGCGCTCCTCATTTTCTTTCTTTGCACGTTCAAGTTCTTCTTGTTCCAGTTTCTCCGCTGCCTGTCTCTTTATCTGTTTTTCCTTTTCTTTTTCAATTCGTTCGAGTTCCGCTTGTTTCAATCGCTCGGCCTCCTCTTTCTTCAGGCGATCTTCTTTCTCTTTCCTGACACGTTCAAGTTCCTCTTGTTTTAAGCGCTCTTCTTTTTCAACGCGTTCTTCCTCTTCTTTTTTTGCTCGTTCGAGTTCCTCTTGTTTTAGACGCTCGGCCTCAATTTCCTTCAGCTTTTCTTCTTCTTTCATGACCCGTTCTTCTTCTTCTTTTCTCACACGTTCAAGCTGCTCTCGTTTCAAGCGTTCCCTCTCCTGTGTCATTCGCTCCAATTCTTCTTTTTCAAGTCGCTCCGACTCCTGCTTCAATTTTTCTTGGCGCTCCCGTTCTTCCTTCTCAAGTTTTTCAACTTCTTCTTTTCGCAGCCGTTCGTCTTCTTCTTGTTTTAGTCGGTCCGCTTGTAGTTTTTCTTGACGTTCGCGTTCTTCTGCTTCAATTCTTTCGGCTTCAACTCGACGGAGCCTTTCTTCCTCTTCTTTTTTCACTCTTTCAATTTCTAATTCTTCCTGACGCTTGCGCTCTTCATTCATAAGTTTTTCGGCTTCGGCTTTACGCAATCGTTCTTCCTCTTCGATTTTCTCACGTTCCATTTCTTCAAGCTTCAAACGCTCTGCCTCTTCTCGAGCTTTTGCCTGACGGTCGAATTCTTCTTTTTCGAGTCTTTCAGCTTCTTGTTTACGCTGTTGCTCTTCTTCAACTCGTTTCACGCGTTCTGCCTCCTCTCGTTGCAAACGTTCTGTCTCTTCACGCTCCAGGCGTTCTCTCTGCTCACGTTCTAAGCGTTGTGCTTCTTCACGCTCTAGACGTTCTGCCTCCTCACGTTCTAAACGTTCTGCCTCTTCACGTTCTAAACGTTTTGCCTCTTCACGTTCTAAACGTTCTGCCTCTTCCCATTCTAAACGTTTTGCCTCTTCACGTTCTAAACGTTCCGCCTCTTCACGTTCCAAACGCTCTGCCTCTTCACGTTTTGCTTTTTCACGTTCTAAACGTTCTTCCTCCTCACGTTCTAAACGTTCTGCCTCTTCACATTCTAAACGTTCTGCCTCTTCACGTTCTAAACGTTCTGCCTCTTCACGTTCTAAACGTTTTGCCTCTTCACGTTCTAAACGTTCTGCCTCTTCACGTTCCAAACGCTCTGCCTCTTCACGTTTTGCTTTTTCACGTTCTAAACGTTCTGCCTCCTCACGTTCTAAGCGCTCTGCCTCTTCACGTTCTAAACGTTCTGCCTTTTCACGTTCTAAACGTTCTGCTTTTTCACGTTCTAAACGTTCTGCCTCTTCACGTTCTAAACGTTCTGCCTCTTCACGTTCTAAACGTTCTGCCTCTTCACGTTCTAATCGTTTTGCCTCTTCACGTTCTAAACGTTCTGCCGCTTCACGTTCCAAACGCTCTGCCTCTTCACGTTTTGCTTTTTCACGTTCTAAACGTTCTGCCTCCTCACGTTCTAAGCGCTCTGCCTCTTCACGTTCTAAACGTTCTGCCTTTTCACGTTCTAACCGTTCTGCTTCTTCACGTTCTAAACGTTCTGCCTTTTCACGTTCTAAGCGTTGTGCTTCTTCACGTTTTAATCGTTCTGCCTCTTCACGTTCTGCTTCTTCACGTTTGACGCGTTCTTGATCTTCGCGCTTACGACGTTCAGATTCTTCACGTTCTAACCGTTCTGCTTTTTCGCGTTCTAAACGTTTCGTCTCTTCCAGTTGTAAACGTTCCGCCTCTTCACGTTGTAAACGGTTCGCCTCTTCACGTTCTATGCGTTCTGCTTCTTCACGTTCTAAACGTTCATTCTCTTCACGTTCTAAACGTTCATTTTCTCCACGTTGTAAACGTTCAGTCTCTTCACGTTCTAAACGTTTCTTCTCTTCACGCTCTGAACTTTCTGTCTCGTCACGTTTCAGTCGTTTGGCTTCTTCATCTGTGAAAGATTCTGCGCTTTCGAACTCTACATTTTGAACCTGCACACGTTCTAAGCGTTCCGTCTCCTGCCCTCCGGTACCCTGGTCGTCCACTTTATCCTCGTCAATTTTTTCATCTCCCACTTTCAAGACCTTTTTACTCCTTCTTTCTTTGAGGCTTTCAGATTTTTCGTGTTCCAATAGCTCTAATTTTTCTTTGTCTCGATCTTGACATTCAAGCTCATCCGCTTTGTTCGTCTCCACAGCGTCCGTTTCTTGGCCTTCGGTCGTCACATTCGCTTTGTCCTCTTGTTCTCTCGACCGATCATTTTCCTTCTTCAGTGCCAGAGCTGCTTTATCGGCTTTAGACCCTGTGCTTTTTCCACTGCTACCCTTCGAATCTTCATCGATCGAATGCTGCTGCTTCTCTGCAACCTCATCGGCAAATTCTCCTATAGAACCTTTGCCCGACACTAACTCCTGAACCCTTTCGACTGAGACAGAAATGGCTCGTTCTTCTTCCTCGACGAGCGTCTTCGCCCATCCATCGACTGGTTTCTTAATGACAATCTCCTGGACAACGTCTTCAACAGCACCGTTTGTCTGCTCGATCGCGAGTTTAATTTTTATTACTTTCTCCGTCGGAGTTTCGATGGTCTCGAATATATGTCGGTCTTCCATAGCAATTACTTCTTCCACGGGTTTCACAACAGTTTTTTCCACGATTCTATCGGGTTCTCCATTCTTCGCTCCTTTCTCCTTCACTTTGAATATTTTCTGTGTCGGTGTTTCAATGATCTCCACGATCATGGACTCGGCAGCTTCGATTACATTTTCTTCTCTACATTTAATCTTTTCCTCAGCCTCGATTCTTGCAATTTGAACTGTTTGACGTTCCTCTATCGACGCAATTGCTTTTTCCATTGGAGTTTCCTGTCTTGTTATATCTTTGATTGTTTCTTGAAGAACTGTTGATGTTTCCGATATAAGTGCATCTCTCGCTTTGATATTGATTTCAGGAGCGTCAGTTAAATCGACTTTGGCGAGACCATCACCCTCCTTGATCTCAGCTTTTTGTTCATCCACACTTTTATTGACGAATTCGTCGGGATATTGTATCATTGTCGGCGATCCTACTTCTCTCGCTCTGATTTCTATTTCAGGTGAACCAGCTACGTCAGCTATGCCGAAACTCACCGTCTGGCGAAGTGCAGCTGTTTGCTCGTCGGATGTCTCCGGAACAAATTCTTTCACGTACGATTCGTGAAGTTCCGATGTATCTGATACTTTTTCATCGATGAATTTCACTTTCGATTCCTGGATTTCCGTCGTGCTGGGTGAAGCGAGGGTTTTCCCTTCTTGAATAATAGCGTCGCGCTTGTCCAATTCTTGTGCGGCTATTTCTTTCGCACTTTCTTCAGGTTCTTCCAATGTCGTCGATACCAGAGGGCAGCTCAGTTTAATGTGTTCTGAAACTTCAATTACACCAGCTGTCGCAACATTTCCCACCTCGCGAAGCTCAGACTTTTGTTTGTCCATTTTTTCTATGGTAATTTCCTCTACATTTTTTTCGGGAAATTCTGATATTTCCGATATATCCGCCTCCTTTGTATTAATTTTAATTGCCGGGGTGTCGGCGATACTGGCTGTTGCGAGATTGTAACCTTCACACAATTCAACATTCTGCGGCATTTCTTCTGCGGAACGTTCCTGAACTTGTTCTTCGAGAACGTCTTGTGCTTCTGATATATCAATGTCTGTTGCGTGAGCTCTCATCTCAGGTTTATCCCTCACATCTGCTACACCAAATTGGTCATGCTCACGCAGTTCCGCTTTATGCTCCGTTGATTTCTCTACAGCAATCAGCTTTACGTCTTCTTCAAGAACCTTTAAAGTTTCTGTGACCTCCGCGTCTCTGATGTTAAACATAATCTCAGGGGAGTCCTTTATGCTGACTTTTGCGACCGTTCCAGCATCACGAGACTGAGCTCTTTGTTCCTCTAATCCTTCTGTCACGATCTCTTCAACATCTTCGATGGGAATATTTTCCTGAGATACTGCAGAACTTTCGAGTACCAGACTCTTTTGTTTTCCTTCCCCGGCTTTCTCCAGACTTTCTTGAGTAACCATGGTCGCTCCCTCCATCTGCAAATCATCTAATTCGCCAAGACTTCCTTCCTGAATATTAAGCTGCATTGTCTCTGCTTCTTTGGGTGCGTGTATTTCTGCATTTGCCTCCGATATTCTTGCAATTTGGGCCTTGTCAGATTGGTTTATATCCTCAGGAACAACTTGTTGAACACCTTTTGCCATGACGACACCCTCGATATTTTCGACACTGGCACGATTTTCTTCGGTTAAAACTTTAGTTGTGTTTTCCTCGTGTTTGGAAATACCAATCTCTCCTACACTTTCCGCAGCTAAACTATCAGTAGATACTCTGTCTTCGAGGGAGTGTTGCACATTTTTTAAAACCTTAACACCAGTAGCGATTTCCGCTTGAGCGAGAATTTCATCGACGAGAACTTGAGCCATATCTTCCTTCATTTGCTCCACATTTATCTCTTCCAAATTTTCGATCGGAACGTTGCCAGTAGACATTATAGTATGGCTAGCTTGTGTGGTACCAATTTGTCCAGCACTGCGTTCCTCAAAAATTAAAATTCCACCTTTATCGAAATTGTCATCAGAGACATCAGGCGTAATTGATTGATAGCCATCCGATGATGTCGGAACGTTCCTTGGTCCAGACGAATCCACGATTGCCTCGATCAGTTCTTCCAGAGGCTTAGCGGTTTTTTCTTCAATATCCATTGATTCTTCCTTTCTTATCAACTTGGCAACCTCGGGCTTCGATGTCAATGCTCTTTCTTGCACAGACGACTCTGTGATGTTTTCGACAGCTGCAAGCTCCATTGATTCGACATCTTTTGTCGATGCAATTTCTAAATCTTTTTCGAATTCTGTTGCAGTTGCAAAAGTGTTCGCCGTACTAACCAAAGCTTCTGATAATCTATTTTCTTCACGAGTCTGAGCTTTTTGTTCCAACGACTGTGCAGTCAACTGCTCTTGTTCATGTATTCGTTCGTCCTTGTGACAAATTTCTTGAGCCGTAGCCATACTTTCAGCAACGTTGGGCTGTCTGTCTTCCGAGACTTCACGTCCCATCGCCCTTTGAGCCAGATCCACGAATCTCTTACTCTTCAAAGTTGTCTCAATTAAATTCCTCAGATTATCCAATGGCGCGAGTACGGCTGTTATCGTTTCAACGAGAGAAGCATCTTCCTGCTGTTCTTGACGCGATTGCGCTGATCTTTGAATTTGCGGATACAACTTGTTTCTCAACGCGTCCAACAGTTCGGATAGTTCCATCGAGGAGTCTGCGAACGCTCGAAGCAGCTCGTTAACTACAGGGCGCGGTTCTTCCACGTTCCAGACGACAACTGCGCTGCTCAAAGCTGAGTGAAGCTGATTGACGGGTGACAGGAATCCTTCGATAATAGTCTCGACGTCGTTCTCCGGGGATTGACTCGTCGCCCGATTAAATTGCGATACAGCGGTTTCGATCTGCTTGTACAGAGAGTCCAAAGGTCTACATAACAGGACGTGTGCCTCGTCGTCCAGAGATCGATCCAGAGATAATACGGCCTCTCCCAAGCGATCCAAAGGGCTCAGAAGCGTCAAAGTCCATAAATCTAACTGTTCCGAACGATTTGTATTCTCTGGAGTGGTTTCCGCGACTTGTTGCGGTTCTAACGAAGTCACTTCTTCTACGAATGGTCTACCATCCACGGTTATTAGTTCAATGGTATTGCTACGAATCAAATTTTCGGACAT
This sequence comes from Diplazon laetatorius, assembly GCA_963662125.1. NCBI lineage: Eukaryota > Metazoa > Arthropoda > Insecta > Hymenoptera > Ichneumonidae > Diplazon > Diplazon laetatorius. The sequence goes on from OY759152.1 coordinate 15,021,304, forward strand.
TTCACTCGATTGGTCCCTTACTGCCGAAAATCCACTCTCTTGTGCCAGCTCTTGTGGCAGTTCTGTCTTCGAACTGTCCAATTTTGCTTGAGTGGAAGATGCATTTTCTTGATAGAGAGCTTGCGTATTATGCTCCAAGGTTAGATTCAATTCTTCTGCAGCAGTTTCTACTTCGCTCATTGTTTCGGGATTTTCTTTCAATAATTCGTCGGTCTGCAAGCTTCCAGATTGCGCTTGCAGCGATACAGAAGGTCCTTGGGAAAGAGTTTGGGCCACTCCGTCTACCGTGTCCTGCAATTCGGTAGGAGCAGTTGTTACTATAGCAGAGGAGTTTAACGTCTCTTCCGATTTATTCTGTTCCACTGAAACTCCAGTTACTTCTGCATTTCTTGTGCAATTATCTTGTTCCACGCTTTCCACGTATGCCTGATCCAAGGCAGAAAGTTCTTGAGCTAAGGTTTGAATATTCTCAGTTACTGTGTCCTCCATTTGGCTACCCACAGCTGCGACTTGCCGTGACAGTTTTGGCTTCTCCTTACTCACTTTAACATCAACCGTCTCCGCTAGCCTCTGTGTATTTTCTTGTGAATCTTCTGAGCTTCTTTCTCCGGACTGAATCATTGTAGAGTCTCTTGCAGGGAGAGCCTGTGCAATTTCGTCTACCGTATGTTCTAATTCGATGGAAGCAGTTGAAGTTTCACTTTTAGGTTTGACCGTATCTTCCACTGTGACAACCTCCTCCGCAACGGATATTGCATCGACTTGTTGTTCCGATCCCTCCGTCTTCCGTCTTTCAGTTTTTTCTTGAAGTGACGCAATATCTTTTTCGGGAAGCGCTTGAGATTTTCCTTCCATCGTGACTTTCAATAAGTTATCAGCAGCATCCGTTTCTGTCAATGATTCTACTTTCTCTATTTTTTCTTTCTCTGCTGACTCCTCGGTTACTTCTGGTCGTTCGTCCCCAGATTCTTCTATGATAAAACGCTCCACCGTGGCCTGATGTGCTATAGCATCTTTGGAGGCAAGCACCTGATGACTCTCCACCGAACCTGCTTCCATCTCGCTAACAGCAGCTGCAATCTTTGATGATTCTCCTGAGCTTTCATGTACTTCTGCATGAGCGACAATGCCTACCTGGGCAGATGTTCCTTCCATTTCTGGTGGAATTTCATCGGCCATCAGAGTTTCCGGTTCTTCAGGTGTCATGGATTTTACGACTCTCTGCAATTCTTTCTCATAAGTGATTCGTTTGATCGTCAGTGGAATCTGATTTTCAAGCTCTTCAATCGCTTCTAACACAGGACGAAGAACTTTGCCGGCTTCGTGAGTCATCGATGCGTCCAAGATTGTTCCCAACAAATGTTTCGTCGGCTGAATGAGGCCCTCTACAATCCCAAAGCTCTCCGGCTCATGGCACTCGGCCAAGACTTCACACACTTTAGCCAAAGGCTCTTGGAGTTCCGTGAGAGACTCGATAAGGGCTATATCGCTCGGTGGCTCGGAATATGAAGTCTGAATTGCGATTTTAAGCAGTTCGCGCTTGAGATCGTCAACCACAACCGCAATAGCCGATGTCGTTTGTTCTTTTTCCAATTCCCCGGCTTCGTCTGCGGTTGACGTCAACCAGTTCTCGATAGGGTCGAGCCACTTCAATATAATACCCGGAACCTCACCGGGCTTCAAGTCAGAACATATAGATGCCACACCATCGTCATCGGAAGTCACGGACTTACGAGCCAGTGCTTTTTTCAAAGCTTCCATTGCGATCAGCGAAACATCCTTCTCGACGTCTTCTATAAGTTCCAATACGATGGGAGTAGAGCCTCCACCGACTTCTCTAGTCACATCCTGTACGACTTCCTTCAAACTGCGTATCGGACTGGCGACGTCATTTAGAACGTGACGATCTTCCGGTCCGTGTACCTCCGTGAGGAGAACTTTCTGTAGATTCAACAGAGGTTCCTCGAGCTTGGCCAATTCGTCGAACAAAATGTCATAGCTGTACTGATCGTTGCTATCAGACGCAGCCACGGGAGTTCCAATAGCTATGGCCAAGGAACCCACGCTTTGACGCAATTCCTCGATGCTAGCCATGAGATTCGATGTTGCACATTGCTCCGCTATGTCCTGAGCCGTGGCTAGATGTTCCTCTTGCTTCGAAAGGCTCGGTGAATCCGCAGCCTCCGCTTCGAATGACGTAGCCCGATCCAACGCTGTGGAAAGTGCAAAATGCACTCCTGTGAGTGCAACAGCAGCTCTCTCGACCTCTTCTGGTGGTCTTTTCGGAATGCTTCTTGTTTCTTTGGGCTCGGAGATCGTCGGAGATGTTGCTGTCACCTCGTGCGTTGCTTCTTGTTGAGACACCTTCGCTACTTCAGCCTCGATGTCTTCCAACATCCTCAAAACCGGCTTCATTTGTGACTGCAACGCCTCGGAAGCTTGGGGCGAGCGAATAGCCGCAGCTACAATGACCTTGAGTTCGGCTAGGGGAACTGTTGCTTCCCGAATAAGTCTCACTTCATCCGGCGATACTGCTGACGCCATGGCGAGCTGAAGATCCAGCAGAGGCTCGCGCAAGTCGACCAGTGCGTTCACGGTGTTTTCAGACTTCAGTGTCGTGGCTGTGTGAACTGCCGTTGCCACGCATTCGCGAAGTTCCGACAAACAGGCTGCCAACTCACTGCTGCCGGGCAACGACGATTCCTCTGCACTTTCCTGAGACTCGAAATCACTTATTACGTCACTAAGGTTAGCTTGAACGTCGATCAAAGGATCCAACAACATTTCGGGAAGACTCAGATTTTGATCCAGTTCTGGAGGATGTCGATCCACTGTCTTTGGAAACGAGGATGCTTCTCCACTATGTTCACCCGACTTTTTCTTCTTTAACTTCTTTTTCTTCTCTGTCGTTACGGGACGCTCCTCCTCAGTTTCCGTTGACGGGTATTCAGCTGTTTTCGACAATTTCGATTCTTCGTCCAAAAGTCGCGACTCCGTTTCGTTGATTTCAGCTTCGGCGATTGACGGGACTGCAACTATGTTCATAATCGCCGCAGCTTCCTTCACGAGGCTCTGCAATACGTTGAACTGTTCAGGCTCCGAAGATGCAACAATGCCCTGCATAGCGAGCTCCTGCTGATCACCGTCCTGTCCCGAATTTTCGTCGCTGATCTTCGGAGTGACAGCTGCGACTTCCTCAGCACGCGATCCCCGCGTCACGCGTTTTTTCGTCACCTTCAACCTTTCAAGACGTTCGACCGCGTCGTCCATCGTGTATCGCAGGAATTTGACCAAGTCCGCGTGGAGTTCGGTGATACCCGGTTCACCGGATTCCTTTTCGTATGTATCCAATGCGACGATCAGTGCTTCCAATCTCGTTCGCATCTCACTCATGGATTTTTCTACCCCCGCCACGATGCTGTCTCGCTCGCTCGACTTTTCCACGTTTGCGGTGCCGAATACAATCAAATTTTTCGACAATTCTTCCAATGGTCGGACCAAAGTCTCGACCACGAGGGTGTCGACATTGTTCTCCAGCGCACCGGTGACATCGCTTAACGGCACGGTGCTCAGAAATGCGTCGAGGCTCTGATAGACCGACTGCAGCCTTTCTATTATTGAACAACTCGTCGATTCGTCACCAAAAGTCAAATTTCTGTCGGAGATGTTTTGAACGTTGGTGCCCAGATGAGAAACAGCTCGGTACATTCTTTCGAGAGCTATTGGTCTTTCCAGGGTAATCGGAACGGTTTCGTAGGTTTCCTGCGATAATAATTCGTGCTCTATCCGCGACAGACTCACCAAAATTTCGTCCACGGGATCGGTCAAGGATTCCAGGATTATAAGGTGCGCTTTGGGATCCCGTGGCTGATCACTGTCGCGTCTCAGCAGCTCGATACCACGCAACAGTTCCTCCGTGGGTCCACCGATAGCTTCCAACAACGAAATTCGTACGTTTTGTGCCAGCGACCTTGAAAAAAAATGAACACTATTAATAATATAAGTGAAGCACATTGATTTTCATAGAATAAATTAATTTTGTTGCAAAGTTTGTATCACAAAAGTCTAATTGTGAATATAATAGTAATATTTCGTACCGATCACCCGCAGACTTCAAAGCTTTATTCTCAATTGCCGAAACTTGATCGCAAAGATTTTCCACCGGTGTCACGATACGTTTTGCAATTTCTATATGCGATATTTCAACGTTCGTCAGATTTCCGTCCGTCTGCAGAGATGGCAAAAGGCTGTCCAAATCGATCAGAGCACTTCTGAGTGACATTATCGGTTCGGACAATTTGTAAATATTTTCGAGTATTCTGTCTTTGTTAGTTCTAGACGTAGATTTATCGGAATCGATGGTTGAAGCCACCGAAGTGGCCGAAGCAGGTCTATCTTCCACGAAGTTTCTGTTGTCTTCGTGGAGAACCGCCTCAACGTTCTTCGTGGCCTGCATCTCGCCAATTTTTTCCGATTGTTCTATCCGAATGTCGTCCACCATGATCGTTGCATCGGATTCCCTCCTCTGCTGGACAGTGGACGTCACAGGTTCCACTTTTCCAGTGAGACTTGAACTTCGGCTCCTGCGACCCTTATCGACGCTCTTATTGCTGCTCGCGCTGCCTCTTCGGTCGCCCTTTCCCTTGCCATCTCTGCTAGCCCGTCTCTTGACTCTTTCTTCAGGTTCCAGAGAACAAGAATCCTCGGAACTCGCTTTCGAAGATATGCTCGGAGTTCTCGAGCCTTTCGTCATTTTTTTATCTTTTTTCTTTCGTTTCTTCTTCGCTGGAACTTCCTGAACCAAACGTTCTTCCATCATCGGCGTCTCGATTGTTTCTTCGTAATTTTCGTCGTCCAAGGGAATTTTAACGACGGTCTCTTCGACATACGCGGCAATCATATCTTTGGTTCCTTCGGCCTTCGATCTGCTTGCGCCGGAAAATGACAGAGCGTCGGTGAAAGCCTCGCCGCTGTCGTCCTGACCCGGAAGAGACGACTGCGTGTTCATGGAAGGTTCTTTGGCACTGTGATAGCTCTCCGACCAATCGAAACCTTTCTGGAGACTCTTGTCGCTTTTCTCGCTTTTGGATGAGGGGCTCTCCTTGCTTTCTTTTCGTCGTGGCGGTCGCGACGGTGGAGATCCCGAGGGCACTCGATCACCCGGAAACTCGGCTATGGGCGACGAAACGTAAGACGACGAATGAAGGCTCTGCATCTGATCTTCCATTATCGAAACGTCCTCCACATCTGCTTCGGTTCGCAGATCGTCGGCTTCATCGTCTGCGATGAAGTAATCGGGTGGTACGTCGATGACCAGGGCTTCCATCAGGAAGTTTCCGGTTTTTGAAGTTTCCTTGGTGAATCTCATGGGTGGCAGCTCAATAACGTTTCCCTCTGACAATCATCGAATAAACAATTCGATAATCAATAGAATCACAAATAATTCACAAATCGATAGGATGAATTAAATTTTATAAACAAATAATCGGGTTTAAATAATTACGACATGACAATGGAAAAAAAGAATCGTAGAGACTCACCTGTTATATGTTCGGACAACTGATCAGCGTACATCTCCACAATCTGCAAAGCTTCCTCCTCAGTCAAATCCGGTGTCTCGTAAAGACTCACGAACACTTCTTTCCCATCAAAGCTGAAAGAAATTTCACCACGATCGTCAAGCGTGATAGAATGATCCGTTTGCGGTGTATCGTACAACTGTGATGTTCGTTCTTCGTGAATCGTGGAGAGCGACAAATTTCTCGCGAGTTCATGAAGCGGTGATTCTTTAGATTCTTCCTTTCGAACGGACAAACGATCCTCGAAACCCAAAAGTGACGCTGAACTACTGACCGAACCCATGCAATTGGTGGCCTCACAAGTGTAAGTGCCGAGGCAACAGGTTCCATCCTGACCCGATATGATTCTGTGTATATCACCCGGTTTCAATTCGACTCCGTCCTTGTACCACTTCAACACCGGTTGGGGTACTCCGATGACTTTGCACTCGAGATTGACAGCTCCCTCTTCCGACAGAATTGCTCGTAGACTCTCGAGAAATTTTGGTTTCTTGAAGTGTTTGGGAATAACGAGTTTGAGAAAACAGGATGTCACGGTGTGACCAAAATCGTTCGCTGCCACGCACTTCCACTCGGCCTGATCGATGAATTCCAACTTCCTGACCTCAAGATGACATGTACCCAGCGTCTCGCGAGCCAGTCGATACTTTTCGCTCTCTATGACAGGCACATCGTCCCGATACCACGATAAACTAGGTTCCGGGGATACGCTCACTGAAATTAATAATATAGAATTGATTGATAGCAATTCATCATAATTTCTCCTTCCCTTGAGAAGTATAATGATGATGAAAAGTATCATGAAAAAATTACCTTGTATGGTGAATGTAAAATCGTCGTTTATTCTGGCTTCGCAGCTTCTCAGACCTTTCAAAAATTTCGGTGCCTGATTCGAGCTCATCAACAAAATGCGTTCTTCCTCGTTCAACTGATTCTGTATGTCCTCGACCGTAAGTTCGGCGGTGCTCTTGGCTTCGCCCATGCAGTTTCTCGCGATGCAGCAGTACGAACCTGAATACATGACATTCGATCGTTTAATTGTTCAAGCCTAAATCAATTACCACCCTTAAATACCCTGCGATTTAATTTACCCAGAGAATTAGTTCCGGTGAGTTGATAAACATCGCCTGGATGAAGCTCCTGACCGTCCTTGAACCACCGAAGCAATGGCGTTGGAAATCCCACGACTTTGCATTCGAAAGACACCAATCCTTCGTCCGTCAATACAGCTTTCAAGCTCTCCATGAAACGTGGAACTCTGTAGTTCTTTGGAACTATTTGAGCAACATGATAATTAGGACTGCGGATAAGATACCATTTCCGGAATGTATACAGATTCGTTGGTTGAATTGACAATGCATATTAACTAACTGGACATTGATACGTAGCACGTGGATAGCTGTTCCATATTTTCCGAACTGGTAGCCACACATTTCCACTCGCCCTCGTCCATCGCTTCGACGCCTTTGATCTCGATCGAATATCCTCCGAGGCCGTCTTCGATGATGTGATACTTTTCACTCGGTTGTACCATTCCTTCTTTGTTGTACCATGTTATGGTTTTCGGCCACGGTGGTACTGTCACTGCAATGATCACAGCGAATTGCTTAGATAACGATCAATTTACGAATAATAATGCTAGGTACCAATAATTGATATGATAAAAATAATAATTAATATACCGATAATAATTACAATGTCAATGATGATTATAAACATAATAATAGTGAGTGTAATTCACGTGAATGTGAATTTAGAGAAAAAAATTATTACCTTGACAGGAGAGTGTGAGTGAATCCCCGATTCTGCAAGATTCCTCGCAAAGAATTCTTTTGAACACCGGAAGTGGTCCAGCCGGTCGAAGGACATCGGCAGCTTTCATAGAACCTTCCCGGCTTCCCTTACCGACAACGTGAATCTAACAAGCCAATGATACAATATATATGTTTGTTCTGTTTAAAAAAGATCATACACTTCAGGGAAAAAAAAAGATTAAATAATTTTTGTTACGTAATAAAAAGATTGTGACGTCATGTTCTTATGATTGCAAGGGAAAAAAGTATTTAATTACAACAATGTTACTGAACCAGCGACATTTTTTTTCAGTGCAATGGAACATGAAGACCGAAACGGTTGCGTGTCAAGTAAGTCTAGCCGATAACGAAAAGAAAATAGATTTCGAAACGATTGTACAAATTGTAAGAATTCATCATACCTTCGATGAGGAGCAAGCTGTGCCCATACAATTGACAGCTTCGCATGTATAAGTGCCCAGAGATGTTGGATCGTCCGGATTCGCGGTAAGTGCGAAAACATCGCCGGCCTTGATCTCCTTTTGATCTTTGAACCATTTCAACACCGGTGTCGGCACACCGACGACTTTACACTCGAGTGAAACCGTGCCAGTTTCCGTCAGTAGAGCCTGAAGCTCTTCCACAAATTCTGGCCTCTTGTACGCCTTGGGAACTATTGCAGAAAAAAAAATATATGCATGTTCAACATTGCAATTTTGTAACTCAATGTTTGTCGTCCGTATGACGTAAAAAACACGATGTTATTGAGGGCATCGATATTGAGAAATCGTAGAATATAGTTTCGAATACACAGATGAAATTATACTTATAAAATCTAGCCCTGTTCAGTCCGTTCAAAACTATGGTCATAGAAGTCGTAGAGGTAGTAGTTTATTAACAATACATTGGACAACATTTTTCAAACTTTTTATCACAAATCAACATTTTGACCAACAAATGAATATCACGATATTTTTTATTTGCGAATTTCTAGATCAAAATTCAGCGTTTTATTTATTATCAAGATTATTAATCGAACATGCTTACCGATAACATTGAGAACCGATGTGCAGGACGATCTGCCGCCTCCGTTCTCAGCCATACACGTCCAATGACCTTGATCATCGACCATCACGGGGGCAACGTCGACACAGTAAAAATTGCCTTCGTGTACGAAAGAAAATCTCGCACCTGATTGAACGGGTTCGTCGTTTTTGTGCCAAGTAACCTGCAATCAGAACGAAACCCGAAAAATTTGTCAAATCCACACACACACACAGAAATTTGAATTAATATTCCACAAAGCGCGCGTGTGTGTGTGGGACGGGGATGCGGGGGGTCAGTTTGATTGACGTGAGAGAACGCAAAATGTAGGACGGAAATTCCTTTGAAGTGAGAACTCAGAGAGAGAGTTCGTCGACTGAGCTTGGAGAGTGAAAATCAACGCGGAAGCTCGAGGTCGTGGACCCGGTGCACTGCAACACGAGCAACATGAGCAAACGTAACCGTTTGTCTTGTTCTTGCTGTCAGACGTTTACCCAGACCGTCTGTACATTTAGGCATAAAAGCTTCGTGGCCGTCGCTCGGAAAGCCCAATGGCTATGGCTCCACGAGCAATTTATGTACATCCCGGTATTCCCGGGCCTGTTCGAAAGCTCGTGCTTTCCCATTTGCTTTCTTTTTCGCGGTTCTCGCTGACTCTACCGTTCTCTTCCGGGTCTGATCTATTCCATGTCCCGGGCAATGCCTCGCTCAGCGCCGCGAGAAAGAGCGAGAGAGAGACAACATAATAATCTAATAATAGTACTTATAATAAACCTTTCCCTTTTGGACTTTCGCATTTCAATCGCGGGTTAACCGGTTGTACTATTAATAAAGCCACATGTGTGCGTTATGACGAACCCATGGAATTCCTAACGGACCACGAGTACGCGCATGAGCAACAGGTTGATTTTTATTCCAGAATCTAAGCACTCTCAGAAATGTTTAGGATCGAAGAATCGTTTTAATGCGAAATAAAAAATCTATCGAAAACGTGAATTGAATAAAAATGGGATTTAGCTTCTTTAATTTGATTTGTGATTAATTGTTTTTCTAATCTGCTTGTTCGATCAACAGACTGATTAAATATTTGTTGTAATAAACTGATAAAGATTTGGAATTATATTGCACGGATTTTTTTGTGGAATAGGCTTTAATCTCACCTTCGGACTCGTGGAACTTCGAATTTCCACGAGAAATCGTGTTCTGGTGCCGACTTTGACAGCCAGATCGCTCAATCGTCGAACGAATATCGGTGGCTCGCCCTCGTCGAAACCCTGCGACGGATCCTGTATGCTCAAACGAATCTTTCGTCGCGATTCCGTCCTCTCGTCGCCCGGTATCGACAGCCCCGTCGATAATTTTTTGGCGACGAGAGCGTAATGACCCGCATCGTCCTTCTGCGATTCTTTCAATGTCAACTGCACGACATTACCGCGCGTACGAATCTCGTAGCGATCCGACGGCATGAGAAGATCGCCTCGGAATCTGCAAAACGATTACACATTATTTAATCACGAATTGGCACTCTTTTCGTTAGCAGATACTTTGTACGTAAAGTCCACGAAAGGACGAATTATTCGCGTACATTGAAATTGATTTATGGAAGATTATCTGTATTTTTTATTCACACAAAAAATATGTCTCCGAATGAAGAAATCTCAGCTATTCATCTAATTTTTATCTACCGTTAAAGTTCACTGTTGTTATGTGCACTGACCAATTTTAATATAATAAAGTGTCTCAAAAATTTACAAAAAAAATTATGAGTGCATTGCTAATGCAGAATTGTTTTCAACGTTTTTCACCCTTCGGTTCGAAGATCGATTGTTCTAAGATAAATTAATTATTCTCGATTCTTCGAATATTTTTCAATGACAAGTTATTGAACGAATTCATTATCGAATGAGTTAGCTAACATTCCACAATATCGAATGAAAAGAAACACAAATATCGTTTTTCTTCTAATTGGACAGTGGTCTGTATCACACAGTTAAGGACTGCCAGGAAGGACTATAAACCGCACTAGAATAATATAAATACGACTGTCATTCAACTCAACAAATGTCAATAAAAGTTTGAAATAAAAAAAATATAATAATTCTACGAGTTCACATTATAATTAGTCAAATTTTCTTCTCATTCATCCATAATCGCGTAACTATCGTCATCACGTTCGAATCACCTCGTAAATTATGAAATAAAAAAAAAAATAATCCAATTGAAAATCGTTAATTCGTCGAGTGAGTTCTTCCTGCAACTGGGAAATCTACACGCTGACTGATGCGATAGTTCGGACCGGTTTGGCGACACGCGACTCCAAACCATTGGCAACATACGCAAACAAATACCCACACGCATACATATATATGTATATACGTTTGTTACAAGATTGGTGTTGGTTATATCCTCGCCCACCCCTCGTCGCGATATATTTCTAGACAGCTCGGGGACTATCTCTGCGCGCGTTTCACCGGCACCCGAGTCGATTCGTGAGCCGGGGATGGAAGCCAGAATACATGCATATAAACGCATCATGCACACACACACACACGTGTACATAAAACGTCCCTGTACAACGCATATTTGTTGCTTATACGGCGCGCAACCTCGTCTTAACGGAGTTGTCATTGCGTACCCTTGAATGAATATCAAGAAGAGGACGCGCTAACGGTTATTAGCATTTTTCAATTTTTTTTTTTTTTCATCGAACCCTCAGCGAATTTTACGGAGGTTTTTTTATAAAGAACGAGTAACACTCGTGAAGCGTTTGGGTCAATTGGCAGTGGGATGCGTTTGTGAATCAAGGGGGAGAGGGGGAAGGGGGGTAGAATGGCGGATTGAGCCAGAACAGTAAATTCCGATGACTCGAAGCAGCATCTTTATCGTACCGATATCCGTCCGTCGACGATATCGAGCCACGATGCTTGTCGCCATTCGAACACTTGCAGCACTGACTTCCCATAGTTCAATCACCGTGATAAAGCTCCGGAAATATTACATATTCACAATGACACTCGAACCTTCGAGGGTGCCAAAAAATACTTTGTCCCTCTTTAACGATCTTCGTCTTTCTTCGATTCGTGAATCTATCGTTCGTTCGAGAACGATCGCTTCTTCTTCTCGTTCGTTTGTACCAGACCACTCACGTAATCCTTCGTAATTTATTCGACCGTCACCGAAAATGTTTTTTTTTGTCCAACTCTTGAGATTCGAAACTTTATAGTTTTTTTTGGTGTTTAGGAAAATGGGCTGGGAGATTAATGTACAGAACACACTTTCGTTCGATCGGTGATTATCGTTTTATTTTCTTTCATTCGTCAAACTTCATCCAGTAGCGTTTTCCACATCTCTAACAATTATTTTGTCACGAAAAAAAAAAACGAATGGAGTAGTTATCAAACAAGGCACACTCGAAGCTACACAATATTCTCTTTGTGAGTAGCTTGAATGTTTTTGACTTTTCGTTCGATTATAATCTTGACGATCTTCGAATTTTTTAACACACGCGAAAATATTCGCACTGAATAATTTTTGCAAGGGGTTGGTTTTCCATTTTATCCGTCAATGACATACTCGATTTGTTCAATTATTCTTCGTCCTCCGGACTTCTCGATAACAGCCGATTTCAATGGTAATTGTGAATTCGTTATTATTTTCACGTGTCCGACACTGCCAAACCTTCGAATCGATCATCAGTTGTCAAACACTTTGCAACTATTCGTTAATTATTTCCTTCTTCGTTATCTTCACCCTATCCACCTCAATTAATTTAATTTATTCATCACCAAAACATAAAATCGGGTTGTTTGAATTATTATGAACTTTCGTTTCCATCTATTCGTTAATTTCGAAACTAAAAATATATCATTCCGGCTAATCCTCTCCTCCGTAGTTCCACTCGTCCACAAATTCTTTTTTCTCTTCCTCGTTCTTTCTTCCTCACGTTCTTTCTGTTCTTTCCCGTGATTTGTCTCCAACGTCGTCGATCTGATTTTATCGCTACACACACACACACACGGGGCGGCGTGTGCACGCGACAATCTCGGTTTCCCGCGTGTTTATAATAATGTCGGAGTAGGGATGGGGGGGACCAGTCTCGATGGTTACACCGCCGCGTAAAGCTCGGAACGCGCGGCGCTTACACGCTCGGGGGGTTTACCGGTCTCGACGCCCCCGCTCGGACTGTTCGAACGATCCCACACGGTCGCGTATACACGCCAACTTATCGCGGTGCGAACGCGCGACGAGCGCGCTTTTCTAACCGACTGCGGGGGCTCTAAAATGAGAACGAGAACAGACCGAAGAGATGTCAAGGCAGCGGGATACGAGAGCTCGTCGACGATCGTCCGAGACGTTCTGTGTCTTCCGAACGAAGACGAACAATTCGGCGGTATGGACACGCGACTCGCGACTGTCCCGAATTCGAATTGTTTTTGCCGAAGCGGATTCGAATTTATCGCAAGCACGTTCGTTCGTTCGTTGCCAAAAAGAAATGTCTTTTTCCTTTCGTTGACGATCTAAATGGCGAACGAACGACGACGGAGATGATCGTTTTTCATTGATCGTTTCGAAAAGTTCGGGGCAATCGGTAGTTTTTTGTTGACGAAGCTTTTTTTTCGTCACGGAACTCGTACGAACTGAATGGTTGAGCCCGGTCGCGAGTGACTGACGGTCAACGAAAGATCTTCATCCATTTTTAAAACGGTATTGTAACGAAGGTGAGATACGCCCAGAAGCGTATAGTGGCGTATCCCATGAGCGCTGAGCTTTTGCCCGAAGCTTGGGTGAACGCGCGTGGAGAGGGGCAACAGCATTTTCGTCTAGGCCTTGCGCATCGCTCGTAGATTTGCCTGAATGATGATTTTCTTCGCACCAAAGCTTGGAGGACTCTCTCAGCGTCGAATTTAGCCCCGCGATAGAGTGACGCTAGAGCGTCACGAGGTTCACTTTCGTAATCGGCTTGTCTCTCGACATCGTTCGGATCTGCTTCTTCGTCGTCTTCATCCTCTTCTTCGTCTTCTTATTCATCGTTTTTTCAACGTCTTCTTCTTCATCATCGGCTGACCCGACGAATGCTGGATTATTTCACGTCGGAACGGGGTAACTCGGTGGGCCGAGGCTTTCATGCGAGACAGGTGTGACGAGAGTCGTTAGGGAGGCGCCAAACACAAGCTGTCGTGGTACAAGCACACTCGCTTGTAATGCGAATTATCAATTTGTTAGTGAAACTTATGAGGAGACGGATTAGTGGTATTTGTAGTCTATTATGTATTATGTGATAATAGTATCGTATCGTACGTGTAAGCTTTTTTTTTGTAAGATTTAATTATGGTTATGAATGAATTCAATCAAAATTATATAAGCTTTGACAAATTTAGCAGAGGAAGACTTGTATAGTTAATCAAATATGATTTTCATTAATTATTGATTTTGGGATTATTCGATGTTCTAGAGAAAATGTTCAGGAATGTTCAAGAATGTTTTTGATAAAAAAAAATATTGAGCATCCCTGAACATTTTAAATTGTATATAATTATTTCCATTTCTCCGTCGAATCTGTCATTAAAGTATTTGAAATTATATTCGACCCAATACGCAACTTTTGAATCGCAAAGAATACTTCATAGAATAAAGAATTTAATAAAATAAGTAAAATAAAGATGCCACTGACCTTAAGACGTAATAATTCAAATATATATGATAAATACATTCAACATTTATATATAAATAGTAACCAAACAATTCAAATAAATTTGTTTCGCCACTATATCAGGTCCTTATTAAATCTTATTAAAATAGCGCAACAACCCCAACATTGGCACAGACAGAATAATTATAAATTTCGTTAAAATAATTTTAAAAAATTCAAATAAAAGAAAAACCATGCACAAATCATTGCCAAGCAATCATTGATTGATAGTCCGTGCACTAACTAATAATCACATAACTAACATGATCGTTAACCAATCGAATTTTTCGACTCACAAAAAAAATTGCAATTCCTCCTGACACTCGTCGGTACTGAGTTTGAGTTCTACGACGACATCCTCGCCAACGGACGCGCTCGCCGTTACATCCACGTCCTCGTCCTTCCATCTTTGCTCCTTGTCCTCGGACTTTCCGCCGTCTGTAACATTTCGTTTTCGTTATGAAATACAAGCGGTTATGAAATAACACGGTTGAACGAAGAAAACTAATGAAATGAAATTTGCCGACAGCTTGACGAGTGATGACAGGTGTGTGATTCACTCGACACACACACACACACACACACACACACACACACACACACACACACACACACACACACACACACACACACACACCGACACCGGTTACCCGTTGTGCATGGTAGAATTTCACATAAAAAAATTCTTCCTCCCCGCCACTCTTCCCCCCCCCTCCGCCAGCCCCTCTCCTCGTCAAGTTCGACTTGCCGGTACTCCTAAAAATATCTCTTAAATGACCCAAGGCAGGCAGACTCGTTCACGTGGTACATCTCGATGTGCTCACGCACCCACCGGTGGTTCAGGTATTTCACCCGCTCTTTTTCTTCCACATCTCGCGCATAATCAACGTGAAATATTCGTATCAGTGGGTGCAACTTGTGTGCAACCGTCTTGTTCGCACCGTCGTAACGATTTTAACTATGAACCACGCAACCAAAAACGTTCTCACGACTCCATTCGCAAGTTGGCACCGATTCATCTGAAACTCATCTTACGTGAAAAATAATTATAACACTGAAATTGGCAGAAAATGAGCAACGTCTTTTGGGCACTTCTGATCGATCCTCGAATTCGGCTGTGACTCGTACGTCACGACACGACTTTGCGAAATTCTGATGGGAGAGCGGAAGAGCGGAAGAGAATGAGAAAGACGAAGAAACGATAGAAAACCATTCACAATGGTTCGGATATCCAACCGCTATTCACACAACCAGCCGGGCTGGTCACCCACGCTTGGACGTCAAATAACAACGTCCGAGACACCGTGATATCGTGTCTGGGTAACTTCGCAGTCACCAACCTTGCCAAAATGTTTCGCGGAAACAAACATTTTTGGTGCACCTTGATGTTACGTTGATTTCTTATCGATAAATGCAATATATAATATAATGTAAACAATCTCGTAAATATAGAATCAATAATCGAACATTTTTTTCATACTCAGATACTTATGCACAAAAATGAAGATTCGAGTGTAAAAAATATGGAAAAGAATAAATGGAATACGTTTGAGAGACAAGATGGTAGACTTTCAACGGGGCCTGCCAAAATTTCTCAAATTTCAACGATGACTTTCTAAAGACTGTCGAGTGTGGAAAAACAAGCGGTGGTTCGGCTTACCTGCTAAAGTCATACCGTATCAGGTGATCCGGTTTCCGGTCTTAACTGACCTAGGCATTCCCGCTTCAACTGGAGGTCCACGAGATCTCTCTCTCTCTCTTTTTCTCTCTAGAATATTTTTCTCGTTCTCGCAATTTCGCAACACGCGTGAATTTATCTCGCTTTTACTTCGTTGTTTTTTCGTTTTTTTTTCTTTTCTTTACTTTTCAGAACCGTTTACGAATTTCGTTGTCTCTTTATCTTATCTTCCTTTACGTTATGTTTTTTTCTCGTTTTTTTTTTCGTTTTTGTTTTTTAAATTTTTTCGCGTCTACTCTCGAGTTGTCGAAGGTGGTGGGTGATACGAGCCGAAAACGAGAGTCTCTCACGCGTTGATGACGCCTCGCGCACCCCGCGGCCGACCACGAGAATCGCACGCACGGCAGGGATGGCCCGCAGCAACACGCCGTCGAGGGCTCCGATCTAAAAGCGTCTTAACGCCGCGCGCGCTCTCCGGCGCCTACAACCTCGACGACCACGATCACCGCGAACCAACACGACGTGATTTTCCGTCTTGCTTCGTTTTGCTTTTTACCGAAGAAACACGGTTCTCCCGAGCGCCTGCGCTCCTTCACTGTTCTTCGGGTATTATGACGCTGACGTAACATCACTACCACCCACCACCAACACCACCACCACCACCGTCGTCGTCGTCGCTTCTATACGGACGTCGGGTGTGCTGCGAGCTGAAGGAATCCAGAATATACGTTGGATGGACCGTTTTTTTTTATTTTACGTTATCGTCGCAATCGAAAAAGCTCACGAAGCTCACGCAACGTGACCATCATCGGGGATTATCATTTTCTTCGTTAACAGCTCACGTATGAATTTCGGTGTAAAAAAAAAGATTAATGAAAAAAGATCTGAAGTGCAAAAATATTTTTCGTACCTTGGCACAAACAATATTTGGCGATGAAGCGGGATCTTTATTTTCCTCTTCTTTTTTAGTTCTTCGAGATATGATAATTTTTGTCGCGAGCACAATTTTTGTGAATTAAACTGTTTCTAAAACTTGAGTTAGAGAAATTTTCATTATTTCAACATAACATTTTTATTATAGCAATTTTTATTAATTCGATGTCAATTTTTTCCTTTCTCCAGAAGCAAAATGTATTTTGTCTCTTGTATAAATTGAACACTCATTACCGAGTAAAAATTCAATACGGATCTTACTTTTTTGTTGGCTTAATGCTTCGAGATTATAATTAGATGCGCAACTAGATTCACAATTTTTATTGGGGAAAGAACTACTTAATAGGGAGTCGGATATGGAGATGTAGATGTAAAAATCTTTGAAGGGCCTATTTTGGAATTTACAACGAAAGTAGAGCAATCGAATCGATTGAAGGAGTCCCACCCATTTACGGGATAAAGAGGTCGTCTGAACTATTCCCAATTGCCTTCGTACTGAACTTCTTTTTTTTGTTCAAAACATGTAATTCGCATATGTATGAGAAGCAGTTGACAATACAGTATAACAACATAATTATTTACACTTATACATTGCGAGATTATTATAGTTTACAACATATTATACAATAATAATAATAATAATAATAATAATAATAATAATAATAATATTGATGTATATATATATATATAAGATAAGCGTGGACAGCTGGGTGACAATTTCACCTTGGCCATAATATTCGCAATCTTCGTTTCGTTCGATGAAGCTTCGGGCTGATACAATAAATAACAATGTTCATGGTCGTGATAAACCAATACGTGAAATATGAAAATAATTAAGATGATAATAAAAATTCAAGGTTTTCGAGCGGGCGATCGCGACCATTTGGGCAACCAACCATGAACGTCTTCCTGAATTCGTCGATAAAGCAGCAGTCCGATAAGCGGCACGGCGAGAATTTCTTTTTTGAAAAGATAAACGTAAGCCGCAGCGATAAATAGCGTCAGATCGATCACGTAGCTTATCGTCGAACGAACCGATTTCGTGGCATCTTCGACCAGTCGTTCGTCCACTTGTGTTTTCTCGACGATCGCCGCATCGCGAACGTCCTTGTCCACCGTGGAGACTCTTCGTGACCTCGAGCTTGCGCGACTCTTGCGTTCCGCCTGTCCGCCATTGTTCTTCATTCTTCCGGAAACTCGCGACGAAGCCTCGGAATCGCTGGGACTGAGATCGATGGCTCGATAACGATCCTTCGAGTTGGCCCTCGACGATGCTCGACTCTTGGAGACGCTTCGTTCCTTTCGCAATCTCGAGGCCGGTCTTTCCTGCGAAGGTTCGCGATTTCTGGTCTTCGATGACGACCTGGACGCCGGTTCCATTCCGTCCCTCGTGACCTCACGACTCTTCGTCCTCGTGACCGGGGTCACGGAGCTTCGATCGCGCGAACTTTCGCGATTTCGCGTTCTCGACGATGACCTTGAACCCGTGGCGGGTCTCTCGGTCGAGACATTTCTCGATCTCGGACCCGGTGACTCGTTTCTCGAAACTCGTCGGCTTCTAGCTTCCCTCGTAGATTTTTCCTCCTTCACCGGCGTAGTTGCCCTCGAACCCACGCTGTTCTTTCGCAAGCTCCTGTCCTCTTTCTTTCGCAACGAAATTCCCGTAGGTTTGTCCACGGAAATTTCGCTTCCGGATTTAACACTCGGAACCGAAGACACGGAATTTCCGCCATCGGATTCCGATTTTTCGATGGAATCCTGATAGCGACGGCTGAGCTCCTGCGACGTCGGTACTCGGCTGTTTCGTTGATAAATCGGTGGACTTGCGGAATGGGCCATCGAGTATTCTCTCACGATTTCCGTGTAATGATCTATCACCGCCATTCGCGCCTGAAGATCTTCTTCCTCCTCGAACGATGTTTTCGTCGGTAAAATCGGTTTCTGGGTGGAAAGCCGTCGACGGCTACGCGCGACCTCCGCGACGGAAAGTAAGTTTGCGTTTTCCTTGTCCATTTCCGAGAGCATTGGAGTTTTCATGGATTCCGGCATGTTCGTCAATGATCTCTTACGAAGGGTAACCGTATTGTCCGGAACAGGTTCATTGGGTTCCTCGTCTTTTTCGGGTCGTTTCTTCTGTCTTTCCGGTATGGGCAGTTCCGGTGGGATAGGACGACCAAAACGATTGACCGGCACGGGTTCCTCTTCGGTTCGTTTTTTCAATATCGATTTTGGCGGTTGACCAACGTTGTTGGGAGTCATGGGACCGCGATGTTCGAGGGTCGGGGGTTCCGGGCTTGCCAGGTGAGGCGTTGATCTTCCACGCGGATGATAAGTGTCTTCTTCATCAACGATTGGCTGCGCGAGAATTCGAGATTTCAATAACTTCAAGTCCGCACTTCCATCGCTCTCTTGCTCCTCCTCTCCTTCTTCTTCCGCTTCTTCTTCTTCTCCAATTTCTTCATCCACTTCGTCATCCAATAAATCTTGATGTCGAGTTTCGTGAACAACTCGACGTGCTTCTTCTTTTTCCGGATTACTTTCGCTCGGATGACGCTTCATCATTCTTTCAGCATTGGTTTCCACAATTTGATAATCATCCTGAGGCACTAGTGGCATGCTTTTGTCGTCCCAATGATGAAGATGCGATCGCTCGTTGCCCATAGAATTATCTTTCGGTGGTGCCAGATCAGCTTGAAGTCTCGTCATACCCGCTCGTAACTCAGAGTCCTCCATTTTGGAATTAAGCTCCGGCAAATTTGGATCAGAGGCTATCAATTGTGGAACCGGTAACAGAAGAGCAGCTGGAAGTCCTCGAGTGAGGTTCGTGGGCGAGGCTTGTCCCTCGCTCGATCTGCGACGATTCCAGGATGGTTTTGTGGTCGCTTGGACCGAACTACCGGCGCTCGAGGGCCTTCTTCGTATTCTCGTGCTTCTCAGTCTCAGCGATGTGGGAGACAGGCTGGACATTTCCGTCGGTAATGGAGATGTTCCGTCGCCGCGTTTACCATCGGTGGATGTTGAAGATGTTTCGTTCTTCTTTGCCATTTCGGCTTCTTCGAGAGCAACGGCACGATAAAATCGCTCCATCGCTCTTTCGTGAAGCAATTCCGTGGAGCTCACCGCCTCGCGAAGTACCTCGACGACCTGATGATTCGCGCTGAATAATTCCGGAAGCGACAGGGACATCGGCGGTGCGACGAGGTCTTCGTCATCGTCGTCGTCCTCCGCGTCATCTTCGGAAAACGCGGATCGCGTCAATCGGCTTCCTGCACGATGGCACAATAGAAAAAAAAAGATTTTTATCCTGCAATCAAGTTTCTATGGTCTTGAGAAATTGTTAAAGGTCGAATCTTACTCTCGAGAGGTTCCGAACCAGTCGGTGACTGTGGATGCGAGCCGGGCGAGTGCAGCGCTGGATCCTCATCCGGATAAAGCACCAGCATGAATTCCGAGCTACCATGCAAAGATCGCTCATCGTCGTCTTCCTCCGCCGCAACGTCTCGACGATGTGAGAAATCCGGTGGTTTCTCTCGCTTTCTCGAATCGTCAACGAAATCGCGGATTCTCACTGATGGCGGAGGCGATGGTGATTTATCTCGTCGTGGCGGGGACGAACGAGTCTCCGGTGGCAATGTTCGTCCCCCGGAATCGTCGAAGGTCGGCTGACGTACGATTTTCGACGAATTTTCATTTTTTTCACTTCCGGAAACCGTCTAAGTAAAATTTACGAAACAAGAAGTTTATTATTCGCTTTTTAAAATCGCGAAAAAATATTTGATGGTGGAAACTCGTCGTATGTAATCATAAAAACTGACTCAAATAAGATTTGCACGTAGGAGCGAGAAGCCATCGACGTTTTGTAAAAAAATTCAAATAAATCAATGAATACTAAAAAAATCAATAAATTGGATTAGCAGCGAAAAAATAATTTATTTGTAAAACTGACCTGTATCCTGTCTTTTTTCGCTGAAGAAGTGGATTGGTCGGTCACAGCGGTGGGAATCTTATCCCTCTTAGATTTCGGTCTAGTAGGCGTTGACGAATCCTCGAGGGGTTTCTCGACGTGTAGATAAACGGTGTCGGCAAAAGTTACTCTGCTGTCGGCCCTCGAGGGTCTCGAGGGTGACACAGGCGTCCCAGCTAGTCGATGCGCCGACGCGGATCGCGTGGGCGGACCACCCTCGAAACCATCCCCTTCCACGCCGCGGATCGCTTCTTCGCGCGTTAAACTCCTCGTTCTTTTGGTCGGTTCAACGAGACTCTGATCGCGTCTCTCCGTACCTCGGCCCCGATGAATCTCCCGCTGGCTTTGGGATTTGTCCGGACGTAGCGGTGGCGAATTTATCCTGACAAATAACGCGTAAGTTCACAGCCAACATTGTCATTATTACTTCAAAAAGAAAATCTATTAAGATTTTTATTAAACTCAAATAAACCGCAAATATTCATAAGTACAATGAAATTACCAATTTTTATTTGAATAAAAATGTTGTCCATTAAATTTCTTTTTATAAGTATGAATACGTTGATTTTTTTAATTAATTTATTTATTCAAGTACTTTTCGAGAATTCCATGAAAAAAATTACAAGTAAAATAATCGTAATAAATGTTTTGTCTGTTCGTGTAAGGATCCGCGTAAATAGATGGATTCGTTGAAGAATGAATCCAGCAACAATGAAACGTACCCTCTTTTTGGATCTGGAATAAAGACGATGTCGCTCTCATCGCTCGGATCGCTAACCCCGTAGGGATTCTCAGCTTTTACCCGAAATCGGTACTCGGAACCCTCGATAAGCTCACCCAGAGTTGTCGTGGGTTGTCTGCAGGTGGCGGCTTTGAGCCACACGTCCCAACCGATCTGAAAACATCATTGCGCAATTGTAGCTACACTAGACTTATAAAGTGATTTCCCCGATACTAATACCGACCTAGCATTAATGAATACTAATTTTGCGCCGATTGTGGTGAATATGAAGATTTAAAAAAAATTAAGACCTTTCGTTCGAACGTGTAGTATCGTTGGGTACAGGACATTCTATCAAAGTGCGTAACGTTTTTGGTATTCGATCATAAGCAACCACGAAAGTTCCACGAACTACTCGTGAAATAATGTTATTTTCTGATTGATCAAAAGAATGCCAGTTGAGTCATTTTTTTTTTTTTTGAAAAAATGACTCAGAGACCATTACGTTTCTTTGTGAGACAGTCATTAAATAAAATAACGTTCTTATTGCATATTTTGCCACCCTTAAATTAAAAATCCCATACTATGTATCTCAATGATGACAACACGACTCTCACTTACTCTGTAGTATTCGACGATGTAAGTACCGATCTTACAGCCCCCATCGTCTTCGGGTTCGTTCCAACTCAGAGTCACAGATCGTCCGAGTGTCATGGCGATCGTGGCTTTGCCAGGTGCTGCAGGACGATCGGTAACCGTAACGAGAAACGATGCCACATCGTCGCCGAGTTTGTTCGTAGCTGTGACCGTGTATTCGCCGCGATCTTTGCGTTTCGCCGAGGCTATTCTCAATGCGCATTCGCCGTTGTCGGAATTTTCGAAAACATGTCCCTCGTCGGCAACAACGACGTCGCCATCGTGGTACCACGTTACCACGGGCAATGGACGTCCGGCTAGAGACACCTTCAATCTTATTGTCTCGTCCTGCTCGAAAAGCAAACCGTCTTCGTACTGTCGTGGCAATCGAATTTTCGGAGGTGCTGTATGTCGTTGAGAAAAAAAAATCATAACACACATTGATACGTGAATAAACGTGAAATGCATTTTTGAACGAATGACTCACCAGGAAATATTCACCAACCTTCGAGAACGAGTTTAGCTTTGGTGCTCACGTGACCTGCCTTGTTCGTTGCCGTGCATTTTATTTCACCCTCGTCGTTCAAAGCAGTCTGATGAATGAGCAATGTGCTTTTACCATTTTCGGTATTTATTCGCGTTCGACGACTGCTGAATATCTCGAAACCGTCCTTGAACCACGAAATCTTTGGCAGAGGACTGCCGGAGAATTGTACACTGAATTCTGCCTGTTGAACGAAAATGCAATACGTCAACATAAATTGAAAATAATTTAACATACGATTTAGAAAAAAAAAATCAAAATATTCATAATCAGCATTTTTGTTTTGGAAAGTATTGTTTGTCAGAAACTTGCGCAAGTTATATTGATATTTCCTCGATTTCTGACTATTTTTACGAGCGTTTTTGAGTCCAGAAAATATTTGAAAAAATTCTAAAAGAAAGCTCAATTATCTTAGCAATGATTTTCAACGTAAGTAACGTTGTGATGATAAAGCTTAATGAAAAAAAATATATATAGAGCATAGATACACAGTTAAAAAAAAAGTATGATTAGAATTTTTGTTAAAATTTCATTCTGAACTTCTTCTTTTTGTTTTATTTGTTGCCTACCTGTTCGTTTTCCAAAGCGACAGTGTCTTTGAGCTCGAGATCGAATCTCGGAGCGGTTGCGGCCGATCTCTGAAGAGTGACTGTGAGAATATCGGACAATTCGCTCGGCTCGGAAACGCCGATTCCATTTCTAGCTCTAACGCGAAACTGGTATCGCCAACCAGGTTCCAGACCGCTCAGAGTCAGTTCGGGAAACGTGCAGAGCGTAGGTGACGAACGCACCCAGTATGGAGAACCCATACGACGATGTTCGACCTGATAACCGACGATCGCCGATCCCCCGTTGCTCGGCGATCTTTCCCAACGTATACCCACTATGTCCGGTTGTGTGTCTTCCGTCGAGGCGGGAATCAATATCGGTTTTCCGGGCGGAGCTGGGAGTGCTGAAAATCAAACGCTTGACATTAAGTAACGAACAGTGACGTAAAATGAGGAGGTGAAAAGAGCATTGAATTCGTTAAAAATTGTTGAATACATTCTTTTAATTTTCGTGTTCCAAACACGAAAAGTAATACTTGTGAGAAACATTATTGACGTTTTCAATCTCGGTCAATATTTTAATAGATCCTAACAGAAAGCTGAATGATACATTTTTTAAACTTTTATGTTCTAAAAAATTATTGTTCATCAGAAACTTGCGAAAGAAATTTGACATTTTGACATTCGCTTAATTTTTGGCACATTTTACGAACGTTTTGGAATCTAGAAAATATTGTTTTCAATCCTAAAAAAGCTTATTAATGAATTTGTATGAATCATTGTGGGCTCCAAAGAGTTATTATTTGTCAAAAACTCTCGCAACAAAATTGTGACACTCGCTCACATTCCGACTCATTTCCCCGAACCTTATTGAGCCCAGAAAATGTATTCAAAAAATTTAAAAAAAAAAATATTCCCAACCGAATGGCTCATTATCGTAGCAATGATAATTGTACGCTGTCTCGAAAACCGAGACAGTATTCCCAACGTAAGAAATAACATTACGAAAAGCTTCGAACGTCCCCGCGCGTCTCCGCCACAGTGCCGCACGTGGCGGGCGTCCCGAAATAAACGAGAAGTACGGTTTGGCAAGCTCGTGGGACCACTGGCCAGAGCCCCGCGAGGGGCAGCGTGAAAAAAAAAAAAAAAAAAAAAGAACGACGAACGTGACGCGATATCGGATACAGATAAGCGGATGCTGCATCGAAGCTTGCACTTCCATCTCAATTCCCAGTGACACACGTCGAAGCAACATCGATAAGGCTATTGTGACAAAGAACGTTGCTCAGGACCCGTTTAATCTATCGCAAAAATAAAAGAGACCAAAAAACAAAAAAAAAAAAAACAAAGTGCCATATTCCACTGTTAGCTGCATCGAGGTCCGGGTCACTTTGAGCTATGATCTGCCCGCGGCCATACAGATGCATCCCCCTCGCTCGTTATGCATCATTCCTGTACATATAACAACTGGTCTGGTATTTAAATACACATGTATACACAACGACGTTCGTTCTTGTCGATAATTCCAATTCTAAAAGTGCCAAAAACGACAGCTGCGCTTCGACGAACGAATTATTCTCGTTCGATTGTACAAATTAACTCAACCGCGAATCGTCAATTGTCATTAGTCACGTTCGAGCCGGTGAAAAATGTGATAACTGTGTGTTGGTTTTCCATCGTTACCGCGAGATGTGAGACAAGGAAGGAAGAAGTGGCCGTACCTGCTCCGCCCGAATGCACCCTTCTTGAGTTACTTCCGGCGGTGCCCGAGTTCCTCGGAACGTAATGTCGTCCCGACGAGTTTCCCATTGCTCCGAACTCGTTTAAATCGTGACGTCCGACCACTTGTCCCCTTCTTCTTTATCTCGTCGATCTTCCGTTTCTTTTTTTTTTCGCGCGACTACCCGGAAGTCCTCGAGCTCTTCATTCTCGACGATGAAGGTTTTTTTTTTTTTTTTTTATCGCGCCATGACACTCGCGCCCGACGAAGACGTTGCCCCGTCTTCGTGGTCGACGGGGTGTTCCTCCCGTCGTCCCCGGACAATCGTACGGAAAATATTCGAAAGCGAATGCTCGTCGAGGTCGGTGGCGGCTCACGCCGATGGAGCGGTGGTGGTAAAAACGCTACGGCTCGGCTAAGAGGAGCCGAGCGACTCGCGGGTGGGCTCTCGATATAGCGCGAGGCTCGGGGCAGCACTGCATCTCGGATGGAAAAAGAGTCATCGCGCGCGCGGATCAGTGGCGAGAACGAGACCAACACGAGCTCCGCTCGAAAACTCAACCGGCCAATGACGTTGCCCAAAAGACTTTTGACGGAACTGCCGCGGCTATTTTGAATACGAACTATCGACGTCGAGACGCGGTGCTGTCTCTGTGCTCCGAATTTCGGGGAATGAACGTCGAGGAGACGATTACAAATGCATTCACGTGTTTCATCATAAAAATCGTGTAATACTCGAACAAAAAAATATATATATATAAACTGTCTATAGATTCTATACAATCCATAGGAAATTTAGATACATTGAATCCAAAAGTATTTAATAATTATCAGTGATATCCAATATTAGTCTGTATATAATTCTTATGTATATAAATTGTATGTAGGTATTTGTGATAATTTATTGAATTAGCCAAAAAATAAATTACATATATATTTAAACTGTACATAGACTGTATACAATGTATTAATACAATGTATTATTCATATATAAATTGTATATAGACATTCATTTTTGTATATTATATATAAAAGTTACATATTAATTGTATACTAGACTATTTATTCTATAATTTACACGTTAATTGTACATAGGCTATAATTGATGTATAAACCTTATATGTACGAATTTACTATAGATTTGTATAGTCTTTTTACAGTTCATAGAATTCTTCATACTCAGGTAATTAAATTAATTATCACGATTACAGGAATGGTAAACTATCGAAAATTAATGGTAACGTCGATAAATTGGACTAAAAGATAAATTAATACCCGAATCAGTGTTATATTTTTTTTTCTCAAATAAAACGAAACCAGAAAATTCTCATGATAACAAACACGTTATCGTGAGAGGACCACATCTAATTGTAAACGTAATTTTATGTTCCATCCGACCTTTCAATTTATCGATTATTTACTGAATCCATCCTTATCCGTCTAATAATTTTTTCACATAAGAATTGTCAATAATGCATGAACGGCGAATTACGAATTTCGCTGCGGGAGGCTGATAGCATGCAACATCCGCTCCTGTCATTCGTTACAGGTACATATATATGTATATTCGTATATTCGTCGGTGTCTCTGACTCGCCCGTTTCGCTCTCTCATTATCGCTCGGTTTCTCGGTCTCTCCATCGTTTCGTTTGCACCGTAACTCGGCCGCCAACGGAGAACGCACTCACATATATACACACACATATATACATATATACATATATACATATATACAACACGAAGATGTTAAGTACATACCGCAGTCTCTGCGTGTACCTAGTCGGTTGGTCATTGGCGGTCAGTGACCCAAAGATACGGATATTAAACGTCGTGTGTCGTTTCACCTGTTTCCCCCCACCCTCCCCCAGCCCCGTTGTGCAAGTCCCAATTCCGCGTTTCATAAATACAATTCAACATCATAAAAACCGAAAGAAAAATAACCTGTTGTTACACTTTTCCTCTTCCGTCTCGCGAATAAAAAACACATATGGCCAATTACACAGCTATAACTTGAAATAAATCATAGCAATGACTGTAAAACATGACGATCCATCAAAGTCGCGTGACCATTGGATATCTCTGTTAGCTTCACATCACTCTTCATCATGATCATCATGTCTTCCGTCCTTCTTCAAACTTTTTCTTCCTCATCGATCGTTTTCTTCTTATTTCATCGGTCGTGTACCAAAACAGTGTCACGAAGCCGTGTCAGACGGAGGGGCGGAGGGGGTTTCGTCTTTCGTGCGGCTTTCCGACTCAACCGACGAGGAAAAAGCATCGTGGTCGCGTGTGCGGAGCGCAAAGGACGGATATAGTTTTGACGAAGAGAAGAGAAGGGATAAGGTGGTCGCGGCGTCGCGTTTCTTCGTCGTCCTCGTCGCGGACCTGAGATGGGGAAGGGGTACACACACACACACACAAGCCACGTCGTAATCGGTGCCGGTGTACCGTTGTTCCTCAATGGACCGAGATATTGCTCGAAAGGTTTTCCTGTTGCACAGCTTCCCGGTGCGGTACACAGCCCGAGAGAGAGCCCGCGGAGAAGGTGGACCGAGAAGGTGGTCGCAGAGCATCCACGAGTCGTGCTGGTTGCTCTCGGCTTCGTTTCACGACTCTTAGCGACTGGCCACGCGTGTTCGTATCACTCTCCTCATCAGATTCACCTGTGCTTGTCACAGCTGGCTGGGAAAAATGTTACCAACGTCGGTGACATCGCGGAATCCGTGTATCGTAACGCGCAGTGACGTGTGATTGTGTTATCGTGATCGATTTTTTTCGTTTGCTGACGACGTGGAAAATTTTCGGGACGTCGTTGATCGCTAGCGCGGGCTCGGTGATAAGTTCCGGACCTTCTTCGAAAATTCGAAAGTTTGGTTCGATGGTATTCCGTTCGAAATCTCGAAAATGGACCAATGAAATTTTCACAGCTGAAAGATTTTTACGACGATTATTTGGAGATTTGAATCATGAGAGTTTTATTCGGGTAAAATAATTCAAATTCTTCGGATTTTTAGTGTTATTGTGTGGTGAACATGTGAGATGGTTGTTGAGTTGGAATTATTAGTAAATTGCGTGAGTGATACTGAAGTAATACGTTTGAGAAAAATTACTAAATTCAATTGTCAACATCATTTGGATAATATGTCCAGATAAAAAATTGTTATAGAGCATATTTGTTTTCAGAGTCATGCAAGATTTGTAGGATTCTATTTACAGTTGTTTGCATACTGGCTTCGAGTGAATTTAAATCGCGATTAATAATAATAATAACAACAACAACGAAACACGAAGAAAAATACGGGATTGTGAGACTGGAGACTCGCCACGAAATTTTTATATTTTTATCAATCATCGAAAATTTTTAAGATCGATAACTTAAAAAAAAAAAATCGAGGATTGATCGTTGAGCCGCG